>CM021778.1:8704881-9304881 GCA_011076525.1 Nettapus auritus
GGGGGGGGCTGAGGAGGTGAAGGGGGTTCTGGGGGGGCCTGGGGGGGTGGTTGGGGCCCTGAGGGAGGGGGGGTCCTGGGGCGGTTGTGCTGGGGTCCTGGGATGGGGTGGGGGACTCTGGGGGGGTCCTGTGGTGGTGGTGGGGTCCTGGTGTGGGATGGGGTGTCATAGGGTCGGGGGGGGGGGTCCTGGGGGGCTTGCAGGGGTTGGGGGGTTCAGAGGCGCTTTATGCAGTCTTAGAGGATGAAGGACCGCTTGTGCAAGTTAACAAAACAGTGCAGGATTATTGTTTTCTTAGCTGGGGAAAGTGGCTGAGCTGTAAGGAGAGCAGGGTGGGAGCTTGTGCAATGCGCTGGGTTTAAAGGTGTGTTTGTGCCCAGTGCTTTAATTCGTAGTAAGTGAAACTCCAGGTCTGTTGACATCTTCGGTCAGGTGTACAGAGCGTGGTCGGGGCCTTGGTTACCTCGGGTATACCCCATGCTGGTGTGTTTGTTGTGCCACCCAGCACTGCTATTTTAATAATCTACGTTCTTGTGGAGATACTGTTCATGTTTCTTATTTATTTTTTTAATGTGGAAGTTTGGGGAATTTTTTTACTGTTTTTGAAACTCTGCTGTGGTATGGGATCCTGCTTTTAAAATTGCCAGCACAGAACGGACGGCTGTGTGCTTGGGAACGTATTCACCGATGACAGTCCCAGCCACGTGCGCTTTGGACTGGGGAAAGCGGGTGGGTATGAAGGCAGATCTTGTGAAACACAGGTGTCACTTCAGTATTTACTATGGAAGAAGCTTGCCTTGTGGTTGAACAGCTAGCGGTGCCTCCTCCGGGGGTAATGCTAAGGACTCAAACATTCGGTTCTTAATGGTGTGCATGCCATGGTCATTTAAATACTAATTTCTTCTGCTGTTGAGCTGCTTGGTCAAGTAACTTACCATAGCGGCATGGAGCTGTGACAGGAGGGTCAGGCTGGGTGTTAGGGAAAGGTTCTGCACCCAGAGGGTGGTCGGGCCGTGGAACAGCTCCCTGGGGCACTGGTCTTGGCCCTGAGCCTGGCAGAGGTCAGGAAGGATTTGGACACTGCTCTCAGATATAGGGTCTGATTTTTGGGTGGTCCTGTGTGGAGCCAGGAGTTGGACTCAATGATCCTTGTAGGTCCCTTCCAACTTGAGATATGATTTTTTAACTTTTTCCACATTTAAAAGAAGTAAACTTCATTGGTGACATAGCATCTAGTTCTTAGTGAATATTTTTGGCATGTGTGAAGTCTGGTCTCTCTCCTACTCCTTAACTACTTCCTTGCTTCAGATGTGTGGGCTGCAGCCTGGAGTTGTGGTCCCTAACCGTTCACCTGCGGTTCCCATGTGGAAGAAATCGGGTGTACACCTTGTGTCTTTGCAGTGGATGGCTTTTATAAATGCTCCCCGGTTGGACGTATTAACTTGTCACAGGTTTTATGTTTTAGCCTGAAAAATGTCTTGTAGTGTCTAGAAAAAAGATTTTTTCCTGTAAACCGTTACCTGCAGAAGTTTCAGTTGCGTTAGGGGTGAGAACAAGAACCTAGCTGCAGAAAGGTTTTGCGTGGTGGTAAGGCTGGGTTAAGAAGTTGATCTCCTCCCTGTGTGTCTGCTTCGGGTCCTTTCCCCGTGCTGTAGTTTGAGGCATCCTTAACTCTCGAGTATAGTTGCTGTAAATGGCATTGCTAAAATAATTATCCAAAAAGCCACATGAGAAACAAATCTGAAAGCACTGCAGACAGTGTGGCA
This sequence comes from Nettapus auritus, assembly GCA_011076525.1. NCBI lineage: Eukaryota > Metazoa > Chordata > Aves > Anseriformes > Anatidae > Nettapus > Nettapus auritus. Next base: position 8,706,648 of record CM021778.1, read on the forward strand.
GGAAGGGGAACTTCATGGTGTGTGGATGGGGTCTAGGTCTGTTCCATCAGGTTGTGTAATCAGGTCTCCTGTGGAAAAACACCTAACATCTCTTCGCTGATGCCTGTAAGAGTTTAACTTCATCCCTTCCTTTAAATATTTGTGGTTTTCAGTCAAGTGAGAGAAGCCAGGAATTAGAAATGTTCACCTGGTCCCAAACGGATCTCACATTTCTTTGTGTTTTGTGTAGGGTTTCTAAATCGCAAACTGATAGCTTCGGCTGTATGGGACCTGTGAGTCTACACTAACCTTTAAGAGTGAACTAGAGATTAAATTAATCTTTGTTGTTTTGGCATTAACTAATTTTTAAGTGATTCATGTGGGCTGTTGAAAGGAGATCTGTCCCGTACTTTGGGCAGTGAGCGTTTCTCTTCTGTTTTGAGCGTGCTCCCGGACAGCCCCCCAGCGCAGCTTATATCCAAGTACATTTTCCTTCCTCTTTCTTTTCTGTTGGCTGTTAGTTTCTTTTAGCACAGGTGATGCTGCTGGTAAATGCTTTCTTGCAGGGCGTAGAAGAAGGGATGTATGTGGCTAAAATAATGAAAAATGTTGCAGTTGTTTCAGTTGCTGAGGGCGGAGAAGGAAGCTCCTGATGCCTGGATGTATTATCAGACGGATTGTGTTTTCAGACACATTCATGTGTGTGTAAAAGTGGCTAGATAATTCCCATTATAGGTCTAGAGTCCTCTCAGTTTTTAGTAATGCTGATAAGCACTGGGGCTTGGGGTGAACATGGACTGGTCTTACTGCGGGGTGTGTACTGATGTTACAGAGGACGAAGCTGGGCTCATATATATGGGCGTATTAGTGTCTGTGCAGAGGTGTGCCGGACCCTAAATTAATAGCAACACAAAACTTCTTGGACAAATTCTGGGTGTATGTGACAGAACAAGGCAGTGGCTGTGGATTTTTCTTCGTTTTGAGAAAGCTTGATGATATCCTGTGTCCTTCTTCCAATCTTTACAGCTTTCTAGACCTTTCATTCTTTTCCCTTTCCTTTTTGTTTGACAGGTTGTCCTGTGTTTTCCCTGATATGACTTCTGGGGGAAAAAAATAACTTCATGTCAGTGCAAAGGTCAAGGTATGGCAGAGTAGACTCAATGTAGTACTGAAGATTGATTATACAGCTAAATAAGTAACGCTTCTCTTTCATAGGAAATGCTCTGGGTGGTAAAACAGTTTTTATGCACTCGTTGTAGTACTAAGCAGGAGGGAGAGAGGAGGGTGGTGGGTCAGCCAGTGCTTTATGCGCCGTGGCTTTCTTGTTCTTAGGCCAAAGTGAGAAAAGGGGTAAGATTTTAATTAACAGGACCTCTGGCTCTTTAACAATAACACAGGTTAGCAGGGGTGTATGAGGAGAAGTGAAAAAGAAAGTCTTGCACATGTGATAGAAGATCTGGAGGTGGCTTATTAGACACAGATTCAGTCTTGGAATTTGTTCCTGAAAATGAAGTGTATCCTTCTGGTGAAATGTAAGTCAGTGCTAGGAATTCCTAACTTCTGTTACCACAGTGCCTGCCAAACTAAGTTACTTTCTAGGTCCCCACCAGTCCAGAAAACGTAAGAGAAGACAGGAAAATATGATTTTCCTTCAAGGTAGCTGTCTCCTAAGCAGGAGAGCGGTGTTGGACAAGTACCCCGTGTTCAACATGAGTCAGAGCAGGAGGTATCAGCAGGGAGCGCAGAGAGCCATCAGAGGAAGCGGGCTAAGAAAACAACGTTTGGAGCAGTGCGTTTTCTGGGACTGTAAAGGGCAGAGGTGTGTCTTTTACAAGAAGCCAGAACTGCTAACTGTGTATATTGCAATAAAAAAGGAAGTGAGTTTTAATGTCTATGTACATACACAGAGACCACATAGTCCCAGATGTTAAAGGCAAGCTTTTGGCTAGAGAATGAGTTGCAGTATCAGTTTTGACAGTAATTATGAAAAGGTCAAGGGAAACCTTGGGAAGAGGTTCAGTGGACTGTGTGGGAGATGTTGAACAGGAATGGGTTTACTTCTGAACCAGTAACAAGTAATTCTTGATCTCCTTTCACATCTGCGTTTGTTGAATATGCTGATAAGGTGGGACGGTGTGAGATCAAAGAGCTTTTTTGGTTTGGGGAGGTGTTTTTTTTTTTTTTTTTTTTCTTACCTGGTAAATTGGGGGAGCCGGAGTTCGTAATGTGAAAGCCTTTGTTTTTAATGTGAAGCCAGAGGAGACCGAGATGTGCGAAAGATGAAAGAACACGGAAGTGTGTCAGCGGGAAGCGAAGGGAGCATGGAGAGCAGATAGGCTTCCAGGCAAGAGCAGGCCAGGGGTTTAACCAGCCTAAAAAGGGCTATCAGAAGATGCCTGTGGAAGAATAAGGGCAGAATATGCTTCCCTGACCTTCCCTCCTAACGTCCATCCCCGGATAGAAGGGAATTTTGGTGAGCTACTGAGTAAGCAGCCGTGGTGCAGCCTGAGAGCCGACTGGAAAAGCTGCCATGGCCACAGGTTGTTGTCCAGCAGTGGTGGTGGCAGGACTGCAGGCGAAAACAGGGGACTCGCTGTTACTTCAGTAAACGTGGCCATTTCCAATTTTGCTTCTCTCAGCACAGGAGTAGAAACAAAACCAGGCTTTGGGGTGGGCTCAGCCAGGCTTGGCGGCTTGGCTCAAGCTATGAGAGAAGAGCGTGGCAAAATAGGCAAATGCAGGGGGAGAGCGAAAGAGGGTTGTCATCGCTCTGCACGCCAGTGGAAGGAGGGCTGGAAACTTAATGGGAAGCTGTTAATTTGAGTGGGTACAGTCACTGTGTTTTAGATGTTTTATTGATAAACATTTTAAGTAGTGAAGAACTGATGGGCATGATAGCAAATAAACTTGGCAAATAATCAAACTGACTGACTTAAATAAGATCTCTAATACACGATAGATGTATGAGAATAAATCATTCATCTGAAGTGTGTACTTGGAAATAAAGTAAAACAGAATCGAATAATTAAGCATTTTTTGTCTCAAAACAATATCCATATGGTACAGTCGCTCAGAAAGAATTACAGAAAACGAATAGTATGGCAGATTGCTTGTAACAAGTTTCTTGGACCAAAATTCTCAAGGTTTCCATACAACCAAAGAAATACGGTATTTTTGATCAGCCTATTTTTGCTTATTCTAGATAAAGACTTTTTTAAAGCTGGCTGTTCTCAGCCATGCTTTCTTCAGTTGTACAAATTGGTGTAGTCAAATCTTGCCGATACTTGTGGAATCGGGTGGACTTGTCCACTGATGGGTGTGTAGGTTAAGTGGCAATAAAGCTAAGTAGCATCTCATGAAGTGGCAAATAGGCTTTTGAAGCTACAGTACAAGATAATGTCATGTTCATTCTTGAGGTTTCCCATTCCAGCATTGTCTAATGTCATGCTTGTGTTTGTGCTTCTGCTGATGGGTTGCTAGCGTTGTGTGTTGACTTTGTCGGTGTGCCGTGTGTGTTCATTTCAGTGACAGTGTCAACGTATGTAGGTGATAAATTCATATTGACATAGACGCCTTTTGAAAGAGGACAGTGAGTGTTGCATCTGTCCCGTAAGCTCACCTGCCGGTTGGCACAGCACAGCACAGTGGAAGTGGAAGTCGTGCTGTGTGGGCAGGAGAAATGCCCTCCTGAAACGCGGGCAGGCACCACGCAGCCAGGAGCACAGCCCTTCGTGTCGCCTGGCGTCCACTGGGGTGCCTGCAGCAGGTGAATCTTACTCCAGGCGTCTCTCCGTGCAGAACCCTTCAGGTCACTGCAGATCCTAGAAGGCAGCTGGGTCCTAGAACCTGGTTCTGCGGCAAGCAGTATCTTTCTATGGCTTTTTTTCTCTGTGTTGTAAAGAAGGGGCAGATACTGCTGGTTAACTAAACTGCACATTTGTTGTAGTGGGAAAAATGTCTTCAGTGGGAGCTAGTGTCTCGTACGGGGATACGTGGCAGGGAAGTGATACACTTTAAATAAGATCTTACTCACCTTGGTTGGGTGACGAGCTGTGAGCTGGTTAGCTTGCAGAAAGCTGTTCCCAAAGACAGGACTAATTAAGTGTGGAGTTCTTCCCAGAGAAACAATGCCCTTATGTACTTTGCCACAATGGGAAATAATACAAACTGTTGAAAGGCTGTGCTGAGGTTAGCTGAGAACACTGTTGTCCTCTAGCTGATCGGGGTGCGCAGTCTCAGGCATTGGATGCTTAATCAGCGCGCGGTCAGCCTTGAGAATTGCAGGCTGTGCTTGGAGTTGGAGATGATACAGCATACAGCACATCACCCTAAAAAAAAAAAAGGCAATGCTCTTTGGGGAGGTATGCTATTAAGAACCCATCAGTACTTACATTTCTTAATTGAAAATCTGTCTGTCTGTTTCATTGAAAGGCTAAATTGAGTTGAGTTCTCCGTAAGAGAGTGCCCTTCCTCAAAGTGGGCTGTGAGTGCCTTGAGGATTCAGGGCAGGGAGAAAATCTGCGGGCTGTGTAACTGGTAGGAGAACGTGGACACTCTGTAAGCACATTTAAAGCTCATACCATTTGAAGAAACCCCACAGAATTTTGTTGTTCAACATGGTTTAGGTGAGTGATGAAGGCCCAGCTGTATTTCTGCAATCCTGGTTGACTGTCGTGAGCCGAGAGTTGCAGCAAGGCTTTGTTCTCGAGTGGAGCAGCCTGCTGCCAGCAAGTGTTCCACAGACCGGTAGCTGTGGCGCCAGGGTGACTACCGAATGAAGAAAATAGCCTGAATGTCTATATCTAAAGGTGAACCTGCTTACAGAGCAAAAGGCACTCGCACCTGCCAAGCAAAAGTAGGGTCAGCCTTTCACTGTGGAAGTTTTAGCTGGGGTCTGAACACAATGCTTCAGAGAAAAAGGCAGAAGTACAATTTTCTTCTTTTGAACCCTCGTCCAATTTGATAGTATATCGTCTTTAACATTCTCAAAGGGGTAAAATACCTGGAGATTGTCTTTGCAAATATGAACCCTCATGATGTTACTCTTCCAGTCGTACTGAGGAAGAGCTGTGTTTGAAAACAGCAGGCCATTGAGATAGCTGAAGTACCAGGAGCTTTCAAAAATCTTTATCTGACTTTGTTTCTCCCTTTTGGCCTTGAGATGTATGTAACTCCTTTTCCCCGAGTTTTGCTACTGGTTCTAATTGCAGTGTTCTTCTAAAAAGTAAAAATGAAATATTTTTTCGCAAGAACTTGTGGTGTTTGTCCTTACACAACTTGTAGTTAATTTACAGCAACAAAAGGAATTACATGTCCTGCTTTTTGCAAAATAACCGTGTGAGCTATCCAAAGCTTTAGAGTTTGCTTGAAAAACAAAACACACAAACTGCTGTGAGTAACTTGAGTAGTGTGCTTCCAGATGTATTTGAGACATACAAAATTCTGCCATTTTTTGTTTCGGGTGGGTATTGTTTTTACAGCTTTTAATGTAAAACTTCCAGTATTGCTTGAAAGAATGAATTTACAGTGCTTGGTTGAACTTAGAATCTGAAATGCTGTGCATGCAAATGTTATACTACATTAGAGTAACGGTATTTTTAAAAACATAATCATTTAGTATGGCCAGGGGGGCCGGTTGTCTTGATAATTTTCACCTTGTTCCTTGAAAGTTTGTTCTGGGATATAAACTGGCTTTCTGATATTAGTTGTTTAAACGTCATGCAGTTGTTTTTTTTTTTTTTAAATCACTTATTTGCAGGTGTTGCTCTAAAGGATAACAGCTGTTCATTTACATTACATTTTTTTCCCCATAGTAAAGCCTATTTTCTTGTTTCGCCTTTTTTTTTTTTTCAAAAACTCAGTTTGTTATTCCTATATTGATGATCAGTTGCATGCTAGTAACACCTCCATTTACTAACTGGTTTTGCATTGCTCACCAAGGCCCATATTGTATTATGTAAATGTTCAGCTGTGGGTTAGTAATGACTTTTACAAATGGCAGGCAGTGTGGTACAGAGCTATTCCTAACTGTATTTTAGTTTTCACTTCTGGAAGTAACTTGTCCGTATATCTCGTGTGGACATCTAACTGGAAATATACTTGAGAATGTCCTGACACATGGCACTGACACCCTGGAGTGCATTTCCTTTGCATGCGGTTGTATTAATTAATCAGTTCTAATCCCAATGTGAATTTAAGGTCACCTCTTAAAAAGCAGGTTAGACATGCAGATTTTTTAACACAGGAAAATACATTTGGGATTGTCATTTAATTATGTTGCATTTATAAGTGAAAATGTGAATCCCACTCCTGTTATACCCATATATAAAAAAAATATTTTTCTCTTTATAGAACTGACAGTGCATCAGCTGACCAGGACAATTTAAAATACTCTTCATCCAGAGATCGGGGCAGTTCTGCCTCCTATGGATTACAACCCTCAAATTCAGCTGTGGTGTCTCGCCAAAGACACGATGATATCAGAGTCCACACTGACATACAGAATGAAGAAAAAGGTACACAGATTGCTGTTTCATGTGTAATTAACAAGGGGACATTCAGAGAAAGGCAGTGAAGTTGAAATGGTTGAGAAACCTTATTTCTTTTTTTAAAAAAATGCTGTGAGCTGATACAATCCCCTTTATCAGGGATCAAAGAAAAGCTGTGGCTGATGTGAGTGGTGAGACAATATGCAGTTGGCATTAAGAGAAGAATATGAGAGAAGACTCAATATGTTACCAGAGGAGTAGTATTCTGGATATGGCTGGTCTGGAAGTTGTATTTTTTCTTGCATACTGTTTAGTGCTTCTGGTGTTGAAAATGGGCTGCCTGATTAAATGGACTACTATTCATTGGAAGCTTTACTGCAGCAAAATGATAGTTTGGGGATCAGATCTACATTTTGTCATGAATGTAAATCTCTACTTTTTTCTGCCTGTCTTTTCTTTGGGAGAGGGGGGGAATACTTTCTCTAGAAAACATCTGAAAATTTAAAATAGTATCCATTACGAAAAATAAACCTGTATTCTGAATTCTAATACAGAGATGAAATATGAGGATTTTTTCACTTGCACAATCACTTCCTAAGCCACGTTTTCTTCAGGCATGCAAGATCAGTGAACTCCAAATCTCAGAGTAACGTTAGTGTGGAAGTTTTTGTTCCGGAACCTCAAAAGCATTTACGCTCCCCCATCTTGTCCAGTCTGTAACTTTTGTAAAAAACTGCATGCTGCATCTTAGGGGAAGTTACAGCTGAGTGCAGTGATGCAGATTTATTTTTTTACAAGTAATAAGTTTTGTGATTAGGATAGATGAGCTTGAAATAGGTATTTGTTTATGTTCATACCTTGTGAACCTTCAGAGCTTGTTAATTTTAGCAGAAAAACTCACTAGAAAGCAGATACATTTATTTATCAGTGTGATTGCTAACATGGAGAGTTCTACTGTGATTCAGATGTGCTAGGTTATTCTTAAATAGTGTGGTAGGAGTATAGTGAAATGGTAAGGTTTATACCAATTCAGGAAGGCAGTTTTTTGTGAAGATGCTGGGGAAGTGCCAGCTGAGAAGAAAATGCACCTCTCTCTCCCTCAAGTAGTGTATTTTACAGGGCATGCTCTGCTAGCTCAGCACCTTATCTCAGCCATTCTGTTTGATTGTGACTTGAAAAGAGATGATTAGGATATTCTGTGCTGCAAAACCAAAGTTCAGGTATTTCTAATTCATTTTTATTTTGGGAGAAACTTGTAAGTTTACAGATGCCCAATAGTGCATTTAGCTGAGAATTTTCAGTTATTCTGCTGGAGTCTGCCAACATGGAGTTTTCATCCTAAGAACTTGTGGCTTTTCTCTCCGGGATGACAGTATGTCATAATAGACATAAGATCTTTCAGAAACTTCTCTTTTCCAGTTACTGGTGTTAATAATAAAAATTACTTCCAAGTTGATGATTTCTGGAAGTTCTGTTCTGAAAATCCCCAAGGCTGGGCAGTTCTGCAGCCTCCCTTAGCAGCTTGTTTAGTTCTCCTGGTAAAGAGTTGTCTTCTCATATCCAGTTCAAATTTCCCTTGTTACAACGTATGACTATTGCCTCCTGTCCTTTTGCTCTGCATCTCTAAGATAAGTTTTGGTTTTTTTTTTAACCATCTTTCCCATTAAATAGTCAAGACTGCATCTAGATCTCTCCCCTTTGTCATCTCTCCTTTACTTTACAAAATAAGACAGGTGAATTTGCAGATTCAAGTTTATTAAACTAAATCCAAGGCCTCCTGGGGTTTGCTTGTATAGATGAGATATTCTCCCTTTCAGCATGGTTTTTCTGCTTTTTGGTTTTATTATTATATGATGTGCTCAGTCCTTACTGCAAAAAGAGATAATATGCTAGTGTCCATGTTGTGGTGTCTATGTATTTCTGCTAAAATTAATAAGTGACATAGCTCATCATATTCTTATTTGGTGTCAGATGCAGAATTTTGAGTTATTTAATTTAAGAGTAATTTTAATTTAAGATTTTGAAAAACTTTTCAAACCAGCAGATAACTGTCTGAAGAGGATAATAATGTAATATTTAGAGCCTTAATGCCTAGAAACCTAATAGCTGTGCTGTTTCTAATTGCTCAAAATAATGGCAATTTTATGTTTGATATTGTTACCAGAGATGTACTATGTATATACATCATGAGATAATGTACGTTTGGTTTAATTAATTTAAGGTAATGTCAAAAATGCTGTAGCAAATACCAATTCCTTAGCAAGCAAACAAACTGGGATTTTTTTTGTGCGCTAGAGGGTGTGTATGAAATAACTTCAAGAACTCTGTACTTGGTAGCATGTATATTTTTGAGAGTTGATATCTTTGCTCCAAATGCACAATTAATCTCCAGTTAAATTAACTTATTTGTTGCTCTGAATTTTAGTGATATACTTCTCTACACTCTTAAATATGATTATTGCTGTTAGAAGCAATTTTCTTCATAGGGCGGTGTTTTGTTATGACAAAATGATGTTAAGGTGGCATACATGCTACTTTGTTTAAAAATGTAGTTTAATGTTGTAAATCAAAATAAACATAAATTACATTTACTGTAGGTGTAACTAATTACAACTGAGATTTTGAATAGGAGTTTCTGTAATGGTAAGGTAGTCTTCTGGGTATAAAATTGCCCAAACTTCTACTGATAGTTCTCAGCTTCTTTTTATCAAAAGTTTTGCCTTCAAGATGACATTTCTTTTTTACATCTACTAAAGTCCAGATTCACCTTGATGTTTGGATGTTTTTTAATCCATCCTTCAGTCTCAGAAGGGTGCCTCCTCTTACACAGAGACACCTCTCCTTGCCCCCAGGCTTACTTTAATGTACCACTGCAGGTGGAATTGTGGAAATGCCTTTTTTGAAAGAAGTCTTGCATATCTTTTGTTGCTCCAGGTTTCTTCTTTTTTAGGTGATGTTTCACTGTCTCGAGCTGGGAGGGCACTTTAGAAAGCTGGCTGTGCAGCTGGCCTCAAAAGTGAGCTCCAACACATTGAGGGAAGTACTCAAGAGGCTCAGTGGGCAATTTAATTTCTCCATGGTACTGCAGAGGAAGGAACTGCCCCTCAAAGTGGTGTGGTAGACTGAAAAAAAAAAAAAAAAAAAAAAAAATGGTTTCATCATTTGAGTATGTAAATACTTGGGGATCTAGGAGTAAAAACGATTGTGTTACTCCAAACCACACACTTACTTCTGTTTTGTTACTGAAGATGTACCATGTTTATCTCAAGTGGGAGAATGTAGGATTGATTGCATGCAATTGTTTAAGATAATGTCAGCATTAATGTGTGAAAATACTGACTGTTGTATGTTCAAGGGGAGTTCAAGTTGTGTGTCATTTAAATAATCCATAACTTTTTCAAAGCTTTCTCTTATTTTGGCCATTTTACTGACACTGATGTGAATTTATAATGAAAACAGTGTTGAAATTTTATTTGCGTAATCAAAGAGCAAATAAGGGAATGCATCTAGGCCTTGTTTAATAGCAGGTTGATGTGAAAGGTCTTGTAAAATACAAGGTCAAAAGTAATACAAACATAAAACAATGAAATTATATGAAAAAATATTAAAAATAAGCTATTGCAATCGAGTTTCATATTCACTTGAAAGAATGATCAGATTCTGAATGTGTGACCTGGAAACTTAAAAAATAAAAAAAAATTTGCATGTGAAGGTGAAAAGGGAAACTTGGCTTTGCATATGAATTGAAAAACTCAGAACATGCTATCCTACTGAATGTATAGTTATCCTGTTTTAATCTCACCTTGCTTTTCCCACAGGTGGCTACAGTGTCAATGGAGGATCTGGGGAAAATACTTATGGTCGGAAGTCGTTGGGGCAAGAGCTGAGAGTTAACAATGTGACCAATCCTGATTTTACCAGTGTTCCGCATGGGAATCGTGCTTTAGCCACAAAAGACATGAGGAAATCACAGGGTAAGGATTCTACAATTTTTCAGGAAAAGGTGGTTCTCTTTTAGCAACTTTTTGAGAAACTTTTTTTTTTCAGAATGTGAAAAGTTCATTATGGTTAGACAACCTGTGTGGATTTCTTTTGTAATGTACAATTTGATGATGTTGATAGAAACCGTCATCTTTATAAATGTTTCTAAAAGAAACACCAAGAAAAAAAAAAGTAAATTGCTTTATTTTTCTGTAAAGGTAAGGAGTGGAATTTCAGAAAGACTGAAAGAAAGGTATATTTACTGTTCCCTGCACCGAGACTTCCTGCATGGGTTAGACCTTTCACCTAGAAGGCTTTTACTATCAGTTTTTCAATTTCCTTTTAAAAGCTTTTGAAACCTTAATCAATGTGGCCAAATTTGGTGAAGAGACCAGTGGCTCCAGAACAGTGAATATGCTCTTAGATTTGTTGAAAATTGATGCTTCGGTAACAAGTTGCCAATAAAGAGTCCCTAGTGTGGGAAAATGCATAACGGCGAGCTCAGCCGTTATCTGTTCTTACTGGCCTGCAGGTCAACAGTCATCGCATCGCACTGATTAGTCAGTGGATGTGTACTCCTGAACCGGCCACAATTCATGCTACCTCTTGCTCAGCTGAAGATTAGAGACCAGGGAGGAGCTGGAGGCATAAGAAGAGGAAATGAAAGGAAATCTTGGAAGGGTCTTGCAAGAGGGTGCAAGAATGCTGGGCATGTATTTTGAGAAGGAAGGTTTTACTTTTCCCACTGTTTGGGTTTAAGTCATGGATTGCATTTTTCATTTTGTTGTTTTTTGTTTTGTTTCTTAAAAACTGTTCCAAGGACATTTGAAAGAAAATAGAAATTCAGTTATGACTAAGCACTGTCATTTATTGCATCACTTATAATTTATAAGTGGTAGCTGAGCCACTGACAAAAACTGTGACTACTCTATGCCAGATACTTTTTAAACATACAGGGACATGAGGTTTTACATTTTAGAGGTGAAAGAAAAGCTTACTCAGTGTGCTTTGCAGGTGGAGGAACTGAGGTACAAGCAGTGACATGACTGCTGCAAAAGCCTGATCTTTGGAATGGGTTAAACTCTCCTTTTGTAATCCTGTTTTGATGTCTTCACATTAAAATTTTTCAGTGTTCTTGGTGTCTTAAGTCACATACGTGCAGAGGAAAAAGAATTGTCCAGCAGAACTAAGTATAAATAATACTTTTAGTAGTGGAATTGTGAGGGAATTTGCTGTTAGTATTGGCAGAAAATTCAGACTGTTCTATGTATGTGAGCACCTCTTTAATCAGTAAAATGTTAGTAATCTCTGACTTGTATGCTTGTATATATATTTTGTCCTTCTCCAGATGTCAGATTTTGAGTCTCCTTGTTAACTGGGGTGTCTTCGTGATGCTTTTAGGTTTCAATAAGTCATTTTGATTTTTTTTGAAAGCTTCTGTAATTTGGGGTTATGTTGCAACAGGATCTTTGAAATATTTCGTATTGATCTTTGAAAATAATTTTATATTTTCCTGTCTGATAGGTGTGTGCATTCAGAAAGTTTAAATATAAATGGTTGTCTTCTGTAAGTTAGTTGACATACAGCTGACACAGCTGATTTTTCACAAAATGGAAGTCTTATGCAGGTGTTCGTTGACCAGTGCTTTGATAGGATAGTGTCAGTCATGTCGATGGTTATTGTATTCTCTTCTGTTTTTTTTTAGGTCATGATTATGGCTCAACAGACAGTTAATGGTTATTGTTTTATGGAGTAATGTCAATGTTTATCAGGCAGTAACTGATTTAAAAAAAAGCTGCTTTTAGTAGAGTTTTGAACAGGATGTCTTGTTCTAGCAGCAGTGAAATGTCTCTTCTACCAGTAACCTTGGTGGGTTTATTTATACAGCTCTGGTTTTAGGATTTTTTTTTTATGTAGGACACTGCAATGTTTTCAAAATAAATTACAGTTTTCCATGAAGAGATTATAAGCAGAAAGATAAACACAGAGAAGACAACACTAAGAAGTTGGAAGATGTGGATTTAACTAATTCAAGATTTCAGGAAAACTGGAATAATTCAGGAAAAATTAACAAAAAAAATTGTCTCTTCTAAAAACTGAAGAGCGAAATAACATTTTTCAGGGGATAGGAGATAACTTGCAAAGATCTAGAGTCTGTTTATAAAAAAGTTATTTAGTTAATACTAACTTTCAGTATTTTCCAAACCACTGTATCCTGTTTTGCCCTTCAAGAGCAGTATCTAGTGACCTAACCCAGCTGATGCTGGTGTACTTTCCCTCGTACTCGCGAAGTGTCAGGGGTCAGCACAAGCTGGGAGTTACAGAAGAGGCAGGCGACACGTACTGTGTGTGGTCCAGGTTAGTGTTCAGCAGAGATTAGCTGCAGACGCTGTGGAGTAGACATTTCTCTTTCTCATGGGCCACATCTGTTTTCTTGAAGAGGACTGTGTTGAGGGGCTGTCATTGCATTGAATTGTTCAAGGATAGATTCATCGTTTTGTTTTGAGAGGCTTCGCATGTGGACAGCGTAGCAGTGAAAGACGTGGAGATTCTGTTCAGCTTACTGAATGAAAGCTTAATGTATGACAAGATAGTTTCCTAGTAAAGCGTTCACATGGAATTATTTATGGATAGCAGTTGCAGAGTTTGTGTACTGTAGTCTGAATTAATTTCCACCCTAACCAAGCTTTTAAAAAACTTTCGTTCTTGTTTATGTATGTTTTGTTTACAAACAATTCCATTTGAACTTTCAAAAAAACACAATTTTTCCCTAAATGTCTAGTGACCTCCTACTACTGCCCAAGTTTTAAAGAAAATGGTAGATGTGGGACACCGCTGGGCAGGCTGAGTCCTTTGTAGCAGTCCTTTTCTTTCTTTTCCAAGGCTCATTTGAATTCTTTTTCCCATATGGGTCACTGTACCAGCTCCCTTTTTCTGAAGTTTGGCTATGTATTGACCATTGGCAGGCAAGCCTTCAGCTACAGCTGCTAGCTGAACTCTGGGCAGAAATAAAGGGTGATCCTCAGAGGCGAGCAATCATCTAGTGTGGATTGTAGTTCTTGGAATGGCAGCATCACTCAGGAAGACCTCAAATACAGCTTCAGAAGATGTCTCTTCTGATCATGATTCCTTGTGTGATTCTCACCAGCCACGCAGCTTTTCCTCCACTACCGAAGACTGAAGTTTCAAGATGAAGCAAGGGAAAATAAACTTAATTCTTCCTCGGTGGATATGAATGCCTTAGTCTTCTGTAAAATCAGCAGCATCTTGAAACAAGCTCTTTTCATACCTGTCAGATAATATCTCAGCATGTCTTATGTAGATGTTCTAGCTAGGAACAAAATGTATATTTGATCCTCATACTCATCTTGCTATTTTAATGTTTGCTAAGCCTCCCTAATCTTTCAGAATGTCAGGTGTCTTCAAAGTTCATTGCTTAAACTGATGCCTGGTGAGAAACCGATTATTAAAGCTGATTTTATTCATACTCTCTTTTAAAAGTCAAAAAATAAAGACCTGGAAGTAAGGTTGAGAATATTCTTCATGACCATAATGCAGAAGGTATTCTTGTGGGAATGACTGATGTGTTACATAGCAGAGAGATCAGTCATCTGTGGTAGCCCTGCGTGTTCTCATAACTGTCACGGTGACTAAGAAAATCTTCATGTTCCATGAATCTTCTGATCTTTATCACCACAAAAATATCTAATGTCAATCTTCTGAAAAGAAACCTTGCTTCCTTTTTGCAAAAAAAAAAAACGGAGAGGAGTTACTCATGACTTTAGGAAGAATGTATTGCAATGGGTGCCTAAATCAAGGAAATTGGGTTGTGATCTTTGCTAGTATGAGTAGCTCTGCTGGTCAACTTACAGGGAGTATTTTCTTAGGATGCTGCTAGTTCTCCTGTATCATGATCTGCTAGAATAAAAGACTTAAATGAGTAGCCACTGCACCTTTGCACAGATGTATGCTTCTGTTCCTCTACAGATCAAGTGTATACCTTTTCCTTTTCAAAGCAGAACCCTTCTAGGTAGCAGAAGACTAACTGTAATCTGTCTTCTCGTGCCAAAATGACAGAGAAAATGCTATTTCTTGGTGGTTGCTTGAGCTTAAATCTGTTTCTTTGCTTCAAGAAACAGCTTGCCTTTTTTTTTTTTTTTTCCAAAAGCTTTGCTTTAAATATTTGTTGAACTGTTTTATTCGTATGTTCAGCCAGAAATCTGTTTTAACCTTGATGAGGTTAAATCATTCTAGCCAGGTGAATGTCCGCTGGAAGAGAGAAAGTATTTTAGTAGCTAAGTTGTTTTTCATTTTCCTCATATTAGCTTTAAAACAAATCAAGTTTGTTTTTTTATTAAATTACTATTAAGTCTTACTGCGTATGCAAATGCCCGTTTCAGGCAATATAGTTATTGTTGATAGAACACTGTAGAAACAGGAAATAATTGCTTTTTCTTTTTCAGAGCGATCGTTGTCTTATTCTGACGAGTCTCGACTGTCAAATCTTCTTCGGAGGATTACTCGGGAAGACGACAGAGACCGAAGACTGGCTACTGTAAAGCAACTGAAAGAATTCATTCAGCAACCAGAAAACAAACTGGTTAGTAGGTTTTACTTTTCCACAGCACTGGAGCTTTTTATAAAACCGTGTTTTTATAATTTGAGTATTGGGGTATGTTTATGGGGAATATTTTACATACAATAGAGAAAAGTGTATTCCTGGATTGTCTGTTCATTCTCTGGCATTCAGTAAACTTTCTATTGCTTGATTATTTATGACAAACTGCCCTACTGAGTATGTGAGCTGTAGAAATAAATCTGGCATTCTTGGTTTTTTTTGATTGGTCTTTTAAATATCCTCTAGATCCTTTAGCAAGAAAATAAGGAAGAAGCAAACCAAACACGCTGCTATCTTGTTCAAGAGCTGTTTCTGTATTTTAAATTAAAAATGTGCAGATATTTTTACAGTCTTTCACATAGCTTGTCTTACAGTCACTGAGCTTTCTAGCTAGATGTATACAAAAACTGAGTTACAGGAGACATTCTCAGTCGTATCCAGGAGCATGCCATCCCCATTTGGATTGTGTAGCATCCTCAGATGAATATTGATGTTTCTTTCAGTAGCTTCATGTATGCTGGGCAAGGAAGAAGAGTCAGTCTAATCCTTTGGAGTAAATATGACACCTTATTTTTGGAAGGATGATTATTTGTGTGGTACAAGCCAATAGACTCTCTTGAGAGGAAGAATGGAAATTCTAAAAATATTTTGATTCCATGGTTTATATTCAAGTAAAGAGACTTTTTATAATTAGTCTTAAAGTAATTTGCACTTAAATCTGAGTCTCACCTGGAATGAAGTTACTCAAAGCAATTAACTGTCAGTTAATTAACTGACCATTAAGTGTCAGCCTTTGTACCATAAAGGTACTGCAAGCAGAAGTTAACTTCAGAGAACACAAGAAGTGAACGGTGCTGTTTTGCTGTTATATTTCCTCAATAACTGCTCAATAGGAAGAGTTTGTGACGTAGTCAATGTGTGCTCATAACTGTGATGGAGACTGGTAGAACAAGTAGGAGGCTTCACACCACTTTGACATCTTTTTGGTAATTTGAGTTCAGGGCATGTGTACGGTTATTTTAAGGCACCTGTTGTAATGGGTATTTGTCCAGATTCGGGTTGCAAGTCTGACAGCACATTATTGGTTTTCATGAGCAAAGCTGCAATCTCCTGGAAAATAAATTTCATTTTGTTTTGCATTTTTAAACCAGGAATATTGCAGAATTTTCATAAATACAGAATTTTTCTAGGAAGATGGCAGCATCTTTGTTAAACTGTCTGTTGCATGTAACATCTTTGGCTTAGGCTCCACTAAGGCTTTGCTGATACAAAAAACACTTTGCTTCCATTGAGTTGTTTTTCGACAGAGGAACAATTTCTGACACTGGGAGTTGCAGAGATTTGATGCTACAAGTTTGCTGTTTGATAGGCAGTGAATTTGTCAATATTTATTTAGAAAGATAATTTTAAAGTGAGAGGAGTATAAAAGTGTGACAGTTGCAGCCCCTGTTTTTCAGTAATTGATGCAAAGTTATGTCTTTGGCCTTCTGTTTTTGAAATTTGCGAGCTTAAACTCTGTTTACAGGTATTAAAAAATTAACTGCAGTGTCTTTTGAAAACAATTGCTTGGTACTGGCTTCTGCTTTTCAGTCATCTTGGTTATAGTAATCATCTTATTAGATACTAATAAATATTGGCAACATAAAGAAGCCCTGAATCCTTAAAGATTTCTGATGTTTATTAAACATCTGAGGTGAAACAAAATGTGCTCTTTGGAAAAAAACTAGGATGTAATGTTCCAGGTGGTGAATATATATTTTGAGTCCTTTAAACTTGAAAGGGAGCCCACAATTTTTTGGCATTGTGTAAAATTAAAAAAGAAAAAAAACACCTTTGTATATGGATCCTCTTTGTGGGGGAGGAACAAAGTAAGTCTGTTTTCATTAGGCCTTTGTTTTGTTTTTAATGGGTTGTTGAGCTCTAATATCCTCAAGTGTTTCTGAAGGATACAGGGGGGATAAAAGTATATCCCAGTCTGGGTATTAATATTTAATACTACTTATTTTGAGGTAAAGTATTAAGAGGTTTTTGTCTGACACCTCTCCACCTCTTTTTTTTTGAGGCCTTAGGAGTTACCCCTGGATTATTTAAAAAGCAGGAGGTGCAAGTTTAAATATTCTGATACACACTTGTAGGTAGTGCTATGATAGCTTAGTTGCCTGTCTGAAATCTGTCTGCAAAAGTGGACTGTTTCTATCCATATTTAAAAGAAGTTACTTATTTCTCTTACTCTAAGTTAATTAACCATTGGTAACTCTGCTTTTTTCCAAAAGGAAACTGTGAGACTTGGATTCTGTGCGCATAGACACAGGCAGACAGACTGTGCAAGCCTAGCTTTGATTTCAAACAAAATCTGCGGTAATACAGGGGCTTGGAAAGTAAATGTTTTCCAAGTTTATTCTTTTTTTTCTTTAATCGTTCTTATATTCACAAAACACTTCATTTTTTTTGTAAGTTAGGTTCATTTATATTTTATTTCTCGAGACATATGGGAATTGCTGTTCTGATGCCTAACTTGGTGGTGACAAAGTTTGTACTCACTGGCAGGCAGAACGTTAAAAGTTTGTCACTGAAAAACTTTTTAAAACTTCTCCCATCTAGCTAACGAGAACAAGATCAGCTATGAAGTGATCCCACAATGTTGAGCATAACGTTTTATAAAGGATGGTGCTTAACCTAGCAGTCATTCTTTCAGTTCTTTACATCATTAAATGTAGTTTAACAGAGTTCTTGTTGGTCTTGGGGTCAAAATGTAGGTGTGTTGAACAAAGTGAAGTAGTAAAAGTAACTAGGCAGGGCCATTGCTGTGTAATGGCATTGTGCTCCAGCTTCTAAACTGTATAGAAGTCTTTTTTCCCATCTCTTTTTGTAGCCTCTTTTGCAGACATCATGCACACTTTTTAAATGTCCATGTGAGTTTTGAGAGGCCAAGTACGTGGACCTCCCACACCCTGTGGTGCTCAGAACTTAAAATTAAAATGAAATAACATCACTGTGTTAGAAAACTAATGTATTTCTAAACAAAAGAGAACAGACCTTTTCATTAACCTGTCAAAAGAGCTTCTTGATACCTTGTTTGTAATAGTGTTGTAGCTAAATGTATCGTTTTGCAAATTACCTCTAACGTTTTTACAGTGCATATTTCTTAAAATTCTGATTATGTTTACTGATGAACCACTGATTCTCAGTAATGTTTCATCCCCAGCAAACAGTACTGCATTTCTCTGTAAGTGTTGCCTAAGGAGAAATTGTAATGCTCTAGACTATTGTCAGATCAATTAAATATTGTGCTGATACACTTGGTTATTAATGTAGGAGACTAGGTCTTCAGGAGACGCTCCTGATGAGCTGTATGGTGAGTCTTACGTTTATGATGTAATGTTATTAACAAGAACTAAATTTAGAACAAGATTTGATAGCAGGCTGCCAGTGTATTTTTGTGGCTACTGGAAATAAATATGAAATACAACAAGTAGGATAATATTGCAGTATTGCTTAATATAGTTCCTACTAGTCTGCAGTGGCTATGGAAAGCATAATAGCATTCTATTAGCAAACAGAATTGCCAGGGGTGTTTTTAATGTGGGTGTAAACAGGGCCTAGTTTGCACAAGTTATTGTAGCATTATGATGTTTATGCCTTTTATGTATCCTGTATTATAGGTACTAGTTAAACAACTGGATAATATCCTGACTGCCATTCATGATGTACTCAATGAAAGGTAAGCTAGAAAATTTAAGCAGTTTAGAGGCTTTACAGGAGAAAAGAAGTAATGGCATTAAGTTCTTGATTTTCAAAAAATCAAAAAGGTTAAAAGAAATTAATTCCCTAATTTTGCTTGGGCATGACAAGAATTAGTAATGGAGGAAAGTTAAAACTCATAGGCATACCAACGATACTGTTAGATTGTCTAGAGTACACTTCACAGAGAGAATTTTAATGTATGTGTGGTTTTTATGCTGTAAGTAGCATGAATTCTCAGCTACATTTAATTGGTTAGGCGTAGTATTGTGCTGTTGTGGTTATCTAGCTTTAAAATTGAACTTAAGGTTTTTTGTACAACTTGATCTAATTCACCTACATCAGCTAGGAGCATATGAAGAGGGAGCTCAGGTATGTGTAGGCCTTTTGGCATTTAGTGTTCAGAGCTGTTAACCCAAGTCAGCTGTGTTAAGAATTTTCTTTCTTGAATAGCATGTGTTGCAAGTAGATGGGCCAATTTATTCTGTTCTTTTATTTAAATTTTTATTTCATAGAAATATTTCATTGAAAATTTATTTCACATTTTTATTTTAACTTTATTGCCACTGCAACAGTTAAATAGGAGGGAACCAACTTTGTTTATGCATATATATTCTGCTTGAGAAAATGTTTGAATTTGTTCTTGGTTTCTTCTGTTCTGCTTTAATGTCTGGAGACTCTACATTTCTTTTTTCTCCCTGAATATACAGTAGCAAATTGCTGCAAGAGCTGAGACAGGAAGGAGCTTGCTGTCTTGGGCTTCTTTGTGCTTCTCTGAGCTACGAGGCTGAGAAGATCTTTAAATGGATTTTTAGCAAATTCAGCTCATCCACAAAAGATGAAGTTAAACTTCTTTATTTGTGTGCAACCTACAAAGCACTAGAGACTGTAGGAGAAAAGAAAGCCTTTTCATCTTTAATGCAGGTAAGACTACAAGTTTAAGCAGGAAT
Source organism: Nettapus auritus (assembly GCA_011076525.1). Taxonomy (NCBI): domain Eukaryota; kingdom Metazoa; phylum Chordata; class Aves; order Anseriformes; family Anatidae; genus Nettapus; species Nettapus auritus. Next base: position 8,726,405 of record CM021778.1, read on the forward strand.
ATTAATGATTTTTCCAGTGCAATGATTGAATTAACTCTTAAACTAGGATGCACAATAGGTAATACTATTTTGACATAAGTGTAATTAAAACTGGCAGGGAACTTTGAATGGAGTTCTTTGGTTTTGTTAGAAGAAAACGTCAAGTCTTAGTACATGTTTTGATGTTACTTTTTAGTGTATGTTGCAGATCCAAGATGAAGAATCTTGTTGAGAATAATAAAAAATCAACAGAAACACACACACACACAAAAGTGGAATGCTACACATAGCCTAGTGTTTTAATTGCTTTGATTTGCTCCTATTTGCAGTGTCTAGGTTGAATTTTTTCTGGATCTGGGACAGAACAGGATGTATGCATACTTGATTCTAGTTTTAGGGCCTTATTTTGAGTGTAGAACTGCATTCAGGTCTGTGCTCCAGTTTAATGTTTTAGTTCCAGAGCCAAAAAGGTTTAGCAGGAGAAACAAACTTAGAAACAACTAGTTGTTCTGTGGCTAAAGAACTTAAGAAAACCATATTTGCAAACCTTGAGTCTGGATAAGCCATAACTCAAGCAAATGTCCAGTTGAAATGGTTCTTTTGAAGCCCTATATGTGATGCTTTTTACTCTTTTCCTCCCTGCAAAAAGTGTGTTGAGAAGTTTGACTTCAAGTAGCTTGCTAAAAATTGTTGAATGTTGAGTAAATCCATGTCTTTACATTGTGTTTCACATGTGTTAATAAAGTGAAATGTCTAATAGCTTTGCTTTTACTTTTTAGCTTGTAATGACCAGCCTGCAGTCCATTCTAGAGAATGTGGATACACCAGAGTTACTGTGCAAATGTGTCAAGTGCATACTTTTGGTGTCCCGATGTTACCCACACATTTTCAGCACCAATTTTAGGGTAAGCTTAATCCGTCCTCTTCATTTTCTCTTAGTTAGAAAAGCTGTTGTAACATATTGGGTAACTAGCCTTCTTCTTTTCTCTTCCCCAAAACTGCTTTTCAGGACACAGTGGACATACTGGTTGGGTGGCATATAGATCACACTCAGAAACCTTCGTTGACGCAACAGGTGTCTGGTGAGTTTGTCCAGAGTTGCTCATGTCCAGTCTGGCTTGCAGGAGGTGTGGGTTTACTTACACAGGTTGGGTCCTACTGATGTGGAAGCTGACAAAACCAAAATGAGTTTTTGGCTGTGTAACAATACATTTTGTTCCTAATGTTTTAGTAAATTCGTTTACTGTTTCATGCTGTAGATGGAAAAATGAGCTGTTCATTCAGACTACATGTAAACGTCAGTTCATTTGTGTGAGTCCTTAACAATTTTTAGTAGGTTTACAGGTCTTAATTCTCAAAAACTAGGAAAAAATGAGCTTGTCTTGATGCACCTGCAGAATATGTTGTGGTAAAGATATTGTACTTTACAAAAATGTCATTTTTGTATATTAACTTGTACCCCTGTTTTAATTGGTCTGGTATTTTTATATAGGGTGGCTGCAGAGCTTGGAGCCCTTCTGGGTGGCTGATCTCACTTTTTCTACCACACTCTTGGGTCAGTTTTTAGAAGATATGGAAGCATATGCTGAGGTAAGTAAGGCTTTATTGTATGTACACGCCAGTGTTTACTATTACAGATTTTCTTTTAAAAAATACATAGATGTGACTTATGGATGTATTACATTTGTAGAAAAGGAAATTATTGAATGTTTCTGGGGAAAACAGGATGAAATTCAGAGCATATTCAAAGTGTATAGAATGACAATTCTGGCATGCTCATGGATGGCTAATAGTTCTGCCTCCCCGGGCAGCCTGTTCCAATGCCAAAACACTTTCTGTGAATAAATTCTTACTGACATCCAGTCTAAACCTCCCCTGGCCCAACTTGGGGCTGTTTCCTTGCACCTAAATTATTAATTGACTATAGTAAGAACACCTGATGAGGTTAGGGAGCTAGGTATATAAAAGTAATTAGCAAAACAGGAATACTTTTATTTTTAAAAAGCTGAAGTGAAGACATTTTGCCATCATTCCTTGGTAATTTTTTCTAATTGTCCAGCCTCAGAGTTTTTTGGAAGAAGTGACTATTGTTGGGGAAAAAGTTTCTTAATGCTTCTATGGTTAATGGTAAACATGTTTTTAAACAAAGTAACAGGATATATTGTGCAGAAAATAATGTAGCAGGAGCTTTGAAACCTGTTAGAAAACTAAAACGTAATAAATTAACGGATACTTTGCTTTGACACTGTAACCTTTGCTTGTTAATACAGCATGGAGTTTATTTCAAGCTGTCATTAAACTAAGACTGATGGAAGGGATCTTAATGTATGTGTGCTCGTGTATATATGCTTATAACTAAATTGGGCTACAGTCTGTATGTTAACAGAAGTGCTATCAAAATTGCCTTGTTTTTACCTGCAGATTCTATGGGTAAGATTGTACTTCCTACGCAGTCTGTTTCACTAAAAGCAGAATAAATCATTCAGTTCTGCTAGTGTACTTATATGTGCACTTAGCCTTTAGCTTATTAAGTTAGCACAGTAAGTCAGTGCTTATCAGCTTGTCCACTGAACTGGGCAATGTGCATATTACCTGTGGAAGAGCCTTACGGTAATGTGCTAACTTAAATCATGGAGAGGGTGGTTCAAGCTGGTGTGTTTTATTTTGCAGAGGGGTAGACAATATCTGTCGTAATGAGATCAGCACTTCTGGGAAGGTTCCCAGCACTGTTGCCAGCTGGCATGAGATAGCCAAATAGTAAACTCAGTCTCCAGATGAAGGTAGCTGCACGTAAATAGTGCATTGGGAATGGCCTCTCAAACATCCTGATGCCAGCCTGTAGCTGGGAATTGCCTGGGAGAGTGGTAAAAGTGTGCAGGCAACTGTTGTAGCAGAATATGCTACAGTGGTTTATAAATAAACCTCTGTTTTCATTTACAAGACAGTTTAAGAGTACTCTGTTGCAGCAGCGAAACTGATGAACAGAATTTGTGTTCAGTGACTTGCTTATCTTTGTGTGCCTCTATCCTGTCTTTGTGAAGTTAGGTATGTTGGCTAAATACACCTACCACTGTGTAATATTTATAATATATCTGGGAAATAGACACAAAAAAAATCAAAATTTGTGATTAAAAATAATTATTTGTATTTATAACTGCTAGTTATGTATACTGATATATAAAACGTGCGCTGTAGGACCTCAGCCATGTGGCTTCTGGGGAATCAGTAGACGAAGATATTCCTCCACCTTCAGTGTCCCTGCCTAAACTGGCTGCGCTTCTTCGGGTGTTCAGTACTGTGGTGAGGAGTATTGGGGAACGCTTCAGCCCAATTAGAGGACCTCCAATTACGGAAGCATATGTAACTGATGTAAGAATTCATTTAATTACTTTATTCATGCTGAAATTGTGTCTAAGCTAAATACAACAGCAAAGTCCTTTTGTTCTAGAGAGACCTTCTCTTGAGTTTTCATTATTCTACATGATTCTGTACAACATGGAAAGTCACTGCTATGCTTCTGTAACAGGACCTGTAGAGGGTGTAAATGACTTCCAAATAGATTAAACAAAGTAAAAGTATCTTGTTGCTGTTTTGAATGAGCTGCACAATTGGAATGTATTCCTCTACAGAGTTCTGTTAGGGACAGAAAAAACTTCTCTGATAAGTAATGGTATGGATTTCCCAATTAAAGCCAAGACAGTTATGTAACTTGTCTTAATCTGCAGAGGATTCTGGTGATGCAGGAAGGTCTGTCTAGGCCCTTAACTGAGTAAGAAATCAAGCAGCCAAAGGTACATTTATTTTCTTACACGTTTGGAGTGTAATGCCATGATGTACGTTATTCAGAATATTCTTTTGACAGAATATACCTTGTCACAGATGTTATGGGATAGGATATCAAATGGAAGTTCAGTATAATTAAATAGCAAGCAGTTATTAAAAAAAAAAAATTATCTTAATTTAGGTATTTTCTTTTTAATTTTCCAGGTTCTGTACAGAGTAATGAGATGTGTGACTGCAGCAAACCAAGTGTTCTTCTCTGAAGCAGTGCTCACAGCTGCCAATGAATGTGTTGGTGTTTTACTTGGAAGTCTAGATCCAAGTATGACTATACACTGTGACATGGTTATCACATATGGATTAGATCAAATGGAAAATTGTCAGACGTGTGGCACTGATTATATCATTTCAGTCCTGAATCTGTTGACACTGGTTTGTACTTATTTATTATTATTACTGTTTTCCCCTTGGAAAATGTTATTTTTTAAGCAAAATGCCTTTTTGGGGTGTGTGTGTGTATATATATATATTTAAAACTGTACTTTTCCTGACCACAGGCAAGAAATTCCTCTGTTTTAATTCTTTACTGTATAGCTTATGCTGCTAGCTTGTTTATGCTATTGGTTTGTTAACGTGGCTTTTAGTTTTTATCATGAGTGCTTTTTTCCTCTGCCTTGCTTGACTGTTGGTCTCTGCAGTTGCGACCACCATCTGATGAATTTCAGAACCTTAGTGCTAATATGTTCTATTTATCTACTGTATATCTGCTTATGCCGTGACCTGAGAAATCAAAACATAGCTCTTAAAAGTAGGCCGTAAGTTTTGAAAGCCATTATGGATATAGGTTAATCAAGCAAATTTCTCTTAGCTGTCACGTTAAAGCCTGTAAGTAATTCTCTGCATGTACATTTGGGAAAGCAAATAGAAAATACTCGCGTTACTGAGAAGCTTTTTTCTAAATATAGCATATAGAGGCTAGAGAAACAGTATTTTGATTAAATTTTAATAATGTGTTGTAATAAAAAATTAGATAGTTAAAAGTATTTATTTTGTGTTTTATCTCCAGATTGTTGAACAAATAAATACAAAGCTACCATCTTCGTTTGTAGAGAAATTATTTATACCAGAGTCTAAACTACTTGTACTTCGTTATCATAAGGAGAAAGAGGTAAGAGTGACTTTACAGTCTTTGTGCATTTGTTAAAATACATTTTTAAACTGGAAAATTCTATTCATCTTAAATAAGCTATGAGAAAGCAGATGTAGCTAGTTCTTGCTTTTGGCATTTAGATTTGATAAGGAATTGGTAAGTTTACTGTCATACCAGATAGAGGTCTGTAGTTAATGTGGTGTTCATACTTGGTGTGCACTATGTGGGTGGTCGAGAAAGCTATCCACAGATTTTGTGAGTGAGCAGTACTTAATTACAGAGAGATGAAGATAGGTGCGAGTACCAGTCTAGGCTATTCATAGATAAAGAATCACAGCTTTTAATTCTGTGTTGGCAATTAATATATTTTATGATTTGTTATGGTTAAACCTGGCAGGGTGCTTAGCTGTTTGTTCACCGTCCCCTACCCCTACGGTGGGATGGGGGAGAGAATTGGGAAGGGGAAAAAAAAAAAAAAAAAGCTTGTTGGTTGAGATAAAGAGTTTAATAGGACAGAAAAGGAAGAGAAACAATAATAATTATAATAGTAATAATAATATATACAAAGCAAGTGATGTACAATGCAGTTGCTCACTGCTTGCTGACCAGTGCCCAGCCCTTCCCAAGCAGCAGTCCTCACTCCCTCCCCTGGCCAGCCACCCCATGTAATTGCTCAGCATGACATTGCATGGTATGGAGTATCCCCTTGGCCAGTTTGGGTCAGCTGTCCTGGTTCTGTGCCCTTCCAATTCATTATGCACCTCCAGCCTCCTTGCTGGCAGGGCAGTATGAGAAGCTGAAAAGTCCTTGCCTTAGTGCAAGCACTGCTGTGCAGCAATTAAAACGTCAGTGTGTTATCAACACTATTCTCATACTAAACCCAAAACACAGCACCATACCAGCTACTATGAGGAAAATTAACTCTATTCTAGCTGAAACCAGGACATAATTTCAGACTAATCAGTTGTTTCTTTATTTTATACTCCCAAGGTTGTTGCAGCAGCCCATGCTGTATATCAAGCAGTACTGAGCCTGAAGAACATTCCTGTCTTGGAGACTGCTTACAGGTTGATTCTAGGAGAAATGACCTGTGCCCTAAATAGTCTTCTCTATAGTTTACATCTTCCCGAGGCCTGTTCTGAAATCCAGCATGAGTCTTTCAAGAAGCATGTATTCAGTGTGGATAATGCAAAGTTTGTTGTTATATTTGACCTCAGTGCCCTAAGTACTATTGGAAATGCTAAAAATTCATTAATTGGGGTGAGTAAAAACCGTACAGATTGTTTTTAACACTTCTTGCATGAACTCACTTTAACTTAAAATATATCATAATACATTTCACTAGTAGTATGTACATATAATTAAAATGATCGTATTTGTTTCCTGATAGATTATAGAAAAAGACTTCCAGAACTAAAACCTAGAAGAAATGGAACAGGTGTTTTGTTTTATATATAGTTTGTGCATGATGAAAAGTAGTTTCTAGGGAAGAGTGTCTTACCAGGGTTATTCTTGAATTGATTATAATATTGTCAGAGTAAGTCTACTTTGTGAAAAGTGAGACAGATAAAAGCATCTTCAGTGTGTCTGCTGGTAGTATATCAGCCATGTGAAAATATTTGTTACAGGTTATTCCAAATAAAAACAATTTGCTTTTAACAGATTGTGATTACTTTCCCCTTTTTTAAACAGAGAAGATTATGAAATTAATAGAGTTACTGTCACAGAAAATAGTATTTTATAAATAAAATGCAGTGATTAACAGTATGGAAGCTACAGGTTAAAATAGATCCTAATTATATTTCTGTTCTTATGTTGCAATTTTTCTTACAGATGTGGGCCCTTTCACCAACTGTGTTTGCACTACTGAGTAAAAATCTGATGATTGTTCATGGTGATATAGCAGTTCATTTTCCTGCTGTCCAGTATGCAGTACTGTATACGTTATATTCTCATTGTTCCAGGTATGAAGACTAATAATTCTTCAGTATTTTAAGAGGACTAGGATGGATTTACTTGAATGGAATATATTGTTGGAGGGATAAATTTGAGACTATATTGCCATTAAGGCTTTTCCCAAACTAGCCTAATGAGTTTTTACTTTCATAACTTGTAGATAAATGCCAAGAAAGTGTATCCTGGCTTAAAATTTGACACTTTATTCGAAGTGGGGGATTAAGAGTTTTGGATTTGAATACAGATAACTGAGGGAGAACTTTGATGAAAGTGAATAAAGAAAGATTAGTTACTATTATGCTTACTGTGAGATCTAGGAGGGGCCATGAAAAGCAAGCAATAGATTTAAATGCACCTTGGACCTTGTTAATGTTGTTAAAACTAAAGGAATTGCACTAGTTCTAAAGTTACTTTGTACATATTTCAGTTTGGGTGTCTTTTCACTCTGCATTTGATAGCAGCCACCATTGGAACCAGGTTATTGGACTGCATGGACTGATGTAAAACTATAGCTTTGTTCTTTTAGTCCAGTCATCAAAATAGTTGAGTTTTGACATAATGTCCTGATAGTGCCTTGTGTCTGTATAACTTTTGCAACTTTCTTTTTCTCTTATACATTTAAAGGAAGTACTCCTTTTGTTTTTTATATTTTTTTCTTTGCCATCCAGGCATGACCATTTCATATCCAGTAGCCTCAGTTCTTCCTCTCCCTCTCTGTTTGATGGAGCAGTTATAAGTACTGTAACCACAGCAACAAAGAAACATTTCTCAATCATACTAAACCTTTTGGGGCTACTGCTTAAAAAGGATAACCTTACTCAAGATACCAGGTAACTATCACTTTCTTATTAATCAGGAGGTGTTTTTATCAATAGAATATCTGAACTCAGAAAATAGGTCTTACTTTTGTCCGTAAAGCTTAGGGTGACTTTAACCAGTGAAGTATATATTTCTTATGAAACACAAATAACAATATCTGGGGGGGGAGCAGAAGTAGTTGCTCACTTTTATTTACAAAAATTAGGAAAATGGAAACTATTATAAGATTATATATAAAAAGCAGAGCCATCAAACTTTACCGAAAGGAGGATTTTGCTAATTGAACCCTTATACAATAACTGCCAACCTGTATTACCAAGATGATGTGAAATATAAGGACGTTTTCAATGTTACAAAACTTTTTTTTTTTTTAAACCAAGAGCTATGCTGTGGTGCTGATCTGTAACCTGAAGTGTAATTTTAACTTCTTTACCGAAAGGGTTGTTAGACATTGGAACGGGCTGCCCAGGGAAGTGGTGGAGTCACCATCCCTGGAGGTCTTTAAAAGACGTTTAGATGTAGAGCTTAGGGGTATGGTTTAGTGGGGACTGTTAGTGTTAGGTCAGAGGTTGGACTCGATGATCTTGAGGTCTCTTCCAACCTAGAAATTCTGTGATTCTGTGATTAAGTTATACTGAAAGATAGCTTTCTGTAACTGCATAGAGCAACTAATACTTTTCCTTTTTTGTAGGAAACTACTAATGACATGGGCTTTGGAAGTGGCTGTTCTGATGAAAAAATCAGAGACATATGCACCTTTATTCTCTCTCCCATCTTTCCATAAGTTTTGTAAAGGACTTTTAGCAAACAGTAAGATAGCACAAATTTCTATTTATTAACTGTCTTTTATATGGCATGATTACATACATAAGTGACTGTGATTATATGATTAATTTTAGGGGTACCTCTGGTTTGTGTTCCCGAAAAACTTACACTTTCCTTCTGTCCTTTTTCTCAAACGCCTCCCTACCTATTATTTAGGCAAACAATTATTTTCTTAAAATAATACTTTGTGATTGTGATGTTAATCTCCAAAACCATCAGTGATGTGCCAAATCCTGCAAGTAAGATTTTGTATTACTCAACCAAGAGCAGTGGAACATTTCCATAACGTGTTATATTGTTCTGGATCTCAACTTGGAAATAGAGAGCTTCTATCAAAAGCATTTGTTCGTATAGTAGTAGCAAGAGCAATAACTTCCCAAGGCTAGGAGTTAACTAACTTGACCTTAGTTTCGTCTTACTGAAAATGTATAATGCCACTGTATGGAGGCCATAAGGAAATTAATCTTGTCATTGGTCAGAAAAGGCCACAAAAGTAACACGTTAAGACAAATGGCTTTCTGTTACTAAGTGTTTACCTGGTACAGTAAAACCAGTCAACTAAATCAAAATAAAAATAAAGCATAAAGCCTGTGTCTATACTAACTGTGCTGTAAAAATGTTGAGATGCTCCTCTACTACCAGAGTAATGTGTAAATTACCTAATTCAAGCCAAGTGACATTTTCCTTTTAATTCCTTAATTCAGCACTTTTGGAAGATGTGAATATTTGTCTTCAAGCTTGTAGTAGCCTCCATGCCCTGTCTTCATCCCTACCAGATGACCTTTTACAAAGGTAATGGCACAGAATTATGTATATGATTTGAATTATGCTGTTAATGGAAATGTTATGACTTTTTTTTCCCCCTTTTTGGTGACGCAGATGTGTTGATGTGTGTCGTGTTCAACTAGTACATAGTGGTGCTCGTGTAAGGCAAACTTTTGGAAAACTTCTGAAGTCGATTCCTTTAGATGTGGTGTTGAGGTAAGTTGTTCAGATTAACCTCAATATAGAGAATGGTTTGATTTCTTCCCTGAAATTTATCTGAAGAATGCCAGGTGAACGTTACCATATTTTCCCAATTTAAAATCAGAAAGCATAACAGGATGTCTTAATGTCTCTTCTGCTGTGTTGCAGATTTAAGAACAGTAGATACTACACAAAGTAGTTAAACTTGATAAACAGTGCAATACTTCTAAGGTCTGTGTTATTTAGAGCTTCAGCAATGCTGTGCCCTGCAGTTGTCTCAAAGACCTGAATTCTTAAAGCACTTTGTCTTATCACCAAAGAATATATTTATTTCCTGTCATTATATAAGCATATATATATATATATATATATCTTCTTTTGCGTTACTTTGCTTCTGATTTATTCACTAACATGACTTGTTTTTCCCCTCTTCCTGCAGTAACCGTACCCACACAGAAATACAAGAAATTTCTTTGGCTATAAGAAGTCACATGAGCAAAGCTCCAAGTAACACATTCCATCCACAGGATTTCTCTGATGTCATTAGTTTTATTTTGTATGGAAGCTCTCATCGAACTGGGTAAGAACTTCTTTTAAAACTGAAATTCATTGATGTTGAATTGATAGTGAAGAATTCCAAACTGTATCTAATTTAAATTTTATAACTGTTTTACAAGTTACATTGCTTTACTTTCAGTTCTTTACCTTTCTCTTAAAGTATTTATAAATACTGTCAATACACAACTTTGTAAATATGTGTTATGTACATGGCTGCTGAAAACAATCTTGAGAGATTTTGACAGCAATAGATAGTTGATCTGTGCACATTACAATCTTGTTACTATATGAACTTCTGATATGTAGCGATATTTTTTTTCAGGAAAGATAACTGGTTAGAAAGGCTGTTCTACAGCTGTCAAAGGCTAGATAAGCGAGATCAACCAACCATCCCTCGTAATCTATTGAAGACTGATGCTGTTCTTTGGCAATGGGCTGTTTGGGAGGCAGCTCAGTTTACTGTTCTTTCGAAGTTACGAACTCCTCTGGGTAGAGCCCAAGATACATTTCAAACAATTGAAGGTAATGTAGAGAATATAGCTTATTTTCATGGAATTCCTTTTTATGTAAGAGATTGTGCAGCTAAAGAACTTCATGTCCTAGGCAACAAGCACAGTGGTTTTATTTTTTCAGTGATTATAGATTTTAGCCTGTATTTGTCTGACATATCAAGAGATGCAACACCAGGATAGCAGTTCAATAAGTACTATTAATTTTTGAGATTTTTTCCTTTAAGTGTGTCACAACATAGCAATTCTAAAGTGTATTTGGTAATTTTTTTCCATGTTTTGGTAAAAATACATAGGTATTATTAGGAGCCTCGCAGCCCATACGTTAAACCCAGATCAAGATGTTAGCCAGTGGACTACTGCAGACAATGATGAAGGACACAGCAGCAACCAGCTTCGGCTTGTTCTCCTTCTACAGTATCTGGAGAACTTGGAAAAACTGATGTACAATGCATATGAAGGATGTGCCAATGCTCTCACTTCTCCACCCAAGGTTTGTCTGTCCTACAGCACTGACGTTACTTGAAACAGTCTATTGAATGAACAGTGTTTTCAGGGTTGTCCAGGTCTTAACTGTGGAACTTTTTGAATGCTGCAATTAAGCTTTGTTTCCCAGCATTTAATCTTGTACTCTAATTAAAGGAGAAGAATAGCTTCTCCTTTAAGTTGGAGACTCTTAATTTGTCTGGCTTTGTAATTTTATTCTGAGAAAGCATGTGAAAACAGGACTTATTTCTGGAGCATCAACTTGCATAGAGGTATAATAGTAAGCAATTTTGTAGTACCTCTAACTTGTAGGTTATCAGCAGGATAAAGAAACAATTATTTCAGACCAGATTGTCATTTGAAGTATTTATAAACAGCATACATTTTTGTGTAGTTTTAGCTGCAAAACATTCTTCACTGTAGAAATCAGTTAATTACCAGACTTCAGTGTGACAGTAAATATACTTTATAGTTAGTTCACTTCAAGATTTTTAGCTTGCTAATATGCCTGGCCAGTTGCATGCTGTGCAAGATTTCAGAATGCCTGTATCAAAAAATTCAAATGCAGAACTTAATCTGTTTCTTCATCCCTCAGTTGAAAAGTCAATCACAGCAGCAAAACCTGTTATGACTTTGGTGCTTATAAATATTATGAACTTAATGTGATTATTTTGATTCATACACATGAACAATATTGTAAAATTTGTTACCTTTTTCCTGTTTTAAAAGGTTATCAGGACATTCTTTTATACTAATCGCCAGACATGCCAAGATTGGCTGACACGGATTAGACTTTCCATCATGAGAGTTGGATTGCTGGCTGGCCAGCCTGCTGTGACAGTCAGACATGGTTTTGATTTACTCACAGAAATGAAAACTAATAACAGTCTATCTCAGGTACTATCTTTTTCAAATTTTGTAGACTGTCATGAAAATATTCCGACTGTATTATAAAAACTAAGCTGAGGTAATCAGTCAAGAATCACTTACAAAACATCTGGTTTAGTATTTACACAAAAGCAGCATTTTAAACACACGATTCTGTACTGACAGATTTCTGCGTTTTGGTGATAATGTAGGTTGGAGATTAGGGTGTACTGTGTGCATTTGGTCAAATACTTCACATGAATGAATGATGTAGTTCATCAAATTTGAAATGAGTGGTTCCTGTTTAAGCAGAAAGTTCTGCTTGATGCTCTTGCTATATTGGTGTGAGGAGTCTTGTGGTAATGTCTTTGACTTGCTCCTCTGAGCAGGAGGGGGATGTATCATGAGGGAATTTTTCCTATATGAAACAAGCAGTAGATAAGTGCAGGGGTCGATGAGGGAATAAAATGCTGAAGTGTTTTTAAAAAGTTGAGTAGTTCCTACAGTACCTGACTTGATCTGTTTAAATAGTTTAACAAGACTTGCTGTTAATTACCTTCCTGCTGCTTTATGAGTTGTATGATTTGTTTTTATGTAGCAGTAGACCCACCATACAGTGTTTGCTCACTATTGACATTGAGGCTGGGAATTCATAGCAAAAACTCCTCCCTGAGCATCTGTGCTTTTCCAAAAGCAGTGTAATAGATGGATACACAAAACACTTCATTATATGCCTCTGTAGTGAAGTGAAGCCTTACCATTTCCAAGCATTTACCTACACATATAACTCTTACTCCATATAAGATTTGTTAAAGATTTTTTTGTATTTGTTTTAGGGAAATGAATTGGAAGTGACCATTATGATGCTGGTAGAAGCATTATGTGAGCTTCACTGTCCTGAAGCTATTCAGGGTATAGCTGTCTGGTCTTCTGCTGTAGTTGGGAAGAGTCTTGCCTGGATCAATTCTGTAGCTCAACAAGCAGAAGGGCGGTAAGTCTTTCTTCCAGATATTTGGATGTTACAAATTTGGACTTTTTCTTACGCTTAATCATACTTCTGAATCTTTTAAATTGTGGTATGAATCAATGCTGTCAATACAGCTTCCATGTTAAAGTCATCGTGATTTTCAGAGATAGTTTATGAACATCATTTATACTCAAGTCCTGATAATTTCCATAAACTTTTTTCTTAGCTTCTTGTACACAGCAATACTATTTTGCTTTTTTTCCATTGCAAAATATTATTAATGTATATGTTGCTTGTTGAACTTTCTGGCGCATGGCAAGATCTGATTGACACAGTTTGCTGAGAGGGAGATGCTTTACACTTTTCGGTCTGTTTTGAAAAAGTGGCTTCTACCTCTGTTAAAGTAGAATCTTTGGCTGCAGATACAAAGAGGTGGGTTAGTGTTCAAGACAGTGTACACCTAAATTGTGATGTTATCTTTTTAAAGCAATATATACTGTCTCCTGTGTGAAATCAGAAAAGGACCCGTTTAATTTTTTAGCTGCAATCCGCTAACAAACACACCTGAGGTTTTAGTATTTTTAAGTGTTTTTCCTATCTTTGTAAGCCTTTTCAAAATCTTTGTAAACTTTCTTAAATAAACTTTCTTAAAATAATGTGCAGGTTTGTAATAATACATGAGGAGTTGCTCAGAAATGTCAAATTTAAGATTGTTGTCCTACACCTAATTTTAAAATCCTCTATTAAATAATATTTAACTCACATTCATTTGGGTAGAAGGTGTGATAGTCAAATTTAATGTGTGTATCTCCTTCAGCCTGTATTTAGTTTGAAGTTGGCATTAAATTTGAATGGAAAAGCTTTTATCTTCTCTTTAAAACCTGGAAATTCAACTCACGAACTTGTATTCTGTATTAATCAAACCTTCTTTTGCTGAAGGTGACGCATTATTTTGGGTAAAGAAATGCTCAAAATATACTCAGTTTAAGAAGAAAACATCCTGTAAAATGCTAACTAAAATATTAAATCACTTAAGGTTTGAAAAAGCAACTGTGGAATACCAGGAGCACCTGTGTGCCATGACAGGAGTGGATTGCTGCATAACAGGCTTTGACAAAACTGTTCTTAAGTTGGCCAATTCAAATAGTGTGAACAATGCCAGCCCAAAGCATTCCTTGAATGGTGAGTATCTATTGGTTTCTTTTTAAAAGTATCTGTGTAAAAGTAGAAGTAGAACATTCATCAATATGGATGTAGTAATTATAGCATTGAATTCTTAAATCTGAAGAACTGCTTCAGTCTGCAGTTAAAGTTAACTACTTAATTCCATTGAAACATAGAAGACATACATGAGGCTTTGCACTACCGATGTCTAGCTGAATGAAATTAAAAGTAGTAAGTAAAATATTTTGTATTCTTGTAGCTTAATTCCAAATTATTTAGATCATCATAACTTAAGACTTAGTATTTATGATATAATCTTATAGCTGTGCTATTTATTAAGGGTTTTTCGAACTGAGACTTTGCTTCAGTATTCTGTTTCATCTTTGAGAAGAGACTTTCTTTGTTCCTAATTTAGTTCTTCTGTTTTCCTGTTTTGAAACTTTTTTGGGGATAGGGACTGAAGTTTTCCAAAACCTCCTTTGAAATTTTTCTTTATGTTTAAAAAAGAAAACAAAAAACAACCATTCTTGCTCCACTTACATTTAACTGTTACATAACATTAAGTAAAAGTGTATTTCTTGAGAAACGATTTAGAAATTGCATTTAAATAATAAAGGTATTTTTTGTTACATACTTATGTTACATACTGTTAATGTTACGTACTCTCAAATATATATTTTTCCACAGGAGAAAGTCGAAAAACTGTTCTGACTAAGCCAAGTGACTCTTCACCTGAAGTTATAAATTACTTGGGTAACAAAGCATGTGAATGTTATATTTCCATTGCTGATTGGTCTGCTGTTCAGGAGTGGCAAAATATGGTCCATGAAATGAAGAAAAGCACAAGTAATACCTCGATAAATCTGAAAGCAGATTTTAACTACATAAAGTAAGAATACAATCAATTTATTTAACTGTATCTCAGATTACTGAAATACTTAAGTTTTTGTGGCTTTTAGAAGTGATGTCATTGAAACAGAGTTATGGTAAGAAAAAAATTGTATCCTTAGGAGGGAAAAATACAGCTTATCTGTATGGCTTGTTAATATTATTAATAGTTGCTGTGGCTTTCTGACTATTGAGTTTTTTTATTGTTCAAGAAGCTTAAGCTTCTGGAATGAAGAAAGAAATGTGAAAATAAGCCTATAAACATTGAATTGCAGATCTCTGAGCAGCTTTGAGTCTGGAGAACTTGCTGAATGCACTGAACAACTAGAATTATTGCCAGGAGAAAATATCAACCTACTTGCAGGAGGATCCAAAGAAAAAATAGGTATATTACTTCAAATAAGAAATATTTTTTTCACATGTTTGTGTATAAATGACATACTTTTGAATGCAGTTTGCTCTGTTCAGTGAACTTACCTGTAACCTTTATGAATCAAGCTTCAAAATTATTGGCAATAGTAATTTTAAATGTTGTCACAATGTTGTTTTTTTTTTTTTTAGATCTGTGTTTTCTGGAGTTAATTTGTTTTAAGTAACGTCATCAATGAATATGAATATATACTCATAGTTTATTTCCCAAGTTCCCTGCTTTCAAAAATGCATTTTTAAACTGCAACATTTGGCAGTTCTGGTTGTTTCCAATTCTTTAATCTCTTTGTAGACATGAAGAAGCTCCTTCCTAATATGCTAAGTCCTGACCCAAGAGAACTTCAAAAAGCAGTCGAAGTACAACTTTTGAGAAGTTCAGTATGTCTGGCAACAGCTGTAAACCACATAGAACAGGAGCAAAAGTGGCAGTCAATATCTGAGTAGGTTAAAATGTGCTGTGCTGTGAATATAAGATACTGTAAAAAGCTGTTCTGGTTTGTTAAATATAACTTCATGAAAAACATACGCTGCTTTGTACTTCAGCATCTGTGGTACTGTTTGTTTCTAGGTTAGGCTGAGAGACATAAATTGATCTTTAACTTGGAGATTGTTAGCTCTTTAAGTTCTGCTTCTTGTCAGTTAAATACTAGTATCATATTGTAACTTGTGCATGATTTTGTAAGCTTTCCTCATCATTCAAATTAAGATGTTGAATTTGCTTTTGTATTCAGGATCTTTGGTATCATTTTCTCTTAAATAGTCTAATGAAAACTGCTCCAATAACTTCTATTTCAGAAATGTTATAAAGTACTTAAAGCAAACATCACGAATTGCTATTGGACCTTTAAGACTTTCCACACTGACTGTGTCTCAGTCTTTACCAGTGTTGAGCACTCTTCAGTTGTACTGTTCTTCTGCTTTAGAAAACACTGTATCCAACAGGCTGACATCAGAGGTATGCGTACGTGTTTAAAACCAAAATTTGAGTGATATTTTTTATTGAATAGTTATGTAATGAAGTTTTGAATGTGGAATGTAGAATCAGAGTCGTTGAGGTTGGAAAAGACCTTCAAGATCAACAAGTCCCACCATTAAACCATGTCCTTTGTGACATGTCCACATGTCTCTTAAATATCTCCAGCGATGGGGGCTCTTCCACTTCCCTTCCCTTTTGATGCTTGACTATCCTTTCCATTAAGAAGTTCTTCCTAATATCCAGTCTAAACCTCCCCAGCTCAACCTGGCACCCTTTCCTTTGACCATTGTTAATCACACTGTAAAAAGGTCTCACTTCATTTTCTAAAGTCCTTGGACTTTTTTCAATTTACAGTTGAGTTGGACTTATTTCTATAGCTATATCATTTCTTTCAGTTGCTTTTACAGTAAATCACAGCTATGTGGTAAGAATGTTACATTGTATTCAGAATAAATACATCAACCTCTTTAAAAAACAGCTAACAAAGCTTTAAATATTAAAAAGTTACTTCAATTAAAAACTCAGTGTCTAAATTTAACCAGGATAAATGACCTATTTCTAATCACATTGTTCAGCAAACAATTGTGCTTGATGTTCAGCTATTCTTATTGTTGTCCTCTCAAAATCAAACATCTTCATAGACCTGCGTAATACATATTTGTGTTTAATGATACAATTTGGCGACAAATACAGGTGATAGTTTACTTTGCACTAAAATGGCCTTTAGTTTTAACAGAAGAAAATTCATCTTAATAAATGCTTCTTGTAACAACTATGCAACCTTTATGCTTCTTTCAGGACTGTCTTATACCTCTCTTCAATGATGCTTTGAGGTCATGCAAACAGCATGATGTAAGGCCATGGATGCATGCACTGAGGTACACAGTGTACCAGAATCAATTGATGGAAAAACTTAAAGGTATTTAAGCTCTTACTTTATTGTTAAAAAAGGTAAATATAGAATTTGAACTTAAAACTCCTGTTAAAAGCTGCATCTGCATCCTTTTGTATTATTTAGATTCCTTTTTAAATTAAAGGTTTGTAGGTGTCTTGCATTACATCCAGGGGTTTCAATTACTACTGTAATACAGACACTGTCTTTAAAAAGTTCTTCATTCAGTCTTCTAATGAAGCTTTGCTTGCTCATCTTTTAAATGCTTCACTTTTGTATGCCTAAATATTATCAATGAGATTTTAAAAACAGTTGTGAAAGCGATTTAAATGTGCAGTTTGTTAAAAGGTAATGGAAGGAAAATGTTGGCCAGGTGTATTAATTGAAAAGACTACTTGTAGTCAAAAAGGAGTGTTCTGTCCAGCAGACAGTCTGTGGATATATTTTTGTTTGTTTCAGAGGAGATAAATATTCCAGATAAAAATCGTAGTTGAAATTTCTTTAATTTTTAGGAAATACAAAAGGGTCGAGCATGTTTTTTTAACTCATAGCTATGTACATTTGTCCAATATATTGGACAAACTGTGCCCCAGGTACAATTATTGTTTGTTTAATAATTTTGTTTAGAATGTCTTACTTTCTTCTTCAGAACCAACAGTCCCAATTAAAAGTCATCTAATGGAGCTGGGCTTAACAGCAGCAAAATTTGCTCGGAAGCGAGGAAATATTGCCCTAGCTACGCGATTGCTCGCTCAATGCAGTGAAGTTCAGCTAGGAAAAACCACCACTGCACAAGACTTAGTCCAGCACTTTAAAAAGTTGTCTGCACCAGGTCAGACAGATGAAAAATGGGGTCCTGAACTTGATATTGAGAAAACAAAATTGTTATACACAGCCGGTGAGTTTTTGCTAATTGCTGTAGATCTTTGAGCTTCTTGTCCTCATAACCATTTCCCTGATCTTGAGTAAATCTTAATAGGACAGTATCATTAGGAATTGCTTTCATCCTATAACTGTTGTCTCGATCTTAAAGTGTCTTTAAACCATCCTTTCTTACTTGCTATTTTTGACTTTAAAGGAGAGTTTTTCATTGTAAAATACGTTGTTACAAGCTGTATCTGAATATGCTGAATTTCAGACTTGTTTGGAATTAACACTACTGAAAATACACTTTTCATGATGTGTAGGTCAGTCAACACATGCCATGGAAATGCTGAGTTCTTGTGCCATATCATTTTGCAAATCTGCCAAGGCTGAATATGCAGTTGCTAAATCTATTCTTACACTGGCTAAATGGATTCAAGCTGAATGGAAAGAAATCTCAGGACAGTTGAAACAAGTATATAGAGCTCGACAGCAGCAGAATCACACTGGTCTGTCTACCTTGTCTAAAAACATATATACTTTGATCGATCTCCCAGCTGTTAATACACTAGAAGAGGAATATCCCAGGATTGAAAGTGAATCTACAGGTACAAGTGTTCTCCTACTTCCTTGTTTTTTGATAAATAGTTACTGATGGTTCCAGTGAGGGATAATACCAGTTATATTGATAAAGTGGGCGATCCATCACTTAAGTACTTATTTTACCAATGTAAGTACAAACAGTGTGCCTCTTTCTATAGGTAAGTATCCACAATTAAAAAAAAAAAAAAAGATACTTATTTGTAATGAGAAGAGAATGAGATGATATCTTCAAGTATTTTTGTCATTTTGTGCCTGAACGAGAAACGGAAGTTTGTTTATAGAAGGAGGATATAAAATATTTTTATGGTTGTCTCCTTTCAGATTCTACATTTGTTAAAGTTTGAATGAGAGGAGATCTTTTAGGTTAAGCATTGAAACGTATATTTTGAAAACCCTTATAAATGTGAGAAGTATTTACCTTAGGTTTTCTCATGATCTTTAATCTATGCTTAATCTGAACATTTTTCTTGTTGCCATCAAGTGCACTCTAATTCCCAGTTTTTGCCAGACTTTTCTTCAAATGTCAAGATAATTCTTTCTTTGTTTAAAACTGGATTTAGCCTATAATTCAGTACCTTTTTTCCAGGGTCAGAATTTGTACAACTGTTATTAGATGTTAAGTAGTTGGTGCTTTTTGATTTGATGAAGAAGAAAATGAAATATGCAAGTAAACATACACTTTGCCTTAGGTACTTCACAGAAGTCTGCTTTCTGAAGCATAAAATTTGTTGCATTTGGAGGTCATGAATCTATTGCTTTCTGTGAAAGAGAAAGCAATTGTAGAGCACAGGCAGTGGTTGTTAGCAAATGGAAAACTGGTGTTTTGCAGCCAGTGTCAGAACTGAAAAATAATTGTGTTTTGGAAAAAAATACTCTGGAAGAAATTACTAATTGGGAACTAGCATGACCAAAAAGAATTACATACTTATAATACTTCCCTATTATTTTGTAAGTTGAGGAAATTAGAAGTATGTTTTACATCATAAAATATGTTCTGTTTGTTCTGTTACAGTAAATATTGGAGTTGGAGAACCTGACTTTATCTTGGGACAGCTGTATCACTTGTCTTCAGTACAGGCACCTGAAGTGGCCAAGTCTTGGGCAGCCCTGGCTAGTTGGGCTTATAGATGGGGCCGTAAAGTAGTTGATAATGCCAGGTAAATTCATCCTAACATTAAATAAATACAGCATAATTGATTTTTCCTTTTTAAGATAAAACCTAGCATTGTATTATTACAGTTCTCTGGTCAGAAGACACATACGAGCAGGGAACTATTAATATTCTCGTGCCCTTTCTAAAAAAAATTATTTCTGAGTTCTAGGATGAGTATTTATCCTTAAAGAAGTTCTTTATATACAATGTTCATGGGCTCTGAAAATATGAATATACGGGGGGTCAATAATTTGTTACATGTTACAGTCAGGGAGAAGGTGTTCGTTTGCTGCCCCGGGAAAAATCTGAGGTTCAGAGCTTGCTTCCAGACAACATTACAGAGGAAGATAGAGAGAAAATCTATGGGATTCTCGGTCAGGCAGTGTGTCGTCCAGCTGGGATTCAAGTGAGTGTAAATTCGGTTGCTTAAATGTTCAACTCTGCTGTGAAACTTATTTTTCCTCTAGTTGTCATTCGTATTAACACTTGTAAGTGCTTTGTAGTTAAAATTCAGATAAATACACGAGTTCTCTAAGAAAGCAGCTGTTAACTAAGTGGTAACTCATCTGTTCCAAGGACTATGGTAGAACAGTGACGTAATACAGTTGGGTGAGTTGCCCAAACAAAAAATGGATTCACAACTAATATGTGCTTGTAGAAAAGGTTGGAAGTTAGTCAAAAATCTGTTCTCTCTTTATTTGCATTTAGGATGAAGATATGACTCTACAAATCACTGAAAATGAAGACAATGAAGAAGATGATATGGTGGATGTTATATGGCGTCTGTTATTAACAAGCTGTCCCTGGCTTTCCGATCTTGATGAAAATGCAACAGAAGGGTTAATTAAAGTGTGGAGGAAAGTTGTAGACAGAATCTTCAGTCTCTATAAACTCTCCTGCAGTGCATATTTTACTTTCCTCAAACTCAATGCTGGTCAGGTTAGTGTCGTGCTGATGAGGAAAGTTCAGTTGCAAATGTTTCTAAATGATTATGTGAACTATATACTTAGCTTAGAGAAGTATTTCTTTCTTTTAAGGTTCCACTTGATGAAGATGATCCTAGGCTGCATTTAAGAAATACTTCTGAACAGAGCACTGATGATGTTATTGTGATGGCAACCTTAAGACTATTGCGGCTGCTTGTAAAGCATGCTGGAGAACTTAGACAATATCTGGAGCATGGGCTAGAAACTACACCTACTGCTCCTTGGAGAGGTAGGTATATGTTACTTAGCTGTTGAATTATTTTTTCATGCCTTCACTAAATATAAGCAGGAAGTTATTAATTGTATTCTCATAAAATTTTGATTTAAACTTCAGGGAGGGAAAGCATGTTTTCTGGTAAATAAGCTTATTCATGGTGTTCTTCCAGTTTCTGGTATGCATTCTGATTGTAGAATACTTGAACAGCAGTGATTCTCCACCTGTCTTGAGATATTGAAAGGAGAAAGAAAATGTAGTTTGTGAAGTATTACATTGTTTTACCACTTTCAAATAATGTTGTTTTTTCTCCCAGCTACAGTTCAGAGAAAGATATGTGGCTAAAGCCAGATGTCTCAGAAGTAGTTGTCTGTTGCTACACTACTGGTTCAGATTGATCAGAAACTTTCCGACAAAGTTTTTGAGTCAAAGTTTAGAAGGCAGCAGAAGAGGAGGCCAACTATTGCAAAATCAGGCGTTCATTTGAAACATCCGGTTATGTTAACTTCAGGAACCACTAGTGTGACTCCCTTATTTTTTGAAAAATCATAAAGCATGCAGTGTGTGAAATTTGATTTTCTAGTGTTTGACTAAAGGATTTATAAATTTCATCTGATGTCATGCTTCTTTGAATTGAAGGAGAAAGCAAGTGATTGTCCATGTTGTGAAAAGACAGTTATTTAAAGCCAGGAGAAGCTTTTATTGGGAAACTAGACATTTCGTTCTCTTAATGCACGAGAAGCTTTTAAAAAAACAAAAATAAAAAAATGTATCATTAGAAGTGCACAGAAATGATTCAATGTTTTTTCTTGTTTATAAAGGTATTATTCCTCAGCTCTTCTCCCGCCTCAATCACCCAGAAGTTTACGTTCGTCAGAGTATTTGCAACCTACTCTGTCGAGTGGCTCAAGATTCTCCTCATCTCATACTGTATCCAGCA
The DNA here is from genome assembly GCA_011076525.1 of Nettapus auritus. Lineage (NCBI taxonomy): Eukaryota > Metazoa > Chordata > Aves > Anseriformes > Anatidae > Nettapus > Nettapus auritus. The sequence continues at coordinate 8,748,376 of CM021778.1, forward strand.
ATAGTGGGAACTATTTCACTTAGCAGTGAATCCCAGGCCTCAGGTAAGGAGGAAAAATCAAATGTTCAAAAATATTTTAGCCATATTGAATATACTGGATAAGGTTATATTAATTTTTTTAATGACTTTGATACTTTCTATCTTAAGAACTTTGTATTTTGGGACCTCACTGAAGCCTTGTATTTTGATTTACCAGTTTGGCAAATAAGTTCTCAATTTTAGTGTTAATTATTGGCCAAGTAGATGATATAACATGGGGTTCTGATACTAAATGAAGTATCACTTGATGCAGGTAATATTTTAACGTCCTTTATTTCAATTTTTTTTCAAATTTAGGGAACAAGCTTCCTTCTGCCATTCCTACTTTGCTAGGTAATATTCAAGGAGAAGAACTATTAGGTGGTGAATGTGATGGAGGAAGCCCCCCAGCTTCCCAAGAAAGCAGTAAGGATGATGCAAAAGTTGGATTAAATGAAGATCAAGCAATGATGCAAGACTGTTACAGCAAAATTGTTGAGAAACTCTCTGCTGCAAATCCAACAATGGTATTGCAGGTAAATAAACCAAATGTATATTACTTGTGTTCTTACTTCGAACCACAAAATGCATACTTTGTGTAACTTGTGTAGGGGCTGCTGAAAGCTTGGTGCGTCTTAGGTGCTTTTTGGCTGTCATCTTAAGTTGTTCATGTACAACAGTAAGTCATAATACGAGTACTTCTTAAAAGTAATTGGATTTTTATTTTATACAGGTTCAAATGCTAGTGGCTGAGCTGCGCAGAGTTACAGTCCTGTGGGATGAACTTTGGTTGGGAGTTTTACTGCAGCAGCACATGTATGTCCTCAGAAGGATTCAGCAACTGGAAGATGAAGTCAAGAGGGTCCAAAACAACAACACTCTAAGGAAGTAGGTCTTTTTTGCATAATTCAAGTTAAAATAGTAACTAAAAATTGTTGTTTGTGAAGGATACCATTAAACTGATTGACTGTTGCTCCTAAATTTTACTGTCCTAGCTGCTGCTTTGTAAGCTAGTGACCTTATTCAAAAGCATTTTGAAGCTACGTACATCTAGTACTCCAATGAAACGAGAAGCAACAACAGAGTCTGTCTGTGAACCTGTTTGGGGATTTCATTAGTAATAATGTGTTAGAACCCAATGCGTATTGAGCTGTGGTTTGCGATCCTATAGTTCCCCATTTCCACAGTTTTTCGTATAAGTAAGCTGAGATACGGACAAATACATTGATTGGTGTGACCTGTTTGGAGTTTACAGTAAATGCACATAGTTGGAGTAAACAGAACATCATAATTTGCTTTTGGTTTTCAGTGTTGAGCTAGGCTTTATCTGGGTTCTGCTGTGAATGGAGTAATGGAAGAGGAAAGCCATTCACACTGGATGCTTGGATAAGCTTAAAAACACCTCTTGAATTCTACAGTCAAGTCTGACATGGAATGGGAGAACAGGGCAATCAGTCATCCTCTTCCCTGTCTTTAGGGTGGGGTACACCTTCAGGAATTAGTAGTTAAGAGCTTTTTAATAATGGTAATCAGTTGCTTAGGATGCTTTAAACTCCCTGGGATTCTGCTTTAGGTCTCCAGTGGTTTAAAAAAAAGCTCAACATTTTCAGTTTGAAAAATAAAATATGATTCAGTGTAACAGTCATTTTGTGTGGAAAGAAATACTGCTTTCCATTTTGATATGGTCATTCTTAAACACCTCATTGTAGAGGGATATTTTTTGTGACACATCAGATGTATCTCATTTGAACTCTATTTTAGTGCTCCGCTTTTGAAGTAACTTGTTTTAATGGAACTAAGAGGATTTTTATTTTTTTAATAGAGAGGAGAAGATAGCAATCATGCGTGAAAAGCATACAGCTCTAATGAAGCCCATTGTGTTTGCTTTGGAACATGTACGGAGCATCACTGCAGCTCCTGCGGAAACTCCTCATGAGAAATGGTTTCAGGATAACTATGGAGAAGCAATTGAAAATGCACTAGAGAAACTTAAGAATCCTTTGAATCCTGCTAAACCTGGAAGCAGTTGGCTCCCATTTAAAGAGGTATTATATACACAGATTAAGAGTGTAATGTAGAGACTCTCCACACTCTTGCTGCAGCATGTGCTTGTATCTCTCCTTAGTATTCTGTTGCTATTGTCTTGGCATTTCAAAATGGCAGACTGAAATTGTCTCCTGCAGTATGCTTCACACGGAAGCACAGTGACTTTTAACTCTGTAACAGGTGCTACTGATGCCCTGACTGTCTGCCTTATTGCATTTCTCTAGCCAGTGTAATTATTTTACTTTTAAAAATTCTTCATCTTCTAGTGTCTGGGATCCTGTCAGAATAAAGGGCAGTGGGCGTCAGGGTTTTTGGTCAATTATGTGATCTTGGTTCTCTTCAGTTCCCTAATAAATAACCACAAATAGGCATTTGTGTTGTCCACATGGATATCTGTAGCCAACCCTTTTTTTTTAATGTTTTACAAACAGACTTCTTTTGTAGTTCCTTCTGCTTTGCAGAAAAGCAGGCATGCAGATACGTAAACAGGATGTTGCTGAAGGTTGCTCTCTTTGACTGCAACTGAAATTCAGGAGCAACCCTCTTGAAGAGCTTGGTTTACTATAACTTCGGTGTTTATCACTTGCTGCTTAAAGGATGTTCTCTTAGATTTTGTCACCTTCATCCTAAGCTATAAATGGATTAATAGGGTGCCAAGGGTGAAAAGCAATTTAAGAAAATCTCCATGCTTTCTGGAAGAGAAAGACCAATAAGCTGTTAGTTTTTTTCATTTTTAGTGTTAGTTGTTAAGGTGAACCTCAACCTAAATCAAAAAATTTCTTTGTAATAGGTTATGCTAAGTTTGCAGCAAAGAGCACAGAAAAGAGCTAGTTACATTTTACGGCTTGAAGAAATCAGTCCTTGGTTGGCTGCCATGATGAACACTGAAATAGCACTCCCTGGAGAAGTATCAACCAGAGACACAGTCACAATTCATAGTGTGGGCAGCACCATCACAATTCTGCCTACCAAAACCAAACCTAAAAAGCTGCTTTTCCTGGGTTCAGATGGGAAGAACTATCCTTACCTGTTCAAAGGTAAGAAATTGTTTGTCTCATACAAGTTACTGTTTCTTTTTACAAACTACACAGACTATATTAGAGTTGGAAAGATGCGTGGTTGCATCTACCTGCATAATACAGAATAAACATTTGGTCCATCTGTACACTCTTCCCTTTGTTCTGCCTCATACATATATTTAAGGATTTTTGCCTTCCAGAGCTGTAAGTCAGGGTTGTTTCAGATCTTTTTTTTAAGGGTTGCATCAGTGTGTTCTGCCTGCACACTGATTAAAGTATCTGGACACACTTTTCCAGAAGCTTGAGGTAGCACCCAGAAAAGAAATTTTTGAGACTCCATGCCTTCCCCATGAGGCAAAGACCTATTCGCTCTGTTATTGTGTGTACTGTTCTCAGACAGCTGTGATAAACTGATTCTAGTATGTAAATGCTATGTCAACATTTTTGGTTTAGGCTGAACAATTCACCCTTAATCTGCATAATTTATGAAGCTATTCATAGTCTGAAATGAAATAGGATTTCAAAAATACTAGGTTTTGGGCTTCAAGAAAGGGATTTTTTTTTTTTTTTTTTTTGCCTAGAAACTAACTTTTAATTAACACAGGTTTGGAAGACTTGCATCTAGATGAAAGAATTATGCAATTCTTATCAATTGTGAACACAATGTTTGCTACCATTAACCGTCAAGAGACACCGAGGTTCCACGCGAGGCACTACTCTGTGACACCTCTGGGAACAAGATCTGGCTTGATACAGTGGGTGGATGGAGCTACACCTTTGTTTGGTCTTTACAAGCGGTGGCAACAGCGGGAAGCTGCTTTACAAGCACAAAAGGTAATGGCAGTATTCTCTGCCATCTAGGACAAATGAGAAGGGCAACATTTATTCTCATTTGCTTTTGCAATTCTAAACAGCAGTTTTAAAAGATGTGGGGTTTGTTCACAATTAAGCAGAATGGTTCTGTGTATTTATATCTCTTGGGATTTTACCAGATGTCAAAGAAATTGCGTATATATACAAGCATATATACTTATATGTATTACAGTATCTAATATAAATATACTTTTCTGTCATGATAATTCCAGGAGAACTGTTTTTGAACAAATAGTTAAAAACGGTTTAAACTGTTTTAATTTCACATCTCATTCTCTGCTCCTTTTCCATTTTCATGTTGTTTTTATGGTGGTGTTTCCAAAATTGACCTTGGCAAGAGTAAAGTTAGGCCACAACATAGTATTTTTGGTATCTTGAAGGTTTTTTAACTCTTGAACTTTAAAATAATTATCTGAGCCATAAAAGATGTTGTTAAAGGAGTTTATTTCACATTATTCTCATGTGGAATGCTGGAAACTTCTCTGTGGTAATGTGAGCTGTAATATGTAAACTTTTTTTTTTTTTTTTTTTACCTCTTTTAGGCTCAGGATTCTTATCAGACTCCTCAGAATCCTGGAATAGTGCCTAGGCCCAGTGAACTTTACTACAGTAAAATTGGACCCGCTTTAAAGGCAGTTGGGCTTAGTCTTGATGTGTCACGTCGTGACTGGCCGTTGAATGTCATGAGGGCCGTTCTAGAAGAACTGATGGAAGCAACACCCCCAAATCTCTTAGCTAAAGAGCTCTGGTCATCATGTACTACACCGGATGAGTGGTGGAGAGTTACGCAGGTAAGTTAAAACAACTATCTGTTGCCTTATAAAGGTTATGTTTTGAGTGGGATGAGGGGCAACAAAAGCCTGGCATGTGTTCAATCAATTGAAGCTTCTGAGTTAAGTGAGCTAGCACAGCTGAAGTTTCAAGTAACAGGAAATGTTGGTGGGAAGTGTTGTAGTTGTACCACCTGGAATAAAAAGTGGGTGTATACCTGATAGCTCTACAGTATTAAACTAGGTTTATCAGCCGAAGAAATGAAAACTCTTGTGAGTTATCATCAAATAGAAAACAGCTTGGAAAAAGTTAGTTTTGACTTGTCTTACACTTAAAATAATGTTTTAAGATGGTAGTCAGTCCAGTGTGTTGGCAGAGGATTCCCACAAATAATTTTTTCCTGAAACTCTCTTTAAAGTCGTATGCAAGATCCACTGCAGTTATGTCCATGGTTGGCTACATCATTGGTCTTGGAGACAGACATCTGGATAATGTTCTTATAGATATGACTACAGGAGAAGTTGTCCACATAGATTATAATGTTTGCTTTGAAAAAGGTAATTTAAAAAAATGCCTTATGTTATTCTAATAAAAGGTTTCCTTTCTTGGTAATTAAAAGAAACAACTTAAAATTTTATCTTAAAGGGAAAAGCCTTAGGGTACCAGAGAAGGTGCCATTCCGGATGACACACAATATTGAAACAGCACTTGGAGTGACAGGAGTAGAAGGGGTTTTCAGACTTTCTTGTGAACAGGTAAGCTCAAAAATTTGAAAAATTAAATAAATAAATAAATAAATAAAGAGGGCTATCACTTGCAAATATTGTCTTAAATACCTTTATATATCAACAGCAAAATGCTTAATGGAAGCCTCGACATTCAGGTTGATTTACCCTTCTGGAATATGTAATTGGCCAAATATGTGCTTTCATCAAATATAAGTCATTTGATTAAGATGAACTTGGAAGAAAATGTAATGGCCCAAAACTTGACAGTTCACTCTATATTCTTTTATGTAAATTCAGTGAGTTACTGCTATGAAGTAGCTAAAATTATTGGTAAATTTCTGATAATATTCAGGTTTACTAAAAGAATTCAGACAGAATGGAATTTAAGAAAATATCGATTCATGCCACACAAAGGGAATATTTTTTTGAGCTCTAATATAGTCTTAGCCAATGTGTTCCAGGGCTTTCTTTTTTCCCTTAAGGTGTTTTCAGTCTTGGTAATATCTTTCTTATTCTTTTTCTTGTGCTAAGTAGATAGGGTGGCTTTTCATAAGGATTGTAGCTGTGACAATTTTCTATTTTGTGGCTTAGCCTTGTAGATGTACTTTTAAAAAAAAGGTAGTGGGGGAAGGACAAAAGGGATGTGACATGAGCGTGGTTATCTTCTTACTGTTTGACACCAAATGAATAAAGATTAAATGCCTTGATGTTTTTTCAGGACTCTTTTACAAATGTGACAGAAGGTTGTTCCTCTTTTTTTTAAAGCTCTGAACAAAAGAGTGGTTTTTTTCAAGTGGCTGTTGCTTGAGTTTGTATGGGAGGCTAGAAAGCAAACTTTAGTGTTAGTGATGTTAGTACAGGTTAGCTGTGTTTGTATGTACTGTGGTGCTCTTCCTGTGTTTGAGGTGTTTAGGAGTAATTGATGGATTTCTGTAGCTATTCAAACATGATACTTTAAATGCACAATTCCACTCCTCTGCAAGGGTAACTCCAGATCAAAATGAATCTGTTTTAAAATACATGATTCAGGTCCTTCATATCATGCGGCGTGGGAGAGAGACTTTGCTTACATTGCTTGAAGCTTTTGTTTATGATCCTCTGGTGGACTGGACAGCAGGGGGTGAAGCAGGATTTGCTGGAGCTGTCTATGGTGGTGGTGGCCAGCAGGCTGAAAACAAACAAAGCAAAAGAGAAATGGAAAGAGATATTACACGTAGTCTCTTCTCTTCAAGAGTGGCTGAGATAAAGGTGAGTTCATTAGTGTTTTTCCATTATGTAACTGAAGTAGCCCATGTGCTCACACTTGGTTTATTTGCATTTGAGGATGGTGGAACAGGTGGTCATTTGTTAGAAGTAGTTGACAAAATTTATTGAGCTAAACAGCATTTGTTTTTTAGGGAGGTGCTTATATGGAACTTGACAGTGTTTAGTTTTCACTTTTGTGTGCTTAACTATAAAACATGTTTTTTTTTTTAATGTTTGGCCTGAGGCTAGAGGTATAAAAAATAGATGCTTGGAGAGAGCCATCTAAATAATTTCCATTAAGCTTTAGACCTGTGGCACTGGGGGTAATCCGAGATGAACAACAACAATGAAGTTAAGTGCTGTCATACATTTTCTCTTACTCTTTGAATTAAGTACAGTTCTATAAGTTCTGTATCTTGTTTGTAGGTTAACTGGTTTAAGAACAGAGATGAAATGCTGGCTGTGCTTCCAAAATTGGACAGTAGTTTAGAAGAGTATCTGAACCTGCAAGAACAGTTGACAGATGTAGAAAAATTGCAAGGAAAACTACTGGAGGAGATAGAATTTCTTGAAGGTGCAGAAGGAGTGGATCATCCCTCTCACACGCTTCAGCACAGGTACATTTGAGCTAGGGATTCTGTTGGAAATCTCATATTAATATAGTTGTTAGTTTAGTAAGTACTTGTAAGTTAAATGTTTAAAATGAGTGTTTGAAAGAGATTAATAGCTGGATAAAAGCTATTCTTGCAGTAAACAAGTTGTTCCTTCTACAGAAGAACTATTAAATCAATTTTTCTGATGAACATTATGTCCTAGACCTTATATTCCATCAGTATAACCTCTCCCATTCCACATAGCACATTTGACTCACAAGGCAAGACAGAATCTGTTGAAAGCTGGCTGCCATTGGATTAACTGCATAATGCATCTATTGATATATGCATCTATTGATATATAGTACAAAAGTTCTTGCATTTGTTTGTAATTCTTAACTTTATTCAAGTTTAGTTGAAATTAATCAATGATTTCAAAATTGCATGGGTGTGTACATGCACATGCAGTTGTTGTTTTGTAGGAACACAGTTATTAACAACACTTAAGTTTTATGTAATAGATGAGAATGTATTAATTTTCTGGTCAACAAGGTAGTGCAGCATTGTTCAATATAGTTTTGTATTTAATATATCTAAGTGCTATTTTCTTGTAGTACTTGATTCTTTGGCTTCATTAATTCAGGTATTCTGAGCACACACAGTTACAGACTCAACAAAGAGCTGTCCAGGAAGCAATTCAGGTGAAGCTGAATGAATTTGAGCAATGGATAACACATTACCAAGCTGCTTTCAATAACTTAGAGGCAACACAACTTGCAAGTCTGCTTCAAGAAATCAGCACGCAAATGGACCTAGGTATAAAGTGGTGGTGGTCGGTTTTTTGTTTGTCTTAGTGGTTTGAAAATAAATAGTTTAATATCAGGAGACTCTGCCTTTAAATTAGAGGATACTCAAAGACCTATATATATGAAATGAAAAAAATGGGGTGATTCAAAGAGTGATTTAGAGCACTTCGAGGTTTCTCTTCTTAGCTGCCTGAAGCAACTTGTCCATCTTACCCTAACTATACATGAGGTTATTCACTTGTGTTGAGATCAAAATTACCTTAATGCCTCCTTTACCACAGGTAAAAGACTGTTGTTTTCTTTAATGATGTTAATGCTTAGTGTTTGTATGCTGTAAAATGTGCATGTTTCAAAGATCAGTAAAACCTAATTTTTAAATGTCTGTCTTTAAAGGTCCTCCAAGTTATGTACCAGCAACAGCATTTCTGCAAAATGCAGGCCAGGCACATCTAATAAGTCAGTGTGAGCAATTAGAAGGGGAGGTTGGTGCTCTTCTCCAGCAGAGAAGATCTGTTCTACGAGGTTGTCTTGAACAATTGCACAACTATGCGACAGTGGCTCTTCAGTATCCAAAAGCTGTGTTTCAGAAACACCGAATAGAGCAATGGAAAACTTGGATGGAAGAACTCATCTGTAACATGACAATAGAGCGTTGTCAGGATATCTTTAGGAAGTAAGTTGGAAGAATAATGGATTGTTTGAAGAACTTAATTGTCGAGCTACTTGAGGATTTCAATTTTCTAATTAAATGCTTTTGCAAGGATTAATCCAATTATAAAGCAAAACAAGATTAAGTAGTAATTCTGGAAGTCTGAGGAAAAAGACAAAAAACTGCTTTAAAAATACTGTTCTGGAGTTTAATCTGTCTACTACAGAAAGAAAAACCCAGTGACATTGTCCTGTAATAAAAAGACTTTAGGGTAGTGGTATTCAGAGTTTTTAGAAACTTCAGTATTTAAATATCACTTAAATCAACTGAAGATTTATTTTCCTCTTACGTCAAGCCTTCAAGCATTTTTTTTCCTCCTGAAGCCAAGGCCATTTCAGAATTATTACTGGTTAGCTTACAAGATCTAGATAGTGTTCAAGAAACATGTCTTTTCTATTCCTTACCTTCTGTTCATTCTTTGTCCATATGACTACTGTTTGAACTTTTTGCAGATAGTTTTGAAATAAGGTGCACACTGACTTTATGAAAGTGTCACTTGGGTAGCCGTGAACTGCTGTGGTATTTCAGATTTGATACGAAGTAGGTGATATAAATAACTGCTCAGATGTGGAGTATTTTTCTTCCCCATAGAGCAGAATGCAGCATGCTAGAGCTTCAGAAGGGCAAATTTTGTCATTGTATTTTTGCTTTACAGGTATGAAATGCAGTATGCTCCTCAGCCACCTCCAAGTATGTGCCAGTTCATAACTGCAACAGAAATGACTCTGCAGCGCTACGCAGCAGATATAAATAGCAGGCTTATCAGGCAGGTGGAGCGTTTGAAACAGGAAGCAGTTACTGTACCTGTCTGTGAAGAGCAGCTGAAAGAAATTGAACGTTGCATAAAAGTTTTCCTTCATGAAAATGGAGAGGAGGGCTCACTGAGCTTGGCAAGTGTTATCATCTCTGCTCTTTGTACGCTGACAAGGTGAGCTGCCTGTTTTGTATTTTTTTTGTATGCGTTCTTGCTTGAGACCATGTAAAAGGAATATTCATAGCTATGTGGAGAATGCAGTATTGGCCAGATCATCTCACTGTCATAATCTGTCTAGGCGAAATCTGATGATGGAAGGTGCAGCATCTAGTGCTGGAGAGCAGCTGGTTGACTTGACTTCAAGAGACGGAGCCTGGTTCTTGGAGGAGCTCTGCAGCATGAGTGGGAATGTCACGTGCCTCGTGCAGTTGCTGAAGCAGTGTCATCTTGTACCACAGGACTTGGATATTCCTAACCCAATTGAAGCATCGGAAGCTGTCCATTTAGCTAATGGAGTATACATCTCACTTCAGGTGATACTTATTTTTATGTAACATCTTCTTCCCTCATCTTCAACATTCTAGGCCTTCATCTAAGCCATTCTTAACAGCTTCTTTGTTATAAACAGCTAAATAATTGTTTACAATACCGCTGTGATATTTGGGGGGGGGGGGTTGACTTGGTTGCTCTACTTTTCTAAGTTGACCAGCCATTTAATATTACTACCACTTACATTTTCATTGGTTGAAGGAAACCATTTTGATCTTTTTATGGCAAGTTATAAAAACTACTGTCAGGTAACCACAAGCAGGAGGTTAGTAGCAGATTTGTGGACATGTTGGCTTCATGTGCTGCTTTCATTCTTTTACTCTGGTGGTCTAGAACAGCTTTCAGTTTAATCTGTGCCCTTTCTGATTTGGGCTCTTGCCAAGCCTTACTTATTTTACTCATTTTTTACTCATATTTTACTCATTTTGGATACTGGGTGCATTGGTTGGTCCTTTCTGTAGCTGCCTTTTAGCTCTCTGATGTATTCTGCATGTAGAAGTTTGTTTTATGTCACTTAAGGTATTTTTTCTTACCTGCATTGATTACTGTGGCATGAGTAGGTCTCTATCTGGAAAGCTTTTTATTCTTTTCCCTTGCTTAGTCCAGACAGTTTAGCAAATTGTACATTCAGTAATTTAACTCACTCACATTTTCTATGGTGCAACTGTGTCATTTTATAAAATTGACTTGCAAAGTGTGGTTGGTCTATGCACCACTAATACTCTGCCGAGGATTGCTGTAAGGTATTGCTGCTGTTGCAGTTGTAGTAGTTGTTGCTGCACTGTGCAAATGTTAGACCTGCTAGTTTGGGTTCTCATGTGCTGTGGTTAAAATCTGCTGCTAAACCTAAATTTAGAGAGAACAATATTCCTGATTGTTCAGGGAAAAAAAAAAAAGACCCTTGGTTGACCAGTATCATGTTAGATTGTAGATAATATCTACTGCAGGTGTAATACTGAATTTAGGAAGCTGTTGCATATGATACTTTTTGAAGGGTGGAGATTTATGTTTTCCTGCTGAATTTCCAACAGGAATTGAACTCAAACTTCCGGCAGATTATTTTTCCTGAAGCGCTTAGGTGTTTAATGAAAGGAGAGTATACTTTAGAAAGTATGCTCCATGAATTAGATAACCTTATTGAACAAACAACTGATGGAGTCCCTTTGCAAACACTGGTTGAATCTCTTCAAGCCTACTTAAGAAATGCAGCTATGGGATTAGAGGAAGAAACGCATACTCATTACATTGATGTTGCAAGGTAAGTAATTTACTTCTTTTAGTATGAGAGAGAACGAAGACAGTAGACTCATTAGTTTTTCTGAATTTGGCTGTTTGAAGTGCAGACTTTTCTTGCCCAAAAATATATTAAGGAAAGTGCAATGTCTAAAATGTGTACGTTTCCTCTGGGTGCACGTACATATATTCATCTGCACACATGTATGCATAGATTTTACGGCAAAACAGAGCTTATGGTAAGAGGAGCATTTACATCCACTTAAACAGACTTTTATGTTGTTTGGTCGTTGACTTTTTCCATAATTTGTAGTCGGGATTTTGGATGAAGTCTTTGAGGAATTCTAACATTAGGAACTGGTCCCTTAGTTTGTGGGAGAAACCTGTGAAAATGAGAGCTTGTAACTGTGACACTATGCAGCTGTGGCATTCTCCTCTCATATGGAGCTTTGGTGAGCAGCTTTTGCATAATGAATCAGTGACTTGATTTAAAAACAAAACAAACAAAAGCCTATGCATCTTATAATGTGGGACAGTACCTTTCTGGGAAAGTGCTTCCTGGTCAACTGAGCTGATTCAAAAGCTTCCTGCTGAGTAAAAGGGGTGGTCTTGCTGCTTCCCTTGAGCCAGTTACAGTGGCTCCGTAAGCGGTACAATGAGGCTTGCTATACCAGTTGGAAACAATTTACTTTTTTCCCCTCTTAAGTTAGTTTTCTTCCTGCTTAACCTGTTGTCAAGCCTGCTCAGCTTGGTAGGTGAGGGTCAAAAGTGATATAAGGGAGGGAGAGAATAAGACCATCCTTTCAGGAGTGGCAAGCTGTTAAACCATCTCAACCATAACCTAAGATCTCATCCTCCACACTTCTAACCCATATGTCATTCAGTCAATTATATATGTGTATGTTGTCAAAGTCAGTACTTGTTTTTTAAGGAAGGAAAGGTAGTATTTGCATTATTTACTATTCCTAACTTTTTTACCATGCTCATAGGAAGTGCAGGCTGTATCCTCTACCTATAATTTGACTTTATAGTTGATTCTTTAACACAATCCTGTATTACATAATATCCTTGACTATTCTCACAAGTCCAGTGTCAAAACTCATGTACAGAATCATACGGAAAAGGACAGGGAATCATACAGAGCCTGGGGAAAAAATCATCTTGTTCAAATTGGGCTTAATTCTAAACTGCTCTAGCTGTAGGAACAATGAGTTTAAGAAAATCCTATTTCTGTTTATTTGTTGGAGACTAAGTAAAAACATGTAATTTTTCCTTCTTTCTTTAAAAAAAATATATTTTAAGAGTACTTCATGCACAGTATGGTGAGCTGATTCAGCCAAGGAATGGTTCTGTTGATGAAACTCCCAAAATGTCAGCTGGTCAGATGCTTTTGGTAGCATTTGATGGAATGTTTGCTCAAGTGGAAACTGCATTTGGTTTATTGATTGAAAAGGTATGGATTTGTTCTTTTCTAAGTACTCTTTAAGCCAGGAGTATGAGAGTTTTATAAATCAGAACATTTTTTTCCTTTACATTGCTCAGCTAAACAAGATGGAAATACCTGTTGCTTGGCGTAAGATTGACATAATTAGGGAAGCCCGCAGCACTCAAGTTAACTTCTTTGATGATGACAACAATCGGCAAGTTCTAGAGGAAATTTTCTTTCTGAAGAGATTACAAACAATTAAAGAATTTTTCAGGCTCTGTGGTACCTTTTCGAAAACACTGTCAGGTAAATGCATGTTACCAATGTGCAGCATCACTTTGTCTACTGTTCATCCCATTTTCTTTTGAGGAGAACATAAAATGATAGTCACTTTTATTGTAACTCCCCTTTCATGTATGGCAAATACCTAGAAGTTAAAAATAGATTCCTGTAATCTTGCTGGGTTTGTCTGATAATATTTTTCTAGATGCATCAAATGTTTATAACAAAAATGTTTCCTTTTCTTTTAAAAGGAATCAGTTCACTTGAAGACCAGAATGCAGTAAATGGACCTGTTCAGATTGTCAATGTGAAAGCCCTTTACAGAAACTCTTGTTTTAGTGAAGACCAAATGGCCAAACCAATCAAGGCTTTTACAGCTGACTTTGTGAGACAGCTTTTAATTGGCCTTCCAAATCAAGCTTTGGGACTTACTTTGTGCAGTTTCATCAGTGCTTTGGGTGTAGATATCATTGCTCAGGTAGAAGCTAAAGACTTTGGAGCAGAAAGCAAAGTTTCTGTGGATGACCTGTGCAAGAAAGCTGTGGAGCACAATATCCAAATTGGCAAGTTCTCACAGCTGGTTATGAACAGGGCAACAGTATTAGCTAGCTCATATGATACAGCGTGGAAGAAGCATGATCTAGTGCGCAGACTTGAAACTAGTATTTCATCTTGCAAGACCAGTCTTCAGAGAGTGCAGTTGCATATTGCCATGTTCCAGGTAAGACTACAGCACGTGTTTATTTCCAGATTGTGCCTGTGGAAAATGAGCTTTAGTTACTGTGTCTAAGCACTGCAGGAAATGTATATTTTGTTGAATGAGCTTTCGAGTATTTTTATGGACTTTATCACATATTTAGATTTTAGACTATTCTGTAAACATGTACAAGAACTGTTACAGCTAGTTTCTTTGGGAGACTTCCTGTCTTTTAAGATGCAAATGTGAAAATTCTCTTTGAGGGAATACACATTTTTTTCAGTAACCATTACGTCTTTTATTAGAGGAAAAGAAAAGAAGCAATACATTGGCTTTCATACTAGCAATATTATTCCATTCCCTCCTGCCTTTTTTATAGAGAGTATGACTGTAGAGGAGGAGCTTGCTTAAAACAAAGGCTGTGTGTTGCTGAATGTCATCTCGTACCTTTTCTTCTAAGTCTCAGTGTGTGAGATCTCTCCTTGCTCCCCTGGTTGCCTTATTGAAAAACCTAAATAGTAGCACGATTGATCCTGAAAGCATTGTTCTGAGACTTAAGTTAAATACCATTGTGTACCTTGAACGTTATGCTGATATCCAGTTGTATTGTAGTACCAATGATCTTCATTTTATAGTGATTTGTAGGTTAAGAGGCTTTGTCTGAGTTGATTAAGCCATTTCATGGACTGGTAAGAAAATTTGTCTGTTTTGGTTATTATGCATCACAAGTATAAATTGTTTCCAAATGTTTATGAACAAAGAAATGTGAATAAACAACTCCTATTAAGTTAATGACTGATTAATGGTATAAGTGTCCAAGCAAACAAAACGTGGATCGCAACTACTTATATAATTTAGTACTCAATGTAAATATTCTGGTTGCATCTTCTGATGATGAAGAAAGAGCATTTTAAAAGGTGTACCAGAGTACTAGAATTGCTGTTTGCTCATTGCAACATACTTTGCTTCACAATTATTGACAGTCAAGTGGTGTTCTTTTTTTCTTAAAGTGGCAGCATGAAGATCTCCTTATTAGTCGCCCTCAAGCCATTTCTGTTACTCCTCCACCTCGTTCTGCAATTTTAGCCAGCATGAAGAAGAAACTTCATACGCTCAGTCAGATTGAAGCTTCAATTGCAACAGTCCAGGTACAGCTGTTTCTGGGGAGGTTTTTCAGTAGCACATTGGAATGTGACTCTAACCACGTGCTTGCTGCAAGATTATCTGCTACCTCCAGATTCTCTTGCTCTCAAAGCACAAATCTGTGGTATTTTCATTGATTTTTCTGATCTACTTCATCATGCTCTGATTGTGTAGTGTTGCACTGATTGTGTACTACTACATTGTTTGGTTTTGCTGTCTCCTAATACACAATATTCTCTCTGGAATACCCATTTCATGACCAAACCCCCGATACATAAAAAAACACTTGATTCTGAAGGCTGATATGCACCTAGTCTTTGAAAGTCAGACTTAAATCATCCTTACTATTTTTGTTGCTCTCAAGTGTCAGAAGCTTCATTTGTAGGTCTGGGCAGATCGCTTACTCTGTGTTAAGATTCTTGTATGCTCTGGCTTGGCTCGTCTTTTTAGACTTTTGGATATCAGCAACATAGGTCGTTTAATTGTTTTTCGTTAAAAAAAAAATATACTGTTTAGCTTGTTGAATTCTAATTTTGATTTTAGTTGTGAAGATCCTCTTTAATCATTTTTTTAAGTTTATTTGTAAAACAGTCTAGGACTCCTTGAATTTTTATCTAATTTTAGTCTAGAAACATGATTACTCTAACTTGGCTTTGTGCATTTTCTTTTCTGGCAGGGTAGAATCTAGAGAGGTGACATAGTTTCCCTAACAATCAAATCCAGTTGTGATGTGTATTGAAAATAAACCTTTAAACAGCATAGGCTAATATTTTCATTAATGAATACCTCTGTGTTTTAAATATATGCATTTGCAAATGTATCTGCTTGTGCTACATATGCATAGTTTCTTTTTAAGTTAGGCTTAATATGATACAGTGGATACATATTGATATATACCTGTTTTTTTTTTTTTTTTTTCATCTGCCATTGCAGGAGAAACTAGCAGCACTTGAAGCAAGTATTGAGCAGCGTTTAAAATGGGCAGGTGGTGCTAATCCTGCACTGGCACCAGTCTTGCAAGATTTTGATGCCACTATTGCTGAAAGAAGAAATCTTGTCCTGAAAGAAAGTCAAAGAGCAAGTCAGGTACTATATGTACAGTACAGACTTGATAAGTGCATTCAATTTCTATTTCCTATTTGAGATTAACCAATTTATGTAGCAGATATTTTGGCTACTCAGCATTTGAAGAGCAGGCACAGATAACCAAATACTTCTGGGAATCCCACTTTAAAAGCAATGGGAATCATCTAAGGGAGAGCTGCCACAGGGCTAGATTTACCCTGAAATGATACTGTTACTGTAACAGAGCGGCTTTACTTCTATATTTAAAATTCTCCCTCCTAAGGATATGGAACAAATACAGTTCGTGTAATATGCAGCTTAAATGGAATGTCTTCTTTCTCACTCTTGCTTTGATTTTCAGGTTACTTTCCTCTGCAGTAATATCATCCATTTTGAAAGTTTACGTACTAGAACAGCAGAAGCCTTAAATCTTGATGCTGCATTATTTGAACTTCTCAAACGCTGTCAACAAATGTGTTCGTTTGCATCGCAGTTCAACAGCTCAGTCTCTGAACTGGAGCTTCGGTTACTTCAGAGAGTGGTGAGTAAAAATCAAAATACGTAGCTTTACAGAATTTCCATAATCAAGAGTTCTCAATTTTGTCTTTCATTGTAAGTTAATATTACGCGTACCTCCTAATGGGTTGTGGATTATGTAGCTATTCCATCGGCTGCTAAACACTTGGCAGTGGCACTGACACAGTAATTGAATTTTATCTCTGGATAAAGAAATATTTCTGTTTATTTTTAGGGCACTGGTCTTGAACATCCTATTGGCAGCTCTGAATGGCTTCACTCAGCTCACAAGCAGTTGACCCAGGAAATATCTACACAGAGAACAGTACAGACAGAGAGAGAACAACAAATAGAAACAGTTTGTGAAACAATTCAGAATCTGGTGGATAGTATTAAAACTGTTCTCACGGGTCATAATAGACAACTTGGAGATGTCAAGCATCTACTGAAAGCTATGGCAAAGGTATGCCTGAAACTTTATTAAACTTATTTTTCAAAACCATGTCAGTACAGTTGAAGAAAAATAGCACTTGTAACTGTGCTTTTTGAAGTATATAAAAACAGTGAAATGCGTTCATGCATGTGGAGTTGCAGACATGATTTTTTAAAGATGAAATAAATTTTATAAAGTTTTTATTTCTGAAATTAGGTTAATTGGGTTCTTGTTAAGTTAAACCCTTTTTCATCATCTGTTAGTTCAAAGATTTTCTTTATGCTTTTAAAATCCTCTTGGCTTTTCATCAGGAAAACATTTAATCATTTTCAAATTTGTTTTCTTGAAATGTAGCTACTGAAAGTTATGATTATTTGTAGTCAAATGGCAAACTGAGAGGCCGATAAGGCTAACAAATGTTCACTTTCATTCTCTTTGTCAAGATATAGCACATATGTAATCTTTTTGCACATCTTTGTTGCAGGATGAAGAAGCGGCTTTGGCAGATGGTGAAGATGTTCCCTATGAGAACAGTGTTAGGCAGTTCTTGGGCGAATATAAATCGTGGCAAGATAATATTCAGACAGTTTTGTTTACATTAGTTCAGGTTATGGGTCAAGTCCGCAGTCAGGAACACGTTGAAATGCTGCAGGAAATAACTCCCACCTTGAAAGAACTAAAAACACAGAGCCAGAGGTAAAGAAAGTCACCTTCTGTCAGCTGAAGGCATTATTTAAATATATTTGTATATAGCAGAAACACAACAAGGAGTACATAATCGGTGGTTGTCATAAATGCAGAAATCTTTTTGCTAAGTTTGACTTATAACTTTCATTTTGAGTTTTCAATAACTGTAGTTCCATGAATATTTATCAAGTCCATTATGTTTTCTAGTGTCTACAATAATCTAGTGAGTTTTGCATCACCCTTAGTCACGGATACATCAAATGAATGCTCAAGTCCAACATCAGCTGCTTCGTATCAACCAACATTTGCTGCAGGTAATATTGAAGAAGTGCTAATACTAAGAATTCATATTAGAGAGGGAATTAACTTTTTATGAAGACTGCATTTCAAAATTTATTAGATTAATGCTCAATGACATGAATTTTATAGGCTTGTAAGTACTGAACAACCATTTGATCTGAGTCTGAGATCTTCATTTGCTCCACAAAGCCCAGAATACACAGAACCTGTTGTCACATATATAAATTGAACTATAATTCCTGCTGAAATTATTAAACTTCAGAATGAGTCATGAAACCTGACAAATGTATTCATGTCCAAAATACTTTCATTTCTTCACAGTTAAAAACATGAATAAACTTTCTCCGAAGTACGAATTTCTTCCTATTTAAAAACTTATTCTACTCTGAATATTTGGGCTAAACACAAGTTCCTGACTTCCATTAAGAGCAATAACTACATTTTAGAACTGTATGAAACAATCAAGTTAGAGAGGTTAAGAGAGCCCATTAAAACGTGCTTAATGAAAATGTTCCGCAATAGAATAAAACCTCTTGTTTAATTCCGTAAAGTGGAAGAAATTAGAAAATTGTAAGACTGAAGAGAGAAGTGGTGCACAGTTTAAACTACACATGTAAAGTGCATTTATTTATGGTGAAGTACTAATAGCTGCATTTGGTACACATTTGTGATTTCTTTTATCTGATATATATTTTAAATGCCTTAAACACTCAAACTTTCTTCACAGCTGTACGTAGCAATACGGGGCAGAAAACTCAGCCAGAGGTGATGTCACAGAACGCAAGAAAGCTAATTCAGAAAAATCTTGCCACGTCAGCAGATACTCCTCCAAGCACAGTCCCAGGAACCGGCAAAAGTGTTGCCTGTAGTCCCAAAAAGACAGCCAGGGACCCTAAAACAGGAAAAGGTAAATACAGGAGTACCGTGGGCAACAGCAGCAAAAACCCCTCAGTTGGCTTCTATACAGGAATGTAAAACTGAATTTTATCTTGTGCCTTTAGCTGTGCAGGAAAGGAATTCATATGCTGTTAGCGTGTGGAAGCGAGTCAAAGCCAAGTTAGAGGGCCGAGATGTGGATCCCAACAGGAGAATGTCTGTTGCTGAACAGGTTAGTTGGAAAGTACCGGTCCTTGTTTTAAATATTTGATAGTAAATGTGTGTATGTATGCTGAAGTATGTCTTAAGGACTGAAATCCTTTTGTGGTACTTCTAGAGATACGCTATTTAAATTCCAAAGCAAGTGAAGATAGGCTGTTCCCTTATATTGCTTCATTTTTATCCAATATTTTTGTCTGGTATCAGATCTATATAAACCCATAAATCTGATAATGTGGCCTTTTGTACACAAGTTAAGCTAACATTTGTTACACAGCTGTTCATATCCAGTGAGAATATTAGCTTTGTACAGCTGTGTGAAGGACAAGACTTATCTGTTCACGGGCATAACACAGCCATGCTTCTCTCTGAGAACTTCTCAGTGGACCCGTAAATTTGAGAATATTTCAGAATAGGGGTTATGAATAAGATGATGCTTGATCTCTTTTTGCTCCTCCAGTACAAATTCTTATTTCTTATCTGGAATACAGAAAGTTATGTAAGTTTACAGTGACTATAGATCTTCTTATTGAAACTTTATATTTGCAGGTGAAGAAATTTTACAGTAAATGTTAAGATCACTTAAGCACTCTTTAAAAAAAAAAAAAAAATTAGCATGTTTTAATTACTTGTTTGACCTTTTTAATAGGTTGACTTTGTGATTAAGGAAGCAACTAATCTAGATAACTTGGCTCAGCTGTATGAAGGTTGGACTGCCTGGGTATGAGTAGGGAGAAAGCAGATCAGTCTGGTTCAGCGAGGTCAGACATCCACCAGAATCAACTCGGCCTCAGGCATCCATAGCCGCACCACAGTCGGTGGTGATGCATACTGGGGCTTAATCTGAGGAAACCTAGGAAATCTCGGTGCACTGGGAAGTGAATCCTGCAGGATAGCTGCACTCAGGGATACGCTAAACACAATGGTCTGCAACCCCCAAGGTCAAGGGTGCACGTTCACCGCTTGAGCAACACGGTTTGTCTTTCTGCTCTGGAAGAACTGCAAACGTGTCTGGGGGTTAGCTGCAGAAAGAAATCGGGATGCTACAAACCGCAGAGTGATTTGGAACTCAATTCCACCTGACCCTGTGAACAATTCAGGAAACACCGAACCCTGTTCAAAGAAAAACAGAAAAAATGGGGCCATGAAGAAATCACAGCAAGGAAGATTTGATGCATTCAGATTCTTGTTGCTCTTGTTGCTTGGCAACAGTGCTGGTTGAGTTGACCAGTTAGTACGGAAAAAGGCTACAAAACGTAAACTTCAGAAATGGACTGAAAGCAAAGAGCTGTACATCAGAAATACGCTGCATTGGAAGAACTTCTGAGATAGAAGAAAAAGCCTTTGTTCTCTTCGCCCTTTCCTCTTTCCTTTCTTTCCTCCCTCCCAGCCTCTCCTTGCATACACCCCTCTTGGCTTATTCTTGTAGGTTAGGCGTACTTCCAATATACTTTTTATTTCAATCCTTCTACTTCACAGTTTAGTCAAATTAACAACTTAAATTTTGTTTGGTAAACAAATTTTCCAAAAGCACTGAAAATATGGAACATCAGTGATTATTTATGAGTTGGATGGTCAAATGCAAAATGTAATTTTGGTTATTTTAAAGTCATTTCTGTGATTCTATTATGTACAGTTTCTCAAAATTGTCACTGTGCATTTAAAAGTAATGAATCCTACAGGCATTTGATTTAATGTGCACTTCCCTCTGCTTGCAGTGTACACTTTTTTGTAATTCAAATTGTCCCTCCAATCTCATTCTACTGTGATTGCTGTAGTTTCTTTCGTACGACGTAGCTAATCCAATGTAATCTTTACCTTTTTAAAAACCAGGATAGAGTATCTAGTAGAGTTTTACATTGTTGATGACAGATAAACAATAAAGTGATGTTCTGGTGGAGGTAGAGTGATACGCTTTTTACTTCACTTTCCTAATACTTTTAGTTCACACTTGTAAATTATAGTGCTTCAGTTCACAGGGGTATGCATATAATCCAAGAAATGAAGGACTCTCAAATTTCTTGTTCAACCAGATCTGTAAAGATTTCTGCAAAGTAATTTTGCTTTGCCATATTGCTTTTATAGATGGTTGTTCAATAACGCATCCATAGCGAATCTTCCACCAAGTTTTTTTCAAATCAGTACTGCACACAAAGTGTGATTATGATCAGAAAAGTCTCTCTAAAAATGGCATCTTCTTAGATCTATGTCCTGCTTGTCTGAGAGTTGTCTAAAATACTTCTTGCTTCCTTTTTTTTTTTTTTTTAAGTGGGACACCTCTAGGAAAAGGCAACCTCTTTTTCGTACAGCAAATAAATCTAACAATTCAGTTACAACAACAGAATCTTACAGGTGTTGATAGCTAAAGCAGAAATCCACACTGGCATTCTCAACCAAGATAAATTTGCATAGCTATGTATGAAAAGTATTTATCTTTTGTAAACTCTGTGAGTTCATTACACGCAGTTGCTGAAGAATGAGGTATAGGAAGATTCTTTATGCCATTTTAGTCACTTTTCAGAGTACAAGCACACTTTAAAAACAGCATTTTTTCAATCAAAATTTAAGTATTAAAGGATTTGAGCCAAGCTCACTACTGGCAACATCTTCATTCAGTTGAATGGATTTGCAGCAGTTCATCTGAGTAGAAAGCGTGGCTAGTTTCAGATAATATAAATTAACACCAGGCATAAGTAATAGAAGAACTTGTATTATTTTCATTATTTGCACTATGCTGACTAACTGCTCTGCCTCCTCAGTAGGTCTTAGGATTCAATTTCTACTCTGTTGCCAATTTTTTGTGGACATGCACTTTGAAGTGTAAGAATTTTCAACAGACATACGGCCTTTTATTTTTTTTTTTTTTTGCATTCTGATTGCCAGAATAACTCCAGGGAAGTCACAGGCTTTATATTTAACAATACCCTTGCAAATGCATTCCACTGTCATTGCTTCCTGAACCCTCTGCCATGCGGAGTATTGCAAGAAAGAAGGTATTTGAATGTTGTGGTGAAGAACATTCATATGCAGAACAAGACACTTTACACTGTTGGTCCTTTTTTACTTTTTCTTCAGTTAAAAATGACCTTACGAACAATCTGTTTGGAGTACCAGAGTAACAAGAGTGTATTATACATGCTGTTTTATTTCTTGGAAGCTGGGGGGAAGGGAGGGGTAATGCACTCACCTGTGGCTCATGTATTATACCTCTGCTATCCAGAAATGAAACACTTGTGTGGAGATGGGTTCTTTACTGCGTAATTTAATAAAATTTTAAAAAATAAAGTGTGTAGTAATAATTTCCTTATGTCAAACTACTTCTGGTTTTGAAAGTTATATATAATATATATAAATATATATATATATTATATATTATATATATATAATATATAAAACAAATCCCAAATTAAAACAGGATTCTACAGAGATGTGTATTTGCCTAGCTAATGCTGAAGAGACACCTAACATGCTTAGGGGTTAGTGGGACTGTGAGCTGACATGTTCTTCTTGGTAAAGGGTGACAATATGGCATACTAGTCCAGTCTTGGTTAAACCTAAAATGTAGATTCTGTGCTTGCATGTTGCATGTTAAATAAGACTGCGTTAATTGCATGCCTTCTAAAAGGTAATACGTTCCTTACTAAGACAAAGTTGCTTCATTTTTCTTTTCAATTAAAAGAAAAAACAGGGTAGGAACCATTTTTCCAAGGAAAATGAGAAAATATCCTTTAAGGTTTTGGAATGAAGTTTCTATAAAAAGCATTGGTGATGCTTAATGCCCACTTTACGCTGTGCTTCCACCAGTCTGGCTGCTCAATGAGGGGAGTGTTGGACAGTGGGAAAGGGCTTTGTGCTCTGCTCTCTGCAGCGTGCTGGTGCAGCTCTGCTGTTTTGGGGTAGCAAGGGCATTCCGTGAGTCTCGCTATCCCACCTGCCCCTCAGCCATGGAGAAGCATACAAGGTAACAGCATCTGCAGGGGTTCACTTGGATGGGAGGAAAGTTCTAATGGGAGACTGATTCGGGTGTTGGCATTTGAAAGACTAGTTGGAAGATGATTAATCTGACAGCGGCATTAGACATGATGGAAGTTCCTGCTTTTTTCATTGGTAAGTAGTTGTGTTTTGGAATGACATTCATACAGATGGATGAAACCAGGAGCTGGCTGGTTATATCAAATAGCTATGGAGGCTGCAAATGCTCCTAGGAACAGTAAAGACAATGCATTATGCTTTCTGCTTGAAACCACGTTTCCTCAAACGCTTCAACAAAACCACTGTTGGCATCACGTCCTTGAGAAATTAGCTTTTGTTTGAGCTTTGCTATGGTGCAATTACGGATTTTGAGAGTGGATTCCACCATTTCTAAATCCAAAACATTCCATATGATATTATTCGATTTTAATAACATAAATGAATGTTAAAGTTGTTCAAAAATACCATGTATCTGTTCATTATATACAATCTTGAATGAGTCAAAAGAGAACCTTGGAAAAGATCAATTCAGTATAGGCACATTTTAAAGTATCATGCTTGGCACCATCTGAGATGATAGCCTGCTCTCTGTCCTTCATTTTTTCTGCTCCATGAAGCTGGGGAGAAGGGGTGGAAAAGCACTGCAGTTTTTGTGCTGGAAATAATGAATTTGGGTTTTTTTGCTCTCCATTTGGCACTGCATTGCAGAGACTATGATTAAGCTCGTAGCACATGTGACTGAAGCATTTAGGAAGCTGTGTCAGAAAAAAAATATTTATATCCTAATGCCTTTCACCCATGTCTGTTCCCATACTGCACTGGCCTCTTAAAAAAAAAAAAAAAAAAAAAAAAAAAAGGCAAGTTGCTGGACAGGTGGCAATTACCCCAGCTGGGTCAGGCAGCTGTGGTTGTCAGAGGCCTTCCTGTGTGGTAATCCAGGAATCTCGCACGCAGGCGTCGGGCTGCCTTACAGCTGCTGTGCTGCCTGCGAGCTGGTTATACCATATGCCAGTGGTATACCAAATTTGGTTTATACCAACTACCTGTGCCAGTAACTTTATGCCAAGGGCAGTGTGGTGGTGCAGGTTGGGCAGTGTGCCGTTTCAGCAATGTGCCCTCCAGTTCCTAAACCCCAGACCCATCCCCAAGGCATGTGTGCCAAGGAGAAGAGCCACACTTCTCACAGGTAATTAGCGATACGATGAGAGGGAATGGCCTCAAGGTGTGCCAGGGGAGGTTCAGCTTGGAAATGAGGAGATGTTTCTCTCAGAAAGAACAGTCAGGCATTGGGACGGGTTGCCCAGTGGCGGAGTCACCGTCCCTGGGGGTGTTCAAGGAAAGGTTGGACGTGGTGCTTGGGGACATGGTTCAGTGGGTGACATTGGTGGTAGGGGGGTGGTTGGACCAGGTGATCACGGAGGGCTTTACATTAACGGTTCAATGAACTTTAGAAAACACCCAACCTTCCATTTATTTGCCTCTTAAAAACGACATTTCAGGCTTTGGGTACAGAGTTTTAAACTAAAAACACGCCTCGAGTGCGGACGGTCCCTCTGCTGTCTGCCTTCCCCCGAGCATCCTCAGAGCCCCGCCCGCCGCCACCGTCGCATTGCGACGGAGAGAAGGGAGAGAGCGCCCCCCCCCCCGCGCGCTGATTGGCCGTTCGCCTCGCTTCAAACCCCTCCGCCCAACCGGCTGCGGCGGGGGCGAGGCGGGAGCTCGGCGATTGGCCCGCGCGGCGTTTGAGCCGGCCAGTCAGGACGCGGAGAGGGGCTGCGGCGGCTACAAAAGGCAGCGGGGGAGGCGGCGAGCGGAGGGCGGCGCAAGATGGCGGAGGGCGACAACAACAGCGCGTATCAGCTGGTGAGCGCCCGGGGCTGCCGGGGTGGTGCTCCTGGTGCTAGGGAGGGAGTTGGTGGGAATGCCACCCCCCCGCTCGGTGCGCCAGCCGTAGCGTTTAACGTTCACGGCTTTGTTTGTGCTCCTTCGGCCGTCCTGTCAGCTCCGGGACTGAGGGAGGGGGCAGCGGCCGGGCCGTTGGTCTGGGGGAAATATATATGGGGTGGGTGGGTGGGGGGGGGGGGGCTTTAACGTCTAGAAGCCTAAAGAAATACGTTTATGTCTGTAATCGTAACCGTGGCTGCTGGAGGAGCATTAGAAAACAAAAGCAGCTGAAGAAGGGAAGCTTTCTCGTGCATTATTTATCAGCGTTTGTTGTTCCTGGCCTGGGAAGGGGTGAAGGAAGCCCTCAGCAGCTCAGACCTGGAAGGGAATTTGAGTTTCTGCAGAAAAAGTCTGTTTTGGATGTAGATATTCTAGAGGAATAGATGCCCTATTCACAGCAGAAGTTTAAGTTTATGGAAGCTTTGTTTAATGGGGGCAAAGAAAAACAACAATGCTATGCCAGATCCTGCCCGTCAGAAGGGTCTAGGACAGGACTGGTGTTGACAAAAGCTGACTTGGGTAGTGGGAAGACAACGTGTGGTAGTCTGACCGTGATCAATAATGCTCTTACATCCCTGCATGCTTCCCATTAAGTGTTCTCTTGGTTGCTATAAATGCACACAGCTGGGGTAATGAAGCCAAAACAGCTTGTTGTAAAATGACTGCTGGAGAAAAGCAGCTTTTCTGTGTGAGGTTTTGTGTTTATAACATGAAGGAGATGTAATGACTGAAGGGTAGTCAGTGGTCTGTGAGGTAGTTTTCTGCGCTTTTCTTGCCCTGAACTGTGGTTTTCAAATAATTCTGATGGCATGACAAAAGTAAGCTGTGCCTTACAGTGGTAGCTGTGCTCAGCTGTCCTTGTTTAGTGGTGTCGGGCCTCTCGTTTAAGATAAGAGCAGCATGTGGCTGAGAACTAAATCTGCTCTGCTATCTCTGCCCAGCACATGTGCTGGTCTCAGTGACTTTTAACCCATTGCTGTGGGGGAAGTCAGCTCCATTCATGTTTAGGAGGACTTTGTAATCTGTGAGATCCATTGTCCCCCTGAGGGCAGACTATTAAGCCATGCTGAATGTGGCACAGCTGAGGTGAACTGTTCAGCAAGCTGGTGCCAGAGCAGGCAGGGCCTGTTTGCAAAAGGTGTGTGGGGAGGAATGTGGGAATAATATGGGAGCAGAGTTTAAAGGCTGCCTGGTCGCTGTTGTGGGTGACCGGTAGGAAAACTTTCTCCTGGCATGACAAATGTGATCAGCTGGGTAACTTTTCCATACTGTGCTTCTGAGTGTTTTCAACCATCTTCCAGACAACATAAGTTAGTGTTGGACAACATCTACAAAACTGATTCAGTGTGTTAGGGTTATCTTTGAAAATACAAGAGCTATTTTAAAATATGTTTACCTGATGTTGACACTGAAAATTGGAAAGGTTTTAGCTTGGCTTTAAAACTTGCCTTCCCACTAAACTGGGGGAAGAGAGTACCACGGAGGGAAGATCAGGGAGAACACCTTGATAAAATCTGTGAGGAGGTGCCATTTAGTCTGATAAGTTGTGACACTGTACTAGTAGTGCATCTTATTAAATTATTAATAATGCACTTACTTGGATTTGTGGCTGGGGTCTCTGACGTTTTCTTCAGCTACTTCGTGTGGGAGCTGATCTGATTCTGATTAGTAATAACGTTTTCTTCTCTTTTTGTGTAGGCTGCGGAAACTGCTAGCTTGGAGGAACAGTTGCAAGGATGGGGAGAAGTGATTTTGATGACTGATAAAATTCTTCGCTGGGAGAGGGCCTGGTTTCCTCTTGCGCTGATGAGTGTTGTTTCCTTTTCTTTCCTGTAAGTAGCTCACAGAGAGAGCACGAGCACTGCGCTCTCATGGCTAGTAGTAAAACTGCTAAGAAAAGACTGCTAGGACATCTTAAAAAATCACATAGGAAGGTTCTTCAGGTTCCGTTTCTGAATGTGTGTAACCTTTAGAAAGAAAACCCCAGAAGTATTGGGAAGAGGAAGTAACACAAGTCATATCGTACCTGGGGGGCCAGTGCTTTCTGCAAAAGCTGCTTGGCAGGCGTAGTTGCTGTAGTTCTTCAGCATGCTCAGCTGTGTGCTGTTCTTTGGTGTGTTTGTATTCTGCTTGTCACATCTGGTCATCTTCTGGCCTTCTTCCCTAAGCCACCAGCAATATCATTATGGTTATAACGGAAAACCTGCTTCCATACGGCAAACTTTCCTTACTGGCTGTTCTGTATACTGCTGTGGTGTTTAGGGACAAATTCAGTTGATTTCACACAACTTGGTCCTTCTAAATTCTCTTTCTCTTTGAGAAAGGAAGAGAATGACAGGCTGAATGCAGCACTGAGTCAAAGTGGGAGGAAGTTACTTGTCTTTTGACTGGGAACACAAAACGGGCTTGTTGGAGGCCTGTGTGCGTGCCTTTGTGTGCCGTGGTAGTAGTCAAGGTGGCTCCTACCTTCCTTGTACAGGTAAGTGTCCGCACCAGGTGGAGAGTTGCAGCTGCATGCTTTGTTGGACTGAGGAAAAGGGGATGAATAAAGCTCAAATGAGGTCAAGTAGGAACAGTCTTGTCTTCTGGCTAGTACAAATTCTGCAGCCCTCAAGAGGTGAGGAGGGTGGAAGTAAAATGAAACTGAAAAGTAATTTTAAACAGTCACGTGACTGCAGGAAATGCCGTATGTTGAATAATAATACTTGGAGGAAATAGAACAGCTTCCAATTCTTAATTGATGCTGTACTGAGGATGAATGTTCAGCACAGCAGCACTGTGCAGATGTTCAGGAAGACTGGCCCTGCAGTGGTTTGTCTCTATTTCTTCACTGGTCAAGAAGTTCTGCGAAGTGCAAATAAGTAACACAGCTCAACTGAATGTTAACACTTAAGAGAAAAGCTAGTTCTTGGCTACTACCTGTACAACTGCATTTAAATTGTGGCAAACTTCATTATAAGAGCATAGCACTGTCCTCCTTGGAGGCTTATGACTCCTTGTCTGAAACAGGTTTGGGTAGCTGTTGCAGGTGAGGCAGTAAATGGCAGCCTGGAGTGGATCTGGACGCTGTGATTTAAGAACCAACAAGATGAGAGCTCTCACCCTGGCTAGTTGTATCATGTGTTTCCTCACTCATCCCCATCCCAAACTCAACTTCTCAACTTCTGGGAGAGCAATAATGAATTTTTACTTGTAGTGAAGATCATACTATGCTTGCTGTATTGTGCTACATGTGGCATTTTGTTCTAGTGCATTCAGAAAAATGTATTTTGATCTTTTCATCTGAATTTACTTGTAATGAAATTGAAGTACTTAAATATCTTTGAGTAAGATGAGCAAATTAGGAAAAAAATTGAGGCTGGGCAAGGGGGTAGGTCTACTATTTGAAGTCCCTAGCCAATCTGTTGAGATGGCTGAATATGCCGAGTATTTATTATTGCTGTTTTTTTTCCAGGATGATCTACTACTTGGATCCATCAGTTCTTTCAGGTGTCTCCTGTTTTGTTATGTTCCTCTGTTTGGCTGATTATCTTGTTCCTGCTCTTGCACCTAGAATCTTTGGCTCTAATAAATGGTGAGGAAAGCTCAAATTTAAATAGCGTGAGTGTAAAGAAATTACTAATTTTAGCAAAATGGTTAGCTGCCACTTGGCAAGTGTCAAATGATTCCTATATATTCCTTGCAGTCTCTATAGTATATGGAGTGAGAACTCATGTAAAATGTCCTGCATTTTTTTTAATGTAACTACTGCAACATGTCTTTATTGTTCCTGTTCAAGGGGCAGGGTGCATTCTTTGCTGTCCTTTAAGGATTCTCATTCTGCTAAAAATATAAAGGATTGCATTCTATATTTGGAAAAAGTAGTAGCTGTAAATATGATGCAGTAATGCACAGGGATCTTAG
Source organism: Nettapus auritus (assembly GCA_011076525.1). NCBI lineage: Eukaryota > Metazoa > Chordata > Aves > Anseriformes > Anatidae > Nettapus > Nettapus auritus. The sequence goes on from CM021778.1 coordinate 8,777,183, forward strand.
GACCATGAATGTGCTCATAAGTGATTGAAATTGATTCAGAGAAGGGCAAGGCTTATATAAAAACAATATGCTGGAACCATATTTGAACTACATTTTGTGTTAAACATCAATTTTAGTATACTTTGACTAGTGGATAAATATTCTTGTCTAATAACGTACCAAAGTAATGCACATCGGTATTGAATAATTAAAAGCAGCACTCTCCTGTTTTGAATAGGGGTTGTTCTTTCGGAGTCAATTTGAGAGACATTATAATGCTCAGTTAAAAATAGAGCACAGAACTAAGTGGAGCAAATGGCAGGATAAGTATTGGGCAACTCTTCTTTCTGCTGGGAAATAGTATGGGATATCTAAATATACATATATAGAGAGAGATGAAAACTTGAGTTCTTATTCCTGTCTTCTTCCTTTAAAAAAAAGGACTACAGAACAGCAGCAAAGATTTCATGAAATTTGCAGCAACCTGGTCAAGTCTCGTCGCCGAATTGTTGGCTGGTGGAAACGTCTCTTCACAGTAAAGGAAGAGAAGCCTAAAATGGTAATGAGTTCTGGGAGCTGGTTTTAAATGATCTCTGCTTTGTTCAGTCCTAAGTGCTTTAGCAAGGAACGTGTCTGAATAAACTGGTATTTTGAAGCAAAACCAATGAATCTGCCTGTGGCTTAATGCCCGGCACATCTTATTCGAGCCCTGAGTGGCAGGATACCTGTCTTTAAACTGGCAGTATTGTTCTGTTAGAAGCGTACTCTTGATGTTAAAATAAAGATAAATTGAATTTCTTTGGATAGGTCAATTTTTAGAAACAGCCCATTCAGAGCACATCAAAATAGGTGTGTTTTCAGTTGCACAGTAACTGCCTGCAAAGCCAGGCCTTAGTCATGTGTCAGCGTAAGTCCAGGAGCTACTAATATACTAGTCAGAATAAAGCTTCAGGTGCTGAGTGAAGCAGAGGTTTTACCAATAGCAAGGTGTGAAGGATATCTGCATAGAAAAGAGTTGCCTTAGTGTAATAGTGATGGTCTGGAAATAAAAGGGAATGTACAGACATAGTTGCTGTAATCAATTTTAATAAGGCTGCATGGAGGTATTGCATGGGGATGACCCAGGGGGCTTTAGCAGGTTTTACACTTTGACATGTTGCTGAATGCTGAAAGGAAGGTGGAAAATTCCCAAGAGATCCGTGGTAACTGTTCCCTTTTCTTGTTTTAGTACTTCATGACCATGGTTTGTTCCCTTGCTGTGGTTGCCTGGATTGGACAGCAAGTTCACAATCTCTTTCTGACCTATCTCATTGGTAAGTGTGTGGTGTGCAAAGCAAAACTGGGGTTGTTAGCTTCCTAAAACGGTACGAGGCTGGTAGAAGTAAGATTTAATTATTTGTGGGGGCGATTTCTTTTGGCCTGGGGTTTTATTTTTTGCTTTCCAGCAATTATTGGGGCTTAAGGGAAGTGAGGAATTGACAGAGGCTTGTGAAAGGGTTAGTAAATAACTCTTGGTTTTGTTTCTCCAGTGAGTTTCTTGCTGCTGTTTCCTGGACTGAACCAGCATGGGATCATTACGAAGTACGTTGGAATGGCAAAAAGGGAGATCAACAAACTTCTCAAGCACAAGGAAAAGAAAAATGAGTGAAGACTTGACTGCTGTTTGCTCTTGTAAAAGATTTCCATGGAAAGAGTTTAGAGAATTAATGTATACATAGGATAATAGAAGTTGTATTGCTCACTGGCTTGCTTTTTTTTTTTTTTTTATTGGCTCCCTGATGAAGTGAAAATGTCACTCTAGCAGCTGCTCTGGGTTTGTGTCTCTTTTGCTGTCCAGGTTAAGGTTCTGCAGCCTGCAGCTATCTCATAGGAAGGATCTTGGCCTTTGCTATGCGGAGCTTTAGTCTTGTCAGCAAATGAAGAGGCCCCTTGAATAAGTGCCCCATCTCAATTGTAGTGTGACAGCGTTCTTGTAACCTGTAGCTTCACTGGTTAATGTCTTGTAGTTAGGGCAAGTGTGAAAGTTCTGAAAGCTTACGCTTCTTGGAAGCTTGTTACTACTGAGCCTTGTGGAAGGGGCACAATTAGCTGGGTAAGAATGATCAAAGCTGAGGGGGTGCACCCACGTCTGGGGCAGAAGGTGAGCAGTTGTCTGACTGAATCTGTGCTTTCCTGGCTGCATAGACCAGATTGTCTGCTAGATTGGGGTCAGGACATATAAACTGTAGTTATGTAGCTGTAGTGTAAACCTCAATTCATTGCACTGAGACTGTAGGTAATGAGGTAAGGTGTGTTACCTTAACAGCTGATTGTTCTGAAACTGCTGTCACGGAGCCATGTAGCACGTTTGGTTTTATGAATGTTGTCTGTACACAAAATCACCGTGAATATCCTAAGTTTGTCTGTTGTAAATAAGCCTGTCTGAGTTGTCTGTGCTTTTCTATGACCTCCCTTCTTTTTTAAAAACTGAACTTTGTTCTTTGACAAGCTAAAACCTGTGTTATGCATTTTAAAAGTTTACTGTTTTAAAATGAACTCTTGGTGTATTGTAACTGTTGAATAGGCAAATACAGACTAAGAAGAAACTTCTCTCAGACTTGTTTTTTTGTGACCACACAAAAATCCCGTGAATACATCAGAAGAACGGGAGGAGGAAGTGGTGTTTGTGTCATGTGGCAGTCCCATGCATGGCTGGGTCTTCCTGAAATACTGCCCTGAGATCAGCGCAGCTCCGTCCTGCTCTGGCGGTGTGGGGACGGCTCCTGCTGGAGAGGGGGAGGGCTGTGAGGCTGTAACGTCACCCCTGGTTAATTAACAGTCGTGGAAGCCCCTGGGGCTGTGGGCAGACAGGCTCAGTATGTAAAACTTGGAGTGGATCTCAGATGCAGGGATGTATTTGGGAAACGCTCTGCTTTAACCTGCACAAACTGTTAGTGGAAGTAAACAGTGGGTATGAGAAAGCAACTGCGGGCTGGGTGCTAGGAACTCAGCTGGCACCTCTGTCCCTGAGCTGGCTCAGAGGCTGCGAGCTTTCCGTTGCAGCCCATTTGGGGTTAAAATTCAGCAGGAGGGCGCCTCGCGGTGCAGCTGGGTTACCCACAGCCCGCAGGTAACCCGTCACCAGCAGCAGTAGCTGCACTGTGCGTGGCCCTGCTGGTGCTTGGGTGGAAGCACAACGCACCCGGGATTTCCACACCGTGCTGCTGCCAGTCGGAAGCAAACCTGCTCCTTGTGCCAGCCGCTGCCCTCTCGGGGCTGTGTTAGAGACCAGGCTCCACAGCAGGTGTCCCCGGCTGCCCCCCGCCCTTAACCAACGCCGTTCGCTGCCTTTTGCCCCCTCGGGGCCGCCGTAGCGGGAGCGTCCCAGTCGCCATGGGAACGCGGGCAGCCGCGTCTCCCCGGAAGCGCCCCTCGCGCCTCCCGACCAATGGGGAGGGGCCGAGCTTCGCACGCCACCGCCTCCCGCCCGCGTCTCGCAGCATCTCGCGAGATCTCTGCGGGCGGCTCTCACCACCCAGCGGCCGCGGCCTTCCCATAACCCCGCGCGGCGCGACCGGCCCCTTCCTTTTCCGCCATCTTGCGGCGCCGGTGAGTTGGGCGCCGCCGCCGCCCCCGGCCGCCATCCGCCGGTTGCCGCCGCCATCCGCGCCTCAACGCCGCCCCCGCCCGCCCCGCCGGGACCTGGGGGCTGCCCCCGACCTGCTCGGGCCGCTTTGAGCCGCCGCCGCCCCCGCCCGGCCCTCTGCGGAGCCCGCGGGGAGCCGGGGGGGGGTGTGGGAGGGCGCTGAGGGAGGCGGCGGGAACGCGGCCGTGAGGGGAGGCCCAGGGCGGGCGGCGCGGGGCCGTGGTCGGCCCGGGGAGCGTGGGGGGCTGCCCGGCTCCGCGGTGAAGCTGCGGGAGCTGCCCCGCGAGGAGCGGCCCCTGGGCCCGGCGGTGGCCCGGGGGGCTGCGGCAGAGCTGGCTCGGTTAAGGGGTGGCACGGTGGGCATGGCACGGCCTGGGGTGCTTGTCTTCGTTCTGGAGTGCAAGAATTGATGCATACGCTCCTGGGTGGAAGAGCCGCGTGTTCCTGTCGTCCTGTAACTCCTCTGGTGATGAGCAGGCTAAGCAGCATCTAGCATTTAATGCCATGCAAGTGATGGTCCTTGAGTGGGGCTGATACTGCGTAACTGGGTTTTAGAACCCCAGACTGCTCACCTGGGAGAGATGTCACACAGATGACAAGTTGTGTTTGTGGTGGCCTTCACATCTTCACATGTGCTTATTGATAAAGTCCAAGTATAAACAACACTGTCAGATTTCCCAAGTTACAATAGCTGTGAATTCTCTTGAGCACACCTGAGTGCCTGTTTTGACTTGCTTTTTTGCTTCAGGTTTTTTGATTTTGAGGGTTAGTGCAACTTTTTTCTTTTTGTCAGTCTTAGGTCTTTTAGATCTAAAATCAGTCTTAAAAAAGCCTGCTTCTCAGTGTGGCCCTGGTGGAAACCTGGTGTACGTAACTGGCTCTCTCCTTCCCCTCAGGCACCATGGTGCGGATGAACGTACTGGCCGATGCTCTCAAAAGCATCAACAATGCAGAGAAACGTGGGAAACGCCAAGTTCTCATCAGACCATGCTCCAAAGTAATCGTCCGGTTTTTAACTGTGATGATGAAACATGGTGAGTGCAGACCCCGCAGCGCTGATGTTGCTCTGGTTCAGGGTTTGTGGCTGGTTTGCTTTAGTGAAGGGGATCTTCAGGTAAAGCTTGAGCATCTTGTGGAATTGATTTGGTTCTTTTCAGACTTTCACAGTGCATTGGTTGTAATTGTTCTAAAATGGTTATAAATTATGTATGTAGGCATGTTTTTAGGTGAATGTGCTGTTAATTGTTTTTGAGGGGATAAGTTTATTGACGACTTCTTATATACTATTATAGTATTATTTATAAAGAAATTCCAAATAGTAGAACTACTCCAAGTGTCCTTGTCTAGGACAAATTCTGGAGAAGAAAAAACCAACCAGCCAATGTTCATCTCCACTGTTTCAGATGGGCTCCACCTTTACAGAGTGTAATTAAAGACAGCAATTGATATTTGGGTGCAGCTGAGCCCTATCAGAGGCACACGTAAAGTGACTTAGAGCATAATTGCTAAAAACTTCTGGAATTCTGCGGATGCTGTAGCGTTCAGGTGTTTTTTTGACTTAAGATGCTTGAAGTGAGTTAAGCAAGCTGTACTGTATCTAGTTACCGTGTTTTGATTTGTCAGTTTTCTGATCTTTTGTAGGTTACATTGGTGAATTTGAGATAATTGACGATCACAGAGCTGGGAAGATTGTTGTCAATCTCACAGGCAGACTCAACAAGGTAGGATTCGTTTTCCTGAATTCAGTTCTGTGGGGGGATGTTTAAATGAGGCTTTTTTGTTTGTCTGCTCTAATTCTGAATGAATTACTTGTGAGAAGAGGGTGTTTAATTAAATCCATGTAAAAGAGAGTAATACGGGTGTTAGCAGTAGTTATCAGATACTAAACTTTAGATTCATAATAGTACAGTTGGCTAATTACATTTTTCTTAAACACACTGAACAATAAGCCGCATCTTAAGGGAAGTCAGCGTGTAGGTACCATGTGTTTCTCTTAAGGACTTTCTTGCTACCTAGTGATTTCTGTCTATTTGACACCTAAGTTATCTAGGAGATGTTTGTCATAAGAGAGAGCAACAGAGTTGCTTTCCAGTTGATGTTTAGTACCTGTAGATGGTGAGAGACAAGCCCCCCTGCTGCTGCCAGATGGGCATTGCTTGTGGTTGAGAGAAAGGTAAATGTTATTAATTAGCGCTTTGCAAATTCCTGGGGTGTGTGAGGTATTTGGCATTTTTTTAATGCATTTGACTTAAGGTACTGAGTAGTTTTCTACTTCTGTGATGACATGCTGTGCACCATTGTTTCCAGTTACACTATCTGAATGAGAGGTGGTTTTTAAGTAAAGAAAGCTAAAATTAATTTGCAAAAACATGTTGGGGTCTGTCTCCATGATGAACAAATAATGCAGCTGAAAATTGCCTCAGCGTAGTGGCAGAGAATTCTGACAGAACGTTCTCCCCAGTTGACTAGTTTTATGTGTCTGTCATAAAAATAATCTGTGTCAGATTGGAGAATAGTGTTTCTTGAACTCTTTCGGGATGATTTTGTAGCAGATCTTGCAGGGTGCAGCTGTATGTGATGTTTCTCTCAACAGCTGCAATAAGAGAACAGTTGTTTGGTTCAGGAAAATGTCCATCACTGCAGTAAGGTGTCCGTTTTGCTCTTGGAAGTTACGAAAGTTGGAGCCAGTGAGGTAACTGGAGGTGGTAGTCGTGGTCGTAGTCAATAAGTAATACGATTAACTTGGCAATGTTGGTGACTTTGTGTGTGTTACTTTCTCCCTATTTAAAACCTAGGTTTTTGTTGTTGTTTTTTGCTAACTCCTTATGATGATTAGAAGTAGTCTGTCCTTGAATAATCTCAGCTTTTTGATGATGTAGAATACTACTTAATGGTTTATAGCATGCTTTGTGCTCTCCCAGCTCTAGTCATTAAATTGTTCAGCATCAGCAGCAGTTTATGTCACTCTGTTTAGGCAAGGGGAAAGAGGCGAGGCTAAGGAAATAAAAGCTGAACGACTGTGTGAGACGTGGTTTCTCTGAGAGAAAGCTATTTCGTACTGTGGTGATGATACATGCTTTTGATATTCTAATCTTTTGCTGCCAAAATATTTTAATTGCAGTTGTTTAATTCTTTCATATGATGAGTTAGAATGACAGGTGTACAAATGCACTTCATGCAGTTCTCCAGTTCGTAATGGAATTCTGTTTTGTAGTGTGGTGTAATCAGTCCCAGATTTGATGTTCAGCTGAAGGATTTGGAAAAGTGGCAGAACAACCTACTGCCTTCGCGTCAGTTTGGGTGAGTATGGAGAGGAGTTGAATCTGTGGCTGGCATACATGAAACTGATTTTTTTTTTTTTAAATTACACTTTGATACTGCCTGAGTTAGAGTCCCGTGATGCTTTTCATCTCTCATTAGTCTGAAAGTAGATAAGAGCCTAAAAAATCAATACAAATGCTCCTTTTAACCAGTTCTAAAGGGGCACTCTGAAGCAAGAACAATTTTTTGTTTTGCTTGGCTTTGGTACATCCTGGTTTCACCATTTCTGTAGTTTACCAAGAAAATAAGATCTTTCTCTTGCTCATTTTAATTTTATGAATGGCCCTTTAGAGATGGGAGAAGAGTAATGGAGGTCAGTAGATGACTGGGTTGCAGTAGGTTGCAGTGCTTTACGCTTCCTGATTGTACAAGTTGAATTAGATACTAAGTGATGCAAGACGCAATGCATTTTGAACCTCCAAAACATAGATGTTACAGTATGTCTTTCCCTCCCCAAACTCACTTAGTCAAGAGTAATAAATTGCAGTGGCTCAGCTACTCTGCCCCATCCAAGGCAGGATTAGCAGTTCCTTGTCATTTCTCTTGAAGCTCCGGTGATAAGCTGCTTAGTTGAGCTGTACCTGTATACCTTACTAGTGCGTGTTGTCATATGGAGATTTTTCAAGAGTATTTATAGAGTGGTAGGACAGGAGGTTTTCAAACACGAAGATGTTTGAAGTATGCTGATAATCCAAATGGTGGCATTAGAAATGACTCAGGCTGCTTTAGTTGTCAGTCTGGGTCCAGATATTCATCTGCATCAGGCTGAGCAGCGTTCAAAACAGTGAGTGACAAAGCACTCAGCTGAGCTGTCTGGCACCATGGCAACTCTACCTGTTCCCAACAAAAATGTCTGCTTGAAATAGAAGCAGACTTTGAGAACTGTTACTTGCTACTGTTAGAACAGCTAACCTGACTTCTGGTAGGAAAGTGTGAGTAAACTTCACTGGAGGACAGAAGGCTGCAGATGTGCTTTGTGTGCTTCAGAGCTGTGAGAGTTTTTTTCATTGATAAGATGATTTTAGCTAGGTTAGGCTCTTATGAAAGAATCAGATCTTACTAATGTAATACAAAAATGAAGTTAGTGCCATCAGCTCTGCGTGAGCACAGAACAAAACTGACAATAAACTGAATGTTTGTTCTCTCTTAACAGGTACATAGTTCTGACAACCTCAGCTGGCATCATGGACCACGAGGAGGCTAGGCGAAAACACACAGGAGGCAAAATCCTGGGATTCTTTTTCTAAAACTTGTAAAAGAGGTTACTAATAAATTGTTCAAATGGACTTTGGTCTTCCCAGTTGGTATTTTAATGACTTGTAATGCTACCTGCAGTAGTGCTTGTAACAGAAAGCTCTTCAACAGTGCTTAAGCTCTGCCTGTACTTCAAATGACACTTGGTTTCCACACATTCCTGGTTACAACTTTGATTTCTGTTAATGGTACAACATACTTTGTTACCACTTTTTTTGGATGACAGCTACAGGTAGCTATACAGAATATCCTCGGTAGAGAAATTATTGTGTTAAACTGTACTTTGCTACCCGCTGGTGGGCTCGCTTCTTGGCACTTGGTGCTTGATCTGTGGGTCACCACAGTTACAAAAGTGCAACTCCATCGCTTCACTTTTTGGCCAAATAATAGAAGATACCTTGCCAGAAGCTATTTCCTGCTTGAGGTTTAAGATTATTTTAGAAGTTAATGAGATACGGGGTTGTGGAGTAGTTAGATGACTGAAGTTTGACTTTAGATCACAGAATTCTTTTAAATCATATGGTGTTAAAGAGTAATTGAGGTACAGGGGTTAATTGTTCCTTTTCCTATGTGTTTCTGGTTTGATGCAGTCCTGTGAAACATCACAGTTTGGGCAGGACAGTTGCTGTGCAGCTGCTTTGCATGATTGAAAAGAACTGGGATTTCTCTAAGTCACTTGACATAGTGAGGAAGAAAAGTGTGTTTTGTATGGAATGAGTTGTTAGGCTTTGTTTCAAGCCCGTGATGTATGACAGTCAGTGCAATGTGCTCGATACAGAAATATCAGCAAACCTCCTTCAAAGCAGCACACAGAGCAGATGACTGTTGCTGAAGAGCTCTTGCAGATGGTAGAGAATGGGAAGCAGGCCTCTGGGGTGGTTGCACTGTTCAACACCAGTTGGAAATCTGTGCCTTATTTTGCTACTTTGGAGTATTTGTTAGGAATGCTCTTACTGAAATGTAGCAAACCTGTTTCAACAGCTTAAAACAACTTGAATTTGTGGTTCTTGATAGAAGCTATTGGAAACAATTTTCCTTCTTGGTGATAAGTTCTGCTCAGGAGTACAATTGTTTGGGTAGATGTACTGTGCCTTGAAGGCAATGCTTCCTCACAAAGCTTACAGAGAGGCTTGGGATGGAAGCAGCTGCATTTAGACAACCCTTTAAACTCTGTAGTTTGTAACTATGTAACCTATTTCAAGTAAGTCTGTTAGTATTTTTGTTGTTGTTTTTTACAGAGGAGAGGAGGTTGTGATGGCTGGCTGATGAGCAAACTGGTCTTAACTCTTTCCAGGCAAGCATACAGTCTTGCCTAATATGGATCTTTGAGGAACAAGAGGCTAGCAAACAAGCTGCAAAAGCATACTTACAGTAATAGCGTGGTATACACTAGTGTCCTGTGGTGGAGACTTGCAACTGACCTGAGAAGAGCAGGGAAATGATTAAAAGGGCTGGTTTTCCTGCTTTGTCTATCACATTCAGCTAAAGGTCACAAAGTCTGAATTGCAGATGGCATCAAACCGTGCAGATGTGATCAGTATGGTTCTTGGTTTAACTTAAGACAAATTTGCTTAGCTGAAGACATTACAGTTTTTACAAAGTAAAAAATATTTATTTCTTGGTCCTTTTTATTGCCAAATCAAGCTCTTTTGGTACTTTTTTTGTTGTCTCGGCACCCACAGCGGAGGTAATTCTGTAGTACTGACTGCACATACAAGCTGAGCTGTTACATTTCTTGCTCAAAGTAACCCTGAAAATCTTACCCAGATTCCTCTGTTCCTTTTTATAAAATCTTGATTTGTATCAGACCCGAACAGAACAAATGTTCCTGACCCCTGATGGAAGAAGATCAGAGGTGCATCAAGCAGGCTTCCTTTGGATGAATTTGCTAGGGCTTCAGGTTCCTTGAAGGACACGCTAGGAGGTGTCCTGCCCATGGCAAGACGGTTGGAAATAGGTGATTTTTAATGTCCCTTCCAACCCAAACCCTTCTATGATGGTTCTGTGATTCCCAGACGTTCATGTTTTAAACCAGTTAGTGACAACACATGAGTTTTTCTGAACAACTTTACCTGTGTACGTGCTTAGCTACTGCACAAGTGCATTCACTGTTAGGACCCCAGCACGGAAACTTCTGAAGCAAGAGTGTTTCTAATATCCTCAGCTGACCAATCTGTTAACTTCTTCCGCAGGCCAGCCCAGCACCTATTTTTTAGAACTAGAAAATGGAAATGAAAGCTCCAATGTGAACAGAAAGACTTGCAGGGAAGCATGCAGCAGCAGATGCACCTTTTCCGCGGTGTATATAATGAAGGTAATTAAATTACATGCTGAGTTATCACATGTGGAAGCTAATGCGGCTGGTCCGAGTTCATAAGATGATCTCTTGAGTACATCACCTGCAGCTCCTGTGAGAGTTCTCTGCCCCTGGGTGGTTACTGCTGGCTGGGGTCCAGGAAACTTCTCAGGTGGGGTTCAGGAGCCGGTGTCAGGATTATGACGTGCCCTGGAATGCAGCTGCTTTATGTGGGTCAGCAGAAATTCTCATTTTCAGATGTTTAAAATATGAAAGTGGTGTCTTTTTAAGCCTCAGTGATGTTTTCTGAGCTGAGGCCGCACGCCTTGAGAAAGCAATGTTTGTAGGTAAAAGTTAATTGTCCTCTGGGGTAACAAAAGGATTAACAGAGGAAGAACGGCACAAACCCAGGAGTTCAGTACAGGTTGCAACTGGCAATGAAAGCAAAGCATTAATTTGAGGGAAGGTGTTTGGTACCTATGGAGCGGAAGGGGGTGCTGATGGAGACTCCGGTGGGACAGAGCCAGTCGACTTTCATGTGGGGAAAACTGGGAGGGTGAGTGACAGCTGCAGAAAGTGCATGTGCTGCAAACCCCTTACTTAACTGCTTTACTTCTGGTGCTGCCCTGGCTATCTGAAAGCAGTTGTTTCACCTCCATACCCTCTCAAGATGTAGAGAGAGGTCCTAGCCTTTTGGCTAGAGTTCTGCTTTTACTTGCTAAGCCCAAACTCAACACCAAACTCCGTGTGAGCAGGACAGCAGGGCGCCTGCGTGCCCAGCTGTTGTGCCGCAGGAGAGGCTGCTGCTGTGTTACAGACAATGTGTGGCAACATGGTGCTGCCTGCGGTCCCTCCTTGTCTGCTCTTCCTGCCTGACTACAAGGTAAGTAAGCATCAGCAGCCACACGTGATATGGGGTCAGAACTCGGTGTGAGTTAGGGAAACTGCTTACTAAGGGGTGTGGTTGGGAAGGGGTTGGTGATCCATCACCCTACAGCCCAGCCACGCTCGTGCTGTCAGATACACGATCAGTGTTTCCTGACGCTGATTGCTGTTTCCTGTTCTGCTGCTAAGAACAGAATAAAGCATGTTTGAACAGCCTGCTGTGCCTTAAGAGAAATACAAATCTGTTTTTGCAGTGGGAAGTTGTCAACAGATGGCAGCATCTGACTTTGTATCACTGGAGACTTCGAAGGCAGTCTGTCCTGAGAGGAGTCCTGAGAGGGCTTTGGCATTGCTGCCAGCCTCTGCTCTTTGTACGGACCTAAATATCCAGGCCTGTGCTCTGGTCCACAAAGAAATTTCTTCTTTTTGATGCAACAGAACCTAATTTGAGATAATATGAGATGAGAATAAACATGGACCTTCAAAATCCTGCACCAGGGTAAACCCTCATGTGTGACAGTTCACTGAAATGCCCTCATTCCTCCGTGTCCCTCTGTTTGTTTTCTGCCACAGGGAATTCCATCAGCTCAGTTCTGGGTGGAGTAGGGGTGTTCAGTTTCTCAAACTTGTGTGTCAATTATTTGCACCAGAAATGCAAGCAGTAATTAAACCTCGATCGTGGATGTCTGCACAGTTATTTTAGTGACTCTTTCATACCTATTGGAGCTGAGACAAAACCCAGCAGTGACAGACAAGGACGCATGTTGCTGTGCTACATACAGAAAGCAGGGAGAGAAAATGGGTTGAAGTGATGAATGAGGCTTTATAACTTGCCACAGCACATTTGGCACTGAGTAGTAATTTTGTGGCAGTGAAAGAGTGAGAAGTTGCTTGTGGTTGGTGTGGGGAGCTCTGAGTGAAGGGTGCGGAAACAGGGTGCAGTGCTGGGCACGTCATGGAGATGTGCAGGAGAACCTGATGGTGCTGTAGAGGAGGCTTTGCTTATCTGTGAAGGGCCTGGGAGATGAGAGGGGGCACTGGGGAGCTGTTGGGAAGGGGATGCTTCGGAGATGGTGGATGGTGGCTGCAGCTGGAGGAAGCAGCGAAAAAATACTGAAAGCTGCTCAGGATAGTCTTAATTTTAGAGTTTGGTCAGTGAGGAAGGCTTTCCAGACACACCAGGAGGCAAAAGCACAGGGGTCTCAAAACAAAGACAGCTTTTCCTGTGGATAGGAGCTTGTTTTGTCTGGGTCAGTGTTCTACAGATCTGGCTGCTTGAACATCAGTAGGGTTTCCCATCCACTGTTGTACAGGCTGCAGCTAACAGTGGCTTTTCCTGCTCCTTTGTGGTGTTTGAGAGCATCTTGGCCTGTTCCTGGGAAGGCTGGGAGGCACCGCCGTTAGCTGGGGAAGGGCGGGATTGTTGTGTCTATTAGAAACAGATGGGGCTGCACGTTGTGAAGTCAGTGATATAACTCGGTGCTGTGCGCGTGGTTAGGATGTGCGTTTCTCTAGGATGCTTCAAAAACAACAGTGAAAAAAACATTTTGGGGCCTGCTTTTTCCCTTACGTGGAATGAAAGGATGAGCAGATCCTTTTTTAACAACCAAACTGCAACCTGGAAAAACGTGACACCTGTGATATGACATCAAGCTCAGCCCGTGTAGCACCAGTTTCAGCTGGGTTCTGATGCGCTGGTTGTGGCTGCTTAAGACAAACCTCCAGGGAAGTGTATTTTGTTCCTGGGCTGCCACCGGGACAGCAGTCACTGCACGGTTGTAGTTGATCAAATTTTAGTGCTGTGCAACAGCATAATGCAGGGCGCTTGAGATCAGCAACCACCACTTGGCTTTTTATAGTGACATAAAACACTGCTAAAGCCGATGCTGAACGCTCTATAAAAGCAAATGGGCTTGGTGCATATTGTAATGAAATTGGTAGCTTATTCTACCTGTTCTGGGCTGCTTGATGACTTTTCTCGTGAGTTTGGCTGTAAGCATATAAAAATGAGTAAATTGAAGGAAGTTTTTCCTCTGAGTTAGTTAAAAGCAAATATGGTGCCCAGCATAATACTCTTTTTTTTCATGCACAATACTTGTTCTCATGCTCAGCTTTTGGATATATCTGGCTACCCAATAGCTGATCAGAAATGAGGCCGTGTGTCCAGGACTGCTTGCAAAATGTTGCATATGGAGCGACTTTGTTCTTCGTAAGTGTTCAGGCCTCCCTGGCAGCTTGCAGTTCTGTAGCTCCTGCGGTTCATGGAGGAGTCCCAGCACGCTGCAGGGGCAATGAAATACTCAGGCTTGGATTTGTGGGGTGTCACTGGCCCCATGTGACAGTCCCATTGTGCATCCTCACCCCCCACATACTGCATCTGCACTAAGACGAACTTGGTGACAGTGAAATGGCTCTGGAAGAGTTTTGGGCTTCTTCCACCAGGAAAATGTTGATCCAGCAAGGAAGTCATGTGAAAATGCCTCGGTTTGAAAATAACAGCTCAAAGGGATGCTCTCAGAGATGCACTGGAATTGGAAGGGCAGGATTCAAGTACCGAGTCTAGCTTAGCTAAGTTTTATCAAGTGTTACATGTGCTCGTGCTGCACTTTTCATTGCATTTGCACTCCTTTTGTATCGGCTGCTATTGGACAGGGCTCCCTAGCAGGGTATATGCGCTGAGTGACCCAGCCTGAGCTTGGTCTGCCAGGGGGTGCTTCTCTTCACAGCTTGGGGGTAGCGCTGTGTTGGAGCAAGCCATGGGCCCCATTGGTTATAACCGGGAGTTGATTTCTTTCAAATTCAATTTGTTTTCTTTGTTATTCCAGCTTTGTAATCATATTGTGCTACCCCTTCTACAAAAAATGCTGTTTTTCCAGAAGCTTGCACTCATTTGCCTGTGATCTCTAGATGTCCCTGTTGCCCCAACACAAGAAAATATGAAAAAGGCAGGGCTAGCAAAACACTTGGGAAGTGATCTTGGATAGAAACATGCGTGTGCAACATCTGCCTGTCTTCTCCACAGCTAGATTAGGGTGGGATTTGTCTGTTCTGTTGTGGGGAAGAAACGTAGCGTAGCCATTCTTCTTGTTTGCCAGTGATTCACGTAGATTGTGTTTTCAGCTGGACCAGGCTGTGAGCAGGAAGGAACAGGGATTATGTCTGGGAGCAGCAGGAGAAAAGCAGTCAACAAATGAATTTAAAATAAAAGCTGCTGCTGAAACCCACCTCTGGTTGACTTCCCCAGTCTTATTAACTCTATGAATGGAGCCTAACCTAATAGTTTGGTCCATTGTTTCATGCAGTATGAATTTGTGTTAAAAAGTAAAGTCCAGGAAAATCAATGAGAATTTTGGGGTTTAATACCTTTATAAATCAAGCCTTTAAAAAGAAGAAAAAAATACCGTTTTCCTCATAACTTTTTCATTCTTTTCTTCCTACACCTCTGCAGTTCCCATGGCTGCTTGTCTCCTCACTTGCAGCAACATGCCCAGCTACAGTCTTGCTTAACAGGATCCTCAGTATACAATCCACAAGTTTGTTTGAGCAGGTAATTAGTGCTGGCCCTCGTTCAGTCCTTGGAACTCACTCCTTAGACTCCTTAGGGCTGCAGCACCAGCCCCTGAGTTGAGCATCTGCAGTCCTCGGTTTTGAAGCCATTTTTACTTCATTTGGGCAGGCTGCAGATCCAGGAGCTGTTGCTTATTCTGGTGTGGATGGGCAGGTGGATCTGTCCATTTGTCCTTGCCAGCAAGCCTTTGAAGAGTGAAGAAGTAACCCTGCAAGGGAATCACTAAGCAACCTCCTGGTGTCAGGGAGCTAGTGGCAGCAGTACGGGGAATGTACCAGGGCATAAAAATGACCCCGAGCTTACCTTCCTGGTGGGCACCCACGCGTGGTGGGAGAACCCAACTTGCAAATCAGCAAAATAAGAGCCCAGTGCTGGTAGGTAGAGGCTCAAAAATAGAAAGATGCCATGATGGCAGGTGACACTCCCTCATAGCTGAAATAAAAAGCATTAAACTGTACAAAAGAGTGCTTTAATTGCTAACTCTTTCCTGTCTGCTTAAATCACTAGAAATAAAGGTTTCCTCTTTAGAGATGAGCAGTTCCAGGCAGAGCAGACGTGATGGGGGAAACATGTTTGGAATAAATACTGATGTGAATGACACTTATTAGCTACAGTGTGGCATATTTATTTCTCTGTAGTTAGCATAATAGCACAGCTTGAAATGAGAAGGGTTCTTTACTCGTGTCTGTGTGTGCATGCATAAAAATAACAATGGATCGTTATGGGCAGAATGCGGATGACTTTTCTGTCTCCGCAATTAGCACCAATGGATGGCATCATGTGGGAGATGTGAGCAAGTGGCCAAGGCACGGCTGTGCTTTGAGAAACCACATTTTTTTTTTTGAATAATAAAAAAGTCTTACGATGAGTTAGATGCTCCAAGTAGAGACTGGTGATGACGATATGGCTGGCTGCTTAAGTGTGCCCATTGCCTGTGTTTCTGCTGATGGGAACCTGCTCATCTCCGGCTCCCTGCCTTGCTTTTCTCTGCTGTGTTCTTTCAGGTGCCCGTCCCCAGTGCTCAGCAGCCAGGAGCGGTGCTGGGACTCCACAGGGAGGTGCTTGTTGCTCACGTACCTGGAGCCTGCTGAGTCCTGCCGGCTGTGCTGGGCTCTGGCAGCCCCGCTCCTGAGCTGCCCCTTCTGATTTTGCAGACCTCTAGTGCCTTGTTGAGTGAAATTGGCTAGGGCATTGCAGATTTGCTTGGGGACGGGAAGACAACAGGCTGGACAGACAAAGGGAATGTTTGAGCTCTGTTTCCTTAAGAAAAGTCATGAAGTATTTCAAATGAGAGGAGCCAAGATCTTCTCAGGTTGGCTGTGAATGCTGAGTACTGTGTCAGGAGCTGTCTTGGAAGTCTTTTTGTTGAGGGAAATAATTATAGTGTGGCAAAAGTATTTACTTGCCAGTTATTTGCCTGCCTTATTTGTACTGTATTCTCCCATTGCTGAAATATAAGATGAAAAACCTGAAGACATAAGCCTGGGAGTAACAGACTTTCCATTCTTCACAAGTTCACTTGATTGAGTGCGTAGTTTAGAAATACTATAAAAGTGCCAGGCCATGGCTTGAAATATCTCATTACCAGCTGTCAGGCTGCTTATAACTTTTATTCAGAGATTGTTGAGGGTTTTTTTTCTTTTTTTTCTTTTTTTTTTTTTTTTTCCCTGTTGGTTTTCTAATGAAAATGCCAAAAGGGGGAAAAACTATTACCAAAAAAACCCGCTGCTGTGATGAAAACAAAAATGCTGAGCCAGCAGTGGCTTTCAATCGTTCTCGCCCTATTTCATGGTTCTGACCATGTATTATTTCACAGGCCCATGGGATGTTGCCTGGTACGAGGAGGTCTTGTATGGGCATGAAGCTGCCGTTTTTCAGCATGCTGTGAGATAAGCAGGTAATTTATATTGATGCAGGGATCCAACAAGTAGGCAGGGAATAAAAACCCAGATGCTTGGGTTACAGCAGTGATATGGCTGAAGTAGACAGGTCTCCCCTGTAGTGCCTGGGCAGCATGGCCAGCTGAGGGGACAGGAACCTCGATGGACCTGCTGGCAGCCTTTGGCAATGTGGGGACACTTAATGCTTTTTCCTTCCCTTACAGGGTCATCTGCTCTTCTGGCTTTGGGTGCTGGCCTACTAAGTGATGTAAGAGGTCTTACATCATTGCCAGGTCCTATGTAATAGGTGCGTAGGACAGCAAGGCTGCTGTGGATGTGCGAAAAGTGGCTGAAGAAGCAGCTGAGAACTGGTGGTCCAAACCGTGAGCAGGCAGCAACAGCGTTGGGAAGAAAACATGGGGAGGTCTAACACAAGCTGGGGAGGGCTTAGCTCCTTCTGCTTGAAAGGATGGGAAAGTGCTTCTTGTGAGGACCTTCATCATGGTTGGAGACACATGTAGCATCGTCTGAGACCTCATGCCAGGGGGAAGAGGATGCTCTAGAAGGACAGTCTTGTCCACCCCTGTGCTGATTCTGGGTGACGTCAGGATCCTTCTTCAGTCCTGGACCTCAGCAATGCTTCCCCACTGCTTGGCCACCTCCCAGCATCGGCAGCAACAGAGATGGCTCAAGGATCTATCTCCGTGTCACGTTGGAGCACATGCTGCTGCTGGGAACCCTGCGTTCCTATTGTTGCCTCTCAACAAGATGTGCCCTGCTGCAGGAAGATCCCTGCCTCCAAGGGCACACGGACAGCTGCTCAGAGCCACCTCAGTGCCACCACAGGAGGTGACGGTGCCCCGGAGCAGCCTGTGTTTGTGGAATGTTTCTGTGGTCCTCTCCTATCCGGGCCTGCCAGAGGCTACGGTCCCCTCCCTGCAGCAGTGGTGGAGCTTTTCACAGCAGGAAAAGGGAGACTTGGAGGTGTGGCTACCAGTTGCCAAATAATAAAACACTTAAAGCTGTACAAAGAGCATCTTGCATGGAAAATCAGACAGAGCAGGAGAAACAGCACTTACCATCAACATAATTCAGCTAAAATCTTTTTCTTAGAGATAATCATCTCTGACTCCAGCAGTAAAAATAAAGGACAAAAGCTGGAAGAAGCCAGAAAGCACAGTTGTGGGAGTGAATCTTGGTGAAATGAGCTTTAAAAACACAATGAAAGGCATGGAATTGCCTTAAGTAAAAACAGAGCCATCTGCCTGGAACAACAACTGAGATTATATGGGAAGCACATGGGGGTGTGGGGAATGAGGTTGAGTCGGGACTGCAGCAGGACTGGTGTAGGGTCGTGCCAGTGCTCACTATTCCTCAGCCACGCAGGAAGGGAGGATGAAAACCTCTGTGTAGGCCTGAGAAGGACCCAGATTTCAAGTGTCCCTGGCAATCTAGGAGATGTTCAGGTCCTTGCTTTTAGCTGATCTGAAGGATAAAGTAATTTACGGTCAGTCTTGAGGATAATGTCTGATCTTGGCCACTGCCTGCTCCTGCCTGCTGAAATTTGTCCCTGAACCAGTGACCTTTAATAGGCAATATGTGCTGAATTCACCTTTCTCAGTGAATCTCACTGAAGCTCACATTTAAAGGTCTGTGCAAGTCAGTCGTGATCCAAAGCTCAAACAACTGAAGGGAAGATTTCCACTGGCACAGATCCAAACACCACCAGGCTGTGATGGCTCTGAGAAGCAATTCTGCCCAATAAATCCAACTGGAAGCCGTCCATGGAGTTCATTATTGTTTCTCCTGTATTGGGAGCATGGCCTCATGCAAAGCACTCACAAAATTGCCCCCAAATGTTGTTTCTCACTTCAGGCTTTAAGAAGTTATTTGGAGATTGTACATTTAAAAATAGGTATTATTTTTTAAGAGCTGTGGGTGTTGCCTGGCCTTTTATCAAATGAGGCCAATGTATAGCGTGAATACCTATGTCTTGTGTTTTTTTCAGGATGACCCTGATGGATTTGTTACGTTAGTTGTCATAAAAATCAAACTGCTTGATAAACTATGTGCTATTTCCCACAACACCAAGAGAGCACCTGGGGCCATTTCACTTCTCATAGACACTGGCACACAAAGGCTTATGCAACTTTCCTGTCCACTGATGACTGCTCTCTTCCAGAGCTGGTGTCGTATTTTTAGATGCAAAGAAGTATCTCGTAACTATATGCTGATCACATTTTCAATGCTTCAGCTGATACTAAAATGTTTAAAGAACAGTCTGAATTCACGTACTTCTGTTTGTTGCCTTTTGTATCCTGTGTGTAGCTTTTCATGTGACTGTGCCTATTTTCTACCAAAATCATTGTTTGGGAGCTGCCATGCAATAAAGGATATTTTTATCAGGGAAGATCTTTTGAGTTATCCTTGGCCACAGCTATCTGAAATACAGGCTCATGCACATATATTCTCTCTGCAGGCAGAGAACAGAGGCAGGAATAGATTTTATAGGCATGCTTCTCAAATTTTATTAGTCAAAGGGCTGCCTGACCTTCAGGAAATAACATATTTGGGAACTGTCGAGCCTGATGTTGCCACCCTGGTGTTCATTTATGGCCAAATAACTTCTTTATAAGATATATATTTTTATTAGTTTTGTTTGCCCTTTCATTTACACGCTTGCCTGGATGGGAATGGGTTCCGTAAATCTCGTTGTCTTTGTGGGTCACTGGTGCCTCACACAGCACTCTCAGGCCCTAGACCACACTGAATGCTCTTCTGCCACCTTTGTGGCCTCTGCTCCATCACTCTTATGAGGTGTCTTCAAGCTGAGGAAAATGGTCACTTTTCTGCAAATGGTGCAGTGAAATTAGTCCCTTCTGTAGCAAAATGATGCTGCATACTCAGACCAGCCTGAGACTGAAAAAGCTTTCTTCTCAAATTCAGCTTACCACTGAAGAAACTTACTATGCACTCATATGAACAAGAAACAAAAATTGTGAAACAAAACACAACAAACGCAAGTGTGTGCTGTAGCTTTTGCTGGTTTACTGGATACTAGTAAGGACACCAGCTCAGAGTAGTGTCCATGCTGGTGGGGTTAATCCTTTATTCTAGCTTGGGAACGACAGGAGATGGGAATACTGGAGCGCTGGTGAGGCATTTCTAGATCCACGTCTGCTCCTGCCTGTGATGCTCGTGCTGGGTGACGGCTGGGGCAGACCAGGGTAATAGTGGGGTTTGGGGGATTCCTGTGTAGGAGCTGGTGCTCCCAAAGCCAGGCCTTTCAGTGGCAAAGCAACACCCACATTTGTTTTTTTCCACAGACGAGGACTGCTGCCCTCCTGGCCCTCCTCAGCCTCGTGCAGAGGGACCAGACTGGCGGTGCTGGGCTGCTTTTGCACATTAGGGGTTCTCCCTCTTTGCTAAGCTGTAGCCCTGGTGCCCTGCCCTCACCTTTTGGGTTTTCAGAGATGCACCAGATGCATGTGCTTCCCCAAATGGCACTCAGAAGTTGGTGCAAAGTCTGTGTTTCTTTTTATTTCTAAAAGCAGTTGGCTGTCATTTTTGGTAACATGATGAGCACAGGAAGGGAATTGGCCCTTGTGGTATATACAGCACAAGTGCCAGCAAACATTGCATTGATACCCTATGCTCTTGCAGCTGTACTTCCAAAAGCACTCCAATGTCCCATTTCTCCCTCTTTTGTCTCAGCAATCACCACCAGACTTGGACTTTCATGATTTTGTGCCTCCTGAAAAACATTTACAACAGAAGCTGAGCTGCCACCTCTTTAAGAGCCACACTGCCACAACTGAAACAGCCACGTGCTTTTCTCCTCACACACTGGGCCAACAGTGAGAAGCCGTTAACCAGCTGGAGGAGGATGCATTTCTGGAGGGTATTTTGAAGGAATTAGATATCCCTGTGACTGGCAGTAAATAGGTGAGTGCTTCCACCAGCCCCAGAGCGGTGACAGGGCTGTGCTGAGGAGGACACCATCTAAGATGGCTGCCGGCCCTGCCCCAGTGTGAGTTGCTCACAGAGGCGCTGCGTTGGGCCTGGCCCCTCCTGGTGTGCTGGTGAAGATGAGATGGAAGGCAGCTGCTGACTGTTACCATCCCTAGCTGTGAGGATGGGTGAGTGAGGGGTCCTTCTCCCTGTGGGGCTGGGGTGGCTGTGTGAGGGAGGGGTGTGTAATGGTGGTGGGGCCTGGGTGTGACAGGAGGTGCGCTGGGGTGTCCCGGTGCTTCTTCTCAGGGGTTCTGGTGGGCTGTTTGTGGGCTTGGCCCTTTGTGTGTGCCCTGTGTACAGCCATGAATGCTGGTCTGCCCCAAAACTTCTAGCTCGAAGTAGGAACAGCAAAACTGGCTTCCCTGCAGGGAAGTAATGGTTCTGGTCTGGGTCCTGGTATGGCCCCTGCCTTCCCTCAGCTGCTGGAGTCACCACCGTGAGGTAAAAAGTAAGGGTTTGAAAGAAAATAATCCTGTAAAAGGGTTTGTTCTGTGCTGCTTTCCTTCTCCTCCTCAGTGTTTGTCTTCTTTGGATTCAGCTTTGTATTTTGGTCTTCGAGGACTAATGCAAAGCTCTGCTATAGTTTAGGGTTTGCATTTAACATGTTTCAATATGCAACATATTTAGGGCTGTATTAAACCCAGGGGAGACAAAATTGTGAACAGACCGAAGAGTAAATGTAAGTGTATGCGTAGGACGGAATTAAGGCGATGCGGGCAGACACACAGAAAATAAAATACGGGAAAGAAGACAGGGAGAGCCTGGTCTCTCTTCGTTGTAGTATCAAGCACACTGTGACTAATGGAGATAATTTTTTTCCTATCAGTACCATAATAGAAGAATAAAACTAATTGTCATCTGCCGCCTGCTGTTTGTAAAGCAGCTTCTCTTAAATAGTTCCTACGTATTGAGTTCAGCTGTCAAAAGGAGCTGCTTTTTTCATGGTCTGCAAAATGCATTTCAGTATGAACGCAGCTCAATGCAAAGGTCACCCCATCAAAAATGTTTTCCCTCAGTAGTGAGTATAATGGCAAAAAAAGGCATTTTGCAGTCTATTCTCATCATTTTGCTTGATATTTCTTAAATGGTAGACATCTGGAGATTAAATTCCCTTTGATGGGCAGAGTTTGAGGGTGAATGTTTTGTAGTGGATGCTGGGCTCCCCGCCTCCTCTCCTCCATGCCGCGTTATGGGCTCTGTAATCGCTACTTATGGCAGGTAGTATAAACCATAAAAAGAGCAGGAGGCAGAAGAAAATTACCTATTGTTTTTCAGATTGGCTATTATTCTTTAGCATATTAGAACGTGTTCCTGTGCGTGTTAGTGTTTTAATGGTAGTTTGGTTCCTTGATGCTTAAATTAGTCTCCCTGTCAGTGTTTCTATTTACTTGTCACAGTCTAAGTATGAAAAGGCTCTGGGAAGCAGCCTACAGAGCAGGGGAAACAAAAGCAACTGTAAATATCACTACAGACAATAGGCAGAGGTCAGCAGAGAGAAGAAGGGTTCCTGCTAATATGCTTCTGCAGAAGGGTCGGGATAAGGCAGTTTGAAGTTATAATTAAGGCTATGTGCATGCGGGGTGCTTGCTCAGTGCGTGTACTCCCAGCTCTGCTTGTAACATAACCTGGTGGAGTAAGAAATAGGTCTGTCTTCTGTCTGGCACCTGAAAGCAGGTGTTTCATCTTTAAAGGTATAGCTTGCATGTTTCACAATTTTTTATACCACCTTTGCTAGTGTTTTGAAGTTGCAGAGGGGAAGTTTGGAGAAGGTTTTGTGTCCCAGGAGGAAACGTTTGCTGCTGCTGCGCTGCCTGGACTAACCCATGGTGATCCTTCTCCAAAGGACTGCGTGCAGGCAATGGAAACAAGGGCTCTGCATCGTATCTTCTCAAATGGTGTCAAGTGGTCATTCAGTATGCTGAAGGGAAGCTCAGGGTTGTTAAGAATATAACCCCAGCTTTTCTCTTTCCCCTACAAGGAGGAAAGTCACTTCCAAGGAGCCGTTTCTTACAATTTCATCTGTAGTTTGAATGTGTGCATTGATTTAGGCCTCTGCTTATGTGCTCAGTGTTCTTTAAGAACATAATAATGAAAAGCATGCATAAATGGCACTAAGCCTTGAATTTTAAGACCTGCTGTTAAAGGTAGTCCTCAGAAGTTCATATTGTCACGGTGGTTGGTGATCAAGTTGCCCTGGAAGGCCAGTAGGCCACCTGTGGCAAACAGGACGTCCAGCTGGAAGGCCTTGATGAAAGTAACGTAGCCTCACAGTGGGTCCTTGTTGGTGGCGTGGGCAGAGTCTGTCCTTGACTTTGTGTGCAAACAGGGTGTAACAACAGTTTGGAGATGTTATATGTCAGCCTTCAGAGGGGGCTGCGGGTGCACGTTGAACCCAGGGTGTCTGGATCACTAAGCCTGGGCTGTTAGTGTTGGATCTAAAGAAACCAATCTGTTGGTGAGTATCAGTAATGGATGGAAATTTGTTGGACCAGCTTCTCAGATAGCAAGAGGAAGCAGGAATAAAGCAGATCACACTTTACCAGCAGGGAGATACTAAGCAGTAAACCCCGGGCAACTTTTGTGGTGATAGGAGTGTTGTTTTTTATCAGCCTCCTGCCAGAACAGACAACTTCAATTATATCCAGGCCTTATTCCTAAATGTTAGACTTCTCTCTCTCTCTCTCATTTTTTTTTTTTTTTTTTTTTTAAAGAGAAACACAAAATGTTTTAGTTCCAGGTTTGTTTTGAATGCAGCAGAACCTGTGTTGACAGGGATGGGCTTCAAAGACCGGGGCTGAATTAACTGGCCTGGAATTAGGCAGGCAGTGTTTTGCAAGGGGGGTTTCAGCCAG
This sequence comes from Nettapus auritus, assembly GCA_011076525.1. NCBI lineage: Eukaryota > Metazoa > Chordata > Aves > Anseriformes > Anatidae > Nettapus > Nettapus auritus. Next base: position 8,800,857 of record CM021778.1, read on the forward strand.
GTAAAATCACTCAGGCCTGGTCTCTTCTTGCTTCTGTGCTCTTGTGAAGTCCAGAGAGCTCCTTTGTTTTAAGTTGTAATGGGGGTGAAGGAGTCCCTACTTTGTTTCTGGGCCCTCTGTTGGTGACAGTGCCACGAGGTGGCAGTGGCTACAAAATAATGTCCGGCCAGAAACACGAGGTGCAGGGAGCGCGTTTGTCCCGCTCTTTGCTCTTGGTGCTCCAATGTATGGGTAAGTGCCCATACATCCAGCCCCTAAATGGCAGCTGAAGCGCTGCTCTAGCTCACACTTGACTATCTACTTGACCATTGACTTTCAAGTAGACCCAAATTCCTATTTCTCCATTCCTATGGCATCTGAACACCTCAGTAAAATGAGGGTGAGAGGGACTGAATCCTCGGTGAATAGGGCACTGCTTTACTCTGTGCACACCCGGGGCTGCACCTTCCCTGCGGCGTTATCTTGGGCATTTTGGGTAGCGATGGTTCCATCTCCTTTCCGCTGGCATTTTTTCTTCTATGCATGGGCTGCCTGCAGTGGAGAGCAGGAATTGCAGCATGAGTAAAAATTAAATCCATCAGATGATGATGGCTCTGCTGTCTTCTCACAAGGCTCTGTGTCTGAAGGGATAGAAGTTTTCTTACGGTTCAGTGGGACAGGCTTGTAGAGACGTCTGACCTTAAGTCTTTGTAGTAAACCAAGGGATGTGTCCCGTAATCTCAGTGCTGCCTGTCTACAGGAACTCTTTAACACCACCCAAAACCCGGCACACTGGGTGGCTTTAAGGAACATGGCTAGGAAAGATGGGATAGCTTTTGTGTTCTGCAGTCTAGGTACTGGGTAGTCTGAGGGCAGGCCAGGAGAATGGAAAGAGGTAGGAATTGCCTATATTCTCTTTTTTTCCCCGCTGATAAATCAAGCGCTGCAGCACAAAACTTAATAAAGCACCATGGCATTAGGGGCAGAATATTGCACGTGAGCGAAACGTGCTGCCTGCCTGTGACGGAAAGCCCAGCTCTCCACCAACAGGCTCTTGCGGTCACCTCACTGGGGCTGGTAGATAATCACAGGCCTCAGACTTCTTGAGTCAAAACACACAAAAACCCTACTTCAGGTTCTCCTCTGTAAAATGGATTTTGCTTCACCCATCAGGGTAATGTGAGGATACATTTGTTGATATTCTTCAGGTCCTTGTGTATTTTTGGGAGAGTGCTATGAAAGGCTTGAATGGGAAATTCTTTCTGTCAGAGCATACCCGTAATTAAACCAGTCTGTTTATTCATGACTTCAGGCAGGATTATTATTGTTTTTCTAGCCCTGATCTAACAGATTGCACAATGTGGTCTGCCACACATCTGCTGCTGCGTGCAGGCTGCGGAGGGCGGGCACCTGGTGGCAGTGGAGGGAGAGTAGTGGAGTGGAAACAGTGGCCTCGCAGGGAATTGCCTTTGATAAAAGCCCTGCGTGGCTATTTGTGAAACATGTCTTTTTTTGAAGCAGCAGCATGGGTAGGTTTGTCATCAAACAGGGCATGTTATAAAAGCAAATAACTGCACGTTGGCCAAGTCCTGAAAGGGGCTCCATCAGTTGTGACAGGTGAACTCATCTGGCACCGACGCTTGCAGCCTTGCTGCACTGCATGCTTCTGGTTGCTCTTGGGGGCAACACTTGCACCGTGCACCTCATGCGTGCGTTGCTCCTCCTCTTTGTACGACGCTGTGTTCCCGTCACGTTGCCTGGTGAGTGCGACAGGACAATTGCACGTGTAGTTGAGTGCAAGGACCGTGACTGCTCCCCTGAGACTGGTGGGTTCGGAGTGGAGGGAGGGGAAATGTCCCCTTGTAGGCAGTGCTTAGCAGGAAGGGGAAGCAGCCTGTCTGAGCCCCGCTTCTGCCCGTGTGGAGACTTGAGTCTTTACAATACATAAATCTCAGAAAATGTGTGTGCTTTTCTTGTTGTGCCAAAGCCAGAAAGCCCTGACCCAGCTGGAGGAAAATAACAATTTGAACAGAGATCTCATCAAGCAAGATGTTCCGGCTCGTTAGAAAACAACCTACTGTATGCTTGAAAGGCGCCTGCAATGCATAAAAAGAAATGGCTCACGCTTGCACTGGAAATCTAAAGTAGAATAGGCGGATACTGACCCCATCTCTCCGTGCTGGGAAATGAGTGCCACTTAACTTGGTGTCCTCGCTATCTTAAGGTGGTTACTGGGGAGTCAGCAACGTGGAGGCAAGTGCAGATGGGGGTTCAGGCTCTTATCAGGTTCTTATCAGGTTGCAGCAAAGCCTCTCGGTTGGAGACGTGTATAATGAGTGGAAGGCAGGTGAACGAGCAGTGTTGCCTGCCTGCTGAACTGCCCCCTTCCAGGTGTCTGGAAAGCTTGGGAGGGAAGAATTCAAAGAGAAGTGTTTCCTGACCCTCGCACTGAAGGCACACTGGTGCTGCTACTCACACTATGGGTTTCTGGTCTGGTGCCCCATGTGTTTGGTTGGGAAACGTGGCCACAGTGCAGAGTGTTGAAGAAAACCAAGCTCCGTTTTGTGACACTGCTCTGAGATGATCTGTGGCCTGGCGATAGATGGTGCAGATGGCTGTCTCAGTCTGTTCTCTGCTCTTGCCAGTTCGGAGCTCTGGGCTCTGTGGTTGCAGAGCTGGAGGGACCTCGTCAGGCAGCCTTGTAGGTGAGTGCTGCCCGGCTGAGAGCGGAGAGCCTCTCAGCAAGGGGCTGTCCTCCTAGAGGTCTTTCAACTAGAACATGATGAAATAAACAGGTTCTGTTTCTGAATGTGAAGTGAACGGCTCAAAACTCCCTATGAGAGGGGAAAAACTGGAGTGCTTTGCAGTGCAGTGGAGCTGTTGGATACCTGCACCAAGGCTTGCTGTTCGGGGATGGAAACTGCTGCTCTGGGAGTTAGCCGAGAGCTTAGGAGCTCTGGGCCTGGCGTGGTCTGCAGGTCCCTGGGTTTCCACAGGCCCTGCCAGGAGAGCCAGAGCCAGGCCCTGGCTTGGGAAGGAGCTCCTTGGCTTCATGCTCTTGGTTCCCAGCAGGACAGATGGAAGCCAAGGGCCTTTAGCCCTGCGGCAGGCCGTGTGGGAGGGGACCACTGCAATATGCCTGCCTGGCATACGCGGGTCTGTGGGGACAGATGAAGCAGATTAAAGTGTATCGCCCAGCAGTGCTATACTTCCCAGTGGGGAAGTCTGCCACTTCCCCAGGGAAGCTATTCCAATGGTTTAATTACTCTCACTGCTGGGAAACAAGCTTTTATTTCAAAGCTTAAATGTGTTTGACTTCAGTTTCTGCTCATTGGGTCCTATTTTGAAGAGGATTACTCCTGGCTATCTTTTGTGTGCAAGTACCTGTGAGCATCAATTGAGTTGTCCCTTTGTTTAGCTCAGACACATTAAATTCCTTATGTCTGTCTCAGCAGGAATTGTTCTGCAGGTCCCAGTTTTCTTTTGGCTTTTGTTTAAACTTGTTTCTGTGTCTTCTCATTCTCTGAATGTTGACTCTGGTCTGGATGCGGTTCTCCTAGGGGCTCTTCAGGTCTTCGTACAAAATTGAGGTCACCCTCATGCTGCCCAACACTTCAGCAGTGCAAGACCGGCATCAGCACTGCGGAGAGCTGAAGTGAGAATTATTTTCCATGATCATTTTCTTCTCTGTATCATTGTTTCCGTCTTGTAAATCCAGCCGTGTCTTTTTGGTTCCCAAACGTGCAGCCTCGCAGCAACCCAGTGCAGCACGTGCTTGCTGCTGCAGCTGGGGCTGCGCGAGACTCGTGGGCATCGGCACAGCCTGCCAAGCTGCCGCGTTCTGCCAGGTCAGTTGTCTGCGTGCTACTAGCGCTCATGGAAATGAGAGATCTCCCTGCGACCCCATTTCAAAACAGTTTGCTTGCGACTTAATTGACATTTGTCAACATTAGAAAATTTCTTACCAGCTTTCTTCAGGCTTGGCTGGGTTTCAGCAGGGTGGAGAAAGAGGAACTGCTCCCACTCAGTTTGGTGATTCTGCTGTGTATCGAGAGAAGGATGAGGATGTGGAGGGGAAGCAGGGTCTGGTGCCCACCGCGGAGGCGTTAAGGTACCACCGAGATGGCCTGTTTGAGGTGTATGGGCTTTTATTGGCAGTTGCAGAGAGAAGCCAGTGACGGTGATTCAAAGCAACCATCTGCTGTGGGCAGGCTGTGCTGCTGTCCAGAAGAGCCATCTCTGTTTATGATGAATATTTCCTTCTCTGAACTCTGTTATTTGGCTACTTACCACAAGAATTGATGAACCCTTGAAAACTCGAAGTGGGCAATGTTACGGGGAGTCAGTGTTTAATTAAAGATTAATTTAATGTGTCTGCTCCCCTGTGCAGTGACCCATGCAAGCAAAATCTGGGAGGGCTGCAGAAGGGCAGATATCACCTGTGAGACCCGTTCTGCACATCAGAACAGTCAATGTCTGACAGTACCAAGCGGTGCTGGAGTGAGTAACAGCTCTTTCTTCCCACCTGTGCCACGTCTCTGCTGTCTGTGCATGGCTGACTCTCACTAAAGCTGATGGGATTTCCATGAAGTGCTTGGGCATGTGTTTAGTTTCTAATTTATCACATTTAGGAGGGACTGAAATATGTGCTAAATGCTTTGGTGAATGGAGATCTCTTTGTTAGGAAAAAAATAAAGGCACAAATCAGAAACGGAATGCAGGATATGTATATATATATATATATTTTAAACAGTACTTATATTTTTCTATTTAAATGCAAATATTTCTCCTTGTCATCCTGTTTGAGGACAAATAAGGCAATTGTTCCTCGTGGCTATGCTGGTTTCCTCACTTGAATCTGCTGGTATAATGGGCAGGCAGATTTAAAAAAAAAAAAAAAAGAGAGAGAAAATGGGAGGCAGTTGGGTGGAGATGAGATATTAAACATTGTGGAGAGCCTGGAAACTCTGTGTCAGCCCAGGGCTTGTAAAGGGAAAACCATTGCTTGGCAGAGACAGCTTAATAGGCTTGTAAAATCTGGCACCATCAAAACCACGATATGGGTTTTATCAAAGCATGGCAGGGGAGCCTTGAGAACTGACAGCTGTATTATCTGTCTTCAGATCGTTCTGAGAGCAACATCAGGAGCAGGCTGGAAACAGTTCAGAAAATAATTTCGTATTGAGGGTTTGCTGGGGGCAGAAACGTATAGGGAAAATTGAAATGAAAGAATTAATAACAGTATCAATAACCTTACTACAGCAGCTTCAGATGTGACATGAAAATTACTTGAAAGTTGTCATCTACTGTGTGTTTTATTCCCATCAGGAAGGTTTGAGGGATGAGAGGAGAATCCAAACAAGGCAATTAAGACTGGAGCATGTTATGGAAAGGAGGAATGGCTGCTGTGTAGAACTTTTAAATGCAGTTTTCCCTGCCAGACGCAGGGGCTGGGCCAAGTTGTGGTACAGTGCAGCAAACATCAGAGTGCACAGGTTTGTGGAGTGGCAGCAGGGACTGCAGTCTCGGCTGTTGTGCACAGGGCAGTCTGTGCAAGATGCTGATCGTAGCAGCAAAAGGCACAATGCGGCTCTTCCTAGAAGCATATCCTAGAAACGGAAGACTGCAGCTTGGGTTTCATACCACCAAAACCTGTGAGTTTTTGAGCAGGATTCAAATTCACTGAAGTCATAGCGAAGATTTCCAGTGCTTTTCCTGGGCTGTGGACCAATCCTGTTTAGTCCAGTTAGTGTGGGTGTAGGGGATGGCAGACACATCCTAGTATTTTTTTTTCCCCTCCCTGTGTATGTTGACTCTGAGCCACTTGTACAGATTTCTTTCTCCCCAGGATGGGCTGACTCACAGCCAGTTCTCTGTATTTGTCCCAGGCTTTGGGACTGTAGGCCCAAACTGGAACTATCGGCAGCTACTGGAGAAGAGAGCCCAGCACGTAGGTTAAACCACTTACAAATGCTGCCACGGCTGAGGCAGCCAAGCTCTATTTCTAAAAGTGACTTAGTTACTTAAGAAGTGAAACTGTGCTGAGAAAGTTCTCCTTCCTGAGGTCCAAGTGCTTTCCAGACATTACCTAACTCACCAGGCTGGGATGGGACAGACTATCGTGATCCCATTTGCCAGTTGCAGGTCATTAACGTGCAGAGCGGGAACTTGTTTTCAGACTTTCCCAGAGACAGCAAGTTTCTGTTGCATTAACATTCAAACCTACCCTACAAATCATCCAGAACTGGCATTGTTTTTTGACCTATATTTAGCTGTATTTTTGCTGTATAGCTGGCCAGTCCTGCAGCGCTTCCAAGGTAAGAAAGAAGTGAAGCTTGCAGTTTCCATTTTCTAAGTTAGCACTCGTTTTTCTGAGAGCTCCAGAAAACTGATCAGACAGACCAGAGAAGAAGAGAATTACTTGGCTGGAAGCACAGCGAGCTGCACCCAGTTACGCAGGGCTAGGAGCCCAGTGGCTGCACAGAGGAGAAGAGTGGTAGGAGTTCAGTTAGTTAGTACTTTCTTGATTGCTGTCACTGCAGCCTGGTGTCTCCTTCCTCATGGAGACAGATATAAACGGAGAGGTGTGTGCTTTGGGGGGAGCCCAGGCGCTGAGCTGGGGAGCAAGCTCTGTCTCTGCTGGAAGAGACGCCGAGGGCTGCCGAGCAGCTGGGAGCTGGCGGAGAAGCAGTTTGATAGCTGGAGGGAGGACGGCAGCTGCTGTGCAGCTCAGTTCCTTGCTCCACTAGTGGCAGGACCGTGCTCTGCTCTGTCCTGCGCTTGGTGCCTACCAGGAAGCCTGCTCCCCGCTGCCCAGGAACCCCTCGGCCCCACGAGGACGGGCCGGCACTGGAGTGGTGATGCAGGCAGACTGGTGCCTGAAGCCGCGGGAGATCTGTACTGCTGGACAGCTGGGGTTGCTTGTGCAGTGGGAATGTGCTGCTCTAAAGCAGAACGGGTTAGAGATGGGCTTTCTCCATGTCCACTCCTGCTTGTGTAATTTTCTCCTTCCCTTTGGCACAGGAAGAGAAAATGTCTTTCCAAGGGAGAAATGTTGGTGTTTTTGCTGGTCCTGGTATGGGCTGGGTCTGCCTGCCAAAATAACCCATGAGCACCCAAAACAAGAAAAGACTCCTGTACTTCTAGGGCTTGTCTCCCTTTCAACAGTCTGTTTTCTTCTACAATGTGCGGTTGATTTGGCTGGGATTTATTCAAAGGTAGCTTCCAAAGATCAAAGTCAGATCCAGTTCTTACAGCGTTCCCAGCTCTGCCATTCAGCTGGTGCAGATATTAATGAGGTGCATTTATATGGCCTGACGTTCATGTCTTCTGTTTACTCTAACGAGATTGTTCTGCTGTCCCTCTTGTTTTAATAAGCAACAGAGGCTCCAAGATCGTGTTCTACAAAGATATTTTTCCACCTTAGGATTAGTAGGAGCAAAGCTAGGAATGATAATTTTAACAGGCATAAAACATCAGGATCTTGTCTGATGCCTTCAAAGCAGTGCATTCTTCTCTGCTTCGCTTGCTCTGTATTATCACAGGTTTCGAGCTAACACACACATTTCTTGCCCTTTTATCTCTCTAATTGTTTTCACAAGTTCATTAATGATTTTGCAAAAGCTGTAGTGAAACTAAATGACATGCTCATAAACCTTTAAAGGAGAGTATACCAGGCCGCTGATGGGAAAAGTCTCATTAGTCTTTTCAAATCACTCCCAGCAGGTTTTTCTGCAGATTCAAACTTGTTAGGCACATAAATATGCTCCTCTAATTCAATCGGCTGTGCTGCTGGTGTGACAACTGGAATTTACTCTGCTTTTAAGCAGCCACTGAGGGTGCTTTTCTAGAGCAGCTGCTCTGAGAGCCAGAACCGAGCTGAACTCTGAAGCTTTATTCCAGTTTCTGGAATATCTTGCACTGCTGATGTCGTCTGTGCTTTGTTTCTAACCTAGCCCTGTGGTAGCTCATCAGAAAATCACCAGGTTTGTCTCTGAGCTGGGAATGCTGGGGTGACGATGGCATGGGAACCTAAGCCAAGGCTTAAGATGCTTTGGGAGTTCTCTTGGGTTCTGTGGGATTCTGATTGAGTTCTGTGGGATTAATCCCAAAGTGGTAAGAGAGCTCCTGAGCGGTCCCCACAAAGGTAAATTCTGCTGTGTACGTGGCCGAGGGGCTGAGAGAGGAGCTGGGTGTGGATGAAGGTGCCCACAGCATCCAAGGGAAGATGTGTCCTGTGTCCCATGAGAGATGGTTCAAACCTTGGCCCCAAGGAGGGAGGACAATGACCTTTCTCTCCGGTATTCTTCAGCAGTGCTCTGGGCATGAACACGTTTCAGTGTGGCACGAGGGCTGGCCTCAGCATGAAGCAGAGCAGGGAGGAAGAGGAGGAGGAGGAGGGGGCTGGGGTGGGTGTCCAGGTGCAGAGGAGCCATGGGGAACTGAGGCCGGAAGGCTGAGTGCTTCTGCCAAGGGTAGGGGATGTCCTGAACCACTAGAGCAGCACGTATCCCCCCACAACCCCATCTCAACAATGTTCTTCCTATGCTGAGATAAAGAATGAAAATGATTTTCCAAGTCTTGAGCATGCTTTGAACTAATCTAGATGAGGATATTAATACTTCACAAACCTTAATTGAAGTATTTGATTTCCCTTTTGTATGTGGAGCTAATTTATGTGGCACAATTAAAAGATATTTTATTTGTACAACAGGACCTTAGGACTGGAGGAGGCGATTAAAACACCAGAACAGCCTCTTCTGAAATCTTAACTTTGCTGAAAGCATAATGATCCTCTGACGTGATATTCTAGCCGAGTGTTTTGGAAAATAAGCTGAATGTAAGGATGCATTCTAGGTGAATGCTTTCCTATGCAAGCTCTATTTTCCGCCTGACAGTGGAGATCTTGGAAGCTTTGATTGGAGTAGACAGGGGATCCTAACGTGTGTTTTGCATCGCACTGCTCAGAGCTGCTTGAATGAAGCCCAGCTGTTTTGGAGTGTCACTTCAAAGGGGTCCGAAAGCCCTTCGGGCTGTGTTTGTGGCGTTGTCACCTCTCTGTAAAGCCACCTGGCACCAAGCTGGCATTATCACCTTAGAAAGTGAGTAGGTCTCAGTGACACGGAGGAGGAACAAACCTCATTCTCCAAGCAAGCAAAGAAAAAAGCAACTGAGCTGCATCTGGTCTGGCTTGCATTGCTGCATATAGCTGTGAGCACAACTGTTAGATTCTTGTCTTGGACCACCTCTCTTGGGAGGGGGACTTGCTGTGACTATTTCTAAGGCCTCGCTATTTCGGAGAGTTCACAGAAGCTGTAAGTAGCTGGTTTGGGTGGTTAGAACCAACAGCTGTTGTAACTTGCACTGCACGTATTGCAGCCAGGTGCAGCCACCAGTCCTGGCTGGCCCAGGAGACCAGGCACGTCCGCTGACGTTTCACCTGGACTCTGCTGAGAAGAGCAAAGCTCTTGCTGGGGTTAACTGCTCAGCTGAAATGTCCTGGGCTGGGGGGTGCAGGCCTGCAGGTATAGGATGCTCCTGACCATCGCACGGGCAGGCTGCGCCCCTAAACTGCGTCTTCTGCGGGGCAGGGGAGCAGAGAGCTTGGCAGGCTTCTCCTCTGCAGGGCTGCTGTCTGCAGCAGGAGTTGGGTAAGCTGCTTTCCTGTGCTGCGGGGCTGCAGGCAGTGTCTGCACCGTGTTGAGTCCCGTCCTCGGCACACCTCGCCCCAGCTGGGAGCTCTGCCCTCGGGGTCAGGCTGAGGCCCCGTAGCTGTCCTCAGGGCACATCGTGCCGGGCAGCCTGGGGACACCGAGGATGCCGCTTTGTACTGGAGCCCCATCTCTCTGACATTCCTCCATCAATTATTAATTTCCTCTGATCCTTCCACTGCAGTGCATTAGACAGTTGAAGCCAAAATGTAAAAGAGCAGAAAAACGCCCCATGGGCCGTGAGAGCAACAGACAAGCAGAAAACAGATCGGACGTGGAGTGATTGGTGCCCTGGGCAGAGCGTCCTGCAAGATCAGCTGCCTTCGGGGTTACAAGGCACAGGCATGGTGTGGAGTGAGCAGGGAGGGAGGTGAGGGTTTCCCTGGGATCAGAGATCGAGAATTCAGTATTTTTTATGGAAAGAGACATCACAGGAAAGTGCTGGCTTCCGCGAGACTCCCCATGTGAGTTGCATTGGGGACCATCTGAAATGGCAGAAATTGGATTCTAAATTTCCATTTTAGAATGTTTTACAAATCTACTTAGTTCCATAACAAAGAATTCAGGATAACATACAAAACTCCTCCATTTGTTGTTTGTTTGCTTGGTTTTGCATGTAAAATTGTAGAAATCTTGACCTTGCTCCTTGGGATTAACTGGAGAAGGACCACGTCTCAGTTTTGTTCCCTACCCCAGGACAAACAATTTTCCACTTATCTATCCGGCCATCCTTGTCTGAACGCCACAGCTGAGTCACTTAGCACTTTGGCTATTTTAGCCATTTTTTAGCATCTAAGTCCCACCCATCGTTCTCCACATCTGCAGCAGAGCAGTTTTCTCCCCGCACAGCGCAGTCGTACTGCTGCTCTCCTGTGTGCGCAGCGCTCTGACATCGCATAGGAGGTGCGGTTCAGTGCAAAGTCCTTCCCTTACACATGAGAAAATAATTTGCAATTAAGTTATTGGATGAATTCCTCTTTTGTTCTGTCTGAAAATGGCCCGTGAACAGATTGCTAAATTCTCAAACGATTCATTACAACAAATTGTTTGCGAGTTTCTTGCGTAAATAATTCCTGGTCTGACTAGAACAAACAGTCCACAAGGCATGGCTGGAATTCGTGATTGCCGAGTGGATGGTGCACGGAGCGAGGCTGGCCGTTCACTCTGGACTGCAGGCAGAGGAAGATGTGGTGGAAAACTTGCTGTTGATGTGTGCTTTAATTCTGAGATGTCTGGTTCAGATCTGAGTGCTCATTTTCTTGAGAGGTTGAGCACAAGAAGTTGAGGACAGATGGTTAAACCTCATTTTATGGTGGATATTTGGGGGGGGAGGCCTCTGTGTGAGGTAAGGCTGTGTGCTGGGGTTTGGGGAGGGCGGCGTTAGCCCCTCTAAAAGATCTTTTTAAAACTCCCAAATAATGGGAGTGGGAGGAAATCAGAGGAGCAAAACTACGGACAATCCTCTGGCTGAGGAGGAAAAGGGAGCAAACCAAGTGCTGTGCCACCAGGACCTGAGGTATGAGGCTTCCCGAGGACGGGAAGGCGGCACCAGGGCCAGGCCCTGCCTTGTGTCTGGTGCTGCTGGTAGGGGCAGAGCCACGACTGCCAAATCGCCACCGGCCTGGCCAGCTGGTCAGTGGTACAGGGGCTGGAAGACGGACACAAGCATAGCAGCAAACATCGCCGACCATGCCAGAAGCTGGAAGGGCTGGGCTTGGTGCTGTGCCGCTGGCAGCCCTCGCCGTCATTGCTGCGGTCCCACCGCCGAGCGCCTTGTGGGCGGCCGTCACGCTGCTGTCTGCCTGCCTCTGCTCGTGGTACCTGGAGACTGCAGGATGAAGAAAATTGCCGGTTTGTGCTGTATTGCGTTCTGTTGGTTTCTGGCTGTGCTGGCTTTGTTGCCTGACCTGGTATAAAGGCGGGCTGGAGCGTTCTCTGCTCTGTGCTCTAAATCTTGCTTTCACACAGTTCTTCCTCTCATTAGGAAGAGCTGTTTGTGGCCCAATAACACAGAAGTGAGCACCCGCTAATGAAGGTGGGACTGGTGCTGATTTTCCTGTCTCTGGTCTGATTGTCCCCTCTTTGCCCCTGTTAAAACCGACCTGGTCACGTACACAGCAGCGTTCGCTCTCTCCACACTTGGCTGTCCTTCTGAACGAGCGCAGCTCCCAGCCCAACTGCACTGGCACCAACAATTAGTTCTTTCTGTGTTAATAACAATAAGCAGAGAGCATCACGAGTTACCGTGGCTTTTAGAAGCACCCCGGCATCCCAGTGCCTCTCAGCCCGTCCCCATGGCTGGCCTCCGATCCGCTTCGTGTCTGTGGATGCTCGCTAAGCCTGGAGCGAGCCGGGAACGGCGGTGAGTGAAACCCAGGCCTTTTGCTCCTCAGATGCCTTTAGCTGGGTGGCAGCTCGTCTCCGCTGCCTGCCCGGGGAAGCACGGCGGTGGCCGTCCGGGAGGGTCGGTAGGTGGCAGCGTTGGACCCTGCTGGGCCCGAGCATCTTCCTCCAAAGCCACCTGTGGAAGCGCCCAGCTGGGGGGTGATGTCTGGTTGTGATTGCTGGGGAGGTCACCGTGGTGTTTCCAGGGGGCAGGGAACGGGGAGGTGCTGGGCAGTGCGGCGTGCTGTTCTCTGTGACCCCGGCTTGTTCTGCATGGCAGCAACTCTCGTGTCCAAACTGCGGCGTGGGCTGATGAAGGAGGGCTTGTTTGGCCCTGCTGGTGAGAGAGCCGCAGCTCCTAAGGGCTGGTTCCTGGAAAACCAACCAGCGTTGCTGTAAAATGAGGATTTGTGGTTTGATAGTTATCATGGGAGCAGCTCCAGGAATCCCTCTGCTGCGTGGTCACCGTCCTGCACGGGCTTCTGCCCTCCAGGCAGCGCTTTTCCTCCCGCCGCTGGGGCAGGTACCGAGCTCGACGTGGTGCTCAGCTGTCTGCGCGCTGTAATGCTGGGGGGACCCTCAGTGCTTCGGGGATTTGTGATTGCTGACTTCCACTGACATTTGGAGCAGTCTCCCTGGCCAATGCGAGACACTTCTGTGCAAGGGAACGTGCACAAGACTGTTGCATTTCATGTGCCGGAGCAGTGAGACACAGCAGCGGTTTGCGCTGATTTATGAGGAAGACAGTCGCGCACCATAGCATATTCTGTAAATATAAGCACAAACAAATGGTGCTACCTCCAGCTGTAAATTTCCTTTACAGCTTAACTGTCCGAATTAATAAATGCAGGAATAATGGATTCATTCAAACAACTGGTTCTGTCACAAGCTACTCGCCTGTTGAGATGGGGGTACGTTTGGTGGCCCTGGGAAGGATCCAGGATGTCAGTGGGTGCTGATGTGGGGCAAAACAACATGTAACTGAGGGTACAGCCTGATGCCCTCGTGTCTACTGGAGGGAGTTAGTCCTGAAATCCTTGATTTCTGTGCTGTGGCTCCCTGCAGGGGTGTACAGCACCCTCTTGGAGCTCGCTCTGCACCTGACAGGAAAGGCTCGCTTGCCATTGCTGGGTCCTACTCCTTGACTTCTCTTTTTTAATGTTTATCAGGCATGAAACCGGTGACTTCTATACTGCAGTGACCAAACGTCTCTCCTGTTGGAGACTTGTTCACTTCTATTGTTTTCTTGAAATTTGGAAGGTGTGAACAGGGAGAACTGCTCTCTGTTCCTTTGTACGGATTCCCCAAAAGGAGGTGACACACATACCCTAGTTTTTGTACAGAGCATTAATTCTTGCAGTGGGGCTGACAGACGAGCGAAGCTGACGGAAGGCAGCGCCGTGTGTCTTATCACATCTCGTAGGAAGTTGGACGCAGCCAGCTGGCAAACACCAGCAGCTCTCCTGAGTTCACAGCTCACCCTGTTTGCGTTGACATTTCTGGCAAGCAAAGGTAAAGAGTTATCCCAGCTACAACTACCCGTGGGGGCTCGCTCTGCATTTTTCTTCATTTGCCTGAAATTAGAGTCTCACCAAGCAGGAGCAGCTCACGTGCCGGTGTTTCCCGGTGTCACTGCTGGCTGGGAGAGCCGCTGCGGGAGGCGGTGTCTGTCATGATCTGGTCCCGCTCCAGTGGCTGCCCTGCTTACTCTGCTTCTCCTCCCTCTGAAACCCTGCCTTTATTTTAACCCAGCTGCCCCCAGACCCAGCAGGAAGCTGGCAAGAGGTGCCATAAACCCCCAAAGAGCAGCAGGCTGTCAGCCGAGGTTGGTTTTATTACTGATTTGATATTAGCTGGTTGACAATGGGGAGGAACTTCACCTGAATTCCTGCCCAAGAAAGCGAGATGTTGCTGATGGGCAAGGGCTGTGGTAAAAACACCCTCAGCTCCAGCGGGGGAGCTGGTGCTTGCAGGGCGTTCCTTTGGGCTATCAGAGCCCACTTCAGAAGCATCCACACAGAGCCCTCGACTTGAGCGTTGTTATTGAAGTCTTTGGGCCTGAATCTCTTCCCATGGCAGTCTTACCCCGGGGTGACACTAGAATGATTCTTTTACATCAGTGTGAGATAAAATCTTGTTCCAATGTGAACCCACAATGTACAGCAAAACAAAACACAAAAGGAGGAGAAAAGGCCTAAACTTAAAGCAATACAAAATTGGTTTGGGAAACTTTACCAATATTGCAGTGGTCTTTGGACACAGGGTGTAATGGCAGGTCGCTTTGTGCTAGCACATAAAGCCTTGCTAAAAATATACAGCACATACTGGATTGGTATTTTAGATAATGATAAAAGAACCAGTGCTGAGGTCTGAGGAACATTTTTTCAGTTGAAATAGATGCCAGAAGAAAAACTGCTATTTTATTAATCTAAATGTACTGAATGTATTTCTGGTGAAATATTTTGTCCTTTGAATAGCTGCCGTAGTTTACGTGGAATATGTCAAGTAGTTGTGTCATTATCTGGTGTTCTTTAATAGACTCAGTTGGAGTCTTATTTATGGGTCAAATAATAAGATCCTTTTTCTTGCTAATAAGATGATGCCCGTACCCTGAGAAGAGCAGTGGTGGCGTGCTCTGCCAGTTCACGTTTTCCAGTTGCTGCGGAATATCTGTGATTTATGCAGACAAAAATAAATACAAGGGAATGTTTTCTTATGGTGTTTTCCATTTTTTTTTTTTTTTTTTAAATTTAATACGATTTGTAGAACAGATTGCACCTGTGGAAGGGAAATGTGGTGTGGATCATTGCTAAGAGGAGGTGATGCATGGTGATCAAACAGCCTTCTGTACTGGCTCTGGGTCAGGATTTAACAAATCTCAGGAAGAAACGGGCTGCTGGGTGATTATTGCAAAGAAATGGAGCCTTTTGTTTGAAGGACTCTTCAAGTCCAGAGCGGGGCGGTGAGTGAAGGTGACAGATCTGAGTGGTTTCTGCATCAAATTCATTTGCAGGTTGACGTAAAGTCTTAGTACAACAGGAGAAAAAAATCACGCCTATTGTTGGAATGTAAAATGTGGTCTGTCTCCACAGAAATACTTGCGTTGTTTTAAAACTGCTTTTGGATTTGTTTTTGCTTGACTTTAATTGAAGTTTAATTTATCAAGACTGATCACCTGATCTCTTTACCTCCTTTCTGTGTTTTTTTAATTTAAAAAAATAAAAAATAAATAAAAAAGGCCAAGGGAAACTTTGTCTACATTGGTAGAGAATTTGGCTCAAAAATCTTTAGTGACTTGATGACCTTGCATAACTAGAAGGCCAGAAGATGAGAGCCACCAATTCTGTGTGGAGCAGCCACCAAAGCTGCTATGGGGTGAGTAGGGTACGTCGGGGCAGGCGCTGACTCTTTGTGTATGCTGACCTGCAGAGTCAGAAGAATTAATGAGGGGCAGACCTGCAAGTAACCCAGACACTGATGGACCGTACGGGGACCTGCGCTGGGTGCCACTGGAAAAATGCCTCAGGAAGCCTTCTTTCTCTCTGCCTTGATAAGCAAACAAACATATTTTTCCCATCCTTAAGAGCTGACAATTGGCCTTTGCAGCAAAGAGAGGAAATTAAAAATTAAAGGAGCCCCAAATGAGTTCACTCTTTTGCCAGCATCCTATGTTTCCTTAGGCTTGGCTCCAGCGCTTACATCGTCTGCACTGTTAATAACAGTGCTTTCCCTTGGAAGTGAGTTACTGCTATATTCTCCTTCATTTTAAAAATGTGACCTTTGGCTTTTGACCTTTCATAATCACTATTAATTAGTTCAATGGGAAAAAAAAAAATAACAGAAAGGGCAGAAATTGTAATCTGCTCTGTCTGACTTCAGCCTTTGACCCCGGTACCTTCCCTTGGAGAAGTGCCTCCCGCCACCCCGGGGATGCTGGCTCCTGCTGGAGGACAGCTGCCGGCAGCACGTGGCTCTTCGTGTGTGCGACCACTGCAGCCTGCAGAGGCAAACAGCCTTCCTCTTGTTTCTCATCAGGCTTTGGTGTCCTGCCCTTCCTGCTGCCTTTTTGACCCGCTATTTGTATTTGGTAGCCACAGTTATCCTCTGGCTTGTCCTCCTGTGCCCCGGAGGCCTGGCTGTCACGCTTCACCTGGAGCTTCACCCTTCATCCTAGGCCTGGGGTGCGGCCTCGGTGGCAAAACCTCAGAGGAGGGCAGTGCAAGGTGGTGGTCTTGTGATCAGAGCTGGCCCTAAACCGCCTTGTATTGTCTTGTATGTCTTGCAGTTTTACAGCAAAGATACTTTCAAGCTCCAGATAACTGAGTGATGAATACGGTTGAAAAACCAGCCTCCCATGGAGCTGCGCTCTGTCACTGCACCTGTCCTGAAGCCCCTGGGTATCCCCCTTCAGAAACACCTTGTATTATAATGTGGTCTGAAGTGAACAAATATTGAAGAGAGAGATGGAGGCCAGAAGATTTTTCCTCCCAGTTTAGCCACGTATACTGTGAAAGCATCTTCCTCAGTGCCCGAAAGCTCTGCTCACCTCTGCCTTGCTGGCTGGCTGAACTCACGCTGCCTGTTTCTCCTTCCAGGATGACAGCCAGGAAATTATTACAGTGCAGTTTAAAGACCATAAAATATAAGATGAGCAGATGGCAGGTTGCGTCTCCTCTCCATGAACGGCCTATGTCACCGTGGCACTACTTCAGCGCATGCTGAGCCGCACTTGCAAAGTCCAAACAAGAGCCGTCACCGGCGGAGATGTCTGTCAGAGCACCGGCCCAGCAGCACAGACCTTACGGCTGTGACAAAGAATCTGGGCATGGCAAGGAGCTTTAGCGACAATGAGCTTTAAATACCTGCTGCTAAGATAATCACAATAATCTGTCTGCCAGCTTTTTCCTAATGTGCATTTTCTAATTCATTGTGGGAGGCAAAGTCCTCTGACCGGTGGAATGAAGACGTGGCGCTGTGACTGTAATTTAAATTGTTAAACAACTGGAAGGAGCAGCTATCAACCAGAAATCCTACCCCAAGAAGAATAGCAGCCTTCACAGATTAATTTAAAAAAACAACAACTAGAAATTAGTCTTTTTGTGGAAAGGGATCCTTGGTTCTTTGCAAGGGATCCTCAGTTCTGGGATTAAAAAAGCACCCAGCCCAGTTTCAGGATTTGCTGTGGTTCTGTTCCCCTTCTGATCCTTCTGAGTACCCTTGGAGTATGGGTTCTTGCACTTTTTCTCTCTGTTCCCTCTCTGTGCACTGCTGTAGTTTGAGGGGATGGGATGCTGAAATAAGTGGCATGATCACTCCAGTCCCAAACAGGATGTTCTCAGGCAGGTTATTTCTCTTCCATTGAAATGGAAAAAGCAAACAAAGCTCTGTCATGTATCGGTCCTTGCTGCAGCAGATGAGCTAATCCCTTATCCTTTCAGCATTAATTACGAAAAGGCTCTGCTCCTATGTGCGGCACTTTGCTGAAGAAGGCTGGATGTTTCCTGTTCCTCAACACAACTGAGTATACTTGATGCAGAGGGATACACTGTCATGTAGAAAATGTGACTTTTTTTTTTTTACTGTTAGTAGAACAAAAACTGAAGAGGGATCTGGGATATGAGATCCAGTTAATAATACTAGAGTAATGTATCACCTCAAAAAAAAAAAAAGAGGGAAGTGCTCTGTCTAAAGGAGCCACTCAGCTCTAACAGCAGGGCCAGCAGGTAACTGACACGGACTGAAAGCAGCACAGGTATTAAGAAAGAATTTCTTATGTAAATTATTTTCAATTAGTGAAGGTGATTGAGGCTGTGGATGTGAAAGAAGGAAAAACATTTATTTTTTTTCCCCTTCTAAGGTGAGGGAGGGTGGGAGGGAACAAGGAGCAAACATTCAGCACTTTTTCAACCTGCTGCCCAGCAAAGGGCGGCAGCTCAGGACCCTGGTGCCTGCCTTGTGAGTCTGCCTCATGCAGCTTTGGGTAGTGCATGGACAAACACCTTGCCTTTGTTCCCACATAGATGGAATTTGTATTGTCCCACTGTTCCCATGTGACTGTGTCCATGTCCTGCAGAGGCTGCGTTTGGCACCTGTGTTGGCAAAGCCCTCCCAGAGATGGATGCTGATGGAGCTGGGAACTGCAGCTCCTGCTCGCCTCTGGAAACGGCCCTTCCAAGGACATTTTCAAGAGGCTTGCATTGCTGCTTGCTGTTCAAGCTGAGCAATAAATAGCTTTTGAATATCTGCAGCTGCTTTTGGCACCTTTCACTAGTGCAGAAATTCCCCTTGTGATCTGTGAAAAAATAATCACCAAAAACCCTTTATTTTCTAAGAAACGTTTCTCAGCAAAATGTCACCTTTCATATAGGCTGGCTGAACTTCGCCAGTTGTGCCGTTTATTCAGCGGGGAGCATTCTAGTTTGCACTTTGCATTTCTAAGAATTGAATTTGTTAAATGGAGCACTTTCCACTGACAGAACAGGAGTCCTGCTAGGGTTTTTTTTTGCAGCTCGAAGCCATTTTTACTTGTATCGTGGAGCTTCTGAGCCCTGTTGAATCTGGCTCAGTGTTTCTCAGGGGAGGAGGAAGGATTGCTAATAGCTTTCCAACCCACTTTAGTCTCTCCCTTCATAATGCAAACGCTCAGCAAAACAGACTCGAGCAAGGTCCTTGTCCTGGATGACTTTTTGCTAAATAAGTTAGCAATGCTCTAGTTAGCAAAAGCTCTTAACCCCTGTGGATGCGGTGCAAACTTACTGGTACGCTACAGCAAAGATAACCTGAGCAATGCCAGGGGAGGAGCAGCGCACTTGTCACAGTTAAACCTTGATGCAGCCATTACCCGACACGTGTACTCAGATGTGCCAGGGACATAAACAAATATTTTGATCTGAATCAGGGAAATTTATTTCCTCACAGAATCTGAAAGCAATCCCTCATTTTCCCTCTCACAGATAGACAGACAGAGTTTGCTGTTCTTCTTCAAAGAGTAAGTTGATTTTGCCTTCCTAGAAGACCATTTGTTTCTTCTACATGAAATTTATTACTAGGTGTGTTTTCCACAGCAATTTCATTTCCTGAAAATATATCTCCAAACTTTTGTTGTTCTTCTAAGACTTCTCCCGTGGAAGTTGTACACTGTAAGGTCATGCCAAAGGGAGGAGGTACTCGTAAGAACTCATTGCGAATTCTTGCAGACTTGACTTTTTTAATGCTTTTTCTTATTCCTGTCATACAGTGAAATGAACCGTTAGATGACAGATACTGGACTCTGACAGACATCTCATCGTGTATTGAGGCTAGTGACAGTCTGAAAGAAATTGCTCGTCTGAGTCAACAGCCAGCTCCTCCAATTGTGTTTGTCTGCAGCGCTAATTTCATTTCTTTGCTCAGTTTTCCTGGAATCTGAGCACACACTGACCTGATAAATAACTGAAGCCAGCAGTAAAGATAAAGAAAAATTCTACACTCCAGAGGTCAAGTTAGCCTCCAAATCATATTTGCCCTAATGGAGAACAAATTCAACACTACCAAAAGTCAAATGAATGTTTAGTCACCTGAGAAAATACCATTATAAGCTGAAATGAGCTCTCATTATTTTTTCCATTTTATTTCTTTAATTTCTCCTTGGCTTCTGCTGCAAAACTAAAAATAAGGACATCCGTCAGAGGGTACTTCAGAGGCACCCTCAAGGAAGGTGCAAGGTTCTAAGGTAAATTAGGGCTGGTGGCTTTTAAAATGGATGAAATCACTTACGTTAGGCCTTCAGGATGCATATTTTCATTTAGTTGATTTATTCCTATTATTTAAGTTCTAATGTGAAGTGACACAGACACTATGGAGCCGGGCTGAGGAGGATCTTTATAGCGAGCTGTCAGGGCAGAAAATCCCCTTGTGAAGGGACCTGTTCCTCAGGGCTGTGTGTGAGCGTGCAGCAGCAGAAAGCCAAGCGAATGATTTAAAAAGAAAAAAGAGAAGGAAGATGGTCAGACGGTGAATTAGGCAGGGAAATTAGCCGAGATGCTCCTAGGCACCAAGGCGGTACACAGCCTGGTGCAGAGGGCTGCAGAACTGGGCCGAGGGCAGAATCAGACCTATTTCTGCTGCTGCGGTGGTGACCTCTCGCTGGAGGTGAGGAGGAGCCCTCAGCCTCTCATCCCCTCAGCCTCTCATCCGGCTCTTTCCACGTGAGCTGCTCCCTTCCTTCTCCACCCAGCCTCTGACTTGTATCCTGCTTACATCTCTGCCTTCTGACGTGCTCTGAGTATGTGAATATAAAGGCTGGTTATTGTCTGATGTGTTATTTCTGATAGCCAAACTGGTTTGTTTTGGAGCCCAAAAAGTAGTTGTTAGATATATATATATATATTTATATCATTGCTAGTCTCATCAGATTACATTCCCATATCGTGAGCATCCTAAAACAAAGATCCTGGCTAAGGCATCTTGGCAATGGCAAGTCTTTGAAAGATATTCGGCCTTCTTGAGAGATGATGGAAACAACAGGGTCAAATACCGCTTTAATCGCATGACCAAGACTTCCTGGTGCGATGTAATGTTGGAAATTCCATAAACCAAATGTGTTCTGCAAATCGTTGAAGGAGAGTAAAGAGTTGTGAAGGTAGATATTATCATGGACTGGGGGAGAGTGGAGAGCCATTTATGTATCCTGCGGAGTCCCTGTAAAATTTCAGCTGATGTCTGTCTTGTTACTTTGGGCATACGAGTCTTAATTGTTATGGGAACTTCTCTGCTTTGTCTAAGTGCAGTTGTGGAGTTCGTTAAGGGCATCCATATAGCTTGGCTCTATATACAAAGGAGGAAACCTTTTCTGTTCAGTGGAGGTCAATTATTTATGATAGAAATCTCCGTGTAATGAAACTTCAGCTGATGTGGGCACCTGATGGCAAAAGTAATTGAGTGATTGACTTGCATATTAACGTAGTGCTTTGAAAAAGGATGGGCACATCAGTAGTGTCCGTGAGTTTCTGTGCTACAAAAACATGTACATTTTAAGATCGTGTGGGGGTTTTATAATAAATTACATTGGACCAGCTTACTGAAGGATGCCTTCCTGTATTTTGTGGCTTTTATTTGCTTTTTCTGCTGTTGTGATGGGAATTCACTTGGTGCAAGTTTCCTGTAAATCTCAAATGCAAAGTACCCATGCAACTCCTTGCCCCTATTTCAACAAAATCAAAATATTTTCAGAAGAAAATGCTGATTTTTGTCAACATTGTTTTATTTACAGAAAATATTGCAGGGAGATACCATGGATCATTTCAATATTAACATGAGCTGCCAGCGATGTTGTATTTTTAGTGATGGCTGTCTCCCTCTTGTTGGCCAGGTTTCCAGCTTGTGTACAGCTCCCCTGGTACTGGGACATCTCTCTTCTCATGGAGCTGCAGGATTGGTGTCAGTGATTCGTCTGGGGGATGGCTGCCCTGCAGCAGAGCCTGGTTGAAGAGGAAATGGAGAACAGTCCCAGGCGTTTTACCATCAGGTATGTCAGTAATTTTTTGGAGTGAAATCTTGAATTTTCCTTTTACTGCATATTCTGTACTCTCATTCAATTTCAAATGGAAACAAATATCAATGTCATACATCCTGTTTTTTCACCAGCAGCATACAGAAGTCAGTGGGAGTATTGTTTTTTTCCTCTTTCCCCTGTCAAGGGGTCAAAGCCAGCTCCACGAAAGCATGTTACTTTCTAGCAAAAACATCCAGTTTTAAGGACACGAGGGACAATTATTCTCTGGAGGGGACAGGTTTGATGATTCGCAGTTGTAATGGTATGCTCAATACGGGGCAAAAATTGGCCAACTGTTTATAGGAGCCCACACAATATAAAGGATGTAAATAGAGTGTATATTGTTTGGCTGTGGGAGGAGAAGTGCTACTCCTGACACAGAAGCAACAAAGTGGGTGAATCTGAAAGCTAATGTGATATCGTAGGCACTCTTCCATATAGCAATAGAAGGAATAGTACTAAAAGGGCTGCTTCTCAGATTTTAATAAGATGGTGTCTGCGAAGATAACGTTTTGGCTTATAGTACAATATTTCATTTTCCTTAGTTCTTTAAAATCTTTTTAATGACACATCTGTGCTTACATTTTGTGGTTGCAAACATATTTTAGGCCACTAAGTTAAACATCTTAAAAAAGAGGAAAAAAGAAAAAAGCTATCAATAAATTTAAGGTGTTGCTGGTAGTTGGGTGCAATAACTCATTTGGTTAACAAGCTGCTTCTGAACAAAAATTACTGGTACCCTGTATGACAATCCTGGCTACTGAAAATATTTTCATTTATGTTGGACAAGTCCTCTGAGGTCATCAGGTCCAACCATTAACCCAGCACTGCCGAGTCTACCACTAAACCATGTCTCCAAGCGCCACAGCTACACGTCTCTTAATACCGCCGGGGATGGTGACTCATCCCTTGCCAGCCTGTTCCAGTGCTTCACAACCCTTTCAGTAAGGGTCTAAACCTCATCTTAGACTGAGCACGTGTACTCCCAACAGTGTGTGCAGATATGTATAAAGATATATATTATGCACTAATAGGCAGCGGAAAAGGCAACCCAGCAAGTAAAAATTGCATCCCTGAAAAATTCTGTTGCTGTATCTGCAATGGCAAGGAATATTTTGAGCTGAAAGCTTGCCTTTGCTACTTTAAGTGTATAGAATGGAGTAGAAAATGTCATTACTTCTGTGTTTAAGTGAGTGAAAATGTGCAAATCATGGACTATGCAGCAGTTTTAACTCTCCTGAGGACTAAACAGATCTGTACAAGCTTTGCTGTAACTTATTTGCTGCTGAAGCCAAATTTCATGAAACAAACTAGCTTGCAGAACTTACTTGTTTATTTAAACTCCTCAGAAGGATCTAACTACCTGCCCTTCCTGTGATGGCACGTTTACAATAAGCAGTTCAGTGGAAAGGTTGTTCAAAGTAAAACTTCTTGGTGGGAAGAATTATGGATTTAATATGTTCAACACCATTAATTGTACCTGGTATTTACTTAATGTTTCACGTGGTCGAATTATCATCCTAACTGATTTATGCAACAGTCAAGATCTTTTATACGTCCTAAACGTCCTAAACGTGGAGAATAGAAGCAGAATGGTAAAATGATATGCCTCACATCACCTAGAAAGTCAGTGGCAGTGTTAAGGTGAGTCCTCTAATCTCCAGAAGCACCTAGGGGCTCATTCCTCCTCTATTTTACTGTTTGTGGACACTTGTCTGGCTGAAGTTTAGTTAGGTAATTTTTCATGAAAAGATGAATTCTGTCTGTGTCTGATGAAGCAGAATATGGGTAAGGACCAATCAAAAATTACTCCTGAACTAATCAGAAATGTTTGATTTGGCTGAGAAGATCAATACCCAACACAGAGAGAGAGCTCCAAATAGCCACTAACACTTTAAGTTCTCTCTATGGCCACCTTGTGAATAGTCTACACTCTTGGATACATTAAACAGCAGCTGTGAGTAATGAACAAACTTGTAAAAATTAATCTGTTTTTTGGAGGGGCAGTTAATGAGCTGAAAAAAGGCTAAATTTATTGAACAAGTCATTTAATGAGCAGTTTGACTCAGGAGCGTGGTGCCTCTGCATCTCACAGCTAGATGCGTCAGATATAAATTGCCTCCTGTATATTTTACTGGTACGGCGGGTTTCTGGCCTTTCTAAAAGGATGTGAACACTTAGATAAAGACAGCAAGCAGAATGGAAGCAGGGGTGTTAAAGCTGTCCTGAGGAACTTCGCTGTGGCCAAGATATAGCAAGAATAAAAAGGGGACTGGGCTTGTAATTGAACTAGGCAAGAACATCCAGAAGGGTGATGTTAGCAAATTTTGGAAGGGAATTATTACGTCATCCATCAAGTTATGGAGTAAATTTTATTAGTGGCTGGAATGAAGCGTTTTTGTCATGAGAAAATTATCACCTTGTCCCTGCTGCAGGGATGCTGCAGCCTTTCTCTGACAGATCTGAAGTTGCCTGATGTCTTGCAGCAGGACCAGCCAGAGGCTTCAGCCATTCTGGCAGTTCTCACACCTTTTAAATCTTGTAGGGCTTCCCAGCAGAGGTGAGGTGAAAATACGTGCAGCAGAGTATGATGGAGGGGTTGCTGGCATGTTCCTGTGGCAGGATGTTAATTGTTAGCTTTTCCTGAAGTATCTGGGACCGGTCTCTAGAAGCTTGTCTGGGCTGGCCAGTCCCACCTGGTAATTCCCACGCAGTCTTCAGCCTTTCTGTGCTTAAAGCTAGACCAGTTGGAGAGAAAACTGAGTTTTCTGTATATTTGCTGATACCTGTACTGATATCTGAAAGGAAATGGCTGACCATAAACCGTCCATCCAAACCAGGGAGAACAAAACTGTCTGATACCTTGCCAAGGAAGACCCTTCCCAGCGCCTGCAGTGTATGAAAGGGGATATGGCGTGGCTGTCCTTCAGCCAAGGGAAATACTTGGGTGTAAGTTAGTAAACAGGATTAACAAAAGATTGTTTCATTGATGAAAAGCATGTGGCATTTGTGGACTGTTGAGAGAATTGGGTGCCAAGAAGAAAACAAGCTAAGGCAGTGCTTTTAGCCTTGAGTGGAGATGCAGCCCTTAGAGCTGGGAAAGGATAAGGTAAGGAGTAGAAAACAGATCAATAAGTGGTTCTCAGAGAGGAATGTTTGGTGCCGGTTAAATGGTCAACCTGCAGGGAGCTAGAGAAGGAAAAGCTGTGTGAGGAAGGATGAGAAAAGCTGTTACAGAAAAAGGGATTTAGTTGTTAAAAGCAGGGACATACCAGATTCATTTTTTTTATATTAAAAAAAAAAAGAAAAAAAAAGAAAAAAACACCTTACTCTGAGTGAATAAAGCATCAATTTTCCTACATTTTAAATGAGATCTAAAAAAGAACTCAGTAATAGCGTTGGTTGCCATGGCGTTTAAAGGTACAGCTCCGCAGATGCTTCAAATAACAGGCAATGCTTTTATCTGCCTATGTGACCGAGTTAATTTTCATCTGCTGGAATTATTCATTTAGTTTGCTTTAATTATTCTGTATTGGCTGTATCATGAAAAGGCCTGATCCTGCCATCTTAATATAAATGGAGCTCCTTCTGGCTCCAGAGGAAAAAAGGCTAGGTGGAAGCTGAACTGGCCAGGAGATGCGAATGGGAATGCTGCAGCTCTGGGCTTGCAGAGACGTACACAGAAGCTCTGCTGATGGTACAGGGGTCTGTTTAAATGGATCTCAGGGTAGAAGCAGGCAGAGAAACATCTGGAAAATCTCATGTCCTCTTAACACTGATGCTGTCCCACCTCTGTTCTAGAGAGACTGTCGAGGCTGGACGATTTGGTTTTGTTTCCTCCCAGATTTTGTCATCCTTTCAGCTGGAGCAGTAATGTCCCCAGCTAGTGATGGTTATAGATGAAATAAAAAGGTTACAAGGATCTGCAGTAGGGTTCCCAGACCCATATCATACACCTTGGTCTGACTTTTGAAATGGCAGCAGCCCAAAGTTCAGCCTGGCCTTTGGTGGTACCTGCTGGGCAGTTGCTGCTGCTGCTAGCAACAGCACTTGGGCTCAAATCCCCCTGCCCGTGCAGAGCCTGGAACTTGTTTCAGACCTTGGCACATATGCAGAGCATCTTGATCCTGTGTCTTACTACCCTTGTATCTCCCTGGCTTAGCTCCCTCTGTCCTCTTGTGTTTTGGCTAGGAACACAGCCATCAGTGCTGGCATTGCATCCGTAATCACGAGTACCTCCTTCCTGTGTTTGACTGTACCTAAAACACAGGAGAGGAAAAAGTGCAAAGTGATGATGTGATATGATGCAGCCCTGTGTAAGTTTACTGTGGCTGTCATTTGGAACAGGTGATCAATAAATACATTTATCGTGTTTTCTCTCCAAATAGTAGTCTGTCCAAATATTAGCTGTCACACAATCTGCAATGAAACAGCATTCAGAGTCTCAAGATCGTTTTCAGCACCCTCTTTATGCTTTATTTTAGCAATTCCCCCCCCCCCCAGTTTTCCCCTTAGAAGTGTGAGTCAGGAGCCCTGTGTTATTAACAGCACTCCTAGTTGCACATACCGTTCATTTCATCTGGGTTACATTAATTGCCTGACAGCCAAAGTGATCTGGGTTTTTCAGTCTTCAGCACTGGACTGCAAGAAATATTTACCAGCTACAGCAGATTTATAAAGATGCCACTGAGATGCCTTGAGACTAACAATCAGAAAACACAGTGGCAAAACAACACTATTTTTCAAGGTTAAATGCTCAGAATGCTAAAAAGGAATCGCACATAATAAAACCAAACAAAGACTTGGATTCAGCCCATTTTTTCCTCCACTTGTCTCACATAAAAGGAAGATGCTGC
This sequence comes from Nettapus auritus, assembly GCA_011076525.1. NCBI lineage: Eukaryota > Metazoa > Chordata > Aves > Anseriformes > Anatidae > Nettapus > Nettapus auritus. The sequence goes on from CM021778.1 coordinate 8,827,319, forward strand.
TGGTTTAAAAATGATGGTGCAGCATCACACGACAATTAGAAATTTAATAAGGGAGATTTAATTTTAATTTGGTTTTGGTTTTGTAGTTCAAATACCCGTTAGTGTCAACCCCCTACCTCTATTACACAGTCATTTTCTTTTCATGCATGCCTTGCTCCATGTCTTTATAAGACTCGCTTAGCTGAGAATGGCTGGCTGGTGCTATAGGAAGAGCAGCTCACGTGAAGGAGGGCTTGTCCAGGCCGATGTTAGCAGTCTGGAGCTTGTGCGTGTCCTGTGTGACTTTGAACGAGGCACTTAGCCTACCTGCACCCTGTCTCCCAAGTATAAAGAGCAGGTAATTCTGACTCCCCGAGGCCAGGAGGATAACTGCCTTTGGGGGAGCTCAGGTCGATGGCAGCTAGACCAGGAAAGCAGTGGAGAAGAGGAAAGACCCTTGAGATGTGTACCTAAAGGGAAGGCAGTGAAAGAAAAATTGCAAGCCTAGCAAATGCATCAACTTTGCAGCTCTGTTTCAATGACAAAATTAATAGGCCTGACTCTCATTCAGCCACAGGTACTACTGCATAAAAAGACCTGTCTCGAGGCCCTGCATGTCTTCCACTGCCTTCAAATGGTGACTGGGGTTCCTAAATATGACAGGAAGATATTCCCTGTCTTAAAGCGACTTCAGGTCTGCAAGTTAAAATAAAAATAAAGACACTCAGACCTCAGGAAAGAGATCTTTACCGGTTTCAGTATAATTTATAACAGAAAATGCTTTGTTCTATGTACAAACCCAACAGAACTAAGCCATTGAAAACTGGTCTGCAAAGGCAGCAATAACCATTCTTAAAAGATAGTCAATGAGGTGATGCAAAATATTACTAATTCTCACCCAAACGACCTTGGAAGCACTGTATTTATTCCGTTTGCAGAGAAATGCTGTACACCTACCTGTTTATAAGTGCTTTTCATTTGAAGGGAAAGGAATTGCTCCCAGGAGGTGATGCTTGCAGCAGCATGCCTGCTCTGGGATCCATTTTACAGCTCTGAGAGCCAGGGAGAAGCTGACCACCCCCCAGGCTCAGTGGGTGCGTTAAATAACGAGTTCCCTGGCAGCCCAGCTGTGCTGGCCTAGGCTTGGAGGCCATCAGGAAGGACTGGCAGCTAGGGAAAAGCTACAAGTGGTCGAACTTCTTGTCAATGCCTTGCCCTGAACCTGAGAGCAGCTGCCAAGCTAGTCAAGCAAACCAGTTTCCTGGGGGTAGCCAGAACTGCCTCCAGAGGCAGCTCGGAGTTCCTCAGTGGTGAGGAAATTGCCGACCCCTTTGCTGTCCTCTGAGCTCCACCTGCGTAGCACCAAAAAAAGCCTGTGCTGCGAGGGGGTTTGAATCCCACTTCAGCAGGGAAAAAAGGCTGAAAAAAGTTCCATAATGGTATAGCCTTCCATTAATAACAGTTCAGACCTTATTGACAGGCAGTGCTTCGGTTACAAACCTTCCCTGAGATTGTAATTTCCCTTTGGAGTTGACTTAAATTTAGTCCATTTGTCCGCAGTTGGTCTGCGAGGCGCTATTCCTGCGGCGGGACAAGCGGCTGGAGGTGAGCAGCAAAGCCTTAGTCACAGCCAACGTCGCTGGGGTGACCTGGTGTTTGGCAGCTTGGTGAAATTGTTTCTCACTAGGCAGGCGACCCAGGTGCTGCCAGCAGACCAGAAAGCTGAGCCGGCAGCAAGCTGCAGGCTGCCGGCACTTTAGCAGTGGGGCGGCTGGCGCCAGCAGGGCTTGGCACGGGTCAGCCCTAGCGTTGTGCTGAATGCGTTGCACGGGGCAGAGCGTTTGGTGGCAGGGAGTTTCTCACTCTAGTTAACATCCATGTTATCTACTCTCGGTACAAGCGAGGTGTTTCAGGGGAAGGCTGAGGTATATAACCTGTTTCAGGGAAGTGCGTTATTATGAAGTCGAAACGTCTGTAGGGGCTTGAGAGTTTGGATTGAACTGCTATGCGCACTGCTGAAAGTACTTGATTTCTGTTTCTCAATCCATTTCCAAGTGAGATAAGAAAATGAAATAAGGCCATTTTTACATAGACAAACTTTTCAGTGATGTAATATGGTCTTAACTAATCTGGTAAAAGTGCATATCTTGAATTTACGGTGTTCTTTCTGGGCACCCTTTTGTGGATGATGTCTAAACATGGGCTTTAAAATCTTCAGCTCTTGTAAGACTTAGCAGCAAATGGAAATGCTTGTACCGAGATGTTATCTTTGCGAGTGGTTAAACAAGCTGAATGTTTTTATATGTATAAGCTATTTTAAAATGGGATCAATATTTTATAAACACTTGCACAGAGCAGGGATTTGTTTCACAAATGGATATTTGGTATTTCTCAGTTATTTTATATACTTCACCCTCTCTTGCCAACATGGCATTAAAAGAGCTGTTTTATTTTCTCAGCCCCTGGAGTACTGGATTGCAGATTTTATTTTGTGTGGTTTTATCATATTGTGGCTCCAGATTTATTCTTCCACAATGAATATGGAAATAAGATTTTCAGTTGTCTATGAACTAGAACTTTACACCCATTATTATTTCTTATTTTCCTCCCTCTGCCCTTCAAGTTGGAAGGAAGCCTTTTTATACTGGAAATATTTATTTCTCTCTTGGCCTTCAGAGTCCCTCAAAGCCTGAAGCTGGCTGCTGTAATCCTGCTTTATCCTTTTTTTAACCCCTAAAAAAATTACTTGTGAATCTGCAGTATTCATTTTGTTTCTGTTTTCAATCTCAGCTTTCACTGCTTTATGATTCAACTCAAACCGTTATCACATGTTCGCTTTCAGGGGAAGGCTTTGGGGGGCTTACATTTCTTAACCCTACCTCCAAGTAACAAAACACTCTGAACACTTGGAATGGAGAAATGTGTGTGTGCATGTCTGTGTAGGCTGACCTGCCTGAGAAGTGCTTCCTTCAGGCTTTACCTTACTTGTTCATAACGTCCCTGGTGACTGCAGAAGGACTACACCCAGTGGTCTTCAGTTCCAGATGCTCAAATCATCTCTGGATTAAAGATGCCTGGGCAGTGGTCAAGGGAATGGAACCATTGCTTTTATAGGCACATTTCAATTTTGTATATTTTATTAATAATTTCTTGCTAAAACAAATTCCTTCCCAGGTCAGCAGGGAGCAGGAATGGTATTTGTGTTTGCAGAGACTTCTCACGGGGACTTTCTTTTTGGTCTTTTTTGCTCAGTTGTTCTATTAAACTCAGATAAGCTAGCTTGGTTATGACCTGTGTATTGGGGGAGGATGGGGAGGAAAGGGTGTATAACTTCAGCACAGTTAATCAAAATCCTCCAAGGCTTGGACGGAACACATCTCTGACTTTAAAGTATCCTCCTTTTTCATCCTGCATATAAACAGCAGCAGTGTAGAGTCTGAACTGCTAAAATGATGTGCTCTTTTGCAGGTCTGAGTAGTCTCAGCAACAAAAACCTGCGCTGGCCCCTGTCCGTGAATCCACACTATAGTATGCTGACTCCGTGGGAGGAAAGAAAGGGAAATCATTAGAAGAGGGGGAGATGCCCAATTTATCAGATGTGTTGCAGCAATGAGGGAAGGGAGCAGTGAAGCCCATGATGAGCTGGGAAGACTTGCACAAGCAAAAAGCTCTGGTTATTTATCCAGTGCATTCCCTCTACTTTAAGAAAATACGGGAAAGGTAGGAGATTAACTTCCCTCCCTCTGTGAGAGTAACAATGCTCCAGGGAGAAGAGACTTAGTCTTCCAAGCAGCGCTGAGATATAAGGGCTGGTTCTCTTCTTCCCATTAGGAAGAAGAAATCATTCTTCCCACTGCTGCAAACCAAATGAGTATCTGACTGAATGCATTTGAAGCAAACAGCTAATAAAATCTAAAATAAATGAGATTACTGAATCAAATCATAGAATGCAAAATATTTGTGTAATTGTGTAATTCAAAGCTGTTGCAATATTAATGAATATTATAATACAATGATTAAACACACGATTCATTTTGGTTTTGCAAATGCGCCTAAGTCTTTAATCTAGCAGGGTATTTCAACATAGGTAAATTTTGTTCAACCTTTCTGTGAGAGCATTTTATTTAAAAAGCACAACTATAAACCCCTTCCTGTTCAAAGCCCTCCTCATCACTCATTGCTTCCTTTAGTCTGCTGCTTCCCATTGTTTCTGGCTCACCTACTGAAGATAAAATGAGACTGTGCAGCTAAGAAGCCACACTGAGCAGTGAGAAGCCAAGGATATAGTTCAGCACAGCTGAAGTCCAATCGCCTAAAGCACCCTCTTATTCAGATCCTGCCGTTGCTTTTCCTGTAGTCTGATCTAGCCTCTTGTATAAAGTGTTTTTCTCTGAATAATCTCGCTGATCACAGTGAACTGTTTAAGGACCTAGGTCCTACTTAATAGCAGTGAGTGTGGCAGAAAGTAGCCCCAGGAGAAACACAGAAAAATCTTAACTGCCTCCTCATTTATGTTAACCCCTATTTACTTAAGTTTGGTTTATACATCCCAAAGTGCCAAACATGAGCCAAGCAATGCTTTTTTTTTTTTTTTTTTTTTTTTTTTTTTCCCCACAGTGACTTTTTGGATCCTCTTCTCTTCAATAGCTTAAAAAATAACGTTCCAACACCTTTGTGTTTCTTTTGATCTGCAGGAAAGGTGCAGAACTTCAGTCCGGGCTGAACAAAATTGATTACTCCTATTTTCTACTGTCTGGTAACTAATCCTGGCTCCTTGGAGCCTTGCTTTAAGTTGTTCTACAGAGCTTTTGTGTTGCTGTAAATCACTGCCGTTGTCAAGATGGAAAAGTTTTGAGCTTTCATACATCCATAATGCTCGGTACTACAAGGTTGTTGGCTTGTCTCTGGACTCTGTTTTGCTTGATCCTGGCCAGAAAAGAGGCAGATTCTTGACTGTAGGCATTGTTAGTGCTGTGCAGGTTTGTGGTTTATATCCTGCGATGGGAGGCAAGGCTAAGAGGTTGCCTAGCCCTACTGTATACCCTTGGTATCCTTTAGGTTTGGATCTGCCCCTGGCTAAACCACAGGGAGCTGCGTAGGCAGGCAGGATGCTGTGATGAACAGCTAGGGGCTCCTTTCCTGTCCTAGGCAAGCCATGGGGTTTGCTGGCTTGGTGTCCCACATGCATCTGCCTGCTGCCTCGTCTCCAGGGATCTGTGCTGCGTCTGGCCCTGCGGTGGGCAGCTCTGCCTCCTCCTCTGTGCTGGCATCGCTTGCTCCCCCTCTCTTTATCCCCCTGCGAAGTACAAAGGCTCGGCGCACCAGTGTCAGTTCACAGAACAAGTGCCCATCAGGTCTCGTTTGGCTCTGCAGGCACCAAGCTGTAGGAACAAGGCACTTTCCACTCTAGGGATGAACGGACTGTAATACTTACAGCCTTGAGAGAGTTTTCTTTCTCAAAAAGCTATTCCACCGGTTGAAACATCTCGCCTGGCTACTGAAAAACCCATGAAGGGGGAGTAGCTGTATTACGTCTAGAAATAGGTATACATTTGTGCTGCAAGGGGAATTAATCATTTGAACAATTTACCTTGGATTGTGCTGGATTCATTGTCACATGAAGTCTTTAAATCAAAACTGGATGCCTTTTCTAAAAATAAGATCACCTCAGAAGTTATGTGTCTGGTGAAGGACTTCCTGGGCAAAATTATGTCTTATGCAAACTGGAAATAACAGTGACCCTTGAGGCCCTTTTAGCACTAAAAGTCATGTGGATCAGTGCTGCGAAGGTGGGTGAATCTCTCCTACCCTTTGGTGTTCCCTTAGGGCTGCCCAGCAATGAGTGCATGGTGTTATAATGCTTGCATGAGATGTCTCCACGTTTTTTATTCCACATACTCAAATCCATCCTACACAACAGAACTGCTCTAACTCAGCTCCTGTATGTATTTCTACGCTTATGAAAACAGGATTGCTTGTCCTTTTAATGCACTATTCTTCTAAACATACTCGGTATCACAGGGGTGACAAATACCATCCCATTATCCTGTTCGACTTCATAACGTTATAATCAGTCTGGCATCTCAAAAAGTTCTGTGCACCTGTATTCAAGTTATGCTAAATCATAGCAGTGTAAATAATACTCAGAGTGCTTTGAGGCAGGACAACAAAAACGTTCCTATAGCATATGTAATAGGTTCTGGGAGCACTTTGTCATATACAATCAGTTGATTTCGGTACCAGCAGGTAGCATGATAGGATCCATTCTTTGCAGGGTAATGAAGGAGTCTGGGAATGACTTGATTCACAAAACAAACCGCTGAGCTGTTAGTACATTTAAGCTGTGTGTGGACCTTCTCCCCTTCTCCTTTTCTAAAGCTGTCATCTCCTTTCACACACAGACAGGCTTTTGTGCACCTGTTTATAAACACAGACTGAGGTTTGGATTTGTGGCCTCACCATGGCAGCATGAGCATAAGGTTCCTTGAGAGGCAGTGAATGCCATCAACGTGCTACCACCTCTTCTGAGAAGAGCAATAAGAAAATGAACTGGGGGGGGAGGATCCAGGTAGTTCTTTCTTGCAAAAGAAAAAACGCATCATCGCCTCAACCCAGGTGTTTTATTCAAATTGAAATGAATAGCTGATTTTATTTTCAGCTGCTCTAAATCTTTTAATTTTTGCTTTGAACAAAATGAGTAAAATTTGTGTGAAATGTAATATTAGTAATCTTGAAAACAAAGTAAGACCAGTAGGCTTTTTCAGTGTTTCTCTTTCTTTGATTAAACTCCTTGCTAAATTCAATCCATATTTACGAAGTGTGAACATACAATTAATTCAATTTCCTTTTGCTCAGCTTGCAGTACTGTCCTGGTGTATTGCTACCAGCAGATGAGGAAAACATCAGGAACAGGCCAGCATCGATCCTGGGTTGTGTAGGGAGAATACAGGACGATCCTGGCCATGGCTAAGGTTGCTACTCCGGGTTAATGGCATAACTTGTGTCAGTTTTTAGCATCAGCTGTGTAGCTTCATGCATGTACATGTTTAAGAAAGGTCTGGATTTGCGTGTAAGGACTGTCCAAATGCTTGCTGGGTGGGTCTGGCTGCACAGCACTATTTGATTTCCCTGTCCTGCCACTCAGGGTGGTTGATTTCTTTGTTACAAGCAAATTATATTGCTTAATGATGATTTTCTAAAATAACATCTTTTTATTTTTCAAGCTCAGTTTTTCAATAGAAATTTCCCAGGTCAGCGTCTTCGAACCTGTAAATGAATTGCAGGTGCAGATGGGGCTAATTGGACCTCTCTGACAGTGCAATTTTAGCCCTTTGAGCCTTCAAAAGACTGTGGATCCAAATTATGACGTACAAAGTCACAAATTTAAAGTCTCTCTGAAAGTCAGGCATTTACTGAGTGTAGTTGAGCTCCCCCTGAAGCTGTTAAACCAACGAGAGGAGATGAGCACTGCTGAAAATTAGGCTATGAAAATTTAAACGTATTAACCATGAGAATTACAGAGACCTCTGCTTCCAGCTCAGCAGCTACCTTCTCCATGCACAAATGCTATATTTGTCTTCTCTTTTGCCATGGCCTACGTTATCATTGCTGAAATACTCCTTGGCATCCTACTTAGCTGACACTATATTGTCGGTACGTAGGTGTGATCTCCGCTGTTGGAGCACTGGGCATAAACCACAGCTGTACAAGTGCTCTTTTTGTGCACGTCACTTCTGGCGGTGAAACAGAGCCCAGCTGTGCGCAGTGTGAAGGGGCTGTCGGGTGGATGGAGCAGAAATGCAGTGAGGGAGAAATAGTGGGAATGTTCACATCCCACCCTTCCCCTACAGGTATTACGCTGAGCTCTCGTGTAGGCTCTAATGTATCCCCTTGCCTGATACTAGCTTGGAGCCAAATCACCTACTCACGTAGAGACTTAGCATCAGTCCAGAATTTACATTTTCTCAATATCTGAAAAGCCAGCGCTATAAGGAGAAATGCAATTTCACTGTAAACACAGCCCAGCTGTAATGTTAAATGGGAATAGATCACCTCCAAAATGAATTGCATTGTGCTGCTCTATTGAGGTATTAAACCATGTGATGAACATTTCAGAACTGAAGTCTTGCCATGGATTAGCCACAGTGCACATGCATCACGCGCCCTACCCTGTCAGCAAAGCTGCTGGAGGGCTCTGGGGACTGCCAGCTGCTCCCTCCTGGAGTACAGATCTATTGCCTGAAATTTCTCACCTTAATGCTTATTGCTTGAATTGCTTAGACTTACATATAACTCTGCATTTGAATGCACAGGTTTGAGGTGGCCTCTGATGCTCCGATACAAATCCTGATTTTCTTTTTCTTCCCCAAAGTATGAGTGCCCAGGGCTTTCTGAAAATGGGGTTATTAAAGTTTCCCGAACCTGAAAACATCTAAGCATAGGTCTCTTCGGAGAGCCAAAATATTGGCTCTCATCGAGCTCTCTGTATATTCATGTTAAAATGACTAATTAGTATTTATTTTATCCCACGCTTCATAACAAGATTAGCAGCAGCATGACTCTGCTAACTAGTATGAGGGTGGTGGGATTCCTTCCTGCACGTGTTTCACCAAAACCAGAAGAGCCAGCAGGTTTGGGCGAGAGATGAAGAGCTCAGTGATAAGGAGGAGCAATGACAGCCAACCACCTCTTGACAGCTGCGTGAAGAAGCAGTGACATCCATTCCTCTTCCCTGGGTAAGAAGGAAGACCAAATGTCAGCAACTACTTGTGTGACTGCGGTGCTCCCTGCGAAAGAAGCAGGACTTCCAGGCAGTGAGGCTCTGCTCAGTGGACGCTGAAGGTGGCTGCTTCAGCAACTGGCTTCAGCAACTGAAGTGAGTGCTTGAAACTCCTGCTGCCACAGGAGAGAAAAATCAACCTGTTTGCTGCAAAATTGCTCCATTGCAGTGGTCTAGCTTTTCTCCTATGGAAGTATTTTGATTTTATTGAGAGCACAGTGAGACCTAGCTTTACAAACCCTCAGTCTACCTCCTCAGCCAGCATTTTCCTAATAGTGTAAGTAATCATTTTTGTAACCACCAAAATCTAGCTGTGGGAATCATGACCCCTTTTGAGAGTATTTCATTTTGCTAAGCAGAAGCTGTGCCTTTCTACACTGCAACATTAATTCCTGTAGAAAACCTCTCCCTCAAAGTTGTATCGCCTCTGCTCAGACTGTGGGCTGTATTTTACAGCTGGATTTGCTGCGAGCGTTTATGTGGTCGTTCCCTCATTGCCCAGGCTGCAGCCTGAAGGCTGTCTTTGTCATCCGCTCTCTCATTTGGCATGAAAACTTCTTCCTCTCAGTTCCCCAGTGAGATACTCACCAGTGTAACTCTGGCCACAGGAAGGCAGAATTAATCTTTCCCCTCGATGTCACACCAGGGTATCATGCAAAGCGGGGGGTGAAAGGCTGCACAGAGCCTCCGGAGACGTTCTAGCTGAAGGTGCCACTCGGAGGTAGGATCAAGTCAGCCCACACAGCTCCCAGGACATCACACAGTCTAATTATTCTTAACAGCAGCAGTGCAGTGCTTTATGCACATCAAAAGGCGGCATCTCAATTCCTTATTAACTTAAGATATTTTTCTTCCAAAAAAAAGTTTTTGTTGCTAATAAAGCACTTTTAAAATTGTTCTTCTGTCCTGCTTTCTCACTCACAAAGGTGGAGAATAACCTAGAATTTGTTATCTTTGTGTAATAACTTTCAGTGTATAGCAAGACGATCACTAGCTACCCCATTGGCTTTCTGTTCTGTGAACTCCTTCGGCTTCCTATTACTGCTCTTTTTTTTCCCTTTCCTTTTCTTATTTTGGGTTTCCCCCCAGAGTGCAAAAGCTCAATGAAACATAATTTCTCCTGGTTACTGGTCCCCAGTTATTTAAACTAAGACTTTTCACTTTAGGATTGTTCAGACCATAAGTATAAAGGGGAAATGTAAAACTTTGCTCATCAAAATCTGTCTGAATTGGTGTGAATTGCTTGACAAGCAAGTTTGGAGCATTTCATCTCTCCATGCTCCAGCTCTGTTTCAGACACTGCAAGAAAGTTACCTAAAGCAAGAGGGCTTTTTTTCAGTCAATTTGCTAATTTCTTGCAGTCTTCATCCGCAGGCAATACCATCTGCAAGAGTAATGTCTTCTTCAGCACCCCTGTTCATTCACAACTCTAAGCTAGGCATTCGTTAGCAAAAACTGTTTTGTTCTTTCATGTGATCAATACCCACTCTTTCTGAAATGACAGTTTAAAAGCGGAGAACTACATCCCAGGTCTGGTAAGGGCATGATTTTAACATGTTGGGTATTGTATTTTCATCCTGTATGATAGTATTTCTTGAGCATCCTCATTTGCAGTGTAATCCTAAGGGACTGGCTGGTGTGCTGCAAACGCCCCACTTTCTATTTAGTGAGGGCACTCTAGGGGCTCCAGTCCCTTTGACTGACAGTGATAGATTATGGGTACTCTGTGCACTACATCCCCCCAGATGGCTGCATGCACCACAGAGTAGTTAGAGGATTCTTTGCTGTAGAGAGAAACATTATAAAGCATTTTAGAACAGTGAACTGAATGTTTTTCATAGCTGGCAGCTCTCATTTATGACAAGTGTAATTGTCTCAGCTGAAAAACAAACAAAACCAGCAACAAAACAAACAAAATTTTCCAAAAAGAAAAAAAGTAGGTATTTTGAAAGGGAATTTGGTACCCTCAGATTTGCAAGTTGGATTCTGCAGGCCCTGGATAACTTCACGTGGTTGAACATCTAGGGTACTGGGAGGGATGGACTAGGACTGTGAAAGGCTTTGTTCGTTGGTGGTGCTGCCAGATCTAAAGAGAGCTACAGCTATATGCTGACCAGATGGGGACTGAAAGAGTTCTTATTTTTATTTTAAATAATTATTTTGATTTTTGTAAGAAAGTTTCTCAGCTCTCTGGTCTTCACATTGTCCTGCATGTGTCCAGCTTAAAGCTAAGGCCTGCAGAGACAATGAGGAGGAAGCCCAAAGCTCTGGCCAAATTCCTGACTACCCCAAAGTTCAGCTGTAGCAGGTCTGTATTCCAGAAGAGATCAGTATCTGTGGAACCTACTCAGCTGGTAAAGGCAACGTAAGTGGTAAAGGGAGACCTGATGAACCCTGTGCCTGGCTGGAACAGGATTTCTCTTATACCATCATTGTGCAAGAATTTTGCAGGCCTGTATCCTGAAGACTAGCTCCCATCTGGTGGGATGAACTGCAGTAAAAAAAAAAAAAAAAAGAAAAAACCAACCAGGAGCAGAGTGATCAGATCCTACTGGGCAGCAAATACCGTGCAGTCCTGACACCCACTTAGCAGTGCTGACGCAGCATACACCCAGTTAATGCACAAGAGGGGCCATTTACCTAGCAGGTTTAGATATAATTGCATGCTACATAGTAATGTATGGATCCCTGGGCTAGAGAAGGTATAATTCATAGAAACTCCTCCTGAAATAGAAAGAACTAGGCACTAGCACAGTGCATTACCTTCCAAGCATGTGTTTTTTGTTAGAGAAATTTATGAGCTATGTGGAGCTAATGGATACTTATCAGTCACTGACCTGCAAATATATGTTGGAATTCAAAATACTTGGCTTCATACAGATTTTTCCCCGTGATCTTTTTTATTTTTTCATCTACAGTTTTCCTTAAGCAACTTACGAGACAAAATGTCACGGCCTTTGAATTTGGACACTACAGAACAACCTTTTCTGTGGATTATTTCTCAGTTGGATAGCTTCTGTGAATTCTGTTTAAATCTAATACTTTTTTAAGACTGTCCTAGCAAGTACTTTAATAGAAATTTTTCCCAATGAATTACCTAACAGAACTTCCAGCCAACAACAGGAAAAAAGGGAGATTGCTTTGCAGGATGGAGGTAAACTTTTTCTACTTCCTTTGTTGAACTCTTGACATTTTTCCTATTTTAGTGGGAGGACAAAATTTACCAAGAGATTAATCTTAATGTGTTGTAAATAGTATCTGTGTAACTAGTAAAGGTCTTCCTTTATTCTAAGGACTATTTATTTTTGTGCAGAGAATGTTGTATGTATCCCAGTTAAAATGGCCAATACACTTCTTATGTTTCTTTGTTGTATGGCAAGTGTGGTTCCACATAACCTTTGACAGGAAGAAGGATCCTCCAACTCCTTGGCAAGGAAGACAGAAAAGAACTCCCAGGACGGTCCAGAAAACATGAGGTTGGTCAAGGAGTGCCTCTGCTTCGTGGCTGGGAAGCCTGCTTATCTAGGCGTCATCGGTCTGACTCCTTCCAGCCTCCGCTGTGCCTCTTCCTGTGCAGGGGCTTTAATGCAAAGCTGCAGCGGGGACGAAGAGAAGGGAAAGATCAGTGGTGATTGCGAGCTGGCTTTGGCAGCAGGGTTGATAGAATCTAAGAAGTGACTGGCACGATATAAGCACCCAGTGAGGCATTTGGCTGGGCTTTTTTATTTAGACTGTGAATTATTCTCTGCAGAGGTCCTGCATCCTATCGTGTTGTATGACATTCTGGGCAGTATTTCAAGACAAATAAATAAATAGAAACAGTAATAATTCCCTTGCACTTTTCTCCCAGCTGCAGGATTTTGAGAACCCTCAGTACACATTTCTTCCAGGACTTTGTTTGAAAATGCCTATAATGGGGAGAAGAAAAACGAGAGATTGGCTCTAGGAAAAAAAGGAGAGTTAAGCTCTGCATTAGATTGTGCACAGGCGAAGCCCCAAGCACACTGATTTCACATTGGTATTAGTAAACCCATAATAGAAAAAAAGTTTTCTGGAAACTAAGACCCTTTGGGCTCTTTTGAAAGAAGTCAGCATGCTTTAACTAACATTTTATGTGCTTTCTTGGGCAGAAGTCTCTCATCATTGTTTTCTGCTGATACTTTGGAGATTTGCTGGATCTCTGTGTTCCATTGCGTAATTAACTGCATCTGAAAAAGCCATTTTATTGATAGTCTATAGGGGCTATTCTTGGAAGAGAAATGAGCAACATATTTGAAGAAAATGTATTATTTACCCTTCTCTCCACATGACTGTATGAGGGGTCACACAGGGACACCTGACTTTGGGTTCCAAAGCTGTCGAGGTGTATTTTCATTAGACATCTTGTGCTGAAGTCAAAGCAGAGCTATGCTTGCTCGTATCAGCTGAGGATTCAGCCATTTAAGTGAACATAAGAAATGACTTTAAATCTCAGGCTGTCGCAGCAGCAAAACCTGATCAAAACTGGTTGGGAATAACGCTCTCGTGGTTTTGTCTCAGGCTGCACAAACACGGGCACTGCAGTCTTGATCAAAACAAACACCCCGTCATGCTGAGTCGGATTTTCAGAGGCAAGTGGATCCCAAAAGAAGCAAAACGTCCTGCTGAAGGGAAGGGAAGATAAATGTAAGGGCCTGAAGGGGCTGAAACATTTATCATATCTTGCTTTGTTTTCTTTGAAAGAAAAATCTGTTAAAAATGAGGAGCATTATAATGAAAAGTTCCCCACTGGACCAGCGCATGATTTATTATTCCTAAGCATACTTAATGCCTCCCTAAATGTAGGCAGGTGATGGCTTCAGCTATTAGCATGCAAAAGTTGAAGGCTGGAGATCAATTTTTGGAAAAGCTTTCTTCAGCTGGATAGCAAAAGTCAGATGGAGGGGTGGGGGGGGGGGGGCTGTGTGTCCGAGCACTGCGCGGGGGCTCAGTACCACGTGTGCTTTTGCTAAGAAAGTAAGTGGGAGAAAACGTGCTCAAGGCAGGTCGGCACAGAGAGAATGGGGAGAGGATTACCTGGCAGCAGAGATGGAGCTTGTCCTAGGCCCGTGGTGACTTGAACTAGGTTTTACTGCTGGCCAAATCCTGACCTCTGAGTATGGTGGTGCAAAAGGAAGGCAGTAGGCATCTGCCTTAGGAACCACCTGCCCGGAGCAGAGACTATGAAATTCTTCACGAGCTAGGTGTTACGTGCAGATATCATAGAATTGCTTTATGTACTGCACTAGTGTTTCTGTGCCACATTGGTTGCTGTTGCAGTGGGGAAGGTAACTCACCAAACACTGCACAGTTTTTTTTGTTTTCAACTTCACAGGTTTTGGGAGGGAGGCCTGAGCCTGTGATTTGCTAGCAATCTTTTTAAACACAGCCTTTTGGCAGTCAGTCAGGCCCTGGCAGAAGGCTTGCAGTTGCTTATCAAAAAAGTCTTTCATTTAGGCATGTCAAACCTAACTACATTTTTCTTTGTTGTTTGGCCTCAATTTTGAATTTTTTCCAAGTGATATTTTTCAGCCTCTGGCTAGCAATGGCTCTTGGGTAAGTTATTTGATTACCACTTAAATACAGTATCTGATACAGAATATGTGCGTTTGATTTATACCTGATCTAAATGTCTATCATGTTTGTTTCTTGATGTTTCCTTGTTAGGGCTTGTTTCTGCCGCTGTATGACTTGGTGTGTGTGTCAGAGCAATAGGAATGATATATCCAGAATCATAAAAACATAAATGCACAAGCGATGATGCAGGCTGATACTTGGCTCTCTTGGTCTGTTAAAGGAGCATTTCCTTGGAAAGATGGCGCTAAGCTTTGGCACCCCTTTTTTGCCTGTTTCTCCTGCTGCAGGTGGAAGAACATGCCCATATCTATGCTGGATCTGGTCCTCAACCAGGCAGTCATGACTTGTTTTTGGAGAGTTCAACGTGATCAGAGGAAGACTGTCTGCATCACCTGCCTGCATAATACATCTCTCGCTGGTCAAAGAGAGAAGGTAATGTGCTGACAAATGCCAACACTTTTTTAGAGCACATTATAAGGTAAAACCTAAAATAAATTTGCTATTGTTTTCATCTACCCTGGGGCACAGCTCTATGCCTGGAATATGTATCAAGAACAATTCCTCTGTTTACAGTTTAAAAATGAGCTATGGAGTACTTACTGCAACTGCCAGTTTCCTGGGAAAAAGGTTTGCAATGACCATCTATTATCTCGCTGCAAAAAAAAGTAAACTCTTAACCACATATAAAATTAAGCAATTCTTCTCTGGCAATTGGAGTTTGGTTTTGGTGATAATAAGCGTTGGTTTGTGATTTAATAGGTCATTACGTACTTTGCCTATAATCACAGAATAATAAATAACTGTTGGCAAGATGGGTAATAACTAGGTCTGAGAGGCATGAAAAAGATAAAGCAATAGGCACAAACACACTCTTTATATTCATAGAAAATGGATCCTAGCCAAGAAATGCAATATAAACTGATGTGAGAGAAGATTTTTATTAGATCCTTCTAATTTGGGGGATGGCTAAATATCTGCATTCACAAGATCTAGTTGTCTGTCTTGTTTATAAGACGTGCTTTGGACATGTTACATGGAAGAATCCCTTTCTGAAGAGTTAATTCTGTGTCTCATGGAGCCAGACTACCCTCTGAATGACCACGCTAGCTTTTTGGGCCTAATTAATCAAAAATCATCGATGCTTTATTGTTTTTGTGCTGCCCCATTAAAAATCTCTGCAGCTGCTGGGAGCTTTACTGACTTCTGGGGCACAAGGTGAACCCTCGGATCCCTTTGGGCCTGATGTCTGCAATTCTCAGCTGTACCGTGAGCACTGGAGGTCATTGGTGTCAGGAGCTGAGAGCCTTGAGATGGTGTAATTCCTCATCCCTTCCTTTCTTGTGATATCTTACTCGGCTCTTGTCAAACAAATAATGGCCTCTTGTGTCCTTTTATATTTTCCCAGCCATTCTTGTTTTCCTCTGTGCAATGTCACATTCTGTGCAGAAGTCATATTATTGCAGCACATTGTATTGCATCATGTTTGTCACAGATTTATCATATTGTTTTTGATAATGCCTAGATGTGCTGTGCAGAGCTCAGGGCTTGCTTTGCAGTGTGCAAGAAAGGGCGAGTGAAAACAAAATCCAAAGACAGCAGCAAAATCCCCCCAGATTGGGCAGGGAGGATGGCAGGGCCGTGGTGCTCATCGCCAGCTCTTGAGGTCACCATTTGTTTCTCCTGTGCCTCCATGCCTTTGACACAGTGCAGTTTTGAAAATGTGAGAATATAGCTGTGCAGTTCAGAGCTCACATCAAGGTTGGGCAGAGGCAGCCAGTGGCTGTTGCAAACTGTTGGCTGAATCACAAGGACTGGCTGGAGGTATCTGTCCTTCTCAGGAAGGTTCACAGAGAAAATGTCTTTGCTTATTTTAGGGTGGTGAGGAGATGGGGGGAGGAGTGAGATGGCTGCAGAAAGTGCCAGTGGATGTTTGTTCCCTCTGAAATACGAAGAAACAGAGAGCTCCTCCCTGCTTCTCGGTAGTCTCCCACATTTCGGATGCATTAGCTTTAAGAACTAGATGTGCTTGGGGAGGAGAGATTAAAATTGCGAAGCGTTTTCCTTTCCTATGAGCAGAACTGACAGAAAGATGACAAAATGCTTGTGGGAATGATTAAAGAGTGTGAATGTTCTCATTCGTGTCATGTCATATATTGCTAATTTGTACATATTTGGTTTTGTACCAATCCGGCAAATTTCAAGAAAGAATCTGCCAGGAATCAATGGAAAAAAACCAACGCTGTATAGTCTTCGGAAATTAATAATAAGTATTTGCTGTGTTTTATCCTGATTTTAATGACGTCTGTAAAGAGTGATGGCTATCAGGAACGGAAACAGGCCGTGAGGAGTGGTAGGATGACTCCCGACAGGACTCCACACCCTTGGGCCCCTTGGATGGCTCTGCTGCTGGCCCTCTGGGTGGCCTTGGCCCATCACATACCCTCCTCTGTGCCTCCACCTGGGAAGTGCAGAACTGCCACTTGTCAGCTTCACAGAGGGCTGTGAGGATCCAGGAATATTGCTGTGAAGAGCTGCAAGATGCAGTGTTTTATAAAGACAACGTATGAATATAAGCGTTCATTCACTTGCAAGAGCAATCCTAAGTGGTCCTTTGGCTGCTCCTCTTTTCAGTGTGTCAGAAACCGATACTTTCATTTTCCACTATTACTCTTTTCTCCGTTGTCACTGATCTGGAAGTAAGAGACCCTCACCTTATACTTCAGCTTTTTTATTTCAGTTTTACCCCATTAATTGTCAACGCTTTGATAGATGACCCTAACTATCCTCTATTTCCCTCAGCTGTGATTCTGTTGCTTTTCCTGTATCGAGTTATGTAAAGTTTCACTAACTCTGCTGGTTTCCGTGATGTGATGGCAAAACTAAAAATCCTCCCTAAAAGAGTGAGGAAAAAAGCGATTCTGGCCTGCTGACCTGTCTTTTTGGAGCCATTCAGGTGCCTAAATCCTGTTGATTCCCAAGTCTTTGGAAATTCGGGCTTTAATTACTCAGTAGCTCATCAATATGTTAATTTAATTGTCATTCAGCCTGGTTATACAAATTCAGGTTTTTCAGTCTTCCCCTGCAAAGTAGCACCTCCAGCTCCTTAATGACTTCTGTTACTGATTTTATCTCCTTGCGTGGCAACCTGAATTTTTTGGCAAGGTTGTTGCCTTCCAAGGTTTTCAGCCTGTGTGTCAGGAACATGGCATGGCCGAGAATAGACTGGGAAATATGGTTCTTGCTAGTCTGCTTCTATAGACAGAAAATTAAATTTGATGAGAAGAAACACTCGCTCTCCAGCAGAACTTGGTTGATGTCATAGAAAAGTGAGGAAAAAATAAAATGGCTGTGAGGGACCGTAATGAGGAAGTTAACACGAATGTGACATGGAAGCTCAAGAGAAACGGCACACAGATGGGGTATCACTCCTGCAAATACTTTGCTGTTTTCCTGTCTGAATCCATTGATGTGATCAGAGAAATGTGCTGTCTCTAATCTGTGCACTCCCCTGTCTTGGAGACCCTTTGACAACGCATCTCATCTGGTGAATCCGGTTTAGCCTCACAGAAAAAATGTACTGTGGGGCATCTCGTCCTGGGCTCCTCCCTACACCGTCTTAACATTTTTTTTTAATTATTATTTTTTAGGGCAGGGTGTGGCTGATAAGAACATCTTACTCTTTGGTATTGGAAGGAACATCAGCTCAGTGTTTTCAACAGAAGTAGGAGTGGAAGTAACCCAGCTTGTGTATGGAAAAGAGGTGGAGAAGAAAGACTTAGAGGATAAGGAGCAGACGACTTAATTTACTTGGTGTGACTCTTCTCTGACTTGGAGTAACACAGGAGTTCTCAGCCAGAGGACCTGACCTGTTTAAAATTAGTGTAAGGGAAAGGAGATTTAGGGACAGGATCTGTGAATTTTAGCCTTGTTTTGGAAGAAAACAGTGATGTAAAGAGAATGCAAGCAATTAGGGCATATGCTGTGTTTGTTTACCCTCGGAAGCCTGCAGTAGGTGTGCCAGTGCGCTGTTGTTCAGCAATTAACAATAAATGCAGACAGCGATTAACCACATGTCTTCTGCGAGTGGTAATGCAAGTTATTTGTATTTAACCTTCATGATTCATGAAGCACTTCCATTCCGGGAACAAGGGAGAACAGGAGAGAAAATTTTAGAGCCTGATATTGCCATTTGAAAAATGATCATATTTTATTTGTCAGTACTGGAAGCGGAAAGCTTTGCCATTATTAGTAAATATATATATATATATATGCATGCATACATAAATATGTATATATCTATACATATGCATGCTTATATGTATGTATTGAGTGACAATAGACTTTTATTTCTGTGAATTTCAGGCTTCATTTATTTTTAGGACCTCAGAACAGATATGTACTGAAACTAGTGGAAGAATTCTCATTGGTATCAATAATTGTTGTATTTGAAATTTGAATTACTAGTGAAAACACCATTGTTAGAGTTACAGACTTCAGATATTTTTACCTCCCCCCCCCCCTCATTTTTGAAGATGATAGAGCTATTTAGGAAAATCCGCCTTTATAGGATTTATTTTGCAAAGGAATGTGATGGGACACCCAGGCTGATGTGATTAAGCCTGTTCTGATGGCACATCCTTTTCAAGGATATTTGAATTGAAGGACAGACTTCATGTAGACTTGTCATTGGAACAGGTATAGAGCTTGGTCTTCTTTTCTTTTTTTTTTTTTTTTTCTTTTAAATATACCAGCTACAGGATATTTTAGAAAACCAAAGAATACCTGTGTCATTCTGTGTTAACGAAGAGATAACTACTGCACCAGGATTACCTATACTGTAAGGTCACTTTTCCCTAAATCACATTTCTGTTACAGACCTTGTATTTGGTAGAATGAGGTTTAGCAACCAGTTTGTCTCATTATAAGTAAAACATTTTGGAAAGTTTTCCATTGACTGTGGTATAAATTTGAGCTTAACTGTAATGATCTGGCTCCAAAATGTGTACTGGAATATTGACTTTTGTGAATTAATAGGATATTGTTTTCAGGTTTTTATGGATTAATACTTAGCTACAAGCTGTTCAGCGTTTGGATAGAGAATATCCTAGCAGTAAAATGCAATTTTGTTTTGGAAACAGATGGAACCATTGGATTGGTGGATAGGCTTTTAAAAGGTAGCTAGGGAGAGGCAGAAAGTGCCTTTATTTGTTGTTCTTGCAATACAAGTCATTGATATTGCCACTTTAAAAGGAACCCAGTGAGGGCTTCTTTGAAAACAGAGCTTTGAGAGTAATTATTTTTGTCTGTGTCCACAACCTTAATTTTAGAAAAAAAAAAAACAATTATAATGAGGTATTTTGGAAGGAAAACAATAATCTCTTAGAATAAAAGGAAATCATTTAAATTGTGTCCCCAGTTACAAAAATGTATCACTTAGCTTGGAATCAAAAGCTTATTTAACGCTACGTGCAAACATGAAATCTGCTTTCCTCCTGCTGTCCTTGTGTCCGCTGGGAGCTCTAAAATTTTCCAATAGGAACTTTTTCAAAGGTGAGTTTTCTCGGGGGAATTTTCTTTCAAATCCACCTAATGAGTGTGTCATGGAGTGTTTCAGACGTTCCACAGTGAGCCGAAAAAAGGGCACGATATTGTAAAAGGAGCTGAAGGACAAGAGAAGTGATTTGAGCTGAAGACTGTCAGACTTGTCAGAACATTTGGTCGGGGGCAGCACAGCAGTGGGCTAAGCATGTCGCTGAAGCAGACTGGCAGAAACAAGAATGCACTCTGAAATTTGTGCTCACCGTGGGAAGTCCACTGTGCTTCCGCGTTACCTTTAGACTAAGTGCAATGATGTCAGTTGGCATCAGTGGGAATGCTATTTTGAGTTGTACTGGTCCAAAAGGGTCTGAGCTACAGTGTTTTGGAGAAAACAGCAAAGCCTCTGTGCTTTGCTGTTCTTTGCTTGACTGTAATTATTCAGCTGTGGTAATGTTGATTCTGATTTCAAATGTAATGCTGGGGTAACCTGTTTTGTAGGAATTAATCCTCAGTTATTCAATTGAGGGCAACATCAACGCCACAGTCTCCGCTACTAAGCAGAAAAATACAGCAAATAGCTATTGGCATACCTTCAAGAAATACGTTCGATCAGTTATTGTGCCCTTGCCATGAAAAGACCCGTAGCAGAACATTCCTGGAGGGAACGGGTTGCATGTGAAATGTAAATCCAAATTCAGTATCGTTGGGCTTGTTAGTACAGCCTTTAGTGCTGCTTGATAAATAGGCAGCATGTGGAGCCTTGACATCTGGCAGTTTGGGCGCTAATGAAGTACGCCATCGGCTCGGTCAGTGTTTTAACTGGAAGGCGTTAAGGAGGGATGTGTGAGAGTGGATGAACAGTTGCTCTGTGTGTGCTTCAGGAAACCTGGGAAAACCTTGAGTGTCCTTAGATTGGGAGCACTCTTTGCTGGATCTCAAGGATAAGAGTACAGAGACGAATAAGCCCGGTCTCTGCTCCTGAAGCTACAAACGCATCGTGCGCTGGTATCCAGGTGTGTTGTTTCACGGGTCTGGAAGAAGCAGAGCTCAGCACAGCCCCTGGGGCAGAGCGTGCGGCTGAGCTGTGGAGAAGGATTCAGTTTGCAGTCATGGGATTACCCATGAGATGCTTCTTGATCAGAACAGAAATATTTAATCAGGTCTATCTCCTGTAACTGTCATGTAGAGAAAACAAGTCTCCAAATTGGATTTGTGTGATCGATGGGCAGGAAAGGCCTTTTTATCCACCTTAGTGGAGCTGACTTACAAAACTAGAGTTTGGTGACAGCAGAATGCCTGTTTTCTGGCAGGACTGACTATGTGCTGTCTGGGGATACAAGCTGTTCTGGAACCATACGTTGATGAGCTGTAAATTTTAGCCACGATCCATACATTCTTGCATGTCAAAAGAGAAACAGCTGCTGAGTTCAGAAAGAATACGATTCTGATTCGGCACATTCAAAGGAAGCATTTTCACCAATTTCTGAAGACAGGTATCATTTCCCAGTAGTCAGATACAGAGATATGTTTGGATACCTTAAGATATGTTTTGGAATTTATTCAAGTGTATCAGTGAAGTAGGAATCTTGCCTTTAAAAAACAACGTGCAGGGCCACAGCAGGGAGTATGGTGCAGGGACCTGACCCAAACAGAAATGGGTTCAAGGTCTGAGCACAATGATCTGTAGGATCTATTAGGAGGAGATCACATGTGAAGCCAGGCACGAGAGAGAAACAGGTTATGGACACCAAATGACAAGGACAGCAGCATCAGCATCTGCTGACGAGCTCACGTTTGCCTGTTCTGTGAAATCCTCTTTAGAGCAATACTCTATCAGTTCATGAAGCTGTTAAAAACAAAACCAACACCAAAAGAGAGATTGGGATCTACAGCACCAATTCCTTAACTTGTGGAAATGGAGCTTTTCAATAATACCATCTTCTGTCATGCCTGGTCAAACTAATTAACACTACCACACTTTATTAATGTAATTTATCTCTTGCCCTAGGTGAATTGTATTTATGCTTCAGTTAGTCAAATATTACTGTTCTGTGTTTGAAGGAATTACATTATTCAGTGACGTTTATGTTCCATAATACCAGGTTGTAATTAAACAGGTGCCTGGGAAGTCGGGTATTCCCTAATTCAGAAAGGCTCGTTTGGGACACGAGTTGTTTCACAGGGATGTTGAAGCATGTCACCGTCCACAGGCTGGACTTGGGCATGTCCTTCTCTGAACTGCATCTGAAGTCCTCCACAAGCCAAGCATTTATCTGTAAGCTTTAAGCATGTGAACAGCCTATTTAACTCAATGCACATGTTGACATCATTTAATTGAATCAGGGTTTGGAGGCCAAATTTATTCCAGCTGGAGATCTGGCAGGGAAAGGGTAATACTCTGTGAAGAAGGAAGGAAGGTAGTTCTAGAGCTTGAAAACATTAAAAAGAATGCCAGTAGAAAAAAAAATGTACGCAGTTTAAAAGATATTAATGGCTTCCAAGAAGTATGCCTCTGATGTAGCTGCCGTTGTGCTAATGGGCACAGCATCCACCCGTCATTCACACCGATTGGAGGAAGCAGTTTAACATCATTTGGGGAGCAGGACAGCCCGAGACAATGCAAAACATTGTGCAAAATGGACTGACGATTTTTTCCTGGTGATTGCCTGCAAATTGTTGCTGTCTGCTTGGTTAACGTGTGGATGACAGATCACAAAGCAACCAGAAGATAAGAGAGAGAAACCACAGAAGCACGGATCTGTCATAGCATGACCTGATAGAGGCTCAGACAGAGCTCCTGGATGCAGAAGGCTGGAGGTGAAGCAGGTTTGCAGGGGAGATAAGGCGGTCTCCTGCCTTCCCGACCCACCTGGCTGCATTTACAGTACTGAGCGGTGCAGGCTGAAGGCCAGTTTGGCTGCCTGTCCATGCTGCTTGCCTGTGTTTGAGGCTAGCTTTAGGTGGCCTTAGAAGAGACGTCGGAGGGGCTTGGTCTTGAAAGTACACTCAGAAGGGACATTGCACGTGCCCCTCATCTGTCCAGCCTGCCTGGACAGATAAGATGGGTTCTTTTCTACCAGGAACTTGATTTTACCTTCTTTGAGGGCAGCCGAGATTTGCAGACATCTGGAACTTGGGCTGGATTCAAGCAGTTTATGTGCAAAGTCCTGGGAGTACCTGGGGTCAGGTACTGCAGGCACAGAGGTGCTGCAGGACCATGGCACTGAGCGACTGGGGCAGCTCCCAGGGCAGGGGGCTTGGAGAGGGCAGCAGGGGGTGGAGAGCACAGCTGGGGAGACAGGGAAGGGCAGACACCTCGCCTCCACCTGGGGCACTTCCCAACAGCACACCCAAAGCAGCAGCTGCTGCCAGTGGCACTCAACCACAATGCCACACGCAGGGCACAAGTGCAGTCACAATGTGATTTTACTCAGGGTGATTTAAAGAATTTCACTGCTAAGTTTAAAGTACCTTTAAATAGAAGGATGCTTGGGGAATGGCACCAGGCTTTTTTTTTTTTTTTAAAAAAAAAAAGACATGGCTTATATATATACAATTTTCAAGCAGGTTCGTAAAAGATATCTGTCATGTACATTCAGTCTTGTAAATAGATAAATAGATCCAAAGGAATTTTACTAAGATTTTTGTGTAAATCTCTTCTGTCATGCCCCTCAAGTTGACTTTGGCAGTTTATAAGGGCTTTTAAGAACAAGGAAAAAAGGAGATTTTATTCACTCTGAATATGTGAAATGCAAATTTCCTTGGGCAGTGGTTAAATCTTTTTTGGATTTAACTGGAAGGGAACAATGACTCGCATCCATTGATAAAGTACACCTTACCTCTGTATTATTAACAAGTGCAGTCGGGTGAATCAGACTGCATCTGCCACTGAGAATAGAGATGGTTGTTTGGAGGACAGGGCAGGATTGTGCTCCCAGCGTGTTGTGTTTACGGTTCCAAAACCAAAGTACAGATTGGAGATTTGTCCCAGGTCAGGGTCTCCTTGACAGCATGTGCACTGTTGCATATCAAATGCTCCTGCATAAAAATACAGTTGGATGACAAAAAATAAATAGCAGTGATCTAGAGTAAAAGGCAGGTCCTGATGTCTCACACATTCTAGAAACACGCCTCTCACACTGCCAGCTCAAAATTCAGGGCAAAAAACAAAGCCACAATCAAGATGACAAAATGATGCGTAAGGTACAAACTGGCAGAGCTTTTGGTAAAAGAATATGAATTATTTTGAAATGGAGAAACATGACTGGAAAGGTAACTGAATAGCATGTTGAATCTGCTGATTTTTTTTCTGCTGTTAAAATAAGAAAAATCCATGACATGGAGCTGCTCATTAGTGTAACTGTGATTTTACTGCTGTTGGATAATTTCTTTCAACAGAGGGGAAAAAAAAAAAAATATGCCAAAGATGGAGCATCTATTAACAAATAAGTCAGCTGGGGCAAGCAAAAATTTATGTAATATGTTTTGAGCATGATGAGATCCAGAAAAGGTGTAAGGACTGAAGAAAATGGTGAGTGTGCATGGCACAGAAAGCAGTCATTCTGTGGGAAAAAAAGCCATATAGTGAAAGTAAAGCTTTAGCAATTTATGTAGTGAAGGAACAACAATTAATTTAAGCTGGAAGAAGCATTTTTTTTCCAGATATAAAACTGGCTTTATATTTATAAAACAAAATTTCTTTTCTTTTTTTTTTTTTTTTTTTTTTTTTTTTTAGGCTGTTTGCATATTAGGTCTACCAAGTCCTTGGTAGTCCTTCCAAGTCCTATCAGTTGTTGTCTCATACCTGGTACCAGATGACATCTTGACATTTAACGTCAAAGCAGAGGTAGTGCAGGGAGTGTAGAGTAAGCAGTGCCACTGCTGGTGTAAAGTTTATGTACTACACTGGCAAATTAAACAAAAATAGCAGAAAGAAAAAATACCATACTGCATAAAGAAATGCGTTGAGAACCTGTATTTGACTGCATTGTCAGATCCTCCACATTTATGACCTTGCAATCCATTGGAAAGGTACAGGCGTGTACGCACTTCATATAACTGCTGGAATATTCTCATAGTGAAGTGGACTATTCTTGTTCCACTGATTGTCACTTCATTAAAATCTACTCTGTTCTCTTTTGAAATACCTAGCCAGGCAATACTTCTAAACAGGACTGTGAGGAGAGAGGCAGGCTCTGGATTTGTTTGGGTATTGAATACACTTCCCGTGGTTAAATGTGGTCTTGCTAAGGTAGTGGCCTTGGAGCCAGGAGACGTGTTCTCAGCTCTGCCCAGTTTTGCTACCAAGTGTTGGGCAGGTCCTGCTCTGGAAAATAGAGGCACTAAACTTTATTTTCTTCCTCTTGTTTGCTGAGTCAAATAAGATCCTATAGGCTCTTGCCTTGAATATTGGATGTGATTATAAGGTACCAGCACAATGGATTTCATCCTTATTCAGTCTGGAAGATATTGCCTTGTACTATATATGATAATAATACTGTAAGTTACAAATTCACCATAGTCATAGAAAACAGCAGGAAAACTCATCAATTAAATCATACATTCTTTTTTAAGAGATGACCCAAATATCTGTAACTCTTGAATAGCCCGTCAGCACCAACACCACTGTCAGGCTCTGCTTAATATTTCTGCCAAAGGCTTGAGCAGTGGTCATCCAAAAAACCTTTGGCAAGCAGCCCAGCATTTTGTCGTGCCCCATGGATGGCAGTGGCATCTCCCCAGAGCAGCACATCAGAGGGGAAGTGAATGGGGTTCTTGCTGAAAGCATAATAGCAAGTGACTTCTGGTGGCATTGTCCTGGAAGAAAAATTGGTAATGTATTTTCATAAAAAGAAAGCCTAATATAGGTGTCTGAGATTTCTGTCTGAAAGTCTAAGACCTATGCCTGTAACAAGGTAAGATTCTGTAGTTCAGAAGAGCTTCTTTCTCCCTCCCTGCCTCAAAATAGAAATGAGGGAGAGAAAGCAGGATTGCAGTCGAAAGGGAATTGGTTTTTGGCAGATCCAAAGCAGGACACAGAAATGAAGGTTCCTTCCGCTTTGCTTTGCCTCACTTCACTTTGCTTTCCTCCCTCCTCTTCCCCAAGAAGTGTCTCTCTGCAGCCCAGCCAGGTGGGTGGGCCACAGCAGAATTTAACAGGTTCCAGACAAGCTGAGTGAAAGTGTTGGGTAACCCTGCCAAAATTATTGCTTTATTCATTATTTATGCAGACAGCATGTGCAATACAAATTTAGGGACTGACTGCAGTAAATAAAGGGCTGACAGGGCCCAGCGAGATGCGTTAAACACTTCAGCACTTCATTGCTGTTGCACCAACATGCAAACTTTAGGTCCTAACCCCAGTGGTAAATGCTCTGATACTGGTATTAAAAGTAGCACTGCCCAAGCTACATTTTTTGGGTGCCAGCAAGCAGAATTGAGTCCTGATGGTGCCGTTGTCCCAGGGTAAATGTATGCAGCACAGACCACACGCTTGTTCTCCAGGCTCCTTATGGTGAGGCTGTGTGAGAAACCTCCTGTGTCACAAGGTGGGTGTCTGTCCCTTCCACCAAGCTTCACCTGGGGCAAATAAGACACAGTGCTGGGACCTCAGTGGTTGTGGAGCCTTACTGGCTGGCTGCTAAGTGGAATTTGATCCCGCACCTGTAGGGCCTCGTTAGGCTGGAGGAGGAGCTAACGAGAGCTGTGCCCTCACCTGGGCCGTGGCTGCTCTGAGGGGTGAGGAGGAAAGCTGTCCTGAGGAAACAGGGAGCTTTCCAGGCCTGGGATGTGATCACAGGGCTTCGTCCTCCGAGGTATGGCAGTGCAGGCTGTGACCAGCAAGGGTGAGTGACCTGGGGGCTGCTGCAGCCAGTGCTTTGTGGTGGGGAAGAGAGGAGCCGGGCGGGAAAGGGCTCGCGTGGCTGTGGGGGAGCGGCGTGGTGCAAGATGGCGGGGGAAGGCGTCGTTCCTCTTGGTTACTCCTGCTTGCTCCTTCAGGTGGAGATCTTGGCTTTCTGGAAGGTTGGAGCCTCATTTAATTCTTTATTTACGTAATTATTTTTGGAGGATGGCTGTTTGCTTGTGTGAGCACGTTTTCAGGTGCAGTTAGGCGCTGGCCTCTCCCTGGCTCGGCCTCAACAGGCACCACAGGGTAGCGCTGCGGGGCCTCGAGTCGTGGCGGCTGCTCTAGTGACACCCTGCTGGGCTGGCGGCACCCTGGCTCTGTGTGGAGCCCTGGCCCAGGGGGTGTTGTGTTGCTTTGGCTTTGTTGCTTTTGCAATGAGGAATTCAAACCGTGGCAGTGTATGGTATGAGAGAAAATGTTACGGCCTGGCTTTTGGGGAAGGGTGTGGAGGAGGGCTGCAATCCGTTGTGCTCCTGTGAGCAAAAGGACAACCAAGGAGAAAAGGGTCTCTCTCACTCTCATTTATTTATTTATTTATTTATTTATTTTTAGTGATGCAGCTAATGAGTTTTTGCCAGTTGGTGTTGATGTATTTCACACATCTGTCTTGGCCAAACCAGAGCTTTAATAATAGACACACAAAGTGCCTGAAGGTTGCTGTGCTTACATAAAGCTGTTGCTGAGTTTTCAGTGGTGGTGCAGCCTCTTGGCATAACGTAAGTAAGATCTGACTGGGTATCGGAAATCTATCATGTTTAGGGCCCTGTCTGCCATCATGGATGGTATCACCTGGCTCCTTGGTGCTTGCAAGTGATCAGCTTGGCCTTGGTGGAGAGCCCCGTGTTGGTGAGAGGAATGCTCCTCGGGGTGCTGTGGCAGGACAGGGGGTGTCCTACCCCAGAGGACACCCCGATGGCCGCCTTCCCTGTGTGTGTTCAGTAAGTACCTGTGGTACTTAACAGCAGTAGGGCCATTAACCCTAATGTTCTGGCTAAACTCCAGCCTGCCTAATTGCATTTTGCCTGTGCACCAATATTCCTGATAAAAATTCAAGTGTAGAAAAACTTCCTCTTCTAAATGGTGTTTAGTGCTGGAGATGAAATCCCTGTTATTTAGGGACCTGAAACTGGATTTAGGGACATAACAGAAAATGGCGCCTTCAAAGCACGTGCCAGAGTCCTCCTGAGTAGCCCCAGGCTGCAGAATGTGGTTCCCTCACCCTTCTGCAAATTTCTCAGATTCCTTTATTAATAACAAACCTCTTAAAAATCTGTTTAAGCTTATTACTTGCAGCAAATAAAAATACTTCGCTCAAAAAGGAAACAGATGGTCCTGAATGTTGAAGATCTGTTTGAAATGTATTTTCAGCCCACTGTCTGGAACTTGTCTCGAGTTGTATAGGAATTGAAGTTTAATTACAAGCTCTGCAATGCTAACACTGTAACCAGGGGATTCTCTCATACTGGCTTTGTTGCATATCTGTGTAATTAATTATTTTATGCTATTCACATCCTTTTTAGAGGAAAATATTGATGCATTTGTTAGAAGGAAAATAACTCTGGGGTTGGGGGCTTCCCCTTTGGGACTAGATTGTTCTGTGTTTGAGTTGAGTTCTGCTGTTAAACTGGAGCAGACAAGATTTGCACTATCTGGGCTGACTTGGCAGCCTACCAGTAGATGGTTCCTTCCAACTTCACACTTACGTTTTGGAGCAGAGCTGGGTGGTGGTGCAAAGAGGCTCAGCCTGCAGCTTTTCCCTTGTGCTGTATGCTGCAGGACCAGCTCTGGTAGCCTGTGGTGTCTGAGTAGTTCTCATTTCTCTGAACTTCAAGCTGTATTTGGGAAAGCGCAGGCTTTAAACAGAAGGAATGGTTATGGTTTTTCTTCCATAGGGACACCTCAGGAGGTTAATTCTGTCTGTGTTATTCAGACTCCTCGGTTCCTGCCGGCACATCATCTGGTTTTCAGAGTCATTGTCCTGATTCCAGCTGAAACCCAATATGGTCCTGTTAAAAAAATAATAAACACAACACAAAACAACCATACACACACAAAAACCCATGCAGCTGTTGTCATTTAGACCTTGGGGACAGCATCTATGGGGGACCTTAGCCCATTTCTTAAAATAATAATATTAAAAAGGTCGTCACCAAATTGCTTTGGTCATGAATCTGACTTTTTGACATTTAAAGGATTGCAAGCAACTGGCAAGTGGGTCGTGTGAGTGATGCTGCTGTTCCTTACAGCCAGGCTGCTGTACGCTCACACCGAGTGTTTGGGTACCTGGGGCCGGTGATGCTCTTCTGCCAGGTTGTAGGCAGCCTTTGTAGTACAACAGCAGAGGGTGAATAACAGGCATCTGTATGAAGCTTTAAATGTATAATTTAAGGAATTACAGAGAGCTGAATTCATATTTGCAAAACATCAGCGACTGGTAGTCGCCTATAACTAAACATCTATAAACACCTGTAACTAAAAAAAAAAGGTTGTAGATTAATGGGTTTTACTTTAGAAATTAATGACTTATGTGTAGGATTTTTATGTAATGTATTTTTGTAGAAATCTTATTTTTGCCTCAAATCTAGGACTTGTTTTTTCTCACTTCCTCCCCTCATCCTTTCACAGGAAAAGTTGGAATAGCTATAAAAAGTGGGGGTCTATGGAGGAGGCATTCTCGGCTTCTTTCTTATAAAGTTATGGAGAAGGAAAAGATCAAGCAAGATTTCTGATCAGATTTTTCTACCAGCTTTGTTCCTTTAACTGAAAAATAATGAGAAGTAAACACTGTTTTAAGAAGTATCAAAATGAAAAATTTGTTTCCTACATTCTGAATGTTCTCCCCTAAAGAGGTGACCAGTTTCTAACCTTGAAAACATTAGAGGTTCCCCACCTTCCCGAGGACCCTCCTTGCCTTCTCTTTCCCTCCCTGCCAGAAGTCGAGCCGGCTCTAGCGTTGTACCCAAGTGAATTGGTGAAGGATTTCTCAAGGCTGCTCTCTTCAGAAGAGGCGGTACTGCTGGATTTTTTCTGTTTGTTTCCTGCTTGTTTGTTTTTGCTTAGGACATAGAAACGCAAAATAAGCTAACATATCCTGTTTTATCCTCGAGGAAAAGAAAATCCAAACAAACTGGATGGTTTTAAGTTTCTGCCTTGCATAGACCTTGAACTGCTCTTACACATCTGCCCTTGGCTCACAGGGCTGCGCCTGCGGGCAGAGCGGGGGCCGTGCTTGGGATGGGGGTCTGGTAGGTTCACTGGTGCCTCACTCCCACTGTGCACTGGCTTTGCAGTTTGGCTTTTTGAGGGTCTTTAGCTTCTGCTGGAGGACCATGAAGCATTTTGCATCCTTAGTTATTCCAGCTGCCCCAGGGAAGGGAGAGGAGTGGTGTGACACTGACAGGGGGGGTTGGCCAGAGCCCTTGGCATGGTCTCCATGGTTAATGCGTTCCTTTTCCAGGGTTCATCCATGTTCTTCAGTTTTTGCTTGGCAAAACACACGTGACTATTCCATTCACAGCACAGGTACTCCTTGCATGTCCTTCTGCATCCATATTTTGCGTTTCTAATAATGTTTCCCTCTATTAATTTTCAAGTAACGATAAAATGTGATCTTGGGAGGATTCTGAACTTCTCCTAACAGTGGCTGCTGCTCTCCCCAGGAGTGTACAAAGCCAGGGGCCAAGTCTCCACAAGTCCAGGGCAGTACGGGGGCTGGAGGAGACATTTCTTCTCTGAAAGAGCGGTCAGGCATTGGGACGGGTTGCCCAGGGAGGTGGTGGAGTCACTGTCCCTGGAGGTGTTCAAGGAAAGTTTGGATGTGGTGCTCAGGGACATGGTTCAGTGGGTGACATTGGTGGTAGGGGGATGGCTGGACCAGATGAGCTTGAAGGTCTTTTCCAACCCTGATGATTCTGTGGAGGATCTCCTGCAGCGCTGCTTGTGTAGCAGTGTGTGAGCAAGGCAAGAGGGGAGTAACTCTTTTTCCTTGTGCTCTTCAAGCCACCGGGTAAGGTGTCAAGTCTTCTCTTGGCAGATGCCTATCAAGCAAACTGATTTGGGCCTTTGTTCCTGCGCTTCTTGCTGACCAGGAGAGCCCAGCCCACCAGTGTGGGGGTGCGCAGCCTCCAGCCCTGCCTCTTCCCTGGACACCGGGTTGCTTGCCTGAATGTTCAGCTTTCTGTGTGCCTTGGTGCGGTGCTTTGCCTAACTGTGACTCACAGTTGGAGCTGACAGATAACAAGGACTTGTGGAAAAACTCGCCATCTGTCTCCCCCGAGGAGGCTCAGGATCCTGGAGCGGGAGTTTGGGGATGTCTAAGCCACTGCTGAGTGCCTGCCCGGGCAAAGACAGGCACTGGAGGTGGTGTGTTGGTACCAGAATTTCTGTGAGTTAAATTGGGTTTGATTGAGCCTGAAACTATACCATCATCTGATGCCTGGTTTTCTACTTGCCTATTTCTTCATCAGAGAACACTTTTTGTAAGAAAGTACTAAACTAGAAATCCCTACGACTTGCTTCAGTACAACTCAGAAAGTATATATATATGCGTGTGTGTGTATATATATATATATATATATATATATATATATATAAAGTGCAAAATTTACAGGGAATAATTCTTACTCCTTCCAGTTTATCTGTTACATCTTGTCACAGATGCAGAGCAACAGTTATTTCTAGAGTCTCAGGCCCAAAACTGGGGCCAAAGGTGCCTGGTACAGTTCAGAGGCAGGGGATGCACTGCGGACACTGGAATACCTTCTTGTGGAGGAGGAGTAGTAGACTCCTTATGTAGTGGGTTTTAAACTCCAGTGGGTTTTAAAGTGTGAGCTTTGAAGGACATTTCCTTCAAGGTTCAAAGTTAAGCAATGGTAAGTAATGGTATTATGGCTCTCAGCAATGTAAGTCTACAGCGAGCTGCAGTGTGAAGCCTCAGCCCAGTCAGCTTTTTAGCTCTTAACAATATTTCAGTGTGCTTATTGTTCCAAAAGATGTATTTTCTCCCCCCTCCCAATCAACGTCTAACCTGAAAACACACTTCTTCTCAGATGTAGATTAACGCACCAGGAACGGTATCTTATGAAAATACAGAAAATGAACCAAGAACACTTTTCTAATCACAAAATATGCTGCATCTGCTTTACATGTCAGCCACCCCTTGCCTGGTGGTATTTGTGCTTGCGTTTGGATGTGTGAGCTAGGAGCACACGTAGCAGTTTCCCCACTGACCGCGTTGCAGACAGTTTCTTCCTGAACATACAGCTTATTGTTCTCCAGATGTAATTAGACCAAGTGTTATGACAGTTGGTAGGATTACAGCACTTTGATAAATGACTTGTTTCTTAGAAGAGAAGGTTTGTGAAAACAAGACCATTCATCTCATTTCTCGTTCATTTCTTCTGCCCAACTTTCTTCTTGAAAATGTACATGTGGAATTAGATGTGTCCTCAAGGAGAGAGTGGGGTGTTTCCCACAGCCTGTGGCTGTCCTGCTGAGTGCCAGCCCTGTACTTGAGCATACCAGCTCTTCTCAGCTGGGTGTCGGTTACAAACTTGATGAGAGTGCTATCATCAGCTCCTGCTTGTCTCCAATAAAGATAGGGAAGAGGACAGGTTTCAGGACAGAGCCCTGCCGTACTCTGCTTGGCTTCCAGGTGCTCAGTAACTTCTAGCCCCTGAGCCCGACCATCTAACTGGCTTCTTACCCAACTAGTTGCTTTTCAGACTGTGCCTTGAGTTGCATAAAATATTGTGGGAGAGGGTGTTGAAAGGGAGAAGTTGTGAAAGTCAAGGTAAATGACATCCACTGTCATCCACAGCTCCAGTCATTCTTCCAGAGCACTTGTTTTTCTCCGGTCATTGGGACCTCCCTCAGTCATGACAAACACCACCTCTAAGATGGTAAGAGTAGCCTAGCTGTGACATCAGCCTATTTTCTTCGTACTCATGATGAACCTGTGCTGTGCATCAAGGGAAAAGGTTTTGTCTTTAAGCACAAAGTCACCTTCCACAAGGTTTTGATGACCACTTCTTAATTGATGAAGTATTTCTGGCTATGCTGAAGCTTTAGTGCGGTTGCAAGGTCCTT
Organism: Nettapus auritus; assembly: GCA_011076525.1. Taxonomy (NCBI): domain Eukaryota; kingdom Metazoa; phylum Chordata; class Aves; order Anseriformes; family Anatidae; genus Nettapus; species Nettapus auritus. The sequence goes on from CM021778.1 coordinate 8,860,204, forward strand.
GGGATACAGCTGCTTTTCCAAGTTGGTTGGAGCTGAGCAGGAGGGCTTCCCTGTGAAGTTCTGCACACCGGAGTTGATCGTTTATCTATTTTCTGAGTAATTTGTGTGTCAGAGCTCAAGACAGTAGCTTTCCAGAGGCTTGAACAATGGTGACTATCCATTCCGCTTTACAGCATATTTTTTAATCTGAAATTGGGTTTTAGGCTCTCCTCTGTTGAGCTGTGTGACTGATCTTAAAAGCTTCTTGATGTATTACCCAGGCCTATTAGATTCTGCTAGACCTCTCCATCACCAAGAATTGATTTCCCCCTCTACCCCTCCTTAATGCTTGAACTCAGAAGGCCCTTAGGGCTTCTGGCTTAATTAAAAATTAAATTTACAGATCATTTCTCAAATCATCCCTTAAGCAGCCAGTAATAATGATCACTTCTGAGTGGTGTGTGTCACTGTCATTTTAATGTGCCATGTTGTAAATAGCAGCGTGTCCCCTCTGTGAACCCTGCGCGGAGCAAGCTGCCCTCTGATGCTCTCTGGTTGTTTCTAAGACAAACATCGGTGTGCTCGGAGTCCGGGGGATCCACACCAATCTCCGTCCTCAGTCTGGCTGAACATGCTGCTTAGACCTGCTCATGCCAATGTTTCCTTGTCCCGCGTTTAGGGACACTTCTTTTGTTTTGAAAACTATTTTCATCTTCCCCATTGTTTCCCCTGTTATTTGTCTTCTACTCACTCAGATACTCAGCTTCTTAAAATTCTCGTCTTTCCAGTTGAAAGGAAATTCATGTTTTATGAAGGGAGTTGGAAAAGCTGCCAATCCAGACTGGTACAAAAGGTTCTCGCTGTGATGCTTCGTGGTAAACACAGCGCTGCGAGGCTGTCAGGTACTTCAGTGTTACGGGTGGCCGAGTTCATTGCAAACAGGTCACCCAACACCAAGCTCCCTCTTATGAGTTCTTTATAAGCCAATCCACTAATGGCTTTGTTTGTAAGCCTTTATTGCATAATTTGCCTGCGTTTATTTAATCTGTGAGGAATCTGCCAAGAGCTTTCTCTGATTATTTGCTATTCATGCTATGCAATTGATCGCATAAAGCATTTGCTCTATCTGCCTTTTCCCTTTAGTTTGTATGTTTTGAAATAGAGAATTACCATTAATGAGTGGTGAATGCTTTTGCTGATGCACGAGCCTCTTTGTCCTCACGCAGCATAGGTGTTTGTATGAAGCTGCTTCCAGGCATCTGAGCGATAGCACAGGGGTGGTTCCTGCCCCACCGCAGGCTCACGTAAATGAGACGTTTGGGGGCTGGATCTTTGTGTTTGCTTTTTCACTAGATAAAAGTTTTTCCCTTTGTATATTTGCTTATCCTCTCAGTTCCACGTTGCATTTATTTTTATTTACTTTTCTAATCTTTTTCATCCATCATTCTAAAAGGCACGTACCTTAATCCTGGAGTTTACTCTTAACTTTTGAGCTAAACAAGTCTTTCCCTATCCCAACCTCAGTAATGCTATGTGAATCTGGAAGAGGCTTGTGCCTGTGGTTCTTGATTTACCCAGCTCAGCTGTCTGTGTTCCTGCAGCATTTTGGGAAGCTGTCTGTGCCGGGTCATGCCTTTTGAGCTGCTGTCAGTGGACGTGTCCAACAGCATCAGCCCCGGTTAGGGCCACGTTGTGTTGGTCTGATCCATTGCTCAAGTGTGCTGCTCTGTCTTCTGCCTCCAAGTACTGCTCTGCTCTATTTCCGGCTATGTTTTTATTCGTTAAACTCTTCAAAGAAGGGCTGATTGGAAGGCTGTCCTGGGGAGGATTTAGCCTAGAGAGAGTTTTCTAGATTGGCTGCACCAACATTGAATTTGAATGGGGATGAGCATTTAACAGCTCTGCAAGTGGTCTCAGAGCCGAAGCCCTGCAGTGATGGCGAAGAACAGGTTCAAGAAAAAAATTACCAGAGTTGTGCCTAGGTTACTAATTGTTTGAATTACTCCAGCAAAAGCCCCTTGTACTCCAGGAAGCATCACTGAAGGATAAGCCAGCAACAGTGCCCCAGCTGAGCTGCCAAACCACCAACCAGAGCTCCTGAAGGGATGCTGCCTGCTTGTGAAACAGCTGTTCGGCTGTGGCGTCAAAGGAGAGGCAATCCTCCAGCTTCTGGGGTGTGCTGGTAGGGGGCAGTTAATGCTGTCTAGGGCATTTCATAGCAGTTGTTGGGCACAGTCAGAGCAGCTTTAAAGCAGCAGCTTTAAAGCAGCAGCTTGCATCTGCTGGGATTTACAGAACCCTAAAAAGTTCCCAGTGGAAGTTCCGGCTCCTGCCTGAAGCAAGGGGGTCTTTGACTACCCCCTAGAAACAGCCCAGGAACACTCCTCTGTGCCGACCACAGTCAGTCTGAGCAATCCACAGCTCCTGATCCTGGTGCTGCTGGGGTTGAGGGGATGTGGTGGGGCCCTAGGTAAGCGCTGTCTGTACAGAAGTACAGAGGAGCGCTGCTCCTCTGCCTGATCATCCTGAAGAGACAGCAGCTGAGAAGGGATGGAGTAGCACGAGGACAAAGAAAAATACTTGTGGTTCCTCTTTCAGATACACTGCTGATATACCGTACGACAGAGCAGCATCTCAGTGAACAGCCCCTGCAGTGGTGTGGGGTTTAACCAAAAGACACGATGTCATTAATTTTCTGTTGATTAGTTTTTTGTTGTTTTTTTTTTTTTAATTTTCCTTTCTGGCTGTGCAGGATAAACTCCGTTAGTGCTTCCAGCCGCAGCAGTACTTGTCTAACCATGTGCCGTGGCCGTACATGTGTCAGAGTCCTGATGAGCACACAGGCAGATGACCTCAGGGCTTTCTCGCAGCTCACGCTGTCATAATGGATAGACTCAGAGTTGGAGGCATCTCTTGCATCGTTGGTTTACTTTTCCCCATTCTCTCCCTTTTCGCTCACTCACGAATGCGAGCGCATGAAAAGTAATCTCTCCTGATCCCAGCAAACTCCAGGGGGTCATGAATTAATAGCCAAGGTTATTGGGGTGGCAACTTAGTTGATGCAGTGTTGTTTGAACTTGCTCGTTTGATGTTGGCATGTAGGACGGCAGGAGAGCAGTGTCCCTGCAGCTGCCCTCACCTGAGGCAGGCTGAGCATGTCCGCAAGCTCTGGCTTTTATTCTTTATTTTTCTCAGGTGGCTCAGGGCAGCACTGCCCATGGATCGCCTTCACTGACCCCTCTAGCATCTTGCCAAGGACGGGTCCGTATCATGCGGCTCTCGTTTGCAGCAGTGCCCACCAACCCCACCACGCTGTGCCTGGTGGTGGAGAAGCCCTGCAGTGGCAGTCTGTCTGCCCCCAGCCCGGTGGGGCAAGTCTCCTGCTGGACTTGTCTGCGTAGCCTCAAATAACAGCCCGGCTGTCGGTGCTGTCTGAATGTGTGTTACTTCCTCGAGTGCTGGCGTGTGGCGGAATAGCCCAGAAACATCTGATTGCCTGCAGAAGAGAAACTGTAGATTGTAAGTGCTCTGGAACTATCCGAAAGTAAATCTGGTCGGTGTAACTGCAGAAGGTTATTGAATGCATCTAGAAATGATACCTTTGAGGCCCCCTTGTTACGTTGACCAAACATTTCTTGGGTGTCCTGCGCCTGGTTCAGCCCCGAGGGCACTTGTATACAGCCAAAGTGCCAGTAGTTCAAAATTGCATTGCACCTGAGATGTCCTCCCTCTTGCTCTGCCTTGTAAGAGCCTAGTTTCTCCTCGATTGATTTGAACTGACCAAAATGCTGTGATTTGGCAACAAAGCTCCGAAGCTAGGCGAGTTTCCCTGGGAAAGCGTCCCACTGCCCCCAGGACTGATGGTCGGGCAGCCCTGCTCTGTCAGCAACCTCAGCTCAGGTGGGCTGGAGGCGCTTTGCAGGGAAGCAGGAGAGAATCTGGAATTGTGAAACAACAAAAATGCAAAGTAAAGGATGTGTTTGTGTGTATGGTTAACAAACAGAATTAAACTTTTTTTTATTTTCTTCTGCCTTCTAATGTGTGTGCTGTCAATCCATGTGCCACCAGTCCCACTTGGAAACCCAGTTCTGACTGTTCGATTTGTGTAAACGTGGCTGTTTGATGTAGCTGTTTAGGAGGAAAACATTGGGGTAGCCTCTGTAACGTGCTGCAGTTCTGTGACTGGTGCCCCTTGGCTCTGCTGGAGCAAGGTAAGCGAAGCCGCCCCTTCACGCTGCCCAGCAGAGCTCAGGTGGTCGTCCCGGGGTCTGCGTCTCCAGCAGCAGCTTGTGCCCGTCCCGCTGAGCCTTGCATCTCTCATCCAAGCTTGTTTTCTTCCTACTGACTTGAAGTAAATTAGCTTCTACTCTTTTTCCTTCATCCCTCAGAAAGAGGAAAAAAAAAAGAGGAAAGAAAGGATGAGAACTAGCTTAGAAACTGTTGCGGGTGTGAATGCAATTTCTAAGCAGAGTTTTTTTCTTGCTGTTCTGCCTGCTCTACCAGCATCGTGCTCCCAACAGCCCCTCTGCATGTGGTGCAGTTCTCCCTCCTCCGAGAAGAGGGTCAGGTCCTACCTGAGACTGCAGGGGGGGCCTGGCCGTTCCCTGTGCCTGCAGGGAGGTGCAGCCAAATCCTAGTGCGGCAGGTGGGGGAAGTGTCTCTGGTTTTCTCTGTTTTTATCGAATGCCACTGGTGGCTTGGTTATTGCTCAGCCACAGCGATGCTGCTTGATTTATACGGCTTCTATCCTTGCTCCTCTGCAGCTTGAGTACAGCCGTTACAAAAGCCATCTGCAGCTCGTGCCTTTATTTCTTGGGTTTCTAGGCTGGCAGATGGCATGGACAAAAAAAGAGCCTTCCTCTGTCTAAATTAAGCAATAACACGTCAACTTCCAATCACATTCTTCTTATCACCTCGTGATCACGCTTTCCTGAAATCCCTGCCTCCAGAGCTAAGCATGATAGATACTTCACAGCCTTACGGTTTGTGTCTGCAAGAAGTCTCCGTACCACGAGCCCTGAAAGAAATTTCAAGCAACTGCACACCTGTCCTTGCCTCCCACCTCCCGGTTTGCAGCAGCTCTGCTCAGCCAGCCATTTGTTGCTGCTAAAATAAAACACCGGCAGATTGCTGCTTGGGGTAGGGGCTGGAGCTGATGTGCTGCCGTTCGGTGTAAATTCAGGGAGCGTTTCAGTTCCGAAATCTCATTTTAGAGGTTTTTTATCTTGCCATGATAAAAAGAAATAATTTGACTCGGTTCAGTTAGGGATTTCTTTTCTTTCGACCTGCTGGTTTATTACTGTTTCCTTGTTTGGCCTAATTAAAGCACTGTGTGTAGCATCTTGTTAGTCTGAGCTCCGTCCCTGCATCGCTCCGGGTCGTGCATCTTCGCCGATCGCTTTAGCAGCAAGAGTGGCCCTGGGCGAATAATTTGTAGCAAATCACTTGACTGACTGAACATCGCCTCCTTTCTTGGCTTATGAATTGTCTGTGGCAGAATTGTTGTTTTCCCAGGCTTGTTACTTGTAATGATTTCCCAGCTAATTCCTGCAAATAATTTTTGGGCTGGGGTTTCTCACCCAAGGTGCCTCATGACTCGGTGTTCCCCAGTCAGGCTGCTGGAATTCACTGAAGATGCTTCTGTTTCTATTGAATGAGTGTAATCAACTTCAATGGTAATATTTAACAAATTCTTGGGTGTTGTAGGTGTTTCAGTCCTTCCGCTTTGCTAAATGCTTGCATGTGGAAGCTGAACAAAAATAATAGCAATTAATTACAGGAAAATGTCTCTTTTATTCCTGGCTACTTTGTGTTGGATACTTTTTTGTGATGTTCCCTTAGTTCCCACCTGTCCCCAGCTGCTTCTGCCTGCCTTCATCAGCTTGGGCCACTCCGTGCCCCATGGTGAGACGGTGTCTTGCTCCCAGAGGAGGTGTTTCCTGTAAGGAGGGAATTACCTCACTGGTGAAGACGGGGCGCTGGGCTCGCTCTGCGCGATGCTCTAATGGAAAAACACGCTGGCTATTTTCTGCTCTTTCCTCAAAAGTTGATATGCTGGGAAATTGTAAGCAAGTGGTGACAGGTGACTCATTTATTTTTGTCAGCTTAGCAACAAAGGCTGCCCTTTGCCACCACGTCGGTTTGTTATGGCAGTGTGTTGGCTGATATTGAAACTCATCAGGATTTTTAATATATCTTACTGATACAGCATCATGGCTGTGCAACTGCATTCCTCTTTTTTTTTCCTCTAAAATTTCATTTCTAGCTTCTTCCCATTACTTCCTTAATCTTCCACATCTACAGGCGTGTGCATGCTGCTTTCCTATGGTAGTTCTGCTAGCCTAAGGGTAGCAGTTTTGAGGCTCATCGGATCATTACTGCCTTCTGCCTCCTTTTACAGCCCAAAGTGGAAGGGGAAATGGGAGAGGAAGAGTGATAAGTTTTTTATTTTTATTTCTTTTCTGGGAGATGCGATGTGCCATTGCCAGAAATGATTGGGAGTGACGTGCCAGCAAGCTGCTGAACGTGTCAGTTAGCAAACACTGTCGAAGTTAGGAAATGCCTGGAGCAGTGACAACACCGAGCCCGGTGCCATCCTGCCCAGGCTGGCGTGAACCCAACCAGCCTGAGCAGCGCCGTGGGAGGCAGCGAGCTCAGCGTGGGCATCCGCTGTGTCGTCGCCCACCTTCAGGGGAGACCGGAGCTCTGCTGGTGGAGGGGTGCCTGGGAAGAGATCCAGCTCTGCTCTTAGAGGGGCTGGAAAAATGTTTGTTTTTAATTACATTTCACATGCATCCCCCACATAATTTGCTGATCCCATAGTGTAAGTGGAAATCATTCTCTTGACTTCTGCTGCTATCACCCAATGCTGAGGTGATTCCAGGGGCAGCAGGACTTGCCAGGACCACCTGATGGTGGTCCAGAGCTCGCTGGGTGTTTGACCGGCAGTGACGCCACGATGGAGGTGCTTCCCACAGCTCTTCTCACTGCTGGAGGTGGAGGTGGGTGGCACGCTGCCCACCCAGAGCAAGCCGCTTGTCTCCTCGTTCACGCTGATGAAGCAGCAGTTACTCCTCCAGATGGGCTTTGCTCTGCTGGTGGCTGCAGTGAGCTGTGCTGAATCTGGTCCAAAGTTTCTGGGTGTCCCTTGAGCTGGAAGAGGTAACTCGCTGCCCTGCCTCCTGATGCCGCATAGCATGTTGTGTGGCCGAAGCTCTGCTCGTCTTGGGTCTGACAGGATCACTTGTTAGGGTTTCTTGTCACTGCCTGGCAGCTGCTTATGGTTGTAGTATGGAAGAAGCCAGGGAACTTGGCAGGCATCACTTTGTGCTCATCTCCACGTATTTTGAGCATGTTAACGTGAACAAGCACAGCAGTGGTCTTGGAGGGTATCGGTTGTGTGTTTCTTTGCACACCGCTTTTCAGTGAAGAGGGTGAGGAAACAGTGCTGTGGCCTTTGGCCTTCACACAGCTAAAAGCTGCTGGATCTCTTATCTTCAGCAAAGGTGCTGGGAACTTTATTTCCCTAAATGTTACCAGCACTTCCATTGACACAAGTTTTTATAGAACGTTTCTAGACCCTTTAGCTTCAACAAAGCATTGAATAGTTCATGGACGGCGCTGCTGCAATTATCTGTCCTCCATGCATTCCTCTTAGCTTTCCGGCACAAACCCCGTGTTAACCATACATCATTATTAGACCGACTCCGTAACACTAATTGACATGGAATGAAATTCAGAGCAGGAAACAGACGGGCTTTAGCATTCCCTCCGAACAGACTGCAAATTAGTGGTACTGCTGTAAAGGTTAACTGAAACTGAAAACTCTTCTCTTACTCCCATGTAGGCTGAATGTTTCCGTTTTGGGGGGAAATAGCCGTGATTGGTGCCTAAATAGCACAGGGGACACAAAGAGAAGGAGAGCACCTCACCTTGAGGAAATCTCGTAGCAATGCATCACTGCTGTACGGTGACTTGCCCAGAGAAGCTGTGGCTGTCCCAACCCTGGAAGTGTTCAAGCCAGGCTGGATGGGGCTGTGGGCGGTGTAAACACGAGAAACACTTGTTAAACACTTGTGTTCCCTGAGAATACAAGATTTTGGGTTAGGATTAAGAGGTACTGAATGTTTGGTACTAAAAGCAGACCACAGCAGAATCATCTGCATTATTCAGACCTTCTTATGTGATAATATGGCAATCTTTCACGTGATTATACTACTAGAATTATTTGAAACTGTTTTTTCCCTTAGTAGCAGTCTACAACAATCCCCCAAAAATCAACTAAAGGATTAGCAATATGTAAGAGCCAATAAAATAGTTATTCTGTGACAAAGAAGTTCGTTAGCTTACATACATCAGATTTTTCTTGCACTAACAATAAAGAAGTACCACTTGCACTTCCTTATTTTAAATGCACCGGGGGATTTTCCCAGAGCACGTCCGTCCTCTTGCCCCTGCACTTCCCAGTCACTGCAGCAGCGAGCGCCTCGTCCCCACCCAGCGCTGCCGTGTTCCAGCCGCAAGGTGAATTCCCCCGTGGCACGAGGTGTTCCTGATGACACGCACGGAGCCAGTAAGACCCGATAATATATTGCTTATTAGGATGCATGAAGATGCTGGAGGATGTCCGGCCACACTTTTTTGCTTACGAGGATGTTCAGACAGAGCAGTGGAAAAGCTGAGTGGACACTTCATTAATGACTATGTACTTGTGAGAGCAGACTTAGGAAAGCAGAGAAGTGCTGTGCAAATGGTTCGTTAATTTCCCTGTAAATGAACCATCGAGTAGGAAACTGACTATTGGTGACTAAAATAATTTGACCAGGAGAAACATGCATACAAAAAAAACTTTGTACCTTACATGAGGTACATGCATTAGAAAGATCAGCAGAAATGCTGCCGCTCCTTTAAGTTTTTCTTTCTGCAGGCTCCTAGCTTGCCCATCGGTTGATGCAATGTAGCAGGAGCCCTTCAGAGGTTTGACCCCACTTGGTGAGATGAACCAAATCTGCTTTGCCTGCTGAGGAATGACACTGCTGCAGAAGGAAGGTACAAGCCCTTGGGCAATGAAAAGTTCTGCTTTTTTTTCCTCCTTTCTGCAGAAAGTGGTGCATGGAAGTCAAAGCATGGCGTGAATTCCTTTCAGGTTAAATTCCTGTTTCTGTCATGTTCTTCAGTAGGAAGTTTTCTAAGGTATTGAGCTCAACATGAATGTGGCCAAATTCTATCATCATTTGACTTGACAATAAAATACCTTTTTGTTTATAACTTTAAATTCAAAGTTAATTCTGCATCACCTGCAGAAAACATAAGAAATGCGTTGTCTGCTTCCCAGCCCACTAGGTAGGTGTCACGTCCCAGAACGCTCTCAGGATAGTCACTTCCAGCTCAGAAATGTGTACAAAATAACGTGTAGCCTCTCTTTCTGCCAGCAGAAAAGCAAATAGAGTATGTTTCACTTCATTTTTTTTCCATTTTTGTCTTCCTTAATACACATATCATCACACCAATTAAATAATTTCTCAGTTAAAAAATAATTTATAGACAGTTTCTCCTGAGCTAAAGCATTTTTTCTGTGTGCAAGTGCCCATCTGCACTGTGATCAGCTTGACTCTGAAGAGCTGTATTTCATCTCACACGGTTCCATCCTATGGCTTACTGTCGGCAGGCTGTGGTGTGTGCTGCGTCCCTGCAATTAGGCTACCAGGAAATGTGAAACTAACATAAATATTCAGTGATGAATTTAGGATTGACTTGTTCCAAAATACCGATACTGAATTTCAAAGCTGTGAACTGAACGGTTCCCAGGGTCTGTTTCCCTCACACCCAGAACATGTGTTTTGGTTTAATTCTGAATGAGAATATCTTTTTTTTATTGTCAGCAGCTCCCTGGTGTGGGAAGCACCGGCCGGGTGAGCACCTAGCGCCTGTGGGGGAGCCTTGTCCTGGTGTCAGCGCCCTAACATCAGGATTTTAATGTTTCTGCAACTCCCCCAGACACCCACACCATTACGAAGACCTGATCCTGACCTGTTTCCAGCTGCGGAGAAAGGAGGGTTTAGTGGCCTTTGTAAATAACTTCATTTGTATTGCGATTGCTTTTAGAAACCCTGCTTATGGACAAAACCCAGCTGTGATGCTCTGGAAACAGCACGGAGCCAGCAGTGCCCCAGGAAGCCCCCAGCCTCGCAGCCCTCTCCCTGGGCTACTGCAGTTTGGGCAAGAAACAACATGAAATGCCTTTGGCCCTAAATAATAATAATAATGTATTCTGGTTTGGGTGCAGTTTTGCACTGAGAGACGTTTTTAACTGAGGGTGAAATCTGTTGTCCTTCAGAAGATGGTTTTGTTTACCTCAATCAGTGCTAAAATATTCATTAAAGACATCAGAACTGCTTTTGTATTATGCAAAGAAACTTTGTATTTAGTGTTGTCTGTATGCGTTCGGCATATGAATGCATAATGTTCCTAGTGCTCAGACACTGCAAACAGTTGCTTTAAAAAAGGATCCCAATGACTTTCTAAAATGTATATTTGATTTAAGGAAAAACAAGCTGAGGATTATACCAGCCCTCTGGATAATTTTCATATGAAAGACTCTGGACAAAATCTTTTCTCCCAGGGCTTTTCAGAAGGGCTAAATTAATTTAAATAGAAAATGTGAGATGTAACAAACAAAATAGAAAAACAAAACAAAACCAAAAAAACAGCTCCCCCACACCTTTCCACTGGTTGTTTTCTGTCGTTGCTTTCTTATACGAAGGCCCTCCCAGCTGGGCTGCTTCTCCCTCAGGGTGCTCTGAAGGAAATACCCACGTTGCAGTCTCCCAGTACAGAGTCATGTCATGCTGGTGGCATTAGTCAAATTTTCCACTGAAGCAAATGCAAAATGTTCTGCAAATTTCACAGAAATGGTTTATAGTCCTCAGCCTGAGAAGCTGGGGAATTCCAAATTAAAATCGGCTTTGGACACGCGTGTCAGTAAATGAGATTGTGCCGCTGCCTCTAACCCTGTGCTTGCGTCCTCCTGGCAGTAGTTGTTTCTTTGAGCCTTTATAGCAAAAAATACCTAATCACATTACAGCAGGTTATGATTTTTTTTTTTAATGGACTGTCATGGAGTTTCAAGAAATTTGCATCAGTTTCCTTGTCAGGACATAAAAACAAGATTCAGGAATAAATACAAACTATTTGGGCATAGGTAGAGATGAATCTCTTTCTTTAACAAATCTACAATCAAGTGTGGAGTAACCAAGAGTAACTGCATCCTGCTAATCTGCTTTGCTTTCTTGTACAGAAGAGAAGAACAATGCTTTTGCAACTTAGACCAGTACTGAACAATTTCTGAAAGAGGACTAAAGAAGAGGACTTGATACCACTTAATAAGGCTATTTTAAAACAAAATGTTGTTTTTCCCTTGGAATTATTCCCTTCCAGATCTCTGATTTGAGCCTTTTTATTCTTCTAATAGAGATCTAGTTGCTAATAGGATTCTTGAGGTGAAACAGTGGTAAATTTCTAACTATTTTTATTCATCAAGTAGCCTGAGCACATTCTTCTGCTTTTTGTCATCTTCTGCATAGCTCCATGCAGCTGAGTGCTTTCCTATTCCCCCAGCTGCTGTAACTCAGTGTGATGACTTTAAATAATGGGAAGAAATAAAAAATGATGGAGTTAAGCATATTCAAGTGGAAATAATGTGAAAAATATTATTCAGAGTAGATACAGATCTTAGTTTTAATTTCACCTGTCCATTGCTACATTAAAAAACGTTCCTTTTACGGCCCAAATCAACAAAATGTCAAACTCCTGATGGGAAATGCCCTCGCTATTGCCTGAGAATAGTTAGCGCTGGCCCTGTCCATATATCTCACTAAACAAAATATCCCTTAATGCATCTGTTACGTGAGGATGTTTCAGCGTGCTTGATGGCATTTAGTTTTCATTGCTACAGGGTGAAGTTAGAGCTCTGAGCAGTCGGGGAGGATGAGGTGTAAGTGGGTAGTAGCAGAAGGCAGTGGTGGTTCTTCCTGCAGCACCGCGTGTGCTGTAGGTGTTCCTGGGGGAAGGAGGGTTGATTCCTTCCTGCAAGCCTGCAGGTACCCTCCCTGCTTGGGTCGTTGAGGCTCCTTGTGTGCGTATGGGGTTTATTCTGTCTTTTTGCAGATGGACACGTAGGACATAAGCTGCCACAGCAGCTTGGTGCTGAGTCTCGATGCACCTTCTTCATCTTCCACATCTGTGTACTGTACCCACTCTGTATACTGCATCTCCTCTCTGTGCTGCTTCATGGTCGGTTTGCTGCACGGCAAGCTGTGTTTTAAGATGTACTCACCCGTGGCTGCAGTGTGTACACAGGTGTGCTGCCGAACACAGCCAGACCTCCACCCAGAGAAGCAGAGATGGCACAAAACGAGCCTCTGGGCAAGGGGTACTGCGTGCTCTGCAAGTGCTGCTTCACGTGAAAAGTGTGGCTGTGCCAGGTTAGAGGATTTTTTGTTCAATACCCGCATAAATCAGAGGACAAGGATGAATAGCTGTGATTTATGTTTCGCATTGCTGTGCTCCTGATGTTTTCTGCTGGAGGGGAGTGGCCAAAGCAGGTGATCCATCCAAAGAGGAATTGCGTGCTGCCTGCTGGACCGAGGCCATGTGCAGCCCTTGCCACATCACCTGCCGAAACTGGGAGTGTGCCAGTGGCGATGGGCCCATTAACTGGGAGGGATGCTGCTCTTCCTGCTCCTCCAAGGGCTTGCTCTGTGACTGGAGGAAATCATGGCTTGATCTGTAAGACCATTAAAAAAAAGTTTGATTTTTGTGTTCCCTGGGATGGCCTTTTTACTGGAGCCTTAACCTAAAGAAGTGCTGCTGCTAAGCGGGCTCCTTACCCTGCGTCGTCTGCACGCGGTGCCTGAGCCTGCCTTTCCAGCACGGAGTGACTCTTTGGAAAAAATATCTCCCATTAACAAGATGTGTGCTGGTGTTCTGGAAGTTTCTGCTGTAACCCTTCTTTTCACCACTTGCCTAAATGAAGCTTCACGTTCGCAGTGGCTCATAATCCCACGGCAGCACCAGTGTTTAATGCTTAGCTGGAGCTGCTTAAGGCTTTTTGCATGAACACCACGCTGTGCGTTGCTGTTCTCCCCGTGTACGTACAGCTTCTGACAGCTGTTTGGAGTGGAAGTGAAGTGACATCTGTGTCTTTGGTGGACGTGCAAAGAGAGGAATTAGTTACATGTTTTTCTAGGTTCTTTATTTCCCAAGCTCTGCTTTTTGAACGTTCAGGTGAACTTGTGTCTCTTTGAACATCCTTTTCCTTAGATTTCAGAGCGCTGCTGTGCTGGTTCTTCTTTATCTTCCTGCTCCATCAGAGCTCGACGATGAAGCAGCAGCACCTTCCGTGACAGCTGCTTGTGTTGTCAAAGGAAACTTGTTCTGTTGCGCCTCAGCAGAAGGTTCCAGCACTGCACAATCCCCGATCTGCACTTTTAAAATCAGCTGTCAAAGTTCCTGCGGGTGTCTTGGCCAACAGCAGTGTTATTTACAGCCTGCCTGCCTCAAGAGCGGGAGATAAAATACTCCTACACCCAAAAGTTGTATGTCTAAACAGAGCTGAAGGTGTAACGAGCTTGATACTTTATAACGGGAGAAATGGGTTTCTTCTGCTCCTGACCTGAGTTTCTCGTATGCCACAAAAGACTGTGAACATTGCCTCAGTTGAAAATCAGGCTGTTAACAGACGTGTGAAAAGACTCTGGTGCCTGTTTATTCTTCCTGGGGCTCAAACCTGCTGACCTGCAACCCTGTAGTTGTCCTGAGACCAGGAATGTTGCAGGACCCTCAGAAAGGGAGGGGAACCGAATCGGGACTGCCTCCCGTCGCACAGCGTCTCCATAGGCTGCTCGGCTGTGCCATGTGCCAGGCACTTGTGGCAGAAGAGCAGAGCTTTTTGCTGAGTAAGGGGAAGTTCCTTATGATGAAGATGTGAAAGTATTAAATAAAGGCATTTGACTTAGGGGAAAAAATCACAAAGGAAGCTGGTGGAAGGAAAGGATCGTCAGTCTGTCTAGGATTTCTGCTAGAATAAGCAGGGAAATTATTAATTGGTGTTTTGGGAGAGGTAATAAAACTTCAACAACCAAAATTAAGTCCTTATCTCTTTGGCAACAGAAACAGAGGACTACAGAGGTTGTATTGGGAAATAATGTCCATATTCTCCAAATTCAAGTGGCTTCTGAGTGCAGGAACGTTTGCTAGCTCCAGTACCTAAGTTATTTTATATTTTAATATGCAGGTATTTTGCACTTGTTAAATCCTCTTCCTTAACTGAAGGGTTGAGGTAAATCACAGCAATAAAGCACATGTGGTATGTTCAGGAGAAGCCTCAACATTTTTTTTTAAGCTCTGATAGGTGAATGTTGAATTTTATACTTTCACAAGTAAATTCCAAGCTTTACCAAAAGCTCTAAAAAAGTGCACGTCCCTCCGGCTGCAGCTCAGCCACGCTTCTCTTCGCCCTGGGTGTCTGCTTCCCCCCTCAGGGTGAGTTTAACAGGGGCATCCCTGCCCTTGCTGTCCTTTTGGTGGTACAGCTCCATACACAGTAATGAATCGGGACCTTAGCTTAAGTTTTGGGTTTGGGAATTACAGCTTTGAATCTGCATTTTGTAGTTCATGCCCCTCATTGACATGTACGTTGTGTTGCTGGCTTGCAGCATATTGCTGCTTCCCAAGTCATAGGCCTTCCGAGCTGTGAAGTGGTGGTTGAGATTTTAGGCTGTTCAGCTGCAGCACCTCGCACTAGAACTGTTCTTTGCTCCCTTGGTAGGAGGTACAGCTGTGGGCCAGGTGTTCGGCCCGAGGTAGGAAAGCTCCTGGGGGACAGCACCGACTGCATGCCTTTGGGGCAGTGGGGGCGGTTGGGCTGCAAGATGCGGCAGCACCAAGCTGGTGGAGCTGCACTTCCCTGCGGGCAGCGGAGCCGGTGAGGGGCCAGCAGATGAACACCCGTGTCCTGTCCCCCCTCCTTGCTCTGCCGCAGACAGTGCCGTGTTCCCTGCGGTGCTCCTGGAAGGAGCCTGCAGCTAAAGGGTCAGGCGTGAGACTCTAGGGGAGATGGAGATACCCAATCCCCCACTCCCCAGGCAATCTCAGCGTTGCCAAGTATTCTACTTCTTATGAAAATGAGTATTTCCCGAGCTGGAGAATAGGAGTGAGGTGCTTTTCTGGAATCACACCTTTTTCCTGTGTGCTTTCAGCGGGCAGTTCTGTAAACACTTTTATTGCTACGCTAATGCACACCAAAGCCTAAAGAGCTGATGTCAAGAGCTTCTCACCAAGCTGACTTTTCCTGGTGTTGGTGTTCCGGGGAGCTATGGAAACGTGCTCTCTGCAGGGCTCTGTACGGGAGGATAGGCTTTTGTTGTACAAGACGTGGTTTTCCCACCCGTGTTCCCAGGCGGCAGGTACGTGCTCTGTGCAGGGCGCAGGCTGCTTGTTTGATCTGCTGGTTTGCTGCCTTCTGTCCCGGAGGGAATTGCGCTTCTGGAGAGCTAAGGTTATACAAAAATAATGTGCTTGAGGTGTCTGCAGTCAGGTAGACGTGATAGACCATGCTGTGATTATTACTAAGGCACCGGCTTGGAAGCTGGAGTACTTTTTGCTCCAGACAAAAATATTCAGCCAGAGGATTTCCTGTGGCTGAGATGGATGCTGCGAGGGAAAAATACCCTTCCAGCTCCTTCTCCGGTTACTTCAAAGAGGAGGCTAGAGAAAGAAACCTGAAAATGCTCCTAGAAGAGAGGTTTGAAGGACAGCTATTCTTTAATAGAAAAGTGGAGCGTAAATCACAGTAGGATGACAACCTGCCTCCGCCATTCCCCGCCGGATCGTCTTCCAGCAGAAGGGCTGTAGCAGTCAGCTGTCTGCCTCCGCAGCATGTTCGGAGGAACTGTTTTCTGTGTAAAGTGAAAATGGGACGCTGTAATGTGGAGACATTCTGGCAGACAGGACATCAGGAAATGCATATGATGCTCTTGTAATGATGTTTTCTAGCGGCTGCAGCTTTTGTCAAATGAGCACAGAAATCCATCAGTGGTAATATTCCACAAAAGCTCAAATACGGCCAAATGGCTAGGCAGTGGGACACAGCACACGGGCTGAATTGGCTTTAGCTTGGAGCTGAGCGTTCCATTTATCTGCTTTGGCAGAAGACGATGAATTTCTGATACTCCTTATCTTTTTATGATAGCTTTTCCTAGGCCATCCTTACTCTGCTTTTATGAGCCCTAGGATGACTGAAAGAAACTGCTTCAAAAGGCCCCTCCATGGTTTGGTGCTGCTCTGGGCTCTGGCTTTGTGCGAGCGCTGCTGTGCCCGTTCCCATCCCCTTCGCGTCCCCGACACCAGGTTTTGTTCTCGTTAGGCAAGATGTGCCTGGTACGCGCTGCAGTCTGGATGAGTCCTTCTCGTGCCTCCTATTGCCATGTGTCTAATGGCAGATAAGCAGTATGCAGCTTGTTATCTCAACAGAGAGCCAGAGCCTTGCTGTGGTCAGTGGAGCCACGATAATTGGTATTAGCTGAGTCTGGAGCATCGTTACAAGGTTTTGGCTTGTTTAGTGCACTTCCCTAAAACCGAGCTGCTGGGTCTGCGGGGGGACGGTGTGTTTTGGGGGTAGGAAGGGGTGGGGGTGGTTGGAACAGTGGGATCAGCACGAGGTGCTTCTCATCAGTTTGTAACTCTGGCCTCACTTCTTTAGCTGCCGCTGTGCCCTGGCACCAGCTCTGTTGGCCTTGTAGGGGGACGAACAGAATGAAATTGCAATGCTGGACTGCTTGGGGATAGGAAGCAGGAGCTGTGCTCATGCCCCAAAGGTCTCTCCAGATACCGTCCATTCGCCAAGGCAACCCGTGGTAGTCTGCTAAAAGGGTTTGTTTCTGCCTCTCAACTGCAAACACATTTAGTGTGATCTTTATATGGCAGCTCTCTATTATGGGGTTATTATTATTATTATTATTATTATTATTATTATTATTATTATGGAACAGTGAGGCTCTCTTGCATAGATTTGTTATCTGACTGCTCTAATTGGCCTGATTTATGATCTGGTTATTTTTACTCTACTAGTAGATCCCAAATTAATTAACGCTGCGGCAGTGCTGGCTCGTTAGCAATATTCCTTTGGCTCATCCCCCACAGAAGTGTATCATTAACCTCAGACATGGATTTCTGTTGTGACACCGTTCCCTTGTCCTTCCCTCTCGGAGACTCAGTGCTGCTCCTC
Organism: Nettapus auritus; assembly: GCA_011076525.1. Taxonomy (NCBI): domain Eukaryota; kingdom Metazoa; phylum Chordata; class Aves; order Anseriformes; family Anatidae; genus Nettapus; species Nettapus auritus. Next base: position 8,877,467 of record CM021778.1, read on the forward strand.
GACGCCCTAAGAGCTGCCTTAGCTGCCTCGCGTGCTGCATGCTCTCCTCATGGATTCCTGTGTGCTCTGTTTTGCTCGTTGGCCGGGCAGTGTGATGTGCTGTTGCATCTTCCCTGAGCCTTCTGCCTTTGCTACTTGTATGCAAGGCAGTAGTCGTGGTGTCACTGCGGGAGTCGTTTGATTTATTTGCATGTGAGAGAGATGCATCTCGTTGCGTTCTCCTGCTTTGGCAATAACTAGGTATCAATATATCAATTGTCAGGTCAAGCCTTCCAAATAACATCTGGCTGAGCTGCTGGTTTTTTTTTTGTTGTTGTTAATAAAGCAATTCTTCCTCATATCATCCTGCAAAGTGCTATTACTCAGAGGCTGTGTTTTTCTCGTGTTATGGCTCTGAGTCTCATTTCGAAACAAACCTCTAAGCCCCAGTTGTGATGGGATTGTCTGTCAGAGCCGGTGTTTATCAAACACAGCCTCGCTTCTCTGCAAAGTGTTCGCCTACACAGCGTGTTATGGCTTTGTGCTGCACTACAGTGCTGCCACTTCAGACGCTTTGAGAGCCGTGTGGCTGTGCGTTCATCACCTGAGGCAGCTACAGCTCACGTGCTGGACACTAGATATCACCTGAAGGTTTTGCAGAATCTATCTTCTTAGAGGGTTTTGACATTTCTGCCTGTGTTAGGTTACCTGGAGTGAGCAGAAGATGCAGTGGAATGTCACCATCCTGGTTTTCATTTGTAATTGCACTGGGGTCCCACAGGCCCCCCCCCCCTTTGTCCCCTACTCTTGACCAGTCCTGGAAGCATGAAATAATTAGTGTGGTTACACTGACGTGGGACAGCAGGCAGCGTTACCCACCAGCCTTCTCGTGTCTGCTCGTAGCAGATGAAGTCCTCAGCTGGGAGGTCGATGCCACGTAGGTGCTGTTGGTCGCGGTGTGCGGGCACCGTAATGCCGGGGTCCTGTTCATGTTCTCCTTTAGGGATGTCGCCAAGAAGCAGCACCTGGGAACATAACGCTCGTTTATGGCACTGCAAAACTGCAGCTAAGCTCCATGATAAACACTTCCTCTCTCTGGGTAGAGGTCAAAAAGGAGGCTTTTCGCAGCCAGCTATTCAACACCAATTAAAGTCATTAGCTAAAACTCACTAATTGTAGCTCCCTGTTCGTATTTAAGGTGCAGACGTAGATGATACAGGCACGACAAATTACAGGAGTAGAAACAACCTGAAGGGCGTGTAAAGCGAAGGAAGAGTTGAGTTCTGTTGGTTTTCTGTAGGATGCATGCGTGACTTAGCTAAGTGCTGTGATCGAACAGGAAATGTTCAAACTGAATTGGGAGCACAGCTGTCAGTTTCAGTGTATTTCTCTGAGAGATTATCTATTGATGATCAAGTGAAACTGGAGGTACCCCTCTACCCACCTAATTCATGGCACAATACATGAGATCAAAGACTTCTCAGACTAATTCTTGCCTGGATCAAGTCCCCTGCCATAGCGAATAGGAGCCAAATGAAGTGCGTAGCGATTTCTCTTTTGTTGGTGTCGTCTTGGCTGCTCATCCTTGAGTACCTGAGAGCTTTAAGCAGCACTTTTCCCTGTCACACAATCAGACATGCATCTGAAGGGCTGGGAAACGTCCTTCAGCCGTGGCTGGTTAGACGTCTGTATCACTTGGCCGCCGTCCTGCAGCCCTTCCCAGAACCTCCAGCCAAGTCCCGCCTCTGGATCTGGGATGGGCTGGCAAGCTTTAGTCTGCAACATTGCCAGTGTTTTAGAGTTCACCACGTGTCAGATAAGAGTCAAAAGGAAAGCATTAAAATTCCCCCAAATACATGTGACCTTGTCATCACATTGTCATCTTCTTGACCTCTGCTTCACTGATATCTCTTACGTTGCAAGTCACAGAATTTCCAAGGGACAGATTTTGCTCTTTCTCATCAGTCCTCTGCCTTGCACTGGAGACTTTTCCAGCACAAGGACACGGTGGCTTGTGGTGGCATCCTGGGGAGAGAGGTCTGAGCCTCTGTGAGTGGCTGTCAACGGGACGTGCTGACCACAGCAGTGTAATCCCATGTTCTTCAACTGGACTTTCAGTAAGGCAAAAGTGATGCAGCAGCCTCCCTGGAGGAGCGGTGGGTGTGATCAAACATATTTTTACAGTGGTGCAACAGCTGATGAGATATGCCAAGAGCATTGTTCCTTATCGCTGTCAGCATCCAGTAAGAAAGATGGGCTTCAGACACTGAGAATAGAAAGCTGCAAACCAAAACCGGGCACGTTTCTTCGCTGCAAGAAGTGGGTGGTCTCGCAGTGATGCTGCAGCTGCTTGTATGGGTGATGGATACAGGGGACGGGGTGGAGGTGAGCATTTTGGTCATGGTGCTAGTCAGATTTGCCCTATCAGATCTCCCTGGTAGCTGGGATCCCCAGACCTCCTTTGCCCCAGCTCCCTTTGCCTGTGCATTTTGTAAACCTCAGCGTAACGTTTCCCCACGACTACCAAACCAATAAAGAGGTCAGCCTTCCCGCAGACTGGAAGATATTAACGGGAGTAGAAGCAATTTAAAGCTGTTTGAAACCTAGATCCTGGTTGTTCCTTCTAAGCCTTCCATTTAGGATTATTCGACTTGGTGTATGTTTCTTTCTGAGCAGCTTCTTGCTGCCGGCACTGTATTGACATTGCCAGCGTCTGCAGCTTCTGCAACAAAGCAGGCTCCTTGAGCAAAGGCTTTGGCAGGAAGAAGTCTCAGCCTGTTCACAAGCCAGGCAGGGTCAGGAGCTGAAGCCAGATCTCATGAGTGTGTTAACGTTTCTTTTAATCACAAACCCTCTTTTCTTTGCATGACTCAGTAATACAGCCAAAATCACCGCTTTCACTGAAGTTTAACCGGTTCTTTTTATCAGGACTGGAGCTGCGTGTAGGGTTGTCATTCCAGAATGCACTGATGAGCTACAAGAAGCCTGAAAGGAAAACAAATGTAGGAACGTAATTCTTGATGTTAGAGATTCCAGCTTCATGCACATGAAGAAAGTATCTCTTAGTTTTTGTTTTCCTGTAAGGGGACACACGTGTGGGCATATATAAGAAATGTAAAAGATCAAGACATTTGTGAGCCTTCAAAAAACAAACCCAAACCAAATAGATGTCCCACGTGATGCAGTGTACGTGGTAGTCTGTAAGCAGGTTGTGACATTTGTCTCTCAGAGTATTTCCCGGACTAGGATGGCAGATAATTTGGAAACAAATCATTTAATGGGAAGAAATAAAAGATATGACATCCAAAAGTGAAATTAATTCTTTAGAGCTTTAACTGGAGCGGAGGAAATTCTTGGGAACGTCTCCAGGTCAGTACAAGTCAAGCCAGATTTTGATTTAGCAATACCAAAATCTCAACCTGCTCTCCTGCCAATTAGTTAATTGCAACTATCCCTTGCTATTGGTGTGGGTGCGTGGACGTGCATTGCCCTCCTTTGTGAGGGCTCCTGTTGTGAGCCTCTTGGAGCAGCAATTACATTTGCCCCGGGAAGTGAAGGGATCATGACACTCACTGGTATGCACTTGAATCGTACCATTGTTGGGCCTTATGATGAGAAGCATGGCAAAACCTCTGCTTAACTAGCATTAGTTGCTTTACACGACATGGATGGTGAGGATCTGTAAGAAGCCTTAGTCAGAAACTATTTTTGTTTAAATCATTTCTCACTTCCTGCATTATTCAAGACTTTGGGCCTTTGGCAAAGCCGCTCCAGCGTCCCCTGCCGCAAACAAAGGCCCGTCTGTGACCTGGTCACTGTGTACAGCGAGAGACTTTTGTCCTTCCCATGTTACAGATGAAACTGAAAAATCAAAATAAAAAATTTCTCCTCTTGCTAAGGAATCCTGAGGTTGGAGAGAGTGTGGCTTTGCTTTGGAGTTTTACTGTTATGTTAGGAGGACACGAAGATTTGTACGAATCTTGAAGGCTCATCTTTTAGACAAAGCTGAATTCAACTTTATACCGAGGTTACATCTGGCAAATGCAATCTGAAGTTAGTTTTTTTTTTTTAACCTCCTTCTTATTTATTTATTTATTTTCTTCAGGAAGAAGTTGCCTGCAAAGAAATACCGTGCTTTTCCCACTAAAATTGCTCATCTTGGGGTCCTTTGTCAATCTTAGAAGATTTTCGACATGTCTGTAAAGCTCCATAAGCTTGGCTGTGTTGGAGGGTCAGCATGTTGTTCCTGGCAGGCGTGGGTCTCCATATATTGCTAAAGAAGAACGTACCGGGTTGTTTTCTGATGGGATCAAAGCAGGCAGGAGTTTCTCAGAGGTGCTTTGGGGTAGGGAGACCTTGTGGGGTGCAGGACAGGAGGTGAGAATGGCACCAGAGCCAGATGCCAGGCCCAATATTGCTGTGCTTGACATGGTGTCCTTAGGACAGAAAGCCTTGGGTAATCATGTTGGATAGGCAGATAGCATAAAGATATTGGATTTATTTAATTGTGGCACTGATGAAGGGGTCACACAAAACACACACAGTGCCAGGGAAGCTACAGAATTTTTCTAGGTTGGAAGAGACCTCAAGATCATCGAGTACATGGGGGAAATGAAAAGGGCTCAGAACCTTTCCCTTCTCTTAATCCCCAGCGCCCGTCCCTGGGCACCACGGGCAGCAGCAGATTGAAGCAGGGAAGTGTTGCATGCTCGTGAATGCTGTGAGAGCCTTTCTGAACATCGCTGTTTTCTGACAAAGCATGTTCTCACACTGTCCTTTGATGACCAGAATTGCTTTGCTCAGTGCTTAACCCTGACCATCTGTGATCTGAAACCCTGTGGGGTGAAGAGGATCGGAAACATCACTATAAAAGCCAATGTTAAAAGACGTGCTTTTAAAAAGTACACAAAAAGTAGCAGGAAATCTTGAATCATTTCCTACCAGAGGAAAAGTGGTGGACTGAACCCTCTTGACTTCACCATGAGTCACCGTGTCCCAGCCACACGCTGGTTAGGAGAAGGGGAGGACCGACCCCAGAGCCATGGCTTTGAGTTCAAGATGATCAACAGGCGAGTTCAACTGTTTCATGAAAGTCTTCTGGAGATGACTCACAGCTCTGCCTTGATGCTGCAGCCTGTGAGCTAAAGCATGCGATCTGGAAAGAGTGCAAGTGGAGGTGTCTGCCACAGACCCATCCGGCTTTTACTGCAGGTGGAGACTGTCAGCACCTTGTTAAGTGATGCAGTCTGTAAGCATGGCGAGCCATTTCCGTTATTTTGAAGTAAAGAATAAGGAAAATACAGTCATTTTTAGAATGAAAATTAGTCTATTTTGCCTTTTATAATTTCAGATTGTAACAGTTTTGCATTTTTTTCCCACAGGACCTGTCAGTCCTCCATCAGAACCTGAATGCACGGAGTTTCTAGAAACAGGACCGAGGTGTGCCTCTGGGCCAGCTCTGCGGGACTTCTGTGATGGGTAAGTGCAGAGCGGGATCGCTGGGGCACGCGCCTTAGGTGGGGGGCTGAATGGTTGCTGATTGCATAGAGGGGCAGGTCATTAGCAGGGACTTTGTGAGCTGAGCGCTGGGAGGAGGCTCCTCCTGCAGCCAAGTCATAAATACCAAGGTTGCTCTGAGCTGCTGCTGAGTCCCCTTGCGCTGTTGGGAATGGCAGCACAATGTGTAGTGTGGGGCATCGTCAGATGGCAAATGAAATAAAAGGTTTTTCGAATATGTTGGGCCATGAGTAAATGTTGAACAAGTGTATGGTGCCTTGCAGGAAAAGATAATAATCTGAATGGAGGAACACAGTTGCCAAAGGCTCTGCTAAGTCTTGAAGACAGCTGGAAAAGGATTAAACAGCGTTTCTCTCTGCATTTGCATGTGCAGAGCACCTCTGGAAAGCCCCATGGTCAAGGGTGCTGTTTCTCAGGGCGATTGCCTTGATGTGCTTCACATACTTGGTGGTGGTTGGGTAACATGGAGATGGTCGGGGGCGGTGTACTGAAGATGTCTCAGTACTGCTCTGTTAATGTGGCATATTTCAGAGAGGCAGACTTTAACTGAAGGATCTGGAAGACATTTGGGGCTGCAGCAGAACTGGTGAGTGACAGGTTGAAGGGTCCAGCAGGAAACTTTGGCAGAGCTTGCAGAGTATGTGATAAAACAGCTTAGGACTGGCAAGGAACAAAACAGCCTGAGATTATCTGTTGGAAGAGCTCAAATTAACCAGTGACCGTGGATTCACACAGAGCACAAGCTGCCCATTCGATGTCTCCTGATGGGAGGGTGACCTGGCGTGCTGGTGGTGTAGGAGTGAGAGTAGCTTGGGGGTCTCATGGAGAGGAGCTGATGCCCAGGGTCCTGTTGTGCTCAGTCAGAGCCCTGCAGAAACCGCTGCCTCTTCGAGCAGCAGTGTGGTACTTGGGGTGATGGCAGCCTGAGTTGCACAGGATTATCCTTCAGATGAATATTATTGTTGATTGTTGCAGCAGAAGATGAATGAACTAAAAACCTGAAAGTACAGAACATTTACTGATTATAAATTGCAAATTGATGCATCATCCCATGTATTATCGCTCTTAGCCCTGAAAGGGAAGACAAACATGGTGGAAGCTGAACACTCTTGGCTTTTTGGTGGTCAGCTAAAGGAATGAGTTAGGGGTAAATAAGTGGAAAAGATTTTGCTGTGATAACAGCTGGGGAAAGTGCTCGTTATTGTGTTAAGCATATTCAAGTCTTTGGTGTTTTGAAATTCGGGAGTCGGTTCACTGAAAGGTCAGGGACTGAATCAATGAGGAGGAGTTTTGAGGATGTCTCCGGGCAGTGAGAACCTCTGCACAGAGTACGCCTGGAGCTGAGAATGCCCTCCTGCCCAAAGCCATGTTTTGAGAGCATTTCCCTTCCGCTAAGGCAGGAATTGAACGATGAGCAGGATTTCTACTCTTGGTGTCAGATTCTGATGTTCACTTTGTTTTTTCCTGATTATAGCGGGGTGAAAAATGGAATATATAGGTACTGCTGAAAGAGAGAAACTAAAAGTGAAAAATACCCGCCGATGCTGGGAAATCTGAGCTGCCGGTTTGAGGGGAAGCAAAGCAGCAAGGGCTGCTGTGGGCAAGGCTGGTGGTCTCCCTCGCCCTGTATTCAGCGCTGTTCTATCTGCAGCAAAGCACCAGGATCGCTGTGGGACTCTCCTTTTCACTGAGATGACAGCTGGAGAGCTTCCCTGTGGTTCTCTGGGGCGTATGCTTCACAAGCTGTGGTGTGTGAGAGGTTTGCAGGGAGCTCTTAGGGTCAGCAGCATTGTCTGTTCGTGCTGTGTTAGGGCATTAAGAGCTGGGCATGTGGCACAGGAGAAAGTAACGCCCTAAGAAGTGTCCTAACCTCCTGCAGAACGAGCACGGCGTGCAGGGCTGTTTCTTAGAGGAATGAACTGTAGCTTGTACCTGGCTGCCCTCTCAAATCTCTCTGAGTGGTGTGTGCAAGCATCCATCCAGCAGCGCCTTTTAAAGTGGCTGAAAATAAACACGGCAATATATAATGCAGACCAGAGCTGGCTGAGGCAGTGAGCTCTGGAGGAGTGAACAGTCAGCTCCAGAAAATAAGGATGCTGTGGCACATGATGTTCTCTGGTCCTTTTTTTTTCCTTTTCTTTCAGTAATGATGGCAAAGGTTCAGTTATTTATATCCTTGCTAGTACTGGGAGGTAATCTGAGATATTGCCCGCTCTTACTAAGATATTTACAATCTCAGCAAAATATTCTGCTCTTTCCATCTTGGAAAGAAGCAAGGAGAGAATGGGCTTGAGCGTGCAAATGAGAATCTACATTAGTGATGTGGTTTAGCCAGGCTTGCTGTGGATGAGAGCTACTCATGGCTGTTCACCAAAGATGCACGGCGCTGTGTCGCACTGATGGCTGCGGTGTCAGGCAGGGTATCAGAGGAGGACTGCATTTTTTTAAATTATTGTTTGCTTGTTTGTTTTAGCACAGCTCTATGGGAAATAACGTTTGGTCCCAGAAACAGGTTTGCAGGAACTCCTAGGAGGCGTCGCAAACGCTCAGGCATTCAGGTACACACCACAGAGGATAAATGGGGAATTGATACGTGAGAATAGACCATGGGTCTGAATAATCATTCTCCCAAACTCTCCAGGGGGTGCCGCTAGCCTGAACACTGTAGGAGGAGAGCTAGGATTTATTTGGTGAAGATTCACTTACCATAAATAAATAAAAATAAATAAGTAGGCTAAATGAGTAATGAATAGTTCAGCCGGCCCTAATGCTAAATAAACAGACTGAATCGTAATGAATATATTGGAACCCATTTGAACTGGAGCTAGAAATCCAAGGAGAAATAACTGGCACTTAAATTAGCGCTCAATATAAAATATAAATATATGATATAAAATATAGATCTCTTTTTTTTCCCTCCTGAGATTTTAAAGATTGATCTGCTCTCCGTGTTTGGAAGGCCTGAGGTATATACGCTGCTCGGTGCCGTACAGTGCCATACATCACGGAAGAGTTGTAAAATTCCTTGATGTATGCTTTTGGACAGTAACTATATTTGTAGTGGCTCTCACGGAGCGTGGTATTTATACTGGTGGGAGAGTGCTTTAAATTCATGCAGCTATCTCCATATAAAGCATTTTTATAGGATTTTCCACACTATGGGGGGTTGCACGACTTTAATTATGCAACTCAAGCCGAATCGGTAAAACTTCTATGTGAAGATAAGCCCTTTAGCGAGGCAGACTCCTGCGCTTGAACTTAAAAGAAAATCATTTTCTTCATGTGAGTTCCCCCGAGAACAGCAGGAAAAATCAATAGCTGCTCCGGCACGCAGGAGGGGCTGCTCCTTGCAGGCAGCCCAGGGGTATTGCGGTGCACGTGCTGCCTTGTGCTCCGATCCCAGCGTAGCTGAGGTCACCTACGCCCGGGTGGCACGAGGCTGCCCGGGGGCCATTGAGTCCTCATCAGACACTTGTGGCCACTTGAGTCCACTTAGCAAATTCGGGAGGGCTGCAAACAGCGGTGGGAGTCAATGACTGAAGAGCAGCTTGAGTGAAACTGGCTGATCAAGGCACAGAAAAATCAGCGTGCAAATGGAGCTGCTGAGAAGGGGCAGGAATATTTTCTTTGGAGAAACCACGGCTGCTCTTTTAGTGAGGGCAAAACACCTGGGGAGTGGGACGGGACCAGCTTTGGGCCTGCCTGGGACCAGTCCTGGTTGATGGGTTGGGGACATGCCGTTCCAGGCACGGCTGGTGGCTGCGAGCTGGCAGGCGGTGCTGCTGCGTTGCTCACTCGGGCTTTGTAGAGCAGCAGATGCTGAGGCCCACTGTGGGGTTAGAAGCGTTTTGGAGACAAGTGGCAGCTAGGAATTGATACCAATATCCCTGTGGTGGGCAGGGCTGTGTCAGTGGGCAGGCTGAGAATTACACGTCTCTAAGGACGTGGGGTGATAGCATGGTGTCATCGACAGGGAAAGGAGCCAGAGGAGCTAAAATTCACTGGTTCACCTGATTTAGAAAAAAAAAAAAAAAAAAGAAAAGAAAAAAAAAAAGAAAAAAAAGAAAAAAAGGAGAAATGCTTTCCCTTCGGGTTGTCTCCATCGCTATGTTCTGCAAAGCAGCTTTTAAGGGCAGAACACATCTGTATTCTGACTGCACTACACAACACACGGAATATAAGAACTTAGAAGAAACTAATAAGGTATGTAGTCCCCCAATGTGAGCTGAAATGAAAAAATGAGAGCTCTTTGCTTTATTATAATAGCGTGGAGCAGAGTGAAATAATGGCTTTGCATATGAAATAGTTAGGAGGATAATCAACCCAAACCTCCTATGATCCTACAATAGAGGCACCAACACTGGAGGCGGTGGAGTTAACAAATTAAGGTGCAACTAAAATAGATTCATGGTCATTTAACAACGTGTCAGGGCTCCTACAAAAATGAGTATAATGTATTTAAGTCTAATGTAAAAATAACTTTAAACAGAAAAGAATGAAGGAAGGGGAAAATGGGAGAAGATTTATTGCAGCAAACAGCTGAGGTCAATTTGCTTTCACAGCAGATGAGAAGAAAACAGCACACGTGTGCCAGGAGCTGGCTGTAGCACTTCCTCCTTCCTTCTGTAGGAAGCAAAATAGGTTGAGAAAGTATCTGAATGCTCTTATGGTGAGCAGTTGAAGTGCCTAGGAAAGGCCAAGTGGGATGTCTCATCTTGAATTTTCCTGGAGCAGTCGTTTTCCGCAGAAGTCAACAGCCTCACTTCATGAGAACCAACCTCTGATCACCAGCTCAGGGACTTGGCTGCCCAGCAAATATTCACATGGGGTTTTTGTTTTATTTTGGAGCGAGGGTTGGTAGAATTAACTTGAGCCATTGATACTTTATTTTCTGTTCCCCCTGCATTGTTGTTAGCTTGGGAGACATCGCTGTCTGCTGGGTTTCCTATCTAGGGATGGCAGTCATCAATCCAGCTTGGGCAGAGTGGATGCAGCCAGTGATTTCCTGGCCCCTGGGAATCCATCTCTGTCTGCAGCCTTTGGCTACGTAGTGTAAGAAAAATCTATGCAGTTACTGAAGTACTTAGTTACTTCTAAGCTCTGCCCTACAGAGAGGCAGGGGGGATTCAGAGGCATCTATGCAGGCACTCAGGCTGGTTTTAAGTCAGCCAAGGAAACGGCTGGCTGGGTGCTGGGAGTGCTTCGGTGGGAGTTTGCAGGCAGAACATGAAGACCAGTTTAGCTGAACAGGCAGTTATGGACTAAACCCTGTCGGATGGACACAGTCCAGGCACAAAGCTTTGCACTGCAGAGCTTCGTTGTAGGACACCGAGTTGCTCCTGCAGTGCTGAAGCTGCCTCTTTGCCAGTGCCTCTCCCTGGCCGTCGCAGCCCCCAGCAGACATCAGGCAGTGCTGGCAGAGATATAACCATTGCACCTCGCCCCAGGTGTGTGAGGGCCTTTAGGAATTAAATACTGTTTGGTTTTGCACAGTGGTCTTCCTCCAAAGCACTCTGAAACTTGAACTAGAAGAGGGTGTGGTGTTTGCAGGCAGGGCCCTTGCTATTGCAGTCCCCTTCCTCCGTTTCCCTCGATGCTCCATGTGGGGCTGCATCGTCTCTGCTGGCTTTTCTGGTAAAAAATCCAGGGAATAATCCTGTTTCTCACAGCAGTATTACTTTCACAGGAGCAGAGGAAGCATGCGTGTGCCCAAACAGGCTCTCTAAGGACTGCATTGTTAAAGAGATCTAAGTGTATGCTTAAAAACCTTTCCTTTCTTCCTGGGATTAAAATAGAGACGTTAATTCCAATGTTTAATGGCTTTACTGCGATGGTGCTTGCATCCCTCCCATGTTCATTTTTTGTGACTTGTTTAGCACTTACTGTCAGTGCAGCCCCCTGAAACAGCATGCTCTAAGTGAGCGGCTGCTGGCTGACATGGATGATTTATAAATACTTTATACAGTCAGAACATATTTATGCTGGGCAGCCGTTTATTTGGCTATTTCCAGAGACTGTCTGAGCCACTAACAGTTACATTATAGAGACAAATGGAACCAAGTTTCTGCTCAGAAAAGGCTGCTTTTGGCCATTACCCTACCAAACCTACTATTGCCAGACAAAAAATAGATAGGAAGCTTAAGCTTAAAAGATACTTTGGAAAAATAAAAACTCTGAGCTTGCCCCCTTTGAAGCTGATATAAACCTCCACTGATGTCAACACTGCAGGTGTGAGGTTTGAGAGAATTATAAAGCGTAAGAAATATTTATGGTCTTTGCTTTATGAACCAAGCGTTTGATTTAAAGGTTGCACATCTTTACTTTAAAAATCTCTGGCTGAAATCTCTTATTGGAGGCAGTAAGCTATCCTAGGCTATTAAGTCTTATAGCTATGCCTAAAAATAAATGTCAAAGAAACAGATGCAGGGAAATGGAAGCCTTGATCCCGCTTTCAGATCTCGGCTGGATCCCTGCAGGCTGGGATCCAACGGTGTACATCTGACAGCAGGGTCCATCTTGCTGGGAAACTGCAGCAAAGAAATGTCCAGGTCATGTTTTTGGTGGCGCTGGAAATTTGCTTCATGCAACTGAGTTTAACTGGGCAGCAGGAAAGCAGGTCGTGCCTCTGCCCAGCCAGCTGCGTTGGCTTGGGTTTGAAAATGACAGCCAGTGTAGTTATCTCTTGCACAGCCCATCCCGTCTGCAGCCCCTAGGCCTCGCTGCAGCAGGACTTCATTGGGATGCAGGCCGGGTTTGCAGAGCCGTTTTCCCTCCTGCTCCCTCCTTCCTGAAGCTTCTGCAGGTCTTCCCAGCAGCTCCGCTGGCTTTGCTTGTTTGTTTGCTTTCCGTCATCCTCCTTGTTCTCCATACTTCGAGGTCACTGCGCGACCGGCAGATCTGCCCAATTTATTCCTGTGTATGACAAAAGAGACCCGGGTCAGGCAATGAGCCGTGAACTTCTCTTTCTATTTCGCTGCGGTTGTATGGCAGTGATCTGCACGCTGCCAGTCATCCACCATATTGATGAGATTAGCTGGTAATTAAAAACCCAGCCAAGCCAGGCAGGGGAAGATGACTCAATTAGCAGAATGTCACTGAATCTAATTTACTTTGCTTATCGCAGATTTATTCTCTAATGAATTAGAAAAGAAGAGCAGGACACCTTCAGAGGGAGATCTGGGGGCTTAAAAGCTTAAATACTTTCTAACCCCTTTGTGCTCCTGGTTTGGTTTGCAGGGAGCGTGCAGATATTGCCAGTTGCACCGAAAGGCTGGCTCCCAATAAAGGTGCCCTAAGCCAGTGCGTGAGCAGGAATCCTGCTGTCGGCCGTTTCCTGAGAACGGCGCTGGTCAGGTCAGACCTTCCCTTGCTTACAAACCTTCGTGCGTTTTCAGGTTGAGAGCAAGCAGGGGCTTTGGATGGCATTTCATTGGCGTTGTGCTGGGTGAGCGTTCGATGTAAATGATGGTAGAACTGACACTGAATGTGATATTTGGCAAAGGAAAGCATGAGGGATTTCCTGGCTCCGCAAGCATGTCAGAAATAGACATTTTGGGCTGTAATGAGTATTTTAAGGTATTTCTCAGTGTTTTTCTCATTTCAGCTGTGATGTTCTGATGATTAACAATTAGAATAACGTATTTTACCAAAGCCCTTTGGAAATAGTTTAAGAGACTATTGGACAGATGTACAGCTGAATTTGTATGTAAAGTGGAGGCTATAAACCATTATCTCTCCTGCTCTCTTCATAGTAGATGGCGTAGCATATTATGGGTGATTTAAGGGAGGATATTACCAGGCCTTGAGCTCTTAATGTGATCTGCATGACAAAACCCACACGGCTTTATGGGGTCTCACCGATCTCACTGGGGCTGTACGGGGGGCTGTACACAGCGGGCACACAACAGGATCAGGACTACAGGCTGTGGGGTGGTTCTCCTGTTAGAGCTTGTGTGTCGCTGATCAGTACCTGTGCTTTAAAGGCTGCTAAGATGATTTCTGTCTGGGCAAGGAGACAACAGCTGGAGCAAAACATCTCATTCTGATAACTTTACTTGAATAATAACAAATATAATAGAAAATACAAAGCTTTTAAAGCTTGCAAAGCTATTAGAGGATCTCTCTCGAGAGACTTAATCCATGCTGGCATCTCTAACAGTCCAGCGAGCAGTTTTGGAAACCGTAATGAGAAGTATGCTTTTTTGTAAGCGTGTATGTGTATGTTGATTGCAGAAGGGAGAGAAGGGTTTGTAATGAGAATGAATAGGATGGGAAGTCATCTCTATTTCTGTCCTGAATCCGTTACCAAGGCATGAGAAATGTCAGTTCAGTGAGGCTGAAACTGCCCCTAAAATTCAGTACTTCCCCTAAATGTGTAACAGCTTCCGCAGAGAAGAAAAGTTTAGACATAGATTGCTGTGCACAGATGGACACAAGCATTTTGCAGCTCTGAATGTTAAACTTTAAATGTTCTTTCCTGCTATTTTCAAACCCTGCTCCCTTATTTCTTGCCCCAGCAGTTCTCCGTATCACCGAAAGCAGTTTGTTGAGCAACATGCAGTCGTCAGAGCTCTTCTCTTCTACCATATCTCAATTGCAGCAAGCTGGTTGGTTTCCAGAGACGCGGCCATTGCCAAATGAACCTCTCTAAACTGGAGAGAGAAAAACTCACTAAGGTATTCTCATTAAGCTAATAATGACAAGGAAGTTCAGATCCTCTCCTCTGAGTCACTGGAACTACAGAGCCAGGAGATACTGTGTCATGTTCAAACGCTGTCAGCAGCTCTTGCTAAACGAGTGTTTTGTATGTGTGCACTTGCTGAGATCATGATTCTGAGGCTTCTATAAACTAACTATAAAAATTATGACTGGTTGGAGTATTGATACTAATTTACTGTAACTATTACTAATTCCATTCTAGCTCAGCTGTTAATATCGTATTGCAATTTCTTGCAAATTTGGAGAAGAGATGCAAAGCACAGGTAACTTTAGCAGGTCTGTGTTGTTGCAGCAGTGGAGTTGGGATGTTAAGTAGCAGGTGTTAATGCCAAAGGGGTAGGAGTGAGCAGAAGTGGTGAAGAAAGCTGGGGAGCTCCTCAAGGATCCAAGGATGAGAAGCTTTCCCTTGATGCTGTGAAAGAAAGGGAACAAGAGGAGAGAAGCTGGAGGATCTGATCAGCAAAGCTTGCAGTGGAAGAGCTGGAGCCCGACTGCAGAGGTCAGGAAGCCTGGAGGTGTGGGTGCTGGGTGCTTTGGGTGATGAACAAAATGCTGTAGCAGTGCACAGGAAGCAGAGAGGGTATGTGGGATGTGCAAGCGACTGAAAGCATATCAGTTAACAGTGAAAGGGGCAAGGTAAAGACAGTGGCATTAGAGGAGTTGGTTCTGTTACACACTGTAAATCTTAGGGATGGGGAAGATCAAAGAGGAGTGGATCCTGGGATTAAGACTATTGAAGGAGAGTTCCCCCGAGGCACTGGCTGTACGCGTCAGTTCAGGTATCGCTGCTGGACTCGCAGGCAGCGCCATGGAAAAAGAGCATTCAAACAGCTCCTAAGCCTTGTGGTGCAGCATCCCTCTTCCCCACAGGACCTCAAAGTGCTTCATAAAATCAGACATGTCGGGAAAAGATCTCTGTCAAAGCATATTTTTATTTTAAGTGCTCTTACTGGAAAACATAGGGGATGAAAGGGACTTAAACGTTTCAGGCTCACGTGTAAACCAGTGACAGTGTCTGTGCTGATGTTTTAGACTGTCTTTTTTTATACTGCCATCATCCATGCATGGCTCTCCCTTAACTCCTCAGGGGGCTCTGTCCCTTGTCGCTCCCCTCTCTGTAGCGAGACAGCCGTGGTCCATTTACCTGGAGAGGATCTGGAGGCAGTGGGAATGCAATACGGAGAGGGGGAATGAGGTGTTCTCTCAGCACACAGATGCTGAGTGCCAAAACCAGCAGATTAACTAGTAAAGGCACCAAGAAGTTGTAACATGAAAACATTGCTGCCCGAGCAGCCAAAACACAGCCTGGATTGCACTTATGGGAATGTCCTGTGCCATGGAGGAGAACCAGAGCCCTGAGAAGGGAGAATTGCAGGAGGCAGGAGAGGGAGCTGGGGCTCCTGAAGTCCTTGTCCCCGCTCCCCATCTGCTTCTGCATGCCCAGGTCAAACGTGGGGCTGCTGCACGTGGTTTTCCCCTCATGCTATGGCAAATCATGGCGGATCCAGCACAGGCGTAGTCTTTTGAGGAAGTTAGGAAAAAAAAAAAAAAAGGGAGGGTGGGGGGCAGAAAACTTTTATTTATCAGCCCTTGAGAGTTGTAGGTCTTGTGCGGAGTAAGATTACGAATGCCTTAACAGTCTCTGTCTCTGTTAGCCAGCTAACGTTTCTGTCTGACCCAGCCTGTCAAGGCTTTCTACGGATGAATACCAATGACCTGGGCCTTCATTATCCCATCATTACACAAATCCTGCTGTTAATTTATGTATAGGAAAGAAGTAGCAGCTACATAAGGCTCCATCAGCTGCATAATTACTGCATATATTATGAAACAGCAGCAAATGCAGTCTGTGAATATAAACCATCTCTGCTCATTAGAAACCTGCAAGAATTAATTAACTGGGGCCTGATCCTGCCACCTGCAGAAGGGAGGTGTTGTGGAGCTGTGGCCATGCCCAGCCTGCTGTAGGGCTGGATGCTATTTTCCTTTCCTCTCTTTCAGCGGTATTTGAGTTCTTGGAATGCAGGTCCAGATTAAACCTTTAGAACAACTGAAATGAATCCGTAGTTCAACTAGAAAATGAAAGGGTTTAGGAATTTTCCATGAGTGACATTTATATTCCAAGACAAATTTGCTAGCGCAGTCCTTATAAGTTCCCAGGTTTCTGTTTGTTTATGTACCAGAAAAATGTGCTCTGCTAGACCGACTGTAGCGATTAGTTAAATTACTCATACATCCATTATTAGGAAGAAAAAAAATCACCAAAAACCTCTGTTCCACTTTGAGCCTATGTTTGTTTAGTGCCACCTGTTAATAACTTTCTGCTTGAATGATGGCCACTGATTTTGTTTATGGCTCTTGAATGTCAATCGTGCACATATTTTTGAAACCAAATTCAGGCTGGTAGATTCGGGTCCC
Organism: Nettapus auritus; assembly: GCA_011076525.1. Taxonomy (NCBI): domain Eukaryota; kingdom Metazoa; phylum Chordata; class Aves; order Anseriformes; family Anatidae; genus Nettapus; species Nettapus auritus. The sequence continues at coordinate 8,894,099 of CM021778.1, forward strand.
TATGGGTGTGCATTTCAATGACCGCTTTTCAAGAGCAGTGGCATCGGGCTTTACCAGTGTATGACGTGAGTGATACAGAGGGTTTGGTAGCTGTATCAGCGTTAATTAAATGAGGAGGGTTATTTACCTTCCCAGCTGGTGTTGGTTTACATATAGGTAAAGAAAATTACAAAAATTGATGCAAATCCTGCAGCTTTCAGGTTGTCAGAACAGTTATACACGGACGGGCATCCATTTGAGTGGGCTGGCTTTGGGGAAGAGGTGGCTGCCACTCAGGATGGATTTCCAAGCCCAAGGAAGAGGGAAGGCGCTTGCTTTCAAAAAGGACTGAGGCATGGATATGGTGAGAAAATTTCATACTTCCCAAAAGCTGTGCGTGCATCGTGTTAGGTGGAGGGAACAGGTCACCAGGGTGTGAAATGGGGAAACAGCTGGAGAAGGGAAGACAAACAAGCAGGGCAAAAATAAATGCAGGTAATTAAATCATGCTTCCAGGCTCTGGGGATTGGGTTCTTTGTGCACCTAAACGTGGGCTTGCATGGAAAATGAACACTGGGAAAAATAGCTACTTGGTGATAACCAACCCTACTCGGTCAGCCGGGGCGGGGATTGCTGTGACTGTTGTTCCTAATTTCAGGTGAGTGTGGGGACTGTAGTTAGCAGTCAGACATCTCCATGCTGATAACACCGATCACACGTTTAATGCTGAATTTCTTGCAGAACACAGCAATCGCAAATCTCCGTTCAGTCAATTCTGGCATGAAAGGAGGAAAAGCTGCATTTCCCAGGAAGGAGTCTGCTTATTCTATTCAAGATGATTGAGTCCTTTTGAGATTATTGCTACTTTTTAAAGCAAACTGCATGTTTTCAACAAGTTTTTTTTTTTTTTTTTTATTTTTTTTACTCCTTCTTTGGAAATTGAAGTATCGCTTTTCTTTTGCTATGTTGTTTGTAGAATCACGTAAAGAATATTTGTTTATTCACACTTGTGCTATGGGTACATCACTATGCCGTTTTTATTTTCCCCTGGGAAAGGCCATGTTTGCTGCCCTGCTTTTGGACGCTGTGGGAGCCATGGTGTCGCCTCTTCGAGAGGGGCTCAGAGACGTGCTCCAGCAAGGCTTAAAATAACTTGCTTCTGAAGCTGCCTAAAAGGATGTAAGGCAATCATGTCCATCAGGCAGGGGCATTTTAGTTGGGTAGTTCTTCCACCCAATAATAGATATAGTCTGCTCTCACTGAATGAGATATATAAAAACTGATAAAATCAAATTTACTCAAACAGATTAGATGTACATAAAACTATAGTTTATTGACCTTTCTTGTAAACCCTTATTTTTCAGGGAGTGCGTTTACAAAAGTAAAACATTGCGAGTGCTTATCTAGTTATTTCTGTTTCTGTCTCGCGTGTTCTTTTTGGCTATGAGAGACAGTCTTCAACTCTGATTTTAATTCGAACGTCTGTTGTCTTCATGAATTCTCTTCCGAGTTATGTACTTTCGTTTCGTCTACTGGAAGTTCCTATTAATAGTTAGGTCAAACAGTGTGATGCCAGCATGCCTTTCTCAGGGGTAAGTTTTACAGGAGCTGTCAACTTAATAAGACAGCAATAAATTTCATTTAATATAAATCAGGACTTTCACAACAGTGTCTTTAAGTGGTTCATTTTGTATGACAAACTGAAAGGTCTTGTGTGGCGTTGGCTTGCCTTGGTGAGATATTTCAAACGCCTGATATAATGAGGCCTTTTTCTCGTGTCTTAGGCTTCTCTGGCATAAATGCGTTGCTTCATTAGCAATTCCCTGCGAATGCTTCTGGTAAAGAGTGATTGCTTTTCTTTACAAGTGTTGTCACTTCTCCTGTGGCTTAATTTGGGTTGCTGTGTAAGAGACATGGGGGGCATGGGGTGGGAAGAAATTCATATAAAAATTTTGACTCATTCTCTGTAATCTCACCCCAGCGTTTTGCTAGCTCTGATGTATTCGGCATTTTAAAGGGTATGTCAACACAGTAAATTTTATACTGCCAATAAAACCTGTTGGTGAGCTCACTGAGAAATTTCTAGACCTCAGAAGGCAATTAATGTTTGAAATATGTAGTAATCTGTTTATTGCAACGTTTTACACATCTACAAAATTAGGTTACCAGTCAGTAGCTAGCTGTAAACTATAAGGCTGCAAGATAAACCTGAAATAGTAAATAGTGTGTATTACACTGCATGATCATTTTAATAGGCTAATTTTCAAAGGGGTGTTAGATAGAAAATTCATACTGTTTCCAAGTTACTCTCGAAATATAAATAGTGGAGATACATAGCTTGGTGAATGGATCTCTGGCACATGGTAATTATGCTGATTCTAATGATAGTTAAACTCCAGTTTCAGCTAAATGCTAATAAGTGAGGGGTAGCAGCCTTAATTAAATCCGCAGACTGTTAGGCTGTTGTTCAGGCTTCCTTACCATCTCAAGAAATCTCTCAGTTGCCACCTAGCCAAGCAATACCTTGGGTCCCTCAGGACCACCTGTGTCCAGAGGGCTTCCAGGTGATGCTGGAAGAGGGCTGTTGTTGCTGGTCCTGTGACTCGGAGTTTCACTGGGGGCACGTTGTGTAGCCAGTGCCTTGGAAGGCAATTCAGTCATCTGGTAAGCTGAGCATGCCACGTCAAGGGGCAGACCCTAAGAAATCTCTGGTAGTGGTTGATCTGCAGGACCACCTGACCCTGTTTGGTCTGGCTGCACCATGGCTGTGCACGTGAACACCAACAGGGCTTCAGCGCTTTGCATTTAAGAGCTTTTTTTCTGCTGCAGATATTTCTTCCTCCATGTATCTCCATTTCCAAGGGCTTGGAGCCCTTTGGCTTTGAGGTGAGATGTTATATCTTTAAGATATGCACTCTGGTGGATTAATTATTCTCAAAAAGAGCTTAGTTATTGCTACTGGTGAGACAAGGCTGTAATGAAATGTCTTTGTAGGTTTTTAATGTTCTCAAATTAAATTCTAGATTGTATTAGAGGGTATATTGCCTTTTTGTAGCGAGTTTGTTGGAGCTGCACGCATCTCACATCTCTGCCAAACTGAACTTGAACGCTAGTTCCCTCGTAGCATTGAGCCTCTTCAGCTCCTGAACATCAGGCTCACTTACTGCAGTTCTGAGAGTCAAAATGTTGAAGTGGCTGGGGAGGACTCTGTAAGGATCTCTTCACATCATGAGCCACAGTTTAATGAATTCCCTTGCAAGATGCATAATGAAGAGCTTGCAGGTTTCTATCAGTAGCTAAGTAAATCTGTCATTATCACCTCTGTGCAAGGTACAGACTCAAGACAAGGAAGGCTGATCTGGTGCAAGTACGTTGGCTGCTAATGTAATCCAGATCTCATATGCGCCTCTTGCAAATTGCAGCTAAGGTACTCAGATTCTTACAGACTAAATTCAAAGTTTCAGCCCAACAAAGATGAAAATACGTGACCTGGTTCTCTGCTCATGCACAAGCTACACCAGACTATTCTAGACTTCTGTTCATGGAAGGGATCAGTGAACACAGAAAGAAGAGTTAGCCAAAGAGCTCGGGCTTTGCTCATTGCAGAAGTCAGACATGAACAATTGGTGCCATTCAGGGCTGCAGCAGCCAATTGGCAGAAGAAATCTTTTTTCTTTTTGTCTCATTGACACTAGAACATCCTTTTCTTGATATTCTTGTCTAGCTAATGGCTAGTTAGTAACAACCCTTTCTTCCTGAGGAAGCTCACAGGGATGCCAACCTTGAATTCGCTGAAATGAAGGCACTATTATATGGGTTTAGTCCAGGACACAGGACAGAAATAATGATTTCCTCATACTGATGGACAGAGGGCAGAAATCTAGGACCTTTCTTTGCCCTTCAGCAAACTCAACCATGAAAAAGCAGATATTGCTCTTCTATCTAAAAGGGGAAGAAAGGGCCCAGCGATATGTAATAAAGTAAGTGTTAGGAGAGACAAACCTAAAAAACACTTGTCTCTCAACTGCTGAAGTCACACTAAGGAGTCGTTCCTTTTTCTGTCTTGTTCACTCTTTATATTCAAGGTTTAAGTAAATATGTAGCTTCACTTCGTATCACTACACTCCTGCCACTGATTTGATTGAGGTCTTTTACTATACATGATTGAAGCAAGGCATAGGTGCTATCAATCTGTAAAGCAAATTTGAAGAGACTTTTTATCAGCTCTAGTTGGCAAAGAAACTCTGATCTAGCCGCACTGATAACGTCTTCAAAGTCACCCAAATTTCTGGCATTAATAATGAAAACAGCATTTTAGTTGGAACTGAGTGAAAGAAGAGTGGATATGGGGGGAGTTCAGCTCTGGGACTTTAGCTTCTGTTCATTTACTTATAGAAGAATAAAATTAGAAGATACATGGTTAAATGATTTCATGAGACAGTTAAAATAGGTTTTATACAAAAGGAAGTTATGTCTTAGAAATGAGAATTTTCTAAGAAGATCTTGTATATTAGGGTTTCCCAGCTGATGTTCATTGTTGGTCTGATGCTAACAGCTAAGCTCTCAATAAAGGAAAGCACTTTGGTTAAGGGACAGCAAGCAAATGATAAAAATGACTATTTTTATATTGAAAGGATGCTACTGATGGGCTTTCTGTGGATTTTAGGTAGAACCTGTGCCATTCAACGCATTCATAAATGGTCTGGAAAAGAGGATTAATTAATAGTGAGATGATAAAATTTACTGAAATGGAATATTCAAGGTGGTAAAAACTAAAATTGACTGCAGAATACACATGATAAAAAGTGGCTGAATGGCAGCACAGAACCAAAGGTTCGGTATTAATAAATGCAAAGTAATATACATGGGAAAAAATAACCTGAAGTATTCATACACCTTGATGGGGTCTAGATTAGCTATTTCCATGGAGGAAGGTGCTCTGAAAGTCACTGTGAATATTTCTCTGAAAGCATCAGCTAATTCTAGCAGCAGTCAAAAAAGCAAATTGACTCTTGTGAATTATTAGGAAAGGAAGTGAGAACAATCCACAAAACATTATGTTACTGTATAAAGCTGTGCTCGTCTCTCTGATTTGGTATGCTATTAAAGCCCTCATCTCAGAAAGGATATAAGGAGGACTAGTGTGGAGACAGGCATGAATATTATTGTACAGCTTCTGTGTGAGAAGGCTACAAGCCCTCATCTTGGAAAAATAGATCACCGAGGAGAAGATCAAACAGGGCTCTGTAAAATCAGCAGTGGTGTGGACTGGGTGAATGAGGTATTTTTTTTCTCTCATTGTTTCTCAATAAATGAAAAGCAAGAACAGAAATAAGTAATACATTTCAAATACAAAATAAAAAAAGGGAATATCTTGTGCCACTTACACATATGATGTGGAAATCAGTCATGGGAAATGTGGAGTTCAAAGTTATAAGTGGTTTAGGGAGAAATTGGGCAAGTTTCTGAAGGGTTGATGTGTGGCTGATCAGCATGCTGGTGCAATGCACCACCAGCGTCTAAGAGCTCCCGAAATCGGGGACTGCCAGAGGTGGTGGGATCATGGGGAGGGAGTGCGCCATGGCTGTCTTTCTTCTGCTCCTCGTTCCATAAATATGTAAGGTATCGCCGCCAGAGGCAGGGTGCTGAGCTGATCACTACGGATATTCTTCTGTTGAAATAGGTGAGCAAGAAAGAGGGTATTTTTGGACTGCAATCAAGTTTATCTGCTTTACACCAATCAGAAATCTTGCCTGCCACGTGCATGTAGAGGATCAGAGTGCTCAAGGGCAATAAGCTTAGGATGTTTGGCCCACTGGGAGGTGCTTGCAGTGTCCAAAGCCTGAGTACAAGTTCCCAGTGGCTTGTAAGGAAAACATCGCTTACTATCAGTTGACCCATTCAGACCATACTCCTTCAGAATTTTTCAGAAGAAATCCCAGCATGCCTGGACAGAGTTAAGGCCCTTGAAGGCTCTTGCAACTTTATTGTTGGTTGGGGGGTGCTTCGACTGGGACTGCACAGGAAGCCATCCTGAACACAAACAGGGCAAAGAGCTTGAAAGCTACTATGGCATTGTGCTTACTCTTTGCATGGGCACCAAGTCCTGTGTTGCTTTTTAATTTTTTTTTTTTTTTTTTTTTTTTGGTTTTTTTCCCCCCCTCAAGTCTTGCAAAGATTTTCCCTCTGTCCTATATGACTTGCCAAGCACTTGCCCCAGTTCTGGCAATCACACACAAAGAGAGATGAATGCATCATAAAAAGTATACAGCTTGAAGAGAGTTTTATGTCTTTTAAAGAGATCAGCTTGCCTTCCCCACGGTAAAACAGTTTGCGATCTGTGGATGAAAAAACCCCAGAGCTGTACAGAACAATGAACATACTGAAACCCTCTGGGATAAATCCTACAGTGTTAGGCAGGCCTGAGATAATTATCGTTTTCCAGCAGAGGAACGAGGCAGCAAGCTGCGTAGAGTTCTGAGTTTTATCTGTTCTCTTTCTATCAGCAGAGGAAGAACTTTCATGCTCAGTTGGTATGAAAAAATGTAATGAAACTCTACAGCAAGTAACTTAAAAGCAGAATAACTCATTAGGACTTCTCTCCTCCAATTATGTCCCAATTTGCTTACCCCATCAGGTGCCAGTTAAATCCCACTTTATTTTGTGTTTCCATCTATCATTCCAGTAATCGCTTTGATGCCTTTGAGGTTTATCTTGGCTGGTGTCACGGTACCGAGTGTGGCTTAGACTGGAGCATGGAGCTACCTTTGGACATGCTGACCTGGCCACAGCTGTGTTGGGTTCAGAGATTACCACTACCCACAGCTAGTCCTCTCCTTTTCCCCTGAGGTTTGCTGCTCCCTTCAGCTCTGCAAGTATAACTTCCATGTGTAAATGGAATAGTCACAGAATCACAGACAGGCTGAGGTTGGAAGGCACGTCTAGGGTCTGCCCAGTCCAAGCCCCTGATCAAAACAGGGTCAACTACAGAGAGTTGCCCAGGGCCATGTTTGGGTTAGAAAACCTGCAAGGATGGAGACTCCGCAATCTCTCTGGAAAACGTGGTCCAGTGTTTGATCATCCTCACAGGAGAAAGAAAGCTTTTTCTTATGATTGAATGGATTTTCTTGTATTTCAGCTTGTGCCCATTGCTTCTTGTGCTGTCACTGAGTCTGGCTCATTCTTCTATACTTGTCCCATTTCGTATTTACATACACAAACAAGTCCTCCACCACCCTAACTCTCCTTTCCCCAGAACGAGCAAACACACTTCTCTCTGCCTCTTGCATGTCAGGTGTCCTAAGCCTTTAGTAATCTTAATGGCCTTTTGCTGGACTCTTTGGAGTACCAGCCTGTCCAGGAGTGGCCACAGACAGTAGCACTCCAGACGGGCCTCCCCAGGGCTGAGCAAAGGTGAATAATCACCTCCTCCACCACTGGCAATGGTCTGCCGTGGATGACCCATGCCCTGCCAGGATGCTGTTGGCCTTCTTTGCTGCAGAGGTATGTTGCTGGCTCACGTTGAGCTTGGCGTCCACCAGCACCCAGCTCCTTTCCTGCAGAGGTGCTACACCTTTGTGCTCGTTGTGTCAGAGGAATATGGGGAAATGGAAACGTTCTTAATAGTAGTTTTTGTGCTTCAGGCAGAACTGAAAAGAACGGATCCCAGGGGTAGCTGAGTGCATGGCTTTGAGAGGACCCCGAGGGCAGGGGTGGAGGAGAGGAAGATGGCTGGGCCAGAGGTCAGGGTAGCCTGCTGAGCAGCGGCCGGGACAACCCAGCTGAATGCAGCCTTTGTTTCCGTGAATGGTGAAAGGCGTAAGCAGATCCTGTCTGAGCAAAGTCTGCACAGACTTTTTGGGGGTGGGAAGGGATGGTGTTGTCTGAGGCTTGTTGGTGGCTAGAGACAAGGGCATTTTTCACTTGGACAGGTCCAGGATCAGCAAGGTTGGAGGACTGGGTGCAGAAGGACACAAGCCAGCTCCATGCATTGGCTTTGTTAGCAGTGGGGTAGTTGCAGTGCACCTGAGCTCCCCTCTTCCAGCTGACTCCCCGTGGGTTTGCCAGCAAAGTTCCTCACATCTTGGGAGCCCCTGCAGCACTGTGCTGAATGGTTGGGCATGTGGCACTGATGGAAACGTCTTGCTTAGCCTGGTGTTAGCAAGCCGTGGAACGGTGTTGAGCAAGCGCATACGGCCATAAGGCATAGCTCAGCAGGGACAGTGGCTCAGCTCCTGGGAGCAGGATATCTGTGTTAGTCGTGTTCAGCTCTGTAAGCAGGCCTAATTAGCCCATGCATCACTTGTCTCTCATCTGGTGCCAAATCTGGAACTAGCCTGGACGTGAATGAAGTGCACCGTGTTTATCACATACTGTAAGCATGCCTGTAGGTTGTTACTTCACTTAGGCTTAGATCCATGAAGGGATTTGGTACCTAATTGTGTACAGCCAGCAGGAATTACACGTCTAGGTCTGTCTGAGGACCCAGTCCTGAGGCTTTTAGGCCACTGTTACTCAAAAGATACTCAGTATGATTCAGCATGTGTAAATCAGCGTTGTTTTTCTGAAAAAGGGTCACCTTGATTTATGCCAGCTCAGGATGCGACATGCAGATTTTGTAGGAAGATGCTTGCATTTTTTCCTGAAACCTATGGTTGTGTCCCAGTGATCTGTATTCCGCTGCAGCTCAGAGCTTTCTCAAAATCTGGGAGCCATTTACGACTTCAGTGCCATGCTGTGACATGATGCATTGCTTTGTAAACAGGGTCTTAAACAACCGGGGTCTTAAATCCATAAACTGACTGGGGCTTGGCAACACTTTGAAAATCTCTTTGCCAAATGCCGTACGTTACAGTACCCTCTGAACAGGCTTCACAAAGATCAGTCTGTCTGAAATGTTCATATCTCTTTTGACATGATATCAAGAGGACATGAGACTCCCTGCGGCTTATTTCCCCTAAAAAAATAAGAAAAAAGCTTGATCTGTTCTGTGCGTAAAATGATGCGTCTGAAATGCATGGTATGCAAAATTCCTCTGATAATTAATTTCTTCCAAGATGTCTTTTTTTTTTTTTTTTTTTTTTTAAAAAAAAAAGTATTGCTATCAATTTTGCTTTTGGCACTTGCTTGTTAGGATGTCCCCAAACATAATATCCTCCCTGCAACGTCCTGGCATTTGTGCATCTTCTCGTCCCTCTTGCCTCCCTGTCCTGTAAAAGGAGGGAAGAGAGGATGACTGCTGTGCTGCCGGTCTGTCTCACGCTATTCTCACACGCACGTTTCAATTCACCTTTCAACATACGTTGTCTCCCCTCTTCACCAAGACTTGGCTGTGTTTTCCTGAAGCTTTACTTTTTGCTAAGGCGTCCATAAGATCGTTCTACCTTACTGTTTCACAGCACTTTGTTGCTTTTAAGCAGCGAGTTGTCTGTGAGCGCATGTTTGGCAAGAAATGTGGCTGTCTCGCTGCGAGCACTAGCTCTGTTGCCCAGGCTCCTGGTAATGAGCCTTCTCGGGGCTTCGTTAGCGTGGTTTTATGTGCTGCTGCTCTGCGTGCTTGTGAAGACAATGGGAAGTCTTTGCCATGTTGTCCTACTCCAAATCAAATCGCTCCCCTCCATGGAAGGTGACAGAATTCTTTTCTAGCTCTCTCTCCCACATTCTTCTGCTCTCATTGAATGAAACTGTGTCGGCTGGAAAGGCAATAGGATGGAGCAAACAACTGCAGAGACTCAATTCTTGTCAACAAAAAAAAAGTCCTTTCTGTTTCCCCTCCTTCCTTTCCTCCTTCCTGTGACCATTCACGTGCCATGCCACATCACTTTGCCAGTCAAAGTGAGCACTGCCCTGTTATGTGGGATGCTCTTACAGGATTTTCTTGTAGGAATAAGGCATCTTCGGGCTGCCTGTGTTTTTTTGTTCTTATTCATTACCGTCCCTTAAAAATAGAATAAAGGAAAGTAAGAAGTGAGGCAGCAGGGTTCCTTGACACGGGTTTGATTGGGTTTTTGTCTTTGACTTTCTTAGCCCCGTAGAGTCTGCTTGCTTCAAAGGTGTAGCACTGGAAACCAACTGTACAAATGCACACGGGCACACCAGCCCTGTCGTGCACGCAGCGGTTCTGTTTTCCTACAGCAGTCACTTGAAAAGCATCAGGTTCGTAGAGGTCGTATCCAGCAGTGGCCTCCTTGTGACCACATGCCAAAATGAAGCACATTGTAAAATACGGAAGAAAACAGGAAATGTAGGGAGACGAAAGCCTGTTACCTAGCCTGAAACTTGTCAGAGACGTCATTTCTCCTTTTTTCTAAATGAGTCATGGAGTCTTTAGCAAGTGGTTGAAAAGGAGCTCGATTTGGCTGATAGCTCCTACCTTCTCCCTAATGGAGAGAATAAAGCACCTCTGCTCTAAGTAGGGCATTCTGTGAAATGTGTTGGAAATACCTGGTACAGTGTGTCCAAAAGTAATAGAAAAGAACATTTTTTGGATGCGCCTGCATGTCATTCAGAATGGAAGCAGTTAATAATCCAATTACGTTACTGCATCCTCTTCAGCTTCAATTTCCATTCTCTTTTATAACAGTCTCGGAGGCTGTTGCCAAACTGCCCAGACAGCCTCAGAGCTACCTGGTGAATCATAAATCTGCAGACAATGCTCTCCAAAAGTGAGCAGGCTCAAATGATGTAAAATGAATGCTGGCCTTTTGCATCAACATCTCTTAACTTTTACATTCTTTCTTAACTGATTTCATGCACTTGGAGAAGTAGTCATTGTTTTGGAGTTTTTTTTTCTTGTTAGGCCTTTGTATTGCTCTGTACGTGCCAAACTTTTCATGTCAGAGAAAAATGAACTTCTTTGGTGGTGTAGGTGATGCAGCTGCTGTGCCTAGTGCTTGGTGAAAACCAGTAGGGTAACACGCAGCAAAGCACGTCTGGAGGAGGGACAACTGCAGGCTCTCCTTATGGACACAAGGTCACATTCACCATATGTTATTTGTCATGTGCTGGAAAAAAACACAAAGCAAGTCAAGATCTCAGTCTAGTTGCCAGTGAATTAAGATGTCCACATCATCCAAGGTAACGCTGCTGTTGACTGAGAGCCTGTAGGAACCAAGCGGTACGTGGAGCCATCTGATCATGGAGGTATGTTGGAAGGGCACGATCGGTGGCAGCACAGCAATACCCATCCTGTCACTTTGTTAACCTTCCTATCAGGTCTATCACCCAATACTTTCAGCATACTATCCCAGAGCAAGTCTTGTCTTACAGGGGAAAAAAAGTGTGTTCATTAAAATACCCCTTTGATATTCTTCATGCTGGACTAAAGTTAAAAACAAAGCTTGTAACGGTACACAAGATGAAGCCAATAGGCTGCACTTTTTTTTTTTTTCCTCTAAACTTTTAGATGAAAACTCATGGAGTGTGGGTGATTGTTGGAACAACAATCACTTCAGGGTGATGAGATGCCAAAGACTTTTCATCTGAAGAGCAAGGTGGTTAAGTTTTGTACGTGCTTCATGAAAGAGCAGCAAAGTGATTCTGTGTCTCATTGGGAAGTTAATTGTAGGTCTTTCTTACTGAAGCATGATTAAGACTTACATGCCTCTTGTTGGCTAGATTTGCTGTTGAGCACAGTAACAGCCAAAGAAAATGATGGTACAATTTTATGTGATTAGGACAAATCCTTAAAAATCTGGGCAATTTTCAGCAACTATGTTAGGACAGTGACTAAAACAGAAATTTTAGGACTTGTAAAAGCTTCTTTGTTGGACCAAACAAATGTTTCTAATTGGTTGAGTGGAACTGTGTTTATTCTGATCTCTCTGTTTTCTTCAGTTCTTTTTCTTGTAGACATCTGTTGCTTTTCTGTTATTGCTTACGTAGCCTTTTTATGCAAATTTCCCAAAGTGAAAACATAGTCCATTCCTCTTCAAGCTTCATTTAGATAGTCTTTTGTGCAACTCCTTTTTTCTTGTTATTTTCTTTTTTATTAATTATCAAATTAATTGACATAATTACACTAAACCAGTAGGATTTACAATAAAGCTTTGTGTTAGGGATCTTGTCAGATGCAGTGCAAGTATTGTATACATCTTGGAGATGAGAAAAACAAAACAGACTTTGCAAATGAGGTCTTAAAGTATTCCCTCCCACAGCAACTGGAAATTTCAGCATTTGGCTCAAGGAAAAAATCAAAGCGGGCACTAAAACAAAACAAATAATTCCAAGTTTAATAATAACCTCTGGGTTATTAGCTGACCCAGTGTTGCAGGCACTGGCCTCATCAGTCTTTTGTGGTTTGGGATGAGCTTGGAGGGCACGCTATGAAAACCTTGGGCTATTGAGTTGTCTCAGCCTTTATAGAGCCTTAATGTTGTTTACTTCATGGGTTTCTGCACCCGATTTTTGCTGTATTTGACTTGGAATCAGCCTGGGTTTGCAAACATAGGTGTTCACCCACCACGCTGCTCCACAAGCCTAATTTGAAGATGAGTTCCTTTGTTCTGCTAATTGTATGCTATCTGCCCAAGGGTTTCTCTTCAGCCTCAATAATTTGCAGCTGAACTGTCACATCTTTCTATATGACACCCAGTCTAGGAACATCAAAGTGCCACAAGGAAAGGACAGGAATTGTCCCTGATCCCAAGACCTGCTTTTAGAGGTGAGATAAGGTGCTTTGAGCTTTTTTTTTTTTTTTTTTTTTTTTTTTTGCTGTCAGCATTGGATGTGTATTGGCCAACATCGGCTTCTGTAAAAGCCCTTTTGGTTGATCTGACCTGCAATCAATACACTAACAAAATCAGCTTCCTCTCACACATTTATTTTATCACAAAAAGAGGTTGCATCTGTCAGAGTTTCTTCCATTCCAGCTCCTTGCCTGAATTTTTCTCCAGGACATGACTGCTACTGCATTATTTCTGTATTTTTGGTGGGCAGGTTCATCACTGAATACAACCAGTAATAAATTCCTCTCAAATCTTAGGATTAAAAGTTGCTTTCTGAATGAAATTGTCTTTACATGTAAATATTATATAGCTCTTTCTTTACTTTTTCATCTTTGTTTTACATGTTCCTCTGATGCCTTATTGTCACAGATTCTTTCTTTTTCTAAATATCTGCCAGTTATCAGTTTTTTTTTTAGGTTTAGTTTCATCATCTCACGTGTTTTATTTTCCATGCTTTGCTATCCTCTTCAATTCCTTAACCTAATTTTAATACCAGAACTTGTTAGCTGCAGCTTACACATTGCTCTTTCGTTCAAAAAGTCACTGGCTAGACTTGAAGTTAAAGATGGATCAAAATGACCAGAAACGGTGTGAAACATCTTAATTTTGGGGCTAAAACTAATACTTCTGTCCCATTTTTTCACCTCAATCTTTTATTTATTCATTGGACAGCTCTGTGGGAGATCAGGATCATCACAATTTCAGTTAAGACTTAGGAAAATATTGACTATGAGTGCGATGGTTTTCTAATTTTGAAACCAGTTCAACTGGCAGGATAAAATGTGATGCAGCTGCGTTAGTGGTAGTGCCTGAAAAAGATTCTGCTATTGTCTTCATCCAACCCGATATTCCCCTTCCAAGTGAAATCCCATGCAGGTGCTAAGGCCAGATCAACCTAGAGAATCACCTACCAAGGAACTCGAACTTGGGCTGCCAAATAACTCTGATTTATTTTTGAGTGGGGATGCTGGTTTCAATAATGCATTTTTTAAGTGTACCTTCATTTATTTCATAATTTTACCCAGGTTATTCCCCAAGTACCTTGGTGAGACATGCGAGCGGGGGTTGCAGAGCTATTAATCACCACCTGCCTCTCCTAGCGCTTGGCCAAGGGCACAACCCACAGGTAAAATGCTACTTCCTGCATTTTTCCCCCATTAAATGCATTATTCATAGAGGAGTAGCAAAAGTAGAGCTGCTGCAAAGAATAATGAATACACAAGTAAATATTTGCACAAATAACACGATGCGCTTCACGCACAGAGGAGGGCCTCAATCCCCAGGGCTGGGAGGACGCGCTCAGCGGAGAGCTGAGCTGCCGATGGTGATTTCTCCTTGCTGGGGTTTTGCCCAGCTCTGCTGGTGTCCCCGGAGGCATGGTGCCTGCCCTGACCGTGTCAGCACAGTTTCTGTTGGGAACTGCAGTCTGTGCAGGCTGCGGCACTGTGAAAAGGAGGTTTCCCTTGAGACGGGGTCTCAGGGCTGTAGTCTGATACGGCATTTGTGTAGGAGGCTGCAGGAGCCAGAAGGTGATTCGAAGCAGTAAGACCCGTCTGTCATTCTTGTGACATTGCAACGTCTGTAAACTTCCCTGACATACAGTGTTAGAGTAATTCATGCTTAAAAGGGTATCTAGAGGTCTCCAGCCCAATCCAGGGCTCAAAGGAGGTCCAGTCACAGAAGGGTGCTTTTCCAGTCCAGTTTGGAGTATGTCCAAGGGTGGCGATCCCACACCCTCTCTGGGTTCCTGTTCTAATAGCTGAATACCTTCGGGGTGAAAATACTTTCCCTAATATCTAATAGAATTTCCTGTGTTAGAATTCACGTCCATTACTGCTTGTCCTGTTGCCAAGATTTAGTCTGGGCTTGTTATTTCTCATGGCAAAGTTTGACAAATAAATATTAATGTCTTACTGCTACTATTCCAGTACAAATAAGCAGAAGGGCTCTTCTTGAGATGGACTTAGAATGAGCGTTTTAAGAGTATTTTGGTGCGTGAAAGTGCAAATTGGAATCCAGAAGTACTTCAGTCTTCAGAATCTGCAAAAGATTGCTTTAAAGAATAGGCAGAAGACCCCAAGAAGAGAGTTGAACCTTGAATTTGATGAAGTGTGGGCAACCTCCATGCAAGAAAGGTGCAAAAAGAGTCACGTTCAAACTGAGGCAGGCACAGGTAGTATGAGGGAAGCCCTCGGTGGTAAAAAGGAGCAGTAAACAGGATGAACAGTTTCAGAAGTGGCTTTTCATTGTGGTTGGCTCATTGTAAAAAGCTGAGCCAGGTTTTCCTGGATGCTTAATGTTTGCAATATCTATTGATTTCAGCTGGTGTCGGTGCATGCTCAACAGTTTCAGAAGTGTTGGAGCAGCTGCTATGCTGAGACTGCTGCATGTAATTAACGAGAACAACAATCTCCTGGTTTGTTTGGGTTCCCAGCGCTGCTGTTACCCAGCTCACTATCTCTTGCCTTATCCTTCCATCACAGTGCCTTTAGGACAGGGCTATCTCTTCCATTGTGTGCAGCAACTGGAGTGATAAAGATCCTGACTACGCCTAGTGCTTCTAAGAATTACTGCAAAAAAGCCCCGTCCCGTAATTATTTATTAATACGGTATGCATCAATGTGAGACATTTCATTGGCTTTAATAGGCTTTGGATCAGTTTCCTTAGTACCTCTGGCCTTTTTTAGGTTCCATTATTCATGAAAGAACATGTTTAATTCAGAGTTAGGGACTGCAAATATATCTAGTATACCTTACGACCCTTGCTGGCTTCATCTGCACTTCCTGAAGTTATTCCCAAGCGCAGAGCTGCCTCGGTGCATGGCCAGGTATGTGGCAGACCCCTTCTGAGGCTGCTCCGTCTTGTATGTCTTGTTGGCTTCCTCCGCCCAGTGTGGCTGGTTTTCTGTTTTTTTTACCCCATGATGGAGTGTGTTGTTAGAGCTCAGGGCGCACCTCAGGTTTAAAAAGCAGCCATCTACCACGGGCTGCAAAGTCAGCGATGAAGTTTAACAGGTTGAAATCAGGGTCGTGCTCTGCTCTGTCCTATTTTCATTCAGGGACGGTCTTTTTGTCAGCCCTCCATTATCCGTCCCCCAGCTTTTACCTAAAGATAAAAAGAAACAGCTTATAATTCATTACACTTCATTAAAATGAAAATAAAATTTATTTTGCATCAAAATGTAAAAATATGACTTGTTCATTATTAGCATATAAATGATATTTTTTATGTCACTCTGCCACAAAATCACTTACATTTTCAATGATCACAGCACACAAAATTAATTTTTGATAGCCTTTTGTGATTTGGTTGGAAATTCTCATTTCTTTTTGTGCATTAACAGCAAACTGTATCCACTGCTATTCATACCAAATTTTAGATAATGAAGCAATTAAAAATACATGGATTGAAGATCTTATCTCATTTTTCCTCTGGCCTATTTCTGCTTCATTATTCATGAAGGGATATGTTTAATTCAGAGTTAGTAATTGCAGATATATCTAGTATAAATTGTGCCTTATATTCTTTTTCCCAGTTTCAATTTATTTTAGCAAATAGATCTGTGGGGAGAAGAAGAGCAAGAAAGACAAAAGGGCAAAAATTACATCTCGGTGTCGCCAAACAAAACCTTACAGGTCCGTTGCTTGTAAAGTACGTCTGCAGCTCAGGGAAGAAGTTGGTGCAGCGAAGCACCGCACTTGGCATATTAACAGCCTTGTGTTTGGATCAAACGGAGGAATTAAATGGTTCCGATACGAGGCAGTTGGAGACCTCGCGACTCCGTGCGACTGTTCTGCTGCTTTTATCGACAAAGTCAAAGTCCCAAATAAGTGACAAGGAGGAGAGAAATGAGACTGGATAAATAGCACAGCTGAAATAGAATTGAGGTGTTTTAGGCAAAGCAGAGGAGCTTTCGCTTGGCCTGGAAGTGAGAACAAGTGTGGATCATGCTTTTCCATATGTCTGGATTGAGATGTGTCTATAAAGGCTTGATAAAACATTCGGATCCCAAACACGTAAAAATTATTAAAGTTCCACTGGGTTTGGGATCCAAGAAAACAAAAGCCAGTACGTGTGGTAAGTGTGGGCTTGGCGGGGGCGGCCAAAGTGCAGCAAGGCTGCTCCTTGGCCAGCCGACTGCTGCTTTCCCCTCCCATCAATTTCAGCCCTGGGGCTTGATTAGGGTTTGGATGAGGGTGCCAAGGAAAAGAGAGCTGAGACATGTGGGAGAGGGCTCAGACCAGGCAGCCAAGGCACCAGGGGGGCTGCTGGTGCTGTTGTCCCCCAGCCCCAGTTAACGTGGGGCCAGGTGGAGCTCCTGAGCGGGGGCTCAGCTGCTGCCCCATCTGGGGTTGGGTGGACACCTATGTCTCCTCTTCATGGGGAGGTGCTAACAGGGTGAGTTGTATCTGGGAAATGTCAGAGCTGGCTGGCTGCTGCAGTCCCAGGGTTGTCGTCTTGGGTTGTAGCTCTTTGTTGGTCTGCTCTGTGGTCATGGTCGCTGTAGGACGAGGAGCAGGAGGACTGCTCCTTCTGCAGCCATGGCATGAGTTGTCGCTGTTCCACTCTCGGTTCTCTGCTGGTGAGAAGCGGGTGCAACTTGTGGCTGTGCCATCCCCTGTCTCTCCAAAAGATGGTGTGGAGCAGAAATGCCTCTGCTCCTTGCCTTTTGTGATGGCTCCAAAGAATAGGGCAAGAGATGGACTTAGTGCATTTCTCGCATTACAGGTGTTGCTCTCTTGGGATTTCAGAATTAGCCTTCCTTAGGTGTTGTCACTAAAATCACCACTTGTCCTGAGCCTTCTGCAGAGAACAGGGACAGAACATAGGTGAGTTTCCAACCCTTCCTGTCACTGTCAGATTGCAAAAGTGAAAACTTGGTTCTGGTGGCTGAGGACACAGCTCCAAACCTCTCCTATACCAGAAGAATTTTTTGTATATATGTCTCGGAGTTGAAACAGAGTTTGTAAAATTAACAGCCTGGATTTATTAAGTATTGCGATCAGCACTTTCCAGTGCAATTATTAATGCAAATATTGCTGCCCAGTTAGATGATTAACAGAATATCTTGCAAAGTGATGCATAGCCTTTCTTGTGTAGTCCTTGATTCCTTATTTCACTAAGTCCATTAATTACAATCTTATTTTCTCCGTTAATGAATTCTGGTTTGTTCTGATAGCTCTGGAAGTCTTAAAACATGTTGGGAATGGTTCTCTGGAGTGAATCAGCTCAAGTTTTGGAGATGTTTTATGGCAAACAGCTTTTTAATCTTATTCCCTTTAAGTACACAGAAGTCACAGCAGACTTAACACCCAGCATCCCTAACAAAAATTCTGCCTACCTTCAGCTCCTTGTGCCCACTTCACGAGGAAAACTCACCCCTTCACAGCCAGGTATCTGTGATTTCCATAGATGATGTCAGGCAGTGCTTTTCAAAGAAATTACACTGTCTTTGCTGCAGCACGCTCTTCCACTTGCTCTTCACCCACAGCAGGTCAGGGGGCACTGCTTGTGTTGGTCAGAATAAACAAAGTGTGAGGCCATGGCAGGATATCTGACCTGGCTTTGTGTGCACCATCGCCTGTTGGTGACCTTGAGTGTGTGCCAGCCACATGCGTTGTGTCCTGCAATGTGCTGATAGATGTGTTCACAGCTTTCAGAGCCCACGTCTGCTGAAACCTGCTGTTGGTTCATCCCATGCTGATGAAACTAAATATAATGCCAAATTCTTCCAAATGTGTGAAACCCGTGTTCCTGGAATCCTGGTTTTAATGAGTTCACTGGGAGCAGACTTTCTAGAAGTCCAACTGGTGTGAGGAGGCCCAGCTTCCAGCAGGGCTGTTACCGAAGCTGACCCACTTGTGGTGGTAACGGGGTGCGTTGTGGTGCTACCAAACCAGCAGTGCAGCACGCGTGGTGAATCAGAGGTGCGTTTCCTCTTCACTGCGTGGCACATCTGTATTTCTTTTTTCTGCTTGGTGATGCTTCCCTTGCTCCTACAGTTTGTCCTTGCTCTGCCTCCTACCACCCCCTCTGTGGATTTGGCCTTTATCTTTTGCTCTGTCTTTCCTGATTTTGGAGGAAAGAGGCCGTGTGTGTATTTATTTATTTCCCCTTCTTTATCTCTAACTGTATCTCCTCAACCTCCTCCTTCTTTTCCTTTCCCCTTACTTGTCCCACGAGTGTTTCTGGATCTCTGCCTTGCCCTTCCATCATAGTTTTCTCCCTTTCCCTTGATCCATTTCCCTATGTCCTTTTGCTGGACGATGTCACGGGAAAATGCCATTGAACGCAGAGCAGCTGTCTCCAGCTCACTTTCCACTGCTGTTGCAAAATAGGAGGCAGAAACAGTCCCCACATGTGTCCTTGAGAGAGGCCTGGAGGCTGGAAAATAAGAGAGGCTCAGAAACTGAGATAAGCTCTTGCTCAGAGCTGGGTGATTCAGATACTGATCGCCCACAAGAGCCGATCAGAAACACGTGTTTGGTGCAGATCTTACCTCCTTGGCATCCCCGTCTCTAACTGTGATGGTCATCTAAACATTCCCACCAAGCAGGACTTCACTAGCTTCGCTTCATTAGAAACTAATTAGAACCATCACCCCAAGCTGAAGAGATGCCTTTGAAGTACAGATATTTGCGCAGCTTTTCCTAATCAAGGCTTTCTTTTCACGCCCCTCGCTATATGCTGAGTCCAGCCTGCACATGGACTAGAAACCCTGGAAAGAAAAACTCCTCCGGCGGTATTTCCAGTTGGAGCAAAACCAAAAATCCATTGGAAATCTCATGATTTCCAGCGCCGCGTACCTGCCAACAAAGTCTGGAGAAGCTGCAGTAAGCATCCAGATGTCTGGATAACTCCCTGAACTGAAAAATCTGTGGAGGTTTGTTTATTCTTAATGCAGAGAATAAAACCTTATTATTTACCAGTGTTAATAAACTCCTTCAAGTGCCTGGTGCCTGCGAGGCAAAGCATTAGCTGCGTTGCTTGTCTCGATAAGCGAACGGGCCTGGGGGATGCCTGGCCTGCGCAACGCTCGGCTGATTCAGTTCAGGGGTTTAGTGCGGAACTTATTGTTGGGGAGATTAACGGGGGTTCCTGGAAGAGGTGATTTTTAAAGCAGAGACGTGAGGCTGAGGTGGAGACCAGGATGCAGCCCTTATTTATTCATCTCTGCAACTCTTGCCATAAATTCACAGCAGACTAGCTCAGGTCCCCGAGGAGCAGGCTGGATGGCATGGCCTTTAATTTCAGATGTTTCCCTTGTTTACTCTGTGCATCTCTATTAACAGCACCGTCAGGGTGCTGCGTTAGACATTGATCTGCCTTGCCAGCAGGAGCGGGGACGTGCATGCTGAAGGGCAGGTGTCAGCCACTGGCTGGTGCTGCTCTCGTACGGATGTTTAACTGTTTCCTAGGTCCCAAGAAAGACCCATGGGAAGAGGTCCATGGCTCTGAGACAGCACAAATTACGCTGCCAAGGAAAGCGCAGGGGAGGGGAGCTCCGCGCTCCTGCATTTTGTGCCTGGAAACCTGTCAGCCTAGCAGACACGTCAGCCTTGTTGGCCTCTTGTTGGATTACTGCCTGCTCGTTCAGATGGACGGGGAGGGAGCCCCTGACCATTTCCTAGTGCTTCTCAAGCCTGAAGCCCACCAGCCGGCAGGAAAACAACCCAAAGGGCATTTCAGAGCACCTGAAGCTTCAGCTATGCCTACTCGTCAGCTCCCAACATGTAGTTTTGAAGGTGCTTCCTCCAGTGGTTCATTCACGTAATTGCTGCTTTATGGTAGAGCCTCAACTTCAAAACTTTCTGGGATTCCCTTGAAATTTCCTCAAGGGAAAAGGGGCAGCTTCTGAAAAATTTTGATGGCTTCTTGGAAGCACTTAAGACACCAAATGTTGGTCTCAGTGCTGGGAAATGTGCAGTCTGCGGCGTCTGCTTGACTTTGCACTTGGTGGAGGCTGATGGAAGAGGGGTACGGATTGTTGGTAGCCCTTTGGGGAGGTTTCAAAGGGAAAATACCAATTGGTATGTTTCTGTGAAGGAAGCAGGGTGTGATGTGATGTACAGATGAGCATTTGTTTCTTCAGCTTCTTGTTGTTAAAGCAGTGAAAGGCATGGAGAAACTGCACTGGCAGAGCAAAAAAAGCCCTGCGTAGCAACCTAAAACATAGCACTCACAGCTACCTCTCTGAATGCCTTTCTTCTTATTACCCAGTCTCTCTGATGCAAAAACTCACCTCACCTAAGTGGGACAGCCCCATTCATAGCCTGGTTTCACTTCAGTGCTCCCAGATTTGCAAACTGAGTGAAAAACCTATGAGCTGAGGATCCCCCTGTAACTCTTCATCCCTCCTGAGCCCAGGCATTGCTCCCTGGGCTTTCTCTGTAGCTTTTCCGCTCTGTTTCTCCCAAGGTCTGCCTTCGCCCAGGGCATCTCACCGCTGTGAAAAGCGCTGAGGAGCTGCTGCGTGCAGCAGGCCGCTCTGTTGCCACCTCGCCGGTGGTGGAGCATCCAGCCTGCTGGCGGTGTCCCCGTGAAGGCCCTGCCCTGGCCCAGCCCTGCCACATCGCAGCTCCCCGCTGCTCGGGCCCTGCCGAGGCTCGGCTCTGCCTCCCGCCTGCAGGCTTTGGCCGGGCGAGAGGCTGGGGCTGGCTGCGGGTCGGCTGCCAGCTGGCACGGCCAGTGCTGAGACCAGCGCTGGGATGGAACGCCCCGGAGGAAACAGTCGCAGCCCCATGAGACCTTCTTGTCTCCCTGGCTTCGTGAAGCACCCGGACCACAAGCTTTCTGCTCGTTGCACGCCTGAATTTGTCGTGGATATCTACTGACTTCTGTTTGCAAGTTGAATTTTGGCAGAGCTTTACTTGTTTGCATGTTTGGTTTTTAATGTCGTTGAGTTCTCTGGTAAGGATGAGTGTGAGGGTTACCTTCCTTAGTCACACTGATGGCAGTCTGTGCAGTAACTACAGCAGTTTGCAGGCTGTGTAAGGTCTGTTAGAAGTGACTGCATCCCATGGTGCTATCGCTGTGCCTGTCACTGCGGATGGACAGCCTGGCACCTCGTGTGCTGCACGCTGCAGTGTGCACACGTGTGTGCAGTTTGGGGCCGGGGGAAAGGCTGGGCCCATCTCAGCTCATGCACGTCGTGCATCTTCTTCCTCTTCTTCATCAAGGACTATTCATGTACGAGCTAAAATAGTTCCTCCGCCCCCCCCCCCCCCCCCCCCCCCAGGGCTAAACTCTTTCATATTTCAATGAAATGTGATTTCAGTTTGCACAGGAACGCCTGGGTGTTGCCTGGTCCTCCAGGGACTGATGGTGTGTCTCCAGAAATGATGTGCCTCATGCAAGCAATTGTTCTCTCAGGCCTGCTCAAACTTTCTGGCTTGTTCTCCACAACAAACAAACAAACAAACAAAACCAACAGACGGTGGTTAAGCTGTTTCTGTGGTGCAGACACTTGCTGTCATGTTAGTTAATCCTTCACCTTCTCAGTTCTTTGCAGTCTTCCCTTTACCTGCCCTGACCTTCTGTTTTCTCTCCTCTTTGGGTGGTGACCCTCGCTGGGCTGGCTGCCTCCATGGGCATGAGCCCAGCACCAGCCACAGCAGGTTTTCTCCTACAGGAACAAAACTCTTGAAAACACGAGAGCACCCAGCCATGGCTGGCCCAGCACGCCTTCTCCTCCCTTTCAGCAGGTGCTGGGGCACTGCAAGCCCTGAGCAGCACGGGCAGCTGCCCCGTGTCCTCCTCGCCTTCTCATCTCATTCAGCCCAGATAGCAGGTTAGCACTCACTGCCTGCTCACGGGCTGATGGAAAGCCCAGCAGTCCCCAAAGGTGTCCCATACACAACCAGTCGCAGCCCTAACAGACTTCCCTGTCTAGCTTGAACCTTTTGTGTCCCTCCAAGAACAACTCAAGGGCGATGCCATGGGAGCTCTCACTGCCACGGGGATTCTTAGGCCTCACTCGGGAAGAGCCTGGGACTGTTCCAGACCGTTACATCAGCCTCGTAAATGACTCACGCTGGCTGTCTGCACTTTCTATTACTGGTGAGGAGACAGCTGGGTTGGGGAGCTTTGGTCAGCCTCGTCTTTCCACAGGGCAAAAGGAAGGCTGAGCCAGCTCGTGGTGTAAGCCCCGTGAGTTCAGCAGGGCGTATCGCTGTCCCGGGAGGTGTCTGTGTGATGCATCTTGTCTACGTGGCGTTGAACAGAAATAAGAAGTGGTCAGATATTTTTCTTCGTGCTCTATGAGACACCACCCCCCACCCTCTGTTTTTCTGGTTCATCTGCTGAGAGTTTAGTGTTCGTGCCAAGAGACCACAGCGAAGTCTTTTTCAGCCTGCCCCATTGCTCATTCCAGAAAATGGTGCCAAGTTAATTCACTCATAACCTCATAGTATCAGAAAAGGAGGGCTAAGATTTCTTTTCTTGTCTGTAGTCTTATGGTCTTTTATTTTTCCAGAATTTGTAGGTTTGTCCCTACTGAACAATTATTTTTGCGAGCTGTGCTCTTCCTGGATGCATTTCTGCTGTCAGTTTGTTACAGCTTTGTGGCATTTGTTTTCAGGTTTGGAGCTGATGAGGTCCTGGTCGGGAAGAAATGAAATAAGTAATAGTTTATTAATGTTGCCGGTTGTTCTCAGAGGTGGCTCTAAAAGAAGGCAGATAACCTTTATGGGAAAATCCAAGTGTTTTCATGTCCAGTCCAAACGGGCTGAAACAACTGTGGGTTAAGCTGAGCTACTCCCTAGTCTCATTAGTCAAAATAGTCAGGAATGGGGAAAATCATAGTATCGGAGAACCAAAATGGCCCATAAGCTCCCATCTGGCTGTCTTCTCAGCAAACGTGTCCAAGTGTGGGAGCTGGAGCCCCCAGATGGATCCATGGAGGGTTGTTCTGGACCTGGGGGAGGGTCACGGGCTGGCCGCTGCCATACGAATAGCACTGCAAAACTCGTGGGTGAGTGAAAGAAAACAACACCACAAAACACAGAAAAAAAAGAGAAGACTGGAAAAGTTCAAATCACAGCGAAAGTTTGGGGTTTGCCTGAATTTTGAAAATAACTGGAGAAGGATAATATGAGAAGATGAGGAAGGGCAGTTTGAAAGGATCTGTGCCACGTGGGGAAAAAACAGATCTCACCAGATTGAGATGGATCCAGAGGGAGTGGTGAATTTGGACTATGTTTGGGAAAGGCTCAGGAGAGCCAGGAGGAAAAGCATCGCCATGAGAAAGTGGAACAGAAGGCAGATTTGAAATGAGGGAAGCTACAGGACTTGTATGAGGGAAAAGAGAGAAAGTGTCATGCATATTATTTCTATTTTTTTTTTTTCCAAATGATCTTACCATGTTTGCTTTCCAAACACGAGGCTGAAAACTCCAACGTAGGCAGATATTCTCATTTTCAGATTTTCACTGCTTTCTGCTTCCAGCCTGCCTGGAAACCCCTCAAGATGAGGCTGTCACAGTAATTCAGCACATCTGCTTCTGGCCCTAAAACCCATCGGGAACCTGGGTGAGGGAGCAAGCCTGGAACAAAAGCCAACTGCTTGTCTTGGAGCACCCGGAGAGGTTGGGCTCACGCTTGTGTAGTACTGGGCTGAGGAAAGGTTTGTGCTAATCCTTCGGAAAGTCAGACAGATTAATCTATCAGTTCGTGACATTTCTGCTGACAGTATTTATGAAGGGTGCAGTCACCCTTTATCCAGTTGTGGGCAGCTTTCGGCCCTGCAAAGCCCAGTGGAAGAAGTGATTTAGGATTATGGAAATTGGTAGCTCACCCTATTGTGAAGTCCTTGTGCCAGGTTCTTGAAAAGGCATTAATGGTTAGGGTTGCGTGTATGCACACAGTGTTTTGGCAGTCTCTACGTACAGAACTTCTGGTCGTGTAGGCTCTGCTGCAGAACAGGAATCCTTTTCAGGAGAAACGCACCGTGCCAGTCATTTTCAGCACTGAGATCTGATGCTTTCCTCCAGACATTTTTTTTTGTCTTTGTTCAGCTGTGGGGACTACATGGGGCAGTTTTTTTTTTACCTGTTCTGGTTTTGTAACCCTGCAGTTCTTCCTTCACTGGGTAGGAGCAGCAGAAGCACCTCGGTGGGGCGAGAAGTTCCCAGCTCAGCCAGGCTCTGAGCCTGTCCCTGAAGGAGCTGCCGTGCCTTTGCACAGCTCAAAGTTGGTGGGAATTGAAGGTGCCCATTGCACACCAGGATTAATTCTGCAAATGTGCGGACATCCGAGTTAATGTTAGCAGCTTCAGTCAATTCAGTCAGCGTTCTCGGTCAGCTCTACGCCCAGCGCTTCCTTGACCCTGGCGGTGTCAGTAGCTGTTGAGTGAATTGAAATAGCAATTCCTATTTCACAGCACACGCTGAGAGCTGCTGTGCGTGTTGCAGTCACAGGCAGTGATTAGTCACAGGAGACAGCAACTACTACTTGTACGTTAAGCCGTGCTACCTTAAAACTAAAAACCATCAAAAAATGACTCACGTACTGACCAGGAAACCTTCATGAGAACATCAGGATGTTCTCCAGTTCAGTATATGCCCCAGGCATGTGCTACATGAGGTGCTTTGCTGTGGGTATTTTTTTCCTCAGTGAGCGTTAAGTGTAGAGTGTGGTAATGGGGAGAAATTCTGGCCTGTGAACTATCTTCCCAGTGTAATCTGAAGATTCAAAAATATATAGGAGGTAAATAAAAATTACCTTGAAAACAGTCATTTCCCTCTCAGGGTCCTGAACTATTTGGTGCTGTAGGCCTGTCCGGACACCGTCTGAGCAGGCTGTTTGCATGAGGTGACCCACCAGGACACCATACCCTCTCGGGGATCTCATTAAGCTCTTTAGCTGCTCAGTCTTCCACTTTCCGAGTCCTACAGCACGAGCTTTGGCTTCCCCCGTTGGGTGTGCACGATGAAATAGCAGCTACACGTAAGACATGGAGCCAGGTTCTCTGAGCAGAGACGGGGACGCCCGTCCTGCAGCCCACGTTCCCCCATAGCCCTCTGGTGGACGTGCTGGCTTGCCAGTGGGTAACTTGGAGTGGTTATGAGGTGCTGCCTCTGGGTGGGAAGAGAAAGGCCCTGGTCTTGCCATTACCGTGGACCACTGGGACGAGGCTTCAGGCTTCTTGGACTGCGCTGTAAACAGCTGTTAGAAAAATTAATGGAGGCATTTCCTCCTGCAGCTGATTCCATCAAGCACAGCGACGCTTTGCAGCCAGAACAATCTCCCATTAGCACTTTTGGTTGTTTCGCTTCTGCAATGAGCAGCACGCCCGCAGCACTGACACAGACCCATAGGAGCATGCCGGCTGGTTCCTGCCCACCGAGCAGCAGTTTACTGACTGCTTGAGCGGTTTGGTACCGCTAGGGGTAAACTGCAGAGAGGGAATTACACTGGCCTTTGAGACAGGGTCAGAGAACTGTTAAAGAGCATAGGGGGCTTAGGAACCAAAATCCCTTCTTAGTTCTTTGGGATTTGGCAACCTGGCTCTCACGGTTAGATTTCAGTTACAGCAAATTGATTTTTCCTAGAATTGGAAAATAACAGAGGCTGAAAGGGACCTCTGGAGGTCACCTCCTTCAGCCCCCTGCAAGTTGATGTTGTCAGCGTCCAGCTCTGCTCTTCGACACTGCTGCAGCAGAGGAAGGCTCGGGGAGGTTTCAGTGAGGCACTAAAAACGGTCACGAATAATTAACTGATACTAATTTTTGAATGGTCCTCCCCAGTCTGAGATACTGAGCCCTCCTGCTGGGGTTTCCTGCTGTCGAAAGGGGGTTGATACTTGCTGTTCTCACCAGCGTGGTGTTGGAGTCGCTACTGGTGAAGCGTTCGGCTGGGTGCCTTGTGAAACCGCGTTTGTACGCGGCAGTTTGGAAAGCAGGCTGCGAGCAAAGTGCTTTCCCCAGGATCGTTTAGAAAGGTGGAGTAAATGCACTGTTGAACTGCTACTTCAGGCACCGATTTCAAACGAGAGATTGAGTTTTTTATGGAGTTATCTCTTTTATTATATTCTGTTGCTATTCCCTGCCTCATTATTAGCTTGGCTGTTCTTTCACATTTCTCTTTCCCAGCCTTCCTCTGCAGAAGATGACCGTCCTCTGAGGCAGCTCCTTTGCCCAGTGCTGTGCTTAGCTCCGATTTTGTTGCCCTTTCCTTTGTGGCCCTTCAGCCCCCTGCCTCCCCTAAGGATGCAATGCTTTTCAGATGCTCTGAAAAGAGCACCTGTGAGTGCAGCACACGGAGGTGCTCCTTCAGGACGTGGGCTGCAGGCCTTTGTGCCTACAGAGGAGCCTGCCTTTGGATCCCGGGGTGGTATTTCTGCACGTGGCCCGTTACTGCTGGCAAAGCTCTGTGGACATGGTCATTCACTGTGGAGACACACTAGGTGACGCTTATCATTACCTCTGGGATGCAGAGGGTGCAAGTAGGTAGGTGCTCTTTGTCATCCTGAGCCGAGAAGACGACAGCCACGGAACAGGCAGTGTTTTTGCAGCCTAAAAGTGTGTGTTACTAATGTAAATGAAGAACAAAATGGAGCAAAGTCTGTGATAAAATATTTAAGTTCTTCACATCTTAGTTTTTTCATCTCTGTACCTCCAAGGGACGACGTGCCATCTGAGCCTGGCTTTGTAGTGCCAGCTAGCAGCAGCATTTTGTCTCTGCTTGTAGAAGCTCCCCCGCCTGCAGCCACGCGCTGCCTGCCAGCTGAGGCTGCTGTGCAGGGAAAGTGAACGCCCGGTGCTGGGTCCCAGCGTGCTCGTAAGGCAACCACTTGTTACCAGGAGCCTGAATTAAGCAGCTTGGAATACAGGTCAGCGTAGCGAGGAGTGGCGGTGACCCTCCGAATGAACTCTGGCAGAGGGGCTGAGACAGAAGGTGGACTCCTGCTTGTCCCCAGGAGGATCTGAAAATGGTTTGCACTGAAAAACAGAGTAACAAACAGCATCACAGCCCAGAGGAGATGTGGGGACTGCTCGGGCGCTGTGAAACCGTGAGTACTGCAGTAGGATTTCCAGAGGCATCCAGGGCAGCCACATCCCACAGGATGTAAATAGCACCTGGGATCCTGAATCCCATATTTTCTTCCAAAAATTACAGACTATTTCTTCCAGACTATTTCTTCTCCATCTCTGCTCCCTCTGGACTGCCAGTAGAGTATGTTACTGCTCCAGCTCTCCTAGAAGGTGAAAAAAAGATGAACAAGCACACGTCCCTCCGGAGAGAGGAGCTTTGACTACACTGGTTGTAGAGACCCCCATGGCCTCTACTACCTATAGCTCTGCTGCCCGGACTTAATGCTTTGGCAAAGCTGCCCAGGGACCGCAGAAGCCAGGTTTAATGAAGGTAGCAGGCAGACTCTCTTCTGAATACAGATATGGTAGGGTGGGAGAAAGCAAATAATACCTTCCTCATCCCTTTTCTGGAAGGCCACAGAAGCAATTCAGAATACATCTGAGTAGTTCTGAACGTCAGGTTTTTGTTTGGGTATGTAAGAGACCTTTTCAGCGATGATGTCTTGTGTCTACTCATGTGCATAACTGCAAGCTCGGTGCAAAGATCTCGCAGCGCTGGCGGAGACGACATGCCACACGGTACAAATGGGAGGCCGACGCAGTTCTCTGATGCGCTCACAACGATTCCTATTAAAAAGCTTTATCCTCCTGCCTTCTGCCATGCCAGTGGCAGCGGAGCGGGCTGTATGCTGTCCTTGAACTGGGGAGCATCCCGAAAACGCCTGAACAGCTCCTGGGCATCTGTCAGCCGCAGAAAGGGCTCCTGCACTTCAGCTGGAGAAGCGACCCGCGCAGCCTGCGAGGTGTAAATCCTTTTGCTGGGATTCATGTAATAACAAGAAACACGAGAATCTGCAAATTGCAGGCAGGAAAAAATAACAGAGAATTAAAGTTCCCAGCCCTGGTCTTTTTCTGCATTGCCAAAGCAGGAAGAAAACCCGCTGTGACAAATGCACAGCTGAAATACAGAGTCATTACAGCAGGCTGCTCTGCTACACAGACATGTCTGAGCAGGTGAAACAAAGCCGTGGCTCCCTTACCTTACGTTAAAAATGGTCCCACTTTCACCCTCGAGGTGCAGTATTTCACAGCTTGTGATCGGTAGTGAAGCTACAATTTCTCAGATCAGCCTTTTTTGTTTTACTTTCATACAAACATGAACTTAAAAGCACAAAATACTGCTATTTAGGGCTCGGTCATTCTTGGAGATTTTTTATCATGAGCTGCACTCTTCATTATCTGAGTTTTTCTGTTAGAGGCTGGAAGGTGTGCAGTTCTCATAGAAACTATCACGTAAAAAAATGTGAAAAACGTGTAATAGAAACTGGAGAGGAAAAACACCATCTCCAGCCTTCCCCTAAAATAGAGCCTTATGGACGATAAAAAGCAAGCTCCAGGTCTGCTCAGCTCCTTCTGTAACGTTGTCGTAGGTTTTGAGCTTTTTTTTTTTTCCTTGCACCAAAGCTTGATTTTTCTGCCAGACAAGCAGGTCCTTGGGTGACATTTCAGGGGTGCTCCGAGTGGCTGTGTTTCGCAGTGGTGCATGCTTGGAGACGCTCATCCTCTGTTCCGGTTTTCTGCTTAATTTTTGCTCCAGCTCCGGTGAAGTGCAGCCTAACCCTCCCGTGTGCACGCCTGGTCAGCTAGCGTAAGAACGTGCTGTAAATAACACCTTTCATGCTCAAGGTACCACAGAGCTCTTTATGCAGAACACCGGTAAATGCTGGCAGCAGAGGGGCCCCGTAGACAAATGGCAGAGCGGAGCACGCTGAGCGGTGCTGGACAAGAAAGCTTTCATCATCGCTGTGTGATCAGGAAAGCACAGCCCAGCACGAGGGAGTAGGACTTTTGGACATCTCTGTCAATTGGAGCAGAACGGGGCTGCGGAGAGGCGGGGGAAATTCTGGTGTCACGGCTCACACCGCGGGTGCTTCGATGATGTGCACGCCGTGCCCATGGGCACTCGTGGGGACAAATGGGAGGAGGCAGGTGTGTGGTTGGGTGAGTCCCGGGGGCTTCTCATTGCAAATAAGGTTAGCATTCAGATTGCTTGAAGACAAATGTTAATATCGTGTTTATATAGCATCTAATATATTAAGATGTTGTATTAATATTGGGGTGGCAGGTGAGAGCTGGAAGTGCAGATTAGCACCTTCTCATCCCGCTGTGTTTTGCAAACCCGTAGGAAAATCATTATCTCATTTACATAATAAATTGAATAATCTCTCATATACTCAGCTAATTAAACCCAGCTCAGGTGTATTGAAATTAGCTACTGTCGTACACAGCAAGAGGGCCTGACGAGAAACAAGTGTCTGAATGAAACCCGATTTAGTCCCGGCTCCGCTCTCCACTCGCAGCTTCGGTGTCGTGCCTGGGTGGGAGCCAAGTTGGTGCTGTCCTCGTGGGGTGCTGTGGGATGTGACCGATGTTTATAGGATATCTGGGAGCCGCGTGCCTGGGTGCTGGGATGAGCGTGGTGAGCCATGCAGAGCTGGTAGACAGTTAAAGAAAATGGGAGAAAATGAGTCAAAACCTCAGTGAGAAACCGCCAACCTGACCCAGAAAGCCGCTATCTTCCGAACTTCGCATGCTCTCAGGCAGTTGCACTGGAAACTTCGGCTGCAAATGCTTCTGTGCTTTGTATTAATCCTCAAGGCAGAAAGTAAGGTCACCACTGCAAAAACGTGGTAGCATTTTCATTTTAAAACAAGCCTAGGGCTTATTGAATTTTGCTCTAATTAAGAGGTCTTTTTTTGGTCTCCGTTCTCTTCCCCGCTGCATGCTGTGAGGCTGGTTTGTTTTCCTTGGCCTTGAAGACTGGGAAAAGCTTTTGGGGGAGATTTTTTAAACTTCACGGGTTTTCCGCTTCTGGCTTACGACTGATAGACACACACGGTTCGCAGAGGGCAGGCTGTGAAGTGGTGCTGTGTGGGTTAGGAGCCCCGAAGAGCAGCATCCTGCTGCCCTTCGTGCTGCGGACTGCATCGCACCCTTTTTTTTACCCAACCACACAGCTGTGGTGTCTGAAGGCAATTCGGGATGTTTTGGGGGGAATCTTGGCCTTCGAGGCTCAAGGTTTAAAAGCGATGTGCTGTTAAACAGGGAGCAAAGCTGAAGGAAAGGGACTTTGCTGACTTCTGCAGGTGGTGGGGTGATGAAGTGCAGCAGGCTGGGGGAGCTGTGGGGCACGGGACACGGGGCTGTGTCTGTGGGCGTTTGGGGGCATTTCTTCTTGGGACCGGAGCTCACACTTGGCCAGGTGCCCTCGGACAACCAGCTGAGGATGAGGACATGTGTTTGTTTGCTGGCACCACGTGCAATGCCTTTTTGCATACGTAGAGACTGGTGGTGCACTGTGTGCAGCACGCCACTGGGGAAGCTGTGTGAGTATAGCGACAGCCGCCCGGGTGTCTCGGGAGGTGTCTCACATTCCTCTTCAGACTAGTCACTTCCCACTCAGCCGAGAATGAATTTGAAAAAGTATGAAAAGGCTCCTTTTTGTCTATCACGGCAGCATCGTCTTCTCTGGGCTTTTAATTTCCTCTATCCCCTACCAAGATCCCCTATTACCTACTATCCCCAGATAAGTGTGTTAAGAAGGTAAACATCAGCTCACAGCTTTATGGACGATTGATTGAAACAAAAAAATGCAGTTATAGTGCTGAGCTCAAGCCTGTATAAAACCTCTTAAAAATTATTTACTAGGTACCCAATAAAGTGTGCCAGAATAGCCCGTTAAAACCGCAGAAGCAGGAGCCTCAGGGGAAATCTCCTTGCCCCGCTCCGTGCCAGTCCGGCTGGGCTGTCGGTAGCATTAGGAGTGAACGCAGCTCAAAGCGACATGCGGCTCCTTTCTGTTTGTGGTGAATTTAAGTAGGATATTTATAGGCATCAGTCATCTCTGGTCTCCTTTGATCCATTCTTTCCAACTGAAGAAGCAGCGCTTTGAAAAAAAAACATCTTCGTCGATGCAGTGGCAGAATTAGAGAGAAATGCCAAGATGCCAGCTTTCAAAATGCTTCTGACGCCTTTAATGTTTATTTTAACTTCTAAAAACTATCTGAAGGCATGATCCAGAAGCAGACGTGGGCAAGGAAAGCAGCAGCAGACCTTATTCCACCTCTGGGTATGGTAACACGTCTGCGTAGCACCAGCTCTGAGGTTATCCCAAATGCTCCCGCCTAGAATGTGAAGTCCCTGCCTGAGCCCGTCTTGTGCAAACACGTCTGTGCCAAACACGTTCACCCCTCACATGCATGTTGATGCTACGCCAGCTCCTGCCAGAGAGAAGGCTATGTGCAGAGCCCCGCTATTAGCTCTGACCGACACGTGGCTTCCCACTCTAACGTATGTATGTCACCAGCGGATCACAAGAGCTTTGAAGTCAAACGCGTGCTTGGGATCTGAGCTGGTTTTCTTAGAGCAGAGCATGAAAGCAGAGGGGCACGAAGTCCCCTGCTGTCAGACGGAGCTCTGTGGCTCATAAATAAGAGGTGAAGGCAACTTGCGAGCGCTGGGGATGCTCCTGCAGGCTACAATAGCAAGCGGTGCTATGGCCGGGAAGGCTCTCCCAGAGAAGGTGCCACAGGCAGCGAGGTGCAGGAGCACAGTGCCAGGTCTCAGAGCCTCCCTCCGAGAAGCAAACAGCACAACCCCTCTGCAGTGCCTTGTCTGAAGCCTGAGGCCATATCTGAATGTTAACAAACAGTGCTCGTGATGCCAAGACCCACAGTAACAAAAATTCTCTGTCCCCACCCAAAGGGTGCATTTGCACCTCTTCTGTGTACCCACAAACCCACACCATGTGCAGCTCCTGTCCCTGTTTTTAAAAGGAAGCCTGGGCTTGGAGGTGAAGACGTTCACGAAGGATTTAGGCTGGGAGCACACCAGGACACGCTCGGCTTGGCTCGGAGGCAGCCAAGCTGTTCAGCTGGCACTGGATGAACAAAAACATCTCAGCTCAGGAAACCTTTTCCCTCTTGCAGATGAGCTATTTACACATCTGGAGCGTCATCATGCGATCAATACCGAGACCGAGGAGGGCGTAACGCAACGGATGTTGCCTTAGGTACACAATAAACAGTCAGCAGGGCTGCTTGTATCTCCAGCTCTGTAATTCCTTTACCCTACTTGAGCAGTCACTGATGAGCATCACCAGGAACACTGGGACCTGAGCACCCACATCATCCCATTCGTGCTGATAATGCAGCATGAAATCGTTATCCTATTGATACTTAGTTATCAAACCACGGTACGTATTCACTGTCTGCAACTTTTCACCAGGTAAAAACAATCAGTTTGTTGGTAATCTGGTGTATTCTTGCTCTTGGGTCCAAGCACAAGCGATGATAAAAGCCACATGTATGTGTATCAACAGCAGCCACCAACCCAGCAGCAGTAACTTGGTGCAGGTTGTTTCAAGGTTGCAGTATCCTCCGCAGCCCAGCTTCTCCATCCAAATTAAACTCTGCCACATGAAATTCATTGGAAGGCTCACGTTAGCTAGCCCTGAACTCACGTAATTGTTATGCTTCATTAATTTGGTGTGTTTATTTAAATTGGCTGGTGCGTTCCTAAAATAGGTAATCTAGCATTTAAAAAAATGTTTCCTGATCAGCTTCACGGTGCTTTGAGTGGCTGTAAGCACAAACTGCTCTGGTACTCTTTTGTCTTTCTCATCTGAATGCAATGGATACCATACAAATGAACAGAGCTGGAAAGGTGCTTAATTTATGAACCAAGACGTGCTTCTAAATAATCTCTAATTAAGTTCATCTGTGACCTGGCACACGGTGCCTAGTTTAGTCTGGGCATTGCAGACCATTAGTAAACATTTTAATTGTAATAATCGCCACTGGCAGCAATTATTTTCAGAAGGACGGCTAATTTCAATCAGCAGAGGGGATCTGAAACACGAGGAACACCCGGCCTGTCTTTTACAAACACCAACAAAGCAGCTGCATGCCAGCGTGCTGAACACCCAGCTTCACTCTGCAAGAGCGCCGGCTTTGCAGAAGCGGAGTTCATCTTCCCAAGCGCTCAGGACCATCTCCTTGCCCAGCACCCATGGAGGCAGGTCTAGAGGGAGCAACAAAACACGCTGCTGGCCCCGGAGCTGCAGGACAGGCTGCTTTTGGATGACACGGATGTATGGCGCCGGTAGGGTGAGGTGTGCATGAAATCACCCGCGTCGCGGCTGCGAGGTGCTGTAGCTGCTCGCGTTGACTCGAGGCTCCTGGCGCGGCGGCACGGCTCGCTAGCTGGGACGGGAGCCAGCGCCCTGCCCCGCTGCTGGCAGCGCTGCCAAGCTCAGAGGGTTGCTGCCGCTGTTTGTGCTGGCGCTGCGCTTAATTTCTGAAAGACGGAAAAAGCTGGACGCTCATCCAAAAATTCAAAATCGAGTGTAGGATTGTTGTCAAACGCTGTAATTAGACACAGAGCTGCAGACGAGGAATAAATGCGCTATTTCTTTGTTAAATTGTCTTTTCTACCCTAGCCTCGTGATGCTCGCTGGGAAGACGTCACATGCAATGTTTTTCCCCGTGCACTCAGCGTGTTTCCATCGTACAGGCACTTTAGCACTGAATTAATTGCTACGTTAATGGATGTCTGTAGTCCATTAGTAAATTAAGACCTGATGCTAATCCTCTTGGGGGGAAGGAGAAGGGAGTCTACTTAGTACCAAAGCATTCAGTTCGTTACCAATGGACTCCAAATGTTCAAAGGCAGGAAGGGAAGTACATCAAAGACGCTTTAATTTGAAAAACATACGGGAAGCTGATCTCACGGCCTGTCCATATTGCAGACCTTGCAGGAGCAGATAAATTAGCTTTGAATTTATCAACCTAATCACTGGGGATTGGGTATGGATGAACCTGTACCCCAGTCATTCTCTTCAAACAGCATCTGATAACATGGGTGTTTAACCTGTTGTATCTGACACTTGGAAGCATACCAGTAAGCTGAAATTGCACGGGGATATAACCAAAATAAGTGGGGTTGCCCACTCTCCAAATCTGACAGCACATCCCTAGGCTCCGAAGCAGAGTCTGGAGAATGCAGCGACACAGGGGGAAGGAAAACACAGGCGTGAGTAAACACAGCGCTTCTTCACGTGATTGGTACTGGCCTGTTTAGACCTTGCCCAGAGGTGCTCTTCTGTTGCCTGGCCCCAGACGAACTGTTTGCACGTGTCATTTGGGTTCCCCGTGCCACGGCTGGGTGCCACGCAGCAGGGTCACGGTGAGCCCCTGTTGCCTTCTGCTGCCTGCCCTGCCGGCAGCCCCGCTCACCTGCGGTTACGGCCTCGCCGCCCGCATCGCCACCGTGCCCTGCCCTTGTAGCACGCAGCGGGTAGGCTTAACCAGGGTTGTGCTGCTCCGTGTTACAGGTATAAATACCAACTGTGTGCTCAGAGCCGATAATGCTTGACTCCTTCGTGAGCGTTACTGCGTTCCCCTCCCGCCCCCCGGTAGTCCTGCTCTATAAATACAAGCCAAGCTGGCACGTTTTGCCTTTAATAGTATGTGAAAATGAAATCTGCTCTGTAAGGGATGCAATCACAGACCAAAAACCGTTCATGTGGGTTTTTCCTCTCTACCAGCAAGAAAATATAACAGTTAATTAGGCTGGAAAACCCAAAGGAAAGTGAATTCAGACGGCCAATCGCAGTGTGGCATGGAAAATATCTCCATGACAACAGAAATTTACAGCACTTCAATTTTAATATATCAAAGGATAAGGGTAATTTCACAGCCACTACGCAGAAGATGTACCCCTCTCTCTTTCTCTTGATAGTCCCTGGATTAAATGGAAGTCAGGCTAATGTGGTCCCAGATGTGAAAGCAAAAACAGGATTATGAAGCCTAAAAAACGTTATGAATGCAAATGCACCAGCAAGGTGAAAACTTGCCCTGCTGCGTAGGACAAACATTCGGGCCCTTTTTTGCCAACTACTGCAGCACGTTATGGAGATGTCTTCTGACGTTTCAGTATCACGTACTTCTTCACTAGCGCAGGGCTCAGGGCGGTACGAGCAGCACGGGCAGCTCTTGTCCCGAGCAGCATGGTGCACCTCCCGGGGACGTTACCGCTGACATCTCTTGCTGCTACTGCTTCTGAGCCTGTAACGAACTCCGGGGTGACAAGGGAAACAAAAGGAAAAGATGAGTTTAGGATGTATATCCAAAAGCCTGGCCTACATTCCCCTGCTCATAATGAACGAGAATATTAGGCTTCCATTTAAAATACTGCGTTCAGTGTATTTTGTAGATGCATCTGCAGGCATGAACGTCTCTTGCAGAAATTGTTTTACAGTATTTAGTGGGGGGTGAATCAATTAGGATAGATTTTAGAATAGATATTTCATTAGTGATTTCACTAAAATTAATCTATTTGAAGTTTCAGTTAAAAATCAAACTGAAGCAGGATGGTATTGGCTGTTGGCAATATTGAAAAAATACTGAAACTGGTAACAAAAGGATTTCTATTAAATTGTTTTGTAACTGGAGGAAGAAAAAATGCTACCAGGAAACACATCACTTCTGATTAGATTCAACAGGATGCTCCTGTAGATGAAAGAGCATCGCTCCTCGCTGCCTGCAAAGAGCTCCTCTCTTCTTTTGGCACGTTTGAGCATGTTTGTGTGGCACCCTCCCACCAGCCAAGCCTTGGCCTCTTGGGCAGTGCTGGTTGTGAGTGGACAGAGAGGAAAACACGGTCTGTAAGCACATGGGGAAGGCACAGGGAGGAATAACTGTGCTGCTCTTGTTTGTTTGCGGTAATACAATACGGAAAGTGCTAATAGGATTAGCCTTTCATGATGAGTGATAACAATATATAAAAAAACAAATGTTAATAGGCAGTGTGAAATTGCTAACAAAGTAGAAAATTGCTAATAAAATCCAGTGGGTCTCATTTTAACGTTGAGAGTACATCTGGCTTGTAGGACCGCTTCCTTCCCGCGCGCACAGAAGGCGGTAGGATGGTGAACAAAGGATTTTCGGTGCAGAGCCCAAGGGTGCTGCTGCTCTTTTGAATCCTGGTGACCTTCAGCACCTGCAAAATGAAAACTGCCTTGCTTTAAAATGACCAAAACAGGGTTGAGCAGTCTTAAGAAAAGCCTTGGAAATTCCTCTACTAAAAATATACGAGCCCAAGCCCAAATGCGTTGTGCGGGAAGGAAGCTGAGAGCACAGGCAGAAAAGCAGACAGTGCTTGGAGGGGCACTGGTAAATGCAGACAAAGGAACGTAAAATACATAGCAAAGAAATTAATTGGATAAACAGGAGGGCCACGAGGTAAAGCAGAACAGAGCCCTGTGTGCGGTAATAATGCTTCCAGAACTACTCGGATTAGAGGAGAAAGTAGAGATCAAATGAGCTAATTTAAGTAGATGCTAGACTCAAAGGATAATGTGAACCTCAATTACTTACTCTTACTCTTCCTTCTCTTCTTAACTAAGTGAATTTCCCAGCCAGCGTTTCTGACTTTTGCCAGACAGGAACCAGACCGAACCCTTCAACAAACGGAGTTGGCGAGGTCCCGTTCCTCGCCACGTTCTTCTTTCCATTTTCCTTAGCTTTTAATTATTTTCCAGCCCGGCCATGTAGCTGCTCCCTTACTGAAAATCACTTAAAGAAGTATTTATGCACAAGGCGGGGAATGGCTCGGATCCCATAAAGCCCCGCATTGCTGTCAGTCGTGTGGATGCCCTTCTCCTTCCACCCAGCCTGGTGCTCCTCGACCTCACTGATTATAGCCAGACAAAAGCCCTTTCACCGTGTCTCTTGTGCCCCATTTCAGCAAGGTTTTAGAAGCACTTAGTGACATTTTCCACTCACATTTGGGCTTTGATGTACTTCCTCACCATGGCTCACTTCTGAACTTCGGGGTCATTTTGGAAGGTTTCAGTCCTCCTGGGTGCAGCGCCCAAAGGCTTTGGGCAGGATTTTCTGCCTTCCAACACATGTTTTAAGTAATAAACCCATCAGAAAGGCTTAGACGGCTTGAAAAGCTTCATCCCAAAAGCAAGGAAGTCGAAGTTTTATTTTTCTTAAGCTCCCATAAATGATAAAAAAGAACTGTCAGTTTTATGCTTGGTGGTAAAATGTCCCTGCAAGTGCAGATGTGATTTGTGGTTTCGGGTGGGATGGAGGCAGAGCACCGGAGGGCCTGAGCCACTACAGAACTCAGCCTGTATCCGTGTTCAGGGGTCACCATCGGTGGCTGCTGGGCTGGGGGAGCAAGGCTTGCTCTGGAGAAAGCCTTTGTGGGGCTGCTCGAGGGAGCTCCTGTGGGTTGGGGTGCGGGGGGAGAGCTCCATGGCTGGGCACCAGCAGAGGAGCCTGCAAAAACCACGTCAGGGTTTTGCCAGACCGCTCAAATACTGCATTGTGTTCATGTCTTTATGGTGATGCTTGGAGGAAAAAATACAACACAGTGTAAGGTGTAAGGAGCCGTGCCCCAGGAAGCTTTAATTGGATTTTCATCATCATCCTGGTGGTTTTGCATTTCAGACCGGGCACTCTGGGGTGCCTCTTGTGAGCTATCCCTTCAGCCTGAACTGAAAGGCCCTAATATGAGCTGGAGAGCACTAATCGTTGGAGGGACGGCTGTAAGGAGATGTTTCAGAAGCACAGATCTTGTGCGTGAACCACGGCCTCTCCACAGGAGCAAATGGGAAATGGATGTCAGGTGCGGCACAGAAATTACCTTTTTTAATAGGTCCGTGCTGTAAATAAGTGGTCAGTCTGCGGGTAGGACACACTGCCTGGGAACCACAGGGGCAATTTGGGGAAAGGCAACGTTGTCCTTTTCTCTCACAAGTGACTGCTCACAGAAATACCGCTCCAGAACAGCAGCTATAGCAACAGTAGGATTTCGCTGGGTAGAGGTCAGAGAGTATAAGCTGTTTTTCACTGCTGAATTTAACATGCCATCCCCACAACTGGCTATTATTTGTGGTGTTGGAAGCCCGTTCCTATGATTATAGTTCATCTGGTGCTACAGCAGGGCTGAATAATTAAACCTGTCAGCCAAAAAAATGGGATATCTGTATGCCTTTGAGAACAATTTCAAGATAATTTGCTGTCCCAGTTATCTCATGAAAATTGTTAACAAAAGAAGCTATCCACAGGACAGAGGAAAGCATGCTTTGAGGGCATCGGTGTGTCTTTTCCACTGTGTATTGCACAGAAAATTGTCACCAGTGACAGTAATATGAAAATACCTGGTAAGTGCTGGACAATATTTCCACAGGTGTGTTGGGAGTGAAAACCAAACACCCGTTAGCTGGGTACAAGAGCTCAAAGCCAGTGTCTGTACTCAGCTGTCTTTGCTCAATGTCTGGATTTAGGAGGCAAAAGGTGCACAACAAGTTCCTGTCTTTGTGGCCTGAGCCATGTCCTGGCCTGCCGTGCTGCTTGCTGTGCTTTGCCAAATATTTTGGGTCTAATTGTGGCCTGTGTCCCAGCAGGGTGTGGGTGACTGGAGGACAGGCTGTGCTGTCCCTCGGGTGCCTTGCTAGCTGAGCAGGGCGCTGTGGGTGCAGCTCTCGGTGGCTTGGGAGCGGTGCTGGGGCTCGCCAGCTGCCTTTGCAGCCTCGTGAAGTTGCCTGAGATTAAAGTTTGAGCTACGCCTGCTCCAGATGTGGAATCAGGAGGGAAAAAACAAAGCAGCATCCCTTTTCCTGGTGCTCTTTCTGTGCCTGTTACAGCAGGTTCATTTATACTCTGAACCCCTGTGCTGACATTAAGGTAACTCAGGTACTCCGAGGATGCCATCTCTCGGCTCCTAGGTCAGCACGATACACAGTTTGTGGGACCATTTCTGGGGATGCAAACATGGGAGCTGTGTTCTGCAGGTACCAGTTGCTCAAAAAATGTGCTGCTAACTTGCTAAATACAGGAAAATATTGGTGATGCCTTTTGTGTAACAGCCTGGGGCTGGGACAGGTCTTGCGGGGCTTTGCTCTGCAGTATCCTCTGATGGAAATGTTCTGTGAATTCCTTTTTTTCTCTGCATCTGTCTTTTTAGGTTCTCTACATTGGAGACACTTGTGTGCTGGTGTATGCTTACAATAACTCACCTCTAGCTCATGCTGAATTTCAGGATAAACCCTTCTCTTCCCCGGGTTGCTTGCAGCAAGCTGCACAAATCCTGATGGCATTAAACACTCCGACCTGGGCCTCGGTGGAGCTGCTCACAGGCTGAGTTACGCGTTTTTGTACTGAGCCATCTAGCTGGTCAAAGACATCAGGAACCTAGATAACATCTTTGTGCAATTATGGCTCCTAATTGGGCATGTAGCTCAGCAGGACATTGGCATGCACAGGCACCCAGTGGATATTAGCCACCCGTGTGTAGCTGCACAGCCCTGCGTTTCTAGCACCTGTTTGCTAAAACTCAGCTCTCACATGGCCGTCAGGGCAGCTCCTGGGCTCGAGAAGGCCGAGACGATTCCCTCTCTATGGAAACGGCCGATGGAAAGAGTCAAATGATTTTGTTGGAGCCGGAGCTGCTTTAGGTTATCCTTGTGCTGGAAACTTGGCTTTATCTGTGCGGAGTTTAGGAAGTGATTGCATGCTCTGAGGTTGGGGTGGCTTTCTTTGCAAGCCTGTTTGTATTTGTGCAGCACATGGAGCAGGTTAGTGTTTGTTTTTTTGTGAGGTTCCAGGGTCTGCTTTTAATAAGATTGCCTGCAAGCATTTGGATTTGCTCTTGCATGTGGTAATGAACTTCTCATGTGCCTCTTAGGGGTCCCCTTCCTCCAAGGCAGGCACACAGCAAGCTGCTTTGCTCCCTGTTCTGGCCCCGGGCTTTATTCCACACTGCCCACACCATACACGTGGATACATGTACCTTACGGGGACAAAGTAAGGTGTCCATACAGAGCAAACCTCCTGGCAGGGAGGTTCAGGCATGGAAGAGAGGCTATGGCTCTTGGGGTCCTTATGTCCCATGGACGTGGCAGCAGAGCAGCAACCCAGGAGCCTCTTGCCCAAGGCTCCTGACTTCAATCTGTGCACATTTAGGTCATGACTTCTGCTCTCTTCTTCTCTCCCATCCTTACGTATTACTGTGCTTATTTAGCTGGTGAAACCCTTAGAGCAGAGTCCATCTCCTTCCATGCAGGTGTGGAGCACAGCGTATGCTCGGGCTCGGTGCACGGAGGTTGTGCGGTGCCTGGTGCACTGCAGCAGTCGTCGGTTGACTCTGTACCAGTCCTCGGTGCACACGTGGCAGAAGCAGTCGCTGCCCATGTAATGGCAGTGCTGCTCCTAGCTTCCCCCGTCTTTAGTGACTTTTCCCCATCCTGGAGATTGGTCCAACCTGCTAACTGGTACACCGCTGGGAATTGCTACCTACACCTTTCGCTCTCCAAAAAAAGACATCATTTACTGCTCTTTCTCTGCTTGAATCCCATGTTCGGTACAACTGATGTTGCTCCCTCCTGGCACTGAGCTGGCGGTGGGCTTTGCATCCAGCCGTAGTTACCAAGGTGTATTCGTGTTGTGCTGCTGCATCCCTGCAAGGGAGTCTGCTCGGACAGCAGCTGCACGGAGGGTCGGGACGGGACATTCATCCTTCTGCGGTGGGAGTTCCTCACAACGGCACAAAATCAAGGCAATAAATTAAGGGCATAAATATTAGCACCAAAGCATAAACCTGCAGAGCACACAGAAAAGCCACATACTGTTAAATCTCCCGTTATTTATTGCTTTATCAGATGGGTATTACTGCACTGTAAAGGATATATACGTTCCCCGTCACCAGGAGGTAGGAACCATCCAGCAGCAGCAAATCAGGCCATAAGCTGCTGAGATGCTGCTGCCCACTGGAGTCTAGGAAGGAGGCCTGTAGGTGGGAATTTGTGCTCCTGGTTATTTTTTTTTCTCTTTCTTTTTAATTACCTAGAGTAAAACAAAAGCTTTAAGGCATTACAGCTAGTGTTGTTTAAGGAAGTGGGGGGGTCAGCTTTTTGGTCGTAAATAGGGAGTACTTCGGAAAATAAAGAGCATCTGTGAAACTCGCTGGGAGATGCTCAGTGTTACAGAGCTGTGTGCTGGGAGGGCTGGGTGTCCAGCTGGACGTATACCTGGGCCCTGGCCGGTGACTGATCTCTCAGTTCGGTGGTTAAGTGGAGAAACAAGGCATTTCTGTGGGTTAAGCTGGTCCTGAAAGAAAAGGAGAAAAAAGAAACAGTCAACAATTTCCATTTGGTATCAAAAAAAAACTTTAATTTTTGTCATATGGTGATTAAAACTTTTTTTCTTTGTCTTATATCCTTCCAAGAAGCAGAATTAAACGACATTCCAAACGGTTTGCTTTGAAACCCAGCAGCAAGGCCAAAAGCCTCCACGTCACCTGTTTTATCTGAAGGGGAACAGCAAAAGGAAAACATTCCCATCGTGTTCCCAAGGCTAATGAGCAAAGAGGTGCTGGAGCCAAACAACGATAATCGCAGGTACAGCAGAAACACATGAACGTTACCTCAGATTCGAGAGCAGCTTGGCTGGCAAGCCCTTTGCCCAGCTGTCCCTTTGTCCATCTGTCCAGCTGTCCATCCCGTCTTGCTTTGCCGAACATCTGTCTGTGTTGGGCCAAGCAGGACTAAAAGCAACTGTGAGCACCGTTGCTCCTTGCCGTGGGGAAAGCAGATGCATTTGCTTCGTGGTAATAGCTTACAGGAAGAAAGCGTTATGTATTATTTCCCCCCGCAAAGTGCAGCCTGGAGAAGCCACAGCTCTTTGTGGTTTCACATAATGCATGTGGAAGTCAGGTGTGGTCGCTGAAGAGCGTGCAGTTAAGTAGTGCTTGAGGAAACTGAGCCATGGAAGTTGTTGGGGTTTTGGGGGCTTGATTTTTTTTCAAACAACAAACCTTTAAATGTTGGTTAACTCCTTATAAAGTGGCTCCAAGCCAAGTCCTGCTCCTCTGGACATGAAGCTTCAGGATTCACCGAGGAATGGAAATTGTTGGTATTTCTTTGGAGTCTCTTCCATGCCTTTTATTCAAAAGCGAAAGAATTTAAATAAATTGGGCTCCTTTTTGTGCCTCTCCCTCCAGACAAAAATACTTTTGTAATAAGAAAAAAGTTATGTATAAATGGATTCGGTGCTGTTTTTCTACTAACACATCAGCCTACAGAGGCGCTGCTGTGGGCAGGGGTGACCGGCAGGGTTAGGCGTGGCAGCAGAAGTTCCCTCATGAGGTTTGATTTTGGGGACAAAAATAACCACAACCAGCAACTCATGAAAAAGAAATAAATAAATAATAAAAAAAATCCTGCTCTGGCCCCCAAAAGCTTTTTGGTTAGTCCTAGAGACAGTCCTGACCTCAGGGGGCTGTTTGGCTGCTTTTGGGACTGTGCAGGGCTTGGAAAAGCCACATTTATGCTGGGTACAGGAGTCCTGGTGTGTGCATGGAAGAGGCTGAGCCCTGGGACAGAGCAGGGCTCCAAGGAGGCATCTCTTCGGGATCTCTTGTATTCTCCCACCCCAGCAGGAACCAACCCTGTGGCTACTGGAAAAAAAATGTAAAAGATGTAATTTCTCTTTGGGAACTTAGTTTTGACTCTGCCCATAAATGGAGAGGTTCTGAACCAAAGCTCTTCCCACAGGGAACCCGAGTTCAGGGTGTTTGTTCATGGCCTCGTCACTAATAAAACCACATCGGCTTTTAAAAATAGCCCCTGTGCCTTGTGAAAACAGGCGGGGAGTGATGCAGAAGGCGGGGAATGAGCCTGGAAAAGGAGCCCATTTTTAATCTGACACGAAATACATTACTTCTCTGCCTGCCATGAGGTTTGGGGAAGCTCCGGGACCTCTGCTTCGTGCCGTGCAGAGCCCAGGAGATGCAGCACCGCCGACCTGTGCGGGTGGGGTCAGCCCGGCCTGCTCGG
This sequence comes from Nettapus auritus, assembly GCA_011076525.1. NCBI lineage: Eukaryota > Metazoa > Chordata > Aves > Anseriformes > Anatidae > Nettapus > Nettapus auritus. The sequence goes on from CM021778.1 coordinate 8,937,742, forward strand.
ATGCTGAGGGTTACAAATCGCTGATTTCTCCTTGGCTCCGCAGCCACACTTTCTCAATGGGACCAGGTGCCTCGGCAGCAAGAGCTGCTTGCTGGTGCCCACTGATACCACCACTGTTACCACCGCTGTGCCAGCGTGGGCGAGACGTGGCTCGCTGCATCCCAGCCTGGTGCACGTAGCCCAACACACCATGCAGATAGCAGGCGATAGCAGGGGAGCCTCCTGTCCATACAAAAAGCCTACGAAAGGAGCTGTGGGAGGGCAGCTGCTGGCTGCACTGTGCTAACATCAGCCACTGTGGGGAAAAAACACCAAATCACACCGAGTGCTTGGGCAACCTCATTGGAGCCTCAGTATTTGTGTAACAGGCTGCAGCCAGGAGAGGCAGCGGGGCTGTTGCAGCTCTTGGAGCAAATGAGACAGGATGAACTGCTCTGCAAGCTGCGGGTCAGCCACCGGCTGGTGGCAGGGAGGGCTGCGGGCTTGGCACCCCCAAGCCCTTAAATTAAGGGCCTTGAGAAAGCTCCTGGGTGTTAGCAGAGGAATGGGGCTCAAAGTGCAAGACCAGGAAGAGGAAAGGACAAACCCGGTGAAACGGCCGTGTGTAAGCCCACACGTCACCTTTCAGCGGCCTCATAAGTAATGTCAGTTTTGTAATGTCTCATTTATACCCAGCTAAATGAGCGCCGGTGCCTGCGGGGACGGCGGGGAAGATGCAGTGCTGTAGTACATGTTGTGCGTGAGGGAACCGCTACATGAGCTTGCATTTGCAAGATGTTTTTTAAATTGCACTTTTGTCGGCATATAAACGCAGCACTGAACAGCGCTGGAAATGTGCGAGCAGCTGGAGGCTCCGGACAGTGACCTGCAGTTGGCTGGGACTGCAAAACCTTCCACCTGTGTCCCCTCATCCAGATCTTAAAGTTCAGATCCAAATTAGAGGGAGCTGCCTATGAAAAAAAAGCCACACACCTAGTCAAGCGACAGATGAGACGTGTTTCTGTGGGCCTTCAAGCGCTGGCCCCATGCGAGAAGACTTGGTAACCACGTGGGGTGACACCAGGAAGGCTCTGCGCGTGCACGAACATCTGAGCTCGGTGCTTCAAGTCAGCCACACTCACAGTTCTCCAGGGTGGGCCATTAATATTAGATGAAAGCTCAGCTAATGAAAATGGCTTTTATAGTAAAGAGCATTTTGTTACCTCTGAAGAAACAGGGCGGTGCAACATGTTACACTTCACTGTTACCGGCATTTGGTCTTCCTTCAGGCAGTCGTTTTATGAAAGGCAAGATATGAATTGAAAAACCTGCCTTTACTCAGAAAACAGAGATTTCCCCCCTCTGATCAGGGAATGGGCCAAGAGCAGCTGGTCACACGGCAGAGTCATGAGATTACGTTTTTCCGTGGAGTAGCTGATGCTCTGTAGAGTCATTTCTGCTGAGACAACCATCAAGCCTTCATGCTGAAGCTTTTTCCCTTCCCAAGTTTTTAAAACCCAGAGTTTTAGAGGCTTTGTATCAATCAGCCAAAATAGAGATTTTAGCCCGATGTGGGTGTGAAGGACGAGTTCTGGAGGTGGGCCAGAGGCTGGGGGTGCTGCGGGGCCAAGTAGCAGCGCTCAGGTCGGGGCTCTGGCGGGAGTCACCCTGCGGTGTAACACACTGTAACTGGTGGTACTGGCAGGTACACTGTGGGGAGAAAAACACCTGCAAACAGGGCTGCTGCTTGTAAATATTAAAATCAGTCCAAAATGGAACAAAGGGCAATGCTTTTTTTTTTTTTTTTTTTTTTTTTTTTTAATAATAATGGTGGTTTTTCCATGGAATTGCTGCTGGACAGTGCTTGGGTTTCTGCAGAGCCACCCCAGCAAACGAGCACTTCTTGTTGGCAGGGGATACAAACTACACTGCAATGTGATACATATGGAGAAGGGACAGGTTCATTTTCTCTTTTCACCACAGTTTTGGGGCGTATTTCACTATATTTTAAATAAACAGTATTTTTGTTGTTGATTCAGCTCAAAACACCAGAAGTCCTAAATTAGAGTGAGCAAAGGAAGAAGCGGGCGGGCTGCAGCCGAGCTGAAACATCAGGCAAACAGACAGCAAGCAGCCTGCTTGTGTGAGCCACAGTGTCACCGTTCGTCATCATTTCTACCCAGACTGGAGCAGAGAAAAAGAAATTCTCAAGTCCTCCAAGTGTTCCTCCAACGTGAACCACCTGTGTTTTGAGGTTAGTTATCTGTACAGCCCACATCAGGCTTGCAGTGCTGCATTTCACATCTGTGCACTGGGATGCTCAGGTACCAAAATGGAAGAGCTGCAGAGTAAATCGCTGCCTCGCTCTTTCTCAGCCCGTCCTGTTTGTTACAATTAAGCATTCCCATGCAGTGCTGGTGCGCAGGGAAGGGCCGTGGGGGCTGCAAGGCTTCTGGCAGTGAGGCCAGATCCTGGCTGAGCTCTGCAGCCGCCCCCGTTTTCAGGGTAAACGCTGCTACGTGTGTCCAACAGACCATCACTTCTCATTTTCCATGCCCGGGGTCAGAGGCAGGCGGTGCTCCGAACATCGGTATTTTAAGGGTTTCCCTTGGAAAAAACACCCTCTGGGAGCTCAGGAGCACGTGTCCTGCTGCCCCATCCTGGTACAATCAGTCTCACAGTCTGCCTGTCACCAGCAGGAGGATGGAGGGGTCGGGGATTCTGGGCTCAATTCCGGCAGTGCCACCGTCACATTCCTGCAGCCCTGCGTGACGCACGTCGTGCACGAGCCAGCCAGAGAGCGGGACTAAAAATAAAACCATGGCGTTGCTGCTGTGCTAGGCTCCTGCTGGGATGTCTTGGTTTGTTTTATAACATCTTCAAGGCCAGTTGAAAGCAGGGAAAAAATAAAAAAAAAAGGAAGGGGGAAAAAAAGAGCCTTTTTGCTTTTGAGGTTGAATCGGGAGGCAGCTGGTAGAAATCAGTGTCGTCTCATTCACTGGCTGCACGGCACTAAGTTCCTTTGGTACTGATGCGCACACACTCTACGGCATGCTTAATTAAATAGAGAGTATTACGTTTGTGCTACTATTTCCTGACTTCTCATATGGAAGCCACTGGAATTTATGCTAATTAAGTAAATGATTGAGCAAATTAATTCGGCACTTCTTCACCACGTAAGAGGCAAGGACCCCGTGATGCAGCTCAGACTCAGAGAACAGCCAAGTGCTGGCACCCCGAGAGGGACGGAGGGGGCAGTGCCTGAGGATGTGTGGGCTCTGCGGAGAAAAGGACTAAATCAGAACAAAAAGCTTTAAAAAGGGAATTTGGGGAAAGAAAAAAATCATTTTTTAAAAAGCATTCTTTTAAACAAGCTACCGTATGGAATGGCATTTCAGAGCATGATTTAAGATGTACAGCAGGAGATTGGAGGTGCCTTGGCTGGCAGCAGACTCCTCCATGTGCACGGAGGATGCAGCAGCAAAGCCAGGGCCAGGCACGGCTGCGTTGCGCTGCTGTGATGGGAGAGGTCCCGGTGCCTTCCTGCTCCTTCCCTCAGCTCTTTTTTACTTTTCCTGGAGGCAAAGAGTTAGTTCTTCTTCTGAGGGCTAAGGATGGCATCGTTGTCTGCTGATGAAAGCAAGCCATCAGCGAGCGGTAAAATGGGAAACCAGGGCTGGCATGGCAGGCAGGGGCTTGCTTTCAATGCACAAAAAAAGTCCTTTTAAATTTAAATGTAGCGAGGAATTAAAAGCACATATAGGCGGGTTTTATTAGAAAGTGAAATATTTGATCTTGGCTATTAATCTGTTATAAGAATCCTTTCATTTCCTGGCCATATGTACCCAGTGATAGACTTTCATAAATGAGATCGCATTAAAATGTACTTTATGTTTCTAGTGAAATCTCTTTTATTATTATGCACGTTCTATTTAGGAAAAAAAATTACAGAAGCAGACAAGGAGGAGTAAATTATTTTAACTCATTTATACATGAATGAAATACTGCTCCTGCCCGAAGGCTCTGCAATATGCGATACCGAAATGCCTGGGGAAGGGGCTGCTCCAGCACAGCCGTGCTACCAGCTGGAGGAGAACTTGCTGGCAGTGCCAATAAAAGCAGACCTGCAAGAGGCTCACGTAGCGCTGGGAGCCGAAGGCACAAAGTCCCACCATCCAGACCCCCCAGGGACTGAAGACAACCTGGGTATTCTTGCGGTATTACTGAAGGTACGGGTGGTGGCTGGGAGGCGCTAAGCTGCTTCGTGGTGTGGGTGGGAGAGGTGTGCAACCCAAGAGGCAGCGTGGACCCCACCAGCCGTGCCTTCCCAGTCGACCCAGCTAGCACACGGCTGCAGGGGAGGTGCTTTGTGTTAAACCTCTGTAACCGTGCTCCAGAGCGCAGGCAATACATTGAAAAAAAATAATTAGAAAAAGCAACACATTTCTGGATCATGTTAATGCTGCTAATAAATAAGCCTGAGACTCCATGAGCATGACACTGGGAACTTGGCACGAAACCGCTTTGACTGAGGGCTGCCAGGTGAAAGCGTAAACTGTGCCCAAGGGCTGATTTGGCACCACAGTGACCAAGCTCAGCCTTCAGAAAATAATTAACAATTTCTTGTGTGTCTGTTTTTTAAATATAGTAGAAACTCATGCATCTCCCACTTTTTAATCGTTTATAGACTGCAAAGAAGTGCAGCAGCTTGTGTTTGTGAAGCCTCAGATCACTGCTCTTTTTTTAGAAAACAGGCTACAGAGTCTTTAGTAATGGATGAAGAAAAGTCAAAAATTCTGGCACTGAAACGAAAGCCCTCTTGTCAAGGCAATGGCTGTTGCACGTGGTTTACTGTGCTTTCCTATTTGTAGTGTGCTCTGCAGTGCATTTTGAGTCATTATTGTGAATTAAGCATGTTCTAATCTATATAACTATTAATTATAATCAAGAAAGATCAGGCATGGCAGATGCAAAAAATGTGGCGACACTATCTCAGCGAGACAGAGCGACATAGTCTTTCACACCACGTCTCTGTTAGCATGACGTTGTGACAGCCCTTTCCGTGATGCTTTCCGGGATTTTTGTGCGTAACCACAAAGAGCGTTCAGATCCTAGCTGAAGTCCACAAAGACAGCAAAACACTTGAGCACCTGGTAGCTTTTTTTTTTTTTTTTTTTTTTTTAGGCCAATCACACTTTTGGAGACAATTAAAACAAAGGTTGAGCTTTTTATTTTTTAATATGCCAAGAACATTAGCAGCTGGATGAGGAATCAGCCAGAAAAAAAAAAAAAAGGCAGCATACTTAGCCCAGCTATAAATAAAACCAGGCTTCAGTGCTGAGAGCAGTCTTCTTTTTTCTTTTCTTTTTCCCCTCTGCAGAAAAATCTTTTCTTTGTACCAGGACTAAAATATTAGCACTGTGTTCCCTCCTCTGTTTAAACAGACCTCTTTCATTGCATCTAAGTGCCAAGAAAGTGGAATTCCTGAACAGCAGGTGAAAAGAAAACACAAGATCAAAAGCAGCTCTGGCTGCCAAGAGAACCTGCAGCACTGCTTGGGGGTGCATGAAGAAGTCATGCAGACTCCTGATGGTGTCAGAGACTTTTGGAAGGTCATCAAGGATTTTTTTTATTTTTTTTTTCAGGCATCTCACATCAAAAAGCACTAGGAGAGAAACTTGCAACATATCATGAGGACCATGCTAAAGAGACCCATCACCCTTATAGGAAAAATCGAACTGGTTTTCCTCAGCACGTCTATGGAAAGCAGCTCTTAAGAAATCTGTGATCGGAATGGAGCCTGTGGGTAAGAAAATAATTTGTGTTCATCTGGGTGAATGTTAGGCAATGGCTAGTTTGGGTCTTAAACCCACTTGGGGGAACTAGGCAAGAAATGGGTCTCTCTGAGCTCATCCTCTCAGTAGAGGCAAAGGGCATTTATTTTGCTGTCCTTAAAACCACTGAGCTCCAACATCAGTTCCTGTTCCTGCACCCAGCTGCCTATTCCTATGTCCATCACCGGATCCTTCCTCTTTGGGGATGATGAACACTTTGGGGATGCATGGAACAAACTGCTCCAATGTGCCTCATAGATGGTGACCTTTATTACATGGACCTAAGGCAGGTGCCTCATTAATCCTTTCTGCCCCTCTGCCTACCACTCCGTGGCATCTTTAGGAAAGGCAGAAGTATCTGGCCCAATAAGAGTCATTTGAGATTGAAAACAAGGAGAACTTGGCTTAAAAAGGTTGCACATGACTCTGGACCCCATGGGGTCGGCGGTGCTGGGAGCTCTGTGGCATCCAGCCCCTGCCTCCCGACGCCGTTGCTGACGGTGACATTAGTCCCGTGGCGTGTGCTAGCCGTCACTTTGACCAACAAAAAATGATTTCCAAAAGACACCTGTGAAAGCTTCCTCCATAATTACTATGGTTGGGAAATGAGGCCTGAGAAATGACTTACCAAGAAGCATACCGGCATCAGCATTGGGATCACAGCTCAGTAGTGCTTTGTTCCATTTTTACTCCTAAAGAGTATCAAATAGCAAAGTTCTTTTAAATACAGACTTCCATTAGTGGGTTTAAAAATAACACAGTGTGCACATCCATTCCTAAAGACAGCTTTTTTTTTTTTATTTTAAAATTCTGCATCTGAAAACACAGTATGACAGAAAGCATTTATGTACAACTGCAGTGTTTTTGGTATAATACAGTATTTAATACATCCATTTCATTTTCTGCAAAAAAAAAATTGCTTTATTGGACAAAAAAACAAACTCCCATTGACAAAGAATACAGCTAAGGCACATTGTTTTCTGCTAAATGAAAGACAAAAGGGCGCAAAAAGGGGTAGTGCAATAATTGCTGAAAATCACATTCTACTACAAGAAAAGCATTCTGACTTTGAACTTTGATTACCGGTCAATTTAAGACATTTCAATATCTCATAAAATACTCCGTTAAATAAATAGCAAAATATCTACATCTTTCAGTGTGTTCCATTTGAATTTCCAATTTTTTTTTTAAACTTTGCTGTATATACATGTTTTTTTTTTTTTCTTATTCAATAGCTTACAAAATATTTCTGTACAGTTTTATGCATATTATGATCTATAACAAAATAGTTATTTCTTAAAACTATATTACCACCAGTCTTTGAAAATGACAGGATAGGAATAACTTATTATGGATTATGTTAGGCAATACAAAAATCCAATCAACCAAAACCAAAACCAAAATAACAAAGTCAGAAGAATCATTTCATTAACTCGAATTAATACTTCTTGTTTCACAAATCTTCTTTGCTATGTAAACCCTTCTCAGTTGCCTTTGGGTTGTATATGCGTCAGAACACTGGAACAGGGTAGGATTTGGGATTCCTAAAGCACTGCAGCCTGCCGGGAATATTGGTGCTACTGAAACATGACAGTTCTCCATGGAGAGAAAGTATTAAAGAAACCAACATATCCAAGCCTTAGCAGAAGGCCTTGGTTTCTGCTGACTTTGACAACCTTTGGGCATGGCTCCAAAGGCCAGATGTTTGGAAGTGAATTTATGACTGATGATACAGCCAGACTGCTCTGTCTTCTATGTGTACAGTTAAGATTCCCAACCATCACTCAAAATCTGGCCCCAAGTGGTGATGTTCTTCAGATTTTAAGACCATACCATTAAAGAGAATACAGCTTCTCCCAGTTAGCAGTATGACTCTGAACGGCATGCTACTATCTCACGTCAAAATGAGTGAAATTACTCCAGAAATTGTCTCGTGCATCTGAGAGCAGTCTGTCCAGTTACAGTCTGAAGATAAATAAAAAGCTATTAAGTTTGCACTTTGTAGTTAATTAAATCCACCTTCCTTATCTACAGTAAGTTGCAAAAGACAGAGCTCATAATTTCCTAAGGTTTATATGAATGTCTGAGCCTTCAATTTTGCCCAAAGGGAAGGTCATTTTCTTCCCTTAAAGACTGCATTTGTAAGCAATTTCTATTGTATTTGTGAAGTGTAAGCTGACAGCAACACAACCGAGCTGTAATAGAAATCTCAAGGTGCCTTTTATTCCTTCCACAACAAACAGAAAAAGTGAGCAAGACACAGACAACACCTAACTTTCTAACACGGTTTAAGGCCACATTTAGAAAGGATGAAAGTAAGGCTTTCTGTAAGGGGCAACACACTGGATGCCACAATGGGAACAGACGCTGAGCAATGCAAAGCCAACAGGCTTTACCCAAGGAAAATCTGGAACACCATCCCAATTTTGGCCAGTAAGTCTGTGCCTTCTTTTGGACGTAAGCTAGAAAATAAAATTCAATGCTACAGACATCCTCCTCCAGAATATTCCCAGCAAACTGAAGGTGCTCCCCTAGCAAGAGATTACTATTGTCTCAGTCAAGGGTGTTAATTACAACAGAACCAAAGACAAGCAAATCATTACAATATACAAATGCAGCGCAATGAACCGCGCCTAGAATTGTCACTCTGTTATCAGAGGCACCTGTACAGTATCTTGCTGTTTATTTGGCAAGGTTACATGTAATACTTCTAGGTTTTAACAAAGTAGAAAGAGAATTTGCATAGATTGTACATTCAGTTCAAGGAGATTTCTGGTACCTTTTTTTGTTGTTATCAGGTAAACGTGTTTGCAGACACAGTGAGGTAGCAGCTGTGATAGCACCCATGAGCAAAAGAAGGTAACCAAGGCAGAAGCAAAGAGAGGAGAGTGATCTATACGCTGTTGTTAGTATAAAGGAGCAAAATCAACATGGTACCTGCAGTCACACATCACAAGGGTTAATCGCTGTCAACAACACGCTCAACTGCAAAAAGCCTAATGCTGCTGTTGTCCTGGGTGACACGGGCTGCGAGACCTTGTTGCCTCAATTTTAAATGCTCTCAGCCTGATTCTCCTTTTCCTTACATTGGTGGTGGTGGTGAAGGCTTTCAAAGGCCAGTTTCAAATCTGAACACTTGCCCTTGAATAGCCTACAGGAAAAAAAAAAACAACAAACATTTCCCTACAAAATCCTTCCCACACTTGCTGCAGATCTCTATGCAACATGTTCTATGATTCTGTGATACTGTCTACAGCATCCTGGCTGCTCTTAACCCTCTTTCACATTTGTTTGGCTTCTCTGTGCCTGGCTGCAGCATTGCCTGCCCTCTGTGGGGTGCTCTGCAGGCCAGTTCCCCTGTTCTCAGCAGCCCCCCTGGACCTCTAGGACAGGCAGTGTCCTGTCCCTCCAACACCTGCTTGTACCCTGCCCATGGGCGGCAGCCCTGGAGCTGTCTTGGCAGAAGCTGGAAGGTTTGGTCTGGGAGGACTCTGTTCTGTTTTAGTTGTTGTTGACTATGAATTTAAGGTGATGTGCTACAAATCCCTAAGACTAGCTTGGAGGCCGTGAATAGCTGAAAAGAAAGCACACATAGGTCATTACCTTCTCGCTACCAGACTGAAGCTAAAGACAACGGGAAATGCTGCTAACCACTTTCTACCAGGTCAGTCTTTCTCTGCTGCTGAACTAACCAGACTTACTGTTACATGTATTAAATATCTGTGCCTGAAGAGTCCGAAGAGATAACCGCTGTCACTTTTACAGCCACCTTCATATATGTTAGTACTGAGCTGGCTGAAGGCTGCTCTGAAAAGCAAACTTTTCCAATTTACAGCTCGGGGTTTTGAAGAAGCCTAAGGGATTTGGCTCACATGAGTACAAAACTTCCTGCCCAATGGAAAGCAATGGAGTCAGCCAAGGTTTCATTTGGCCGACTCCCGAAGCCTTGGGATCTGGGAAAGCAACAAGGAGGGTGTGATAGCCAGCGGCAAGCTGGCAGTTCTCTGACAGCTGTGATGAGAACTACAGAAATCAACAAAAGTTGGTCCTCATTGTCTGGCTACAATTAAAATCTGGATTTGGTTTTATTTTTATTTGGGAAGTCAAAACTAAGATCTCACGGTATCAGCATTTCTCAGTCTTGCTGTGCAGAAGAGTTGCCCAGTTTGTTCAAAGTACTGTTGCAGTGCGGTTATATGAAATGTTTGCAAAGTTTTAGCATCTTCTTTATCCTTGCCCTGCCTAGAGAAGCTGTGGATGCCTCATTCCTGGAAGTGTTCAAGGCCAGGCTGGATGGGGCTTTGAACAAGCTGATCTAGTGGAAGGTGTCTCTGCCCATGGCAGGGGGGCTGGAATTAGACGGTCTTTCAGGTCCCTTCCACCCCAAGCCATTTGATGATTCTGTGTCTCTCCCTTCAGTCAGGTTTAGAAAATTCCAGTTCTGATTCACTGACTTCACTGCTCTGGTCACTGTAATAGTGGCTAAGAGAGACTAAGGCTTTATTAGTATTGCAGTTAGCTCTGCAGATGGACAGAAGGTGAATGCACATTAGTTGGTCCTTCCGAAGGTGCTGCAGGATCGTTGTTAATTTGCTGTTAAACAACTGTACATGCATTGTGCATTAAAGCTGATACCTAGGAAAGTCAATTTGTAGCACACAAATGCACATTCCTGCTTCTCTAGGCTTAGCGATAACGAAGGCTTAGCAACAGAGACACAGATGGACTTCCTTGTGTAATACTTGCCATCATGGAGGGACTCTTAAAATTCTCTGCTTGCTGAGAGCACAAAAACTGAAGGCATAATTTTAATTCTAGAAATTTGAATATCAGAAAATGAAAATGTAAATATGACTACTCAGTGTCCAAATGTCGTCAAAGAGTTGGACACACTTAAAAATAAACTGTCATTTGAGCTATTTCTATTAGCCTCAAGGCCTAACATTACCATATAAACAGGTCTGCATATCACTAAGACTGACTTTGGATGTAATTTATTAAATCACATACGTAGATGTTCTACATCTTGCCACATCTCCTTTCTGTGTAATACTGATTGATCACAGAAGTGTTACATGGCTATCGCACAGAATGGGCACGGAATTTAAATGAGCAAAGCATTATACACAGAGGACAAATGCGTGCATATGGAAGTACACCCCTTTGCCACAGAAAGGGATTCTGATCAAAGCTGGCTTTCAGTTGGAGTCCTATTCAGCAAGGACTAGCCAGTGTGATTGGAAAATAACACTAGCACATTCAAATGAAGATGCATAACTTGCTTGTTTTGTATGAACTGTGGTCCCTGCCCTGAATTCTCCTTTTCACCAAATGTAAGATCTGTGAAGTTATTCTCTTCTAACAATATATAATATTCATCACAGGCTAAAAGTGCCTGCCATTTCAGAACCAGAAAAGCCACTTAGCAGAGCGTCGTTCTTAGCAGCACTGCCACAGCTTGGAGCAAGCTCTGATTCCTGACGGAAAGCCTTGCTTTCCGTGGGTTTTACTGCAGTTACAGCACTTTGTGACTCGGACACCGTGTCCCTATAGGACATATGTGTCTGTGGCTGCACACTACCAGCTATAGCTGAATTTGTCATTTAGGGCCAAAACTTGACACTCAGCTCAGATGTTCCAAACATGGCAGCTCATCCTCTGATGATTTCAAACACATTTAGTATTTATTCATGGGATACTGCCACCCCTTTTATTTATGTTGGACTTATCTCTGAAGTCCTCAGTCAGAATCAGCGCTCCATGGAAATTTTGCCTGAGAAAGGGCTGTAGGACCAGCCTCTTCAGTTCTACAGCTAGTGCTGCGAGTACCAGCTTGCTACAAAACTTCTTTGTGTAGATGCTTTTTGTCTTTCAGAAAACAAAGTAATATTAAAAACAATTATACATTTTAAACCTAACGTATAGTGTAAAGAGATAAATCAGCAACCATTTGATTTCTTTTCATTTTTTGAACTAAAACAAAATAATTTGTGCCTTACATTTTAAGTTGCAGAAGTGGCAGATTTTCTTCTAGCCACAAAAGACCGGATTGTTGTCACCTTCTGCTTCATCTAGTTAATAATGAGAATTTACCAACAAAGCACTTAAAACATTCCTGTTAATAAAAGGGTACCAAATTTAAAAATCAAGTTATCTGCATGTGTTGTGTGGGCGCACCCTTACACATATGCCTATGTGCAAGACAGACTGAAGATTTTGCAACTACCCCAGCAGTCTCATTGAGAACAATCACTGACTAGGACTGTTAAAGAATTTTATTGTGTGCCCTAAATATGATGTTCTCCATTTGATCCGCAGGACTTTAACTGTGCAGTTGCCGTTGCATCAATGTGACTAAAGCCCTGGATTTCACAATGAGGGTTGGAAGTCCCCAGAAAATCTGTACTTCGTGAAGGAATGTTAGATTAACAATCAGCACTGTTAAAAAACAAACAGAACGACAAAAAAAAACCTACTGAGTAAGTAATTACACTGTATTTCTATTACATAAACCTGTTGGCAACCCTGGTTTTAAACTGGCCTCCAGAGCCAGTTGAAAAGCAGGAACATTATTTTGACTGAAATATTTCAACCAGCTCTCACTGCTACAAGCTTTCCTAAAACTACAGCTCTCATGACTGTCGAGGTCAAGAAGCAAAAAACAAAGGGAGGTGTGAGGGGAGGAAGGCCTTTTCTTAATAAAGGCAGCTTCAGTTAGTAAGATAACATAATCTTCAAGCTGCAAAAGCAGCACCTACTAATTAGTCATTGACTAAAACATAAATAATAAATACCTAAATTGTTCCTTCTATGCATCCATTTTCATGCCAGATAAACATTTCAATGCTCTGCCTTAATGCCAGCACAGCTGACACCGCAATTTCAAGTCCAAAGCAAACTGCAAGTAGCTTTAAACCAATACTACGGAGAGAGAACAAGCCGCTGGGATCTCTGTGTCACGCTCATCTTGCAAGTGTTGTTTAAAAGGGAATTCAACCTTTCTGTGTGATGCGATTACGGAATGATTTAAGGGTCTATTTCCCTCCTGATGTGGAAGCTTAACTCTCATCAGCAGGAATGAAAGTTAGACATACCCACAGAAGGGTAAACAGATACCTGGCTTTATTAAATCAACACGATTTTTTTCCTAGTGAACCCAATAGCTTCTAATAGCCTTTCTGGGTCAAGAGATTACCACAGCAACAGAAACAAAGTGCATGTTTTATGCAAATGCAAAATGCATCAGTTGGAGATGAATCTGCACATAAAACCTAAGTTTAAAAAAGTTTTTGGAATGTAAATGCATTTTTTTCCCTACTATAGAAAATGCAGCTTAAAATGATGCAGTACGAGCCTATTTTAAACAGGGTGCAGCCTGCTAGAAACTCTGAGGACAGACAAGGGTAGAGTTTGTTGAGGGAATAAAGCAAAAGCACTAAGAAACGTGGTGTTGCTCTTTCATGTCCAGCTTTGGTCAGGAACCCTGATGTCCTGCATGGCCTTCAAGGTGTCCTGACAAGCCTAAAAATACCCTTCTTCAGAGCCAGCAGAGCTGAGATCAAGGCAGGAAATTAGTGTTAAAACTTATTAGCCACTACTCAATTACAGGGAAGAAATGTGTTGCTGCAGATGCAGGTCCCAGTCTTGTTCGCACTGATAAAAATAATTGCCAACTCTAAACTACAAAGGCCAAATGCCACCATTTTACTGGTTCTGAGCAACTCCGCTGCCTCAGAAAAAACAGCTCGGCTCATCAGCAAACGCGTGAGCAGACACAGCCCAAGCTACCCAAATTTACACACACGCTGTGCAGGACATCTGCAATATGCATAGGTGCTGGTGGGCTTAGAAAAACCCTGCAGATTTCAAAGGGCTGAAACCCAAAATGCTTCTTGGGCTTTTAAAATAATACTGCTACTACCCAGAACCTGAACCTGACCGCATGAGAAATGAAAGACTAATACTGCAAAACACCAGTTCCATTTAGAGTTTAGCATGAAATTAGTCTGAACATTCTCTGAATGTAACCTGAACGTCTATGCCTCAGCTTGCATTCCCTAACTAGGATGACAACAGACATTAGCTGAGTCCAGAACTGCTTTGTGTTATATATAAAAAAAATAATGAGGGTGTACCATAATTATTTCATGTTCTGTAAAGTAATGTGGCCATATGGGATATAGCCTGCAGTAACCAACCTCCCCAGGAAGCATAAATAGAAGGGAATTTTGCTGTGATTTATTCATGGTAGCAAAATAATTAAAGCCTATGAAACAGCAGAGGTACAGACAAATTTATTTAAAAAAAACAACACTTTTCAGCAGCTGCTCCTTCACTGCCCTCTCCATGGCTGCTACTGCTTCAAGGCCCGCGCGGCCAGGGCCAGCGGGACAGCAGAAGCGAACCAAGCTGCTCCTGACAGAGCTGATGGAGAGAGCAGTGCCAAAGGCCTTGTCGGGATTATTATTATTTTTTAAGAACTATATTGCGATACGTAACAAAAAAAGTATAATGTTCCCTTAGGTGAAACCTGGTGTGAGATTCACGTACGAAGCAAGGTTAAATTCCCTTTTAAAACCCTATGCCGAGGAGGGCGTACCGGCTGCTACCTCAAGCGCCCGTCGGGTTTGACGGGGCCCAGCTCCGATTTGGGGTCCGGGCTCAGGGAGCTCCACGCCGTCTGGGTGCAGGCCTGCATGACGGGGCAGGCGGTGGGGCCGGTGCTGCAGATGTCCACGGCTGACCAGACGCTGCCCACCAGCGAGTCCACCCAGGCCTCCAGCCGGGCGCCCACCAGCGCCGCGTTCCTTTTGGCCTGGTCCACGCGGGCGGCACTGATGGGGATGTTTAAGACGGGGTTCAAGCCCTGGAAGCTCTGCTCCATGTACGCGTTCTTTGGAGGCCCGCTGTGATACTTCAAGGCTTCCTCTGGAAAAAGCAGAAATAAGCCCCAAAATCAGCGTGTTAAAGAAAATCTTTAGGATTTGAGGGTTCAGCACAACAAAAAGGCAGGCCCAGCCTCGTGGGCTTCCCAGCAGGGCACTCGCTACAAGCTCCTGTCCATACCTGGAGCTTGAGCAATGCGCAGCTCCCTGCAAGAAACTCATTTTTCAGTCAGGAAAAGCTAGTTTTGCTTCTTTCACCACAGAGGAAGCCCAGGAGCTAGGCCCTGCTCAGCTGAAGTTACCTCTGCAGATACCCATGGACGACCACGCTTTAAAATGAGGGAATGGGTCAAGGAGACCTGGAGTGAGAATGCTGCCAACCGCAGACAGACCTTCAAGTGCTACCAGTGATTTGGGAGAAAGAGCTGAGATCTTGGCCTATTTTTTCTCCTAGACTGATTCCCCTTCCCCTGCTGTACAAGTCACAACAGAGCTCTCTCTGCCTCCAAAACCTGTGTGGTACTGCTCCTGGCACTGGAAGGACAACACCATCACCTCGGCATACTAGACGTGGCTGATGAAACCTGTGTAACTCCAGCATCACTCCTGGAAGTGCTCCAGTCTCACTGGGAAAGTGCTCTCTAACGACAATCGTAGTTCCAGCTCTTGCACTGAATAATGGATTGAGACCATTTCCTAATGACATGGTTCTTTGTGTTGTGGTTGCTTTTCTTACAGTAACTCTTCTACCTCAGCAACGTGCAGCACGTTGTCATCCCAAATCTGTAATATTGCAGCAAAACTCACTGACAGACTGTGATAACACCTTCAGAGAACGGGACGCTACGGGTCTGACCACCCTCGTCTAAGGCACGGTGACTTCTCAAGGTCTGAGAGTAGGTTACGGTGCTACTCATAAAACCAGAATGTGACCCTCTAAAAATATTCACTCAGTGCCTCTGGGGAGTAAATTTTCAACCATTTCTTTCTGTTCTCAGCTGACTTCTTTACCATCTTTGCTCCTGGCAGCACAGAGGATATGTTTAGCTCTGCCAACACACACACTGTCTAAAACACAAAAAGGGCCCATTCAGGGTGCTCCAGGCTAGGAAAGCCACTGGGTTCAGATATCGTTTAGAGGCCAGGAATTACATATTCATGTCTACAATTCCTTCCACATGTCCTTGCTGCTTGCACTGCAGCCTGACACTGAGCCCTTTCTTCCACGCAGAGGACAGTATCCCAGGCACTGGCAGTAAATCAGGACATTTATTTAGGGGGAAAAGGGACATTTAATTGGAGTTTTGCTGTTACATTTGCGAAGTTTTTAATGTCAAGTACTGTGCAAGTCCTTTACTTCATATTCCCAATTAAATTAGTTCGGCAGATTCCCATCAGCATTATACACTGCTTAATTGTTCCTGCATTCATCAAACCCACCTTTTTAGTTGTGTTTTAAATGTTTTTGTTTTATTTATCCAGAATAACTGCTAGTCAAAAGGAGTTTGTTCCATGCACATGTGTCAGAAGTGTGCTGCCAGAGCACTGCAGTTTAAGAAACAGAACAAGTACACATGATTAAATTTCCTCCTTTGGAAGCAATTAAATATGGAAGACTGTTTGTCAACATATTAATTAAATAGGAACATTATAAGTAAAAATCCCCAAACAAATAGGAGTTGGCATTACTAGCAGGATCATCTGATTGAAATCAGCAATTCAGAGAGCTTGTTGAATTAAAGGCTGTTGTGCATGTGTTTTCTGCCTGGAACAAGAGATGTTTTTCCAGACAAATAATGGGATAAAAGAGAACTTGCTCAGCTTCAGGACTTTGTGGATTATCAGGACTGAAACCTACAGAAGCTGTAGGACCCAGTGCTGGTGACGCAGCAGGACATGATCTTTTCTCTGTGGCCCCTGCTGCTTAAGATCAAGGGGCTGCTCTTGCAAAACTAAGGGTGACAACCTCAGCATCTTCAACACACATAAATGTCTCCATTTCTCTGTTGCTGTAATTGTGCTGGACATGCCGGCCTTCTTCCCCAGCACACTGCTGCTTTGTGCTGCACCACCAAGTGACCGCTGCGCTCCAGAACCAGCCGCGCTGCAAGGACGTGCCCGCAGAGACAACGGCAAAAGTGCATAATGGAAATGAAGGGAAAGGTTTTTGAAAAAAAACAAATATTATCAGCAGATAGGAGAAGGAAAGACTGCTGGGGATAGTACTAGAAGGAACAAACCACTGTGGTTTTCAGTTTGTTATGGGCCATCACTGCACACAGGGAACACGTCCTTCCCTGATGTGGAACCCTGACACAGTACTAGAAGGGGACTGCCTGTCCCCACAGCAAAGCGAATACCCAAAGTTAGGTGTCTGCACGTCCTACAGAGGAGCTGGTTAACGGCAGTCAGAGTGCAGAGCTACGCATCAATAGGAAGTTCTGAGGATTCAACTCAGAACCCTCTAAGCCTCTGCTGAAGAGTTTGCAGGAGAAAGTAGTAAATTCTCATCTTTGTTTACTGCCCATGCTGCTCATCCAAGCTATGGGAGATGGAGGCGGTTCCTCTTCGTATTAAAGGTTAAAAAAAGAAGAGAGAACCATGACTATAACCTACTGGGCTGGGACAGGAGGGGAGATGCCCTGAAATACTGCACAAAGGGAGGCTGGAGCTACTGGGCCTGTTTTTAGAGCACTGACGCTTCAGTCCTTGCTCATGAAAAAAAACTAACAAATGTAAGGCTTGCCACTATGAGATGTTTCTTTATGCACTGAAAACTCTGCAGTTACAGCAACCAATTCAAATTTAACCCCAAAGTCCTTTGAGGTAGAGGATATACCAGTGCAAAATATAATCCACAGAGTTTAAATTACAGTTTTTTTAAAAAAGGTATTTTGTCCCCCATTTTTGTTTGCACTGCACTCTGGGAGGGCATTTCATTTCTCAACTGACTTTTCTTAGTATAACTTCTTTGGACTGAACACACAGCCTGTAGTCAGCTGCACAGGCTGAGACTTCAGCATTTTTGTGTGGGTTTGTTCTACATTTTGCAGAAAAAGCAAATGAGTTTAGACAGAGAGTGGGCCAAGGAATGAAAAATGTGATTACCTTGGTACACATTAAGGCGCTAGACCTGTGCTTTTTTTAAAGCAACACGGAACATACAGCTTTATTTCTTTACTTGAATCGTGTTGAAACCCTCCAGCGAAGAGGTAATTTTTTTATTGACATCGAGTTTGTTTTCTCTTGCAGCAAACAAGACAGTGCTGCATTTGCTCATTGTGAAGCTAATCGACTCCTTGTCAACTGGATCTGAACTAAATTTCGAAGCAAATCCTTGTCTTCAGGTTTTTTCTTAAAATGGCGATTCCAGGGCATGTCTACTCTTCTGCAGCCATGTGCCTGCCTGCTGCTATTACTACATTTATCAAGAACATGTCATGATACAGCTGGTTAATTTAAAGAAATCACAGCAGTTCTGACACAAGTTGCCACCCACTTTATAATCTGTATAGATGCAATTAGAATTGATTGAGCCACTGCAAATAACCAACGGCAAAACAAAGGTTTCCCAGTATATACTTAATTAAGATGATCCATAAATATGGATTAGGTTAAAAGGCTTTTGAGCTGTGTGTGCATCACAGGATTTCTGCTAGTGCCGTCAAGCCTTTGAAAGAGGAAGCTGGAGCTGGAGGGCACTGGACCAGGAGCTGGGGTTTGGGGCTCCCCACCCTGTGGTGGGGCAGCAGGGAGCAGAAGCCCCACATCAGGGGCACGTCAACGTGGTAGGAACCGAACATGAAAGGTTTCTCTGAAGGAGGAAGAAAAGGATGCTCTCCGTCCCTGACCTTTTTACTTGAAGGAAGAAGTTTTTAATTCATTTAATTATTTATTTTCAATCCAGTGTTTGGTATTGGCTTGAGGTTTGGGGCTTTATCTGCCCCAGAAGTGAATGTGCCCACTGGCTCACAATAACCTATTCAGGTTTAATGAAACAGGTACTACACGTTAAATGCACAACAACTCATTAGCATCACTCCAGCTGGGAGATCACCGCGGAAACTTTGCAATGAATATAAACTCAAATGTTAAAATGAAATTGCTTTGGCTTTTTCCCTGCACCTCTCCGTGCTCCTGGGAGCTGTGTGTGATCACGCCTGGCACGAGCGCTTCGCACAGACTTTGCACAGCACCAACAGGCGGGAAAGGGGGATGATGGAGATGCAGATCGAGCCTCTACTGAATTTGCTGTGTTTTCATGGGAATTGAAATATACTTGGTAGCTTGGGTAAGTCTGAGAACTGCTGGCTAAATGGCCTGGATTATGCCTGTTGTTTGCCTCTGCCTCTCCCGTCCCTGTGCAGGGGACCTGGACATCGAGCCTCGAGTCTCTGAACTGCTCTTTAACTCGTGCTGCTGAAAGCCCTGTTCCTGTGTATAGTCACATCTTCTAGTCATCTTCTCCCTGTTCTGTCTCCTCCACGTTACACTCCCTTTCTGTCTTAGCCTAGTCCTGGGGCACCCTGATGGTCCTTGGCAGTGAGCACAGGGTTCTTGGCTTTAACACACTCAGCCGTATGGTGAGAAACCCCGAACTCGCCAGTTAGAAGAAGAAGAGAGAATCTGGCTGTGAGGGACGTAGGGGGAAGGAGACACTGGTGGACCAAATGAATCTGAATCTGATTTCTCCAAATGAGTTACCTGGCAAATTCGCATATTTCATGTGCTCTACCCCCTGCCCTCCTCTTTTTTCCCTTCTTTCTCCATTATCTCCAACCAAGCAAACACCTGAAGCCACTCTTGAGCCAGAAGGATCTGTTGAAAGGGAAAACTGATCCCTGACAGAACTCAGAGAAAACAGGCCCAGATTTGGATGCCTGCTAGAAAAAGAGGAACAAGAAAGAATAGGTAACATTGGGCTCCAAACCTCCCACTGAACTAGCTTTGGGAGGCCCGCTTATTGTGGAGACATCCCAAACCTCCAAGCGTGCTCAAAAACGCCATGTAAGAACTGATCTCTGATCTTTTATGGATCCAGCTTTTGTAAAGGGCAATGAGTCCCTGTTTTTAAACAATTCACATTGTCAGTTATGCACATCTGGACATAATATCACAGAAAAAAAAATGTCCTCGACTTCCCTTCTTGGTTTTACTTGCATACACAGACTCTAGGCCAAAATTAATAAATAAATGGGAATATGCTGTTTTTATAAACTGCTAAATGAAGTGTCTTTGCTGGTAGCTGTCCCAGAATTAATTTTTTTATTTCTAATTGTAATCATGAATTTTTAGAGTCTCGATACAGGAATGAACACGTTTCAGTTTACTTAACAGAGGAGAAAGTTGCTCCCTTCATGATGCTGAGAAATTAGGAGCAACTTTACCTTGTGCTCTGTGCTGACATTGTGTAGATACACGGTGATGTAGGAATTCAGTGAGAGTTGTCGTGTTCTTGCTCTCAAGATACAAGAGTTTACTGCCTGCTGTCAGAGTTGTGCAAACATGTTTTAGAATGACACATTATGCACAAAACACAGACAGATTTTTATGTATGTAACTATGTGGGCTCCAGTCTCTATGAGCCAGAGTGGGCCTCATCGCTGCGAAGCAAATGAAGCAAAGTGGTATGAAAAAAGCCACTGGAGTAACAAGTTATCTGTAAGGGAGACCTTTCTAACAAGAGCTATACAGCCTTTTAAAATTTTTATTATTATTATTATTTGGGGGTGAAAAAAGAAGATGGTGGGGAAAACAACATGCTAAAACAATCCCTAATCAAGCACACTCCTCTCTTCTGCTGACAGCTCCCGGCTAAGTCTGATGTGTGTTTTATTTTCAGTGTTAGGACAAGACAATAATACTATTCCTTCATGGTAGGAGATTTTGGCAGCTTTCACATTGTCTATAACAGTAACAGAAATTATTCTTTTAGAAGTTTAATTCTTCTGTCATACTCTCACAATGCCTTTATTTGGCAGAGAAAAATATATTTAAGTAATAAAGTGGTGACAAACTGACAAAAGCTGGAAATCAAAGCTAAATGACAATTGCCAGCAGAGCACAATAGTGTCACTCAGACAGAAAGCCTTAAAACAAACAAACAAAACACCCCAAAATTTGCATTGTAGATATAATTCTAACTGGAGTGGAGTGTCACTATCTGCCCTGTAATTAATTTTCTCCTTTACCTCCATGCCTCAGACACAGAGAGATTATGCATCCCAGCACCAGTAGAAAATCACTCCTGAAGGTTTTTTCCTAGATAATATTGTTCCCAAGCTTTCTATTTCACTCCTACAGCAGATTCTCATTGCCATGTGAACACATAGGGCTCTTAAACAACAAATATGAACCAGATATTCTCTTGATCAACGAACGTGCCAACTTTTTCTCTTGTTATACGTGGCAATACGGAGTGGCTCCATAGTACCAGTGGAATTATTTGAGATTCAGAGTTTGGACCAAAGACACTTTGGGCTTTACACCATAAAGTATGGACTCCCGGTTGAAGTCTGAGACACACCTGACTTTCCACTTCATTCTCCCATTATACCAAAAAGCAGCAAGGTTGCTGGCTGTGTGCCACATTTCCAATCCAATTTATGCCTTAACTGCTAAATTAGCAAGGAGTGTGGAATTCATTATTTACGGGAGACAAGTTGGTAACAGCTGTGCTTAGAAGTAAGTTGCCTCAAACTTAAAAAATGTATTTCTTCTACACAAGGTGTTCCTTCAAGATGTATCACTATTACCTAATAAGAGCAGCAGGTTGTCCCTGGTTTAGTTTCTGCTTAAGAAATGATGCCACCAAATGTTAGAAGAAGAAATCAGTAAGTTAGCTGTTCTGGTGAGAAATGTGTAGAATCAGGCTCCTGTTGAGCAAGATAAGGGCAGCATTAGCGCTCAGCAGTTGTCTGGTGGTGTTTGCATTACAGAAGCAGCGCGTTATGCTGGAAGGTAAATGCCTGACTCAGTTTATTTGCTGCCTTGTCAGGAAGAAGAACTTCTGAAAACTTAATAGGATCATTCATGTATCTAGCAACTTTAAGATGTCTAAAGTTATGAATATTAATATTAGGCAGATGGAAGCACTTGAGCATGTTAAGAAGAAGGGTAAAGATACTCCTAGCAACAAACTTGTTTTGATCTTAGTGAATAAGAAAACAGGTGTGGCTACAGAATGTTCTCTCTTCTCACAGCCCAACGTGCTTGGTACTGGCTGAAGAGCCAAGCAATCAAATGACACAGGGGCCAGAGGTCTGCATATGCTGACAGCTCAAGGATGGCTCAGTGCTGCTGCTGCAGGGAAGAAAACATTTTCTTTCAAAAAATGAAGCCTGGGTCTGATATTGCACTTACCAGGACTGCTGCATTTACAGGTATTTCTCTAACACGAGTGTTTGGCATGTACACAGCAGGTTTTGGCAGGTATCAGGCAAAAGTGAATGCCTGGACTTGACAACTGTCAGGTAGCTCCAGCCTAGGGTAATTTTGATTAATCCAGCATTTCATATATTAAAGTTGTTTATCATTAAACACACAGACTTTGTCAAGACAGCAGTTTAAACATCTGTAACTCTTTATGAGCAAATGCAAACGCAAAGCTTCAGAGAAAGGTCCGTTCTTTCTGTTTTTAAATGATGGCTTTTATGATTACCAAGAGTCTGCATTTTGAACTGTGCGTATTTTACAGATATAAATAGCTTTTTGTTCAAAGTGGCCGTACTTTACAGACTGGATACAGGCACTTTTGCCTGTCTTGGTGCAATAAATTCTTCTGATTTACTATTTATAATATTCCCTTATTTTCCCTGTTTCCAGTGCAGTGCTGCTTCATTTTTAACAACAGCATTTACGGTGAATACAGACACAATAACTGTATTATTCCTCTACCAAATAATAAAACTTACCTTGTTTGATAGGCTGCCGATTTGAGAAGGTGAGAGGAGTAACGAGGAATTTGGTTTCAGCTACTTGTACCCAGTGGTGCAGAATTTTTATTGTCCAGACACCAGGTCGCAGGGGCAAATTCAAAGGTGGTTTGTAGTGAGTATATTCTGCACTGGATTCAATAAGAATATCATACGTTGCTGCTATTACATTGACTGGATCCACCCAAATGACAGTAACGGTGACGTTGGGGCCTTTCCCCCATTTCTGCATGCCAACTGGCTCATCTGTTGGCCCAAGGAGTCCTCCAAAGTTCCGGAAAAGCCTTTCCTTGGCGTCCCACTCGGTGCCGATCTGAAATCAGAGACCACATCGCTGCTGACATCATCTCTGCCAGCATCTGAGACCCTTGTGTCAAGTGAGGGCTCTCCAGACACACAAATCGTATTTCTCAAATGACATTCACAAGGTATACAAATCTGAGGTAAACTTGAAATTGAGGCTTTTTTTTTTGTCCATTTGCCTGCTTCTAATTGATACAGATGTTTTTCCATGCTAAGAGTGGCGTCACAGGCTACAGCAGCTCTTCTTTTCCCTCACGTGGAAGCAGCATAAAGTACCAGTGCTAGTGACTGGACACAGACTGTGCATAGCAATGCATATGACCCTATGACCCATCATCAGCTGGGTCAGCAACACGTATAATACGTGTTAGAGACAGACCCTGCTGTGGAGACCTACCCAGCTACTGCTAAGAGCAAGGAAGAGGCGTTTGGTGACTTAGGGCAAGTCACATTGGGTCCTTTACTACAACCTATCCATGAGATGGCCGCTTCCTTGCACCCCCTTCCTCCTTGATGCGGGAGGTTATTTCTGGTAAACTCTTTCCTTACTGTCATAACAGTGATGTTGTTTTTTATTTATTCTCTAACTAACAGTAAAGCAGCTGATTCACAATCTAGTGTAAATATTTAATAGACCTTTCCTTTTCCTAGCAGCTTTCATATTTCAATGTTCTTTATATGAATTTTAATGGTTCACCCATAACCCATGTGATGATGCAAATTTACAAGCTGTTGCCATTAAACACTTGTACGCTACTGAAAAAAACCACATCTGTAAACAGATAGCACAAAAATGCAGTAATTGGCCTTCTTAGGCCAACTGAAAGGTTTATTTATTTATTTATTTATTTACTATTCTAGCACTATATCTAGCATGTGCTTATGAGGCTGAATGTTAACAAACCAGTTCCATAAATTCTTCAAAAGGAAACAGAGTGGACCGTAGTACTGAAGGCTGCCTATTGCTTTTGGACAAAGTACCCATTTTCCTTGTCTCACGAGGTCCCAATCCATGACCTCAAATCAAAAGTAATCAGTATCAAAAAAGATTTGAACAACCCCATTTAAAGGGAAGAGCAGAACCCCTTGGCTCCTTCTGGAAAGCAGACATCCGATGTCATTCCTTGGAGAATTATACAGATGGTACCAAAATCTCTCATAGTCCTTCGGGTGTTCTTTGGCCTTAATTTCCAAACAGCACAGATGACCTACGTTGACATGTTCCCTACATAGAAACCACTGGATTCTCTCAAGTGGTCTCTGGAGTACCGGGCACACACAGCCAGGATCCTCTCTTTCAGCATATGAGGATATTAAAGATGTCCCCAGTGCTGCACTGCCTTGTCCCTAATCTTCACCTCCCGTGGGGCATGGGGAGAGCTTGCTTTCCTCAAAGCATGACAAACCACTGGAGCTGATTTGCTTCAAAGATTTTTCTGCTAGATTTCACCTTAATTGTTGAGAATAACTGGTCTCAACATAATGCCCAAATCCCCCAGACCTGGAAAACATAACATTTACCTGAGGTCGGCTACCATTGATCTCTACACGGGAAGCTGTCCAGTTCCCAGCCCCTTTCAGATGAATCACTGTGCTTGGTAGACAAATTACAGGAGGGCTACTAGCAGAAAGCCACAAGGCCAGTAGAATAAAAACCTAACATCCCAAATCCATCTGTCATCATATGAATTGGTCCTATAGGACTATGACACTGCAGAGTGAGAGACAAAATGAGCCTTCTGCTACTCTGCAATCAGCACGGCATTATGGCTGGTATTTCAGAGGTGTTTCACCTAGCACACCAGCTAATCCAACTAGACAGCGTAGCCCAGTTATCAGACCCCAGCATCGACTGCCTTGAGGAGCTGTCAGCGCGAACTCTCCTGACAAGACCGACTGAGCTTATGGAAATAAGCTCCGAAAGGAAATTTCCTGACCAGATCTTACTACCTACCCCACTGACCCTCACTGAGTGTGGCCGTATCACACCTACCGGAGCTCAGGAGACCTGGAAATGATAAAGCCACAACACGTGCAACAAATGTGCACCCTCTTGGGGAAAAGGAAAGGAACAGTTCTTTCTGCCACACCCAGTACTTACTACTGAAATATACCTTGTATTTCTTACCTTTAAGAAAGATGACTTCAGAATTAAACGTGCTAAAGGCCTCCTTCCCAATTCCAGTAACGTTCAAAGCAACAAATGGCATCAGGCCTAGCTAAACTGAAGACTGTGTCTGGTCTATGAATACTGCAGCCCCTCTAAAGCAAGGCTGATCTCAAACCACAAGAGAACGGGAATAATGTTATTCGAGACTCTTGCTATCTAAGGATTTTCTAGAGACATCAGAGAAATTCAAGCTTGAACATTTTGTAGGAAGTACTGCCAGCCTTCGTCTTTGAGAATGACTTTCCACCAGCAGAGAGACACATCACCGGAAGACCACTGCCTTCTCTGAGAAGAAACTCCACTCAGACCTATCCTCACCAGCCTCAAACAGCAGTGTTAGTCCCAAGAAGGGAGCTGGGGCAGGGAGAGCAAAGCCTCAGTGGCTGCTACTGATTTCAAAGGGGTCTGTTCAGCACAACCCCAAAACACAGAGGAAGCCCGCAACAGAAAAAGCAAGTTGCAGGATGTGGCAGGAGCACCCCTGCCGTCTCATAGAGGGCCACAGGACACTAGAGGGAGGAAAGGCAGGGAGCTTCACCGTCTGTTTACAGGGCCTGCCCTTTATTACCAGTTACTTTCCCGTGCGGCGCAGCTTGCAGGACAAGCTGGTTTTAGAAGCACAGTATTTTAAAAGGAATTTTACTTAACGCACTATTCAGAGGTTTATACCTCTTCCCTTGAACTTTACACAGCCGAGTCCCTGGTACTGAATTGTCTGATTTTACAGGCCAAAAGATACTACAGTCCTATAATATTTTTCATAGCCCCTTAAAACATTTTAAGTAGGCTTTCACTTTCAAATGGAATGCACAAAGTACGGGCTGGAATCGAGCAGTAATGAACAACCGATAAAATACGAAGGGATGTGGCACAGAAGCCGACATTTTCCACATCATTATTTTAATCACCATTATTTTGGGCTTCAAGAGCAGGCACTGTGCATGGGGTATGCTTGGAAAGCTGGAACTCACTGGCTTAAAACTGTTTCTATCTCTGTTCAGTCCCAAGATAAAATTTTCCCAAGATAAATTATGCCTTGATTATGGGTTTGTGTCTCATTGCTCACCACAAACAGGACCATTAGGTTCACACAATGCACACTAATTGCCTGCCACCTAGTTTATTTTATTCTCTGTGATGAATCACAAGTCTTAACAAGACCAGAGATGAACTTAGTGTTCCACTGATACACTCCGAGCTCAGACTGTTAGTGCTCTGCAGCGGATCAATCTTCTGCTTCCCATGTAGCAGTTAGCATGGATGCGGACTAACAGGATACATAGCATGAGTTTACGTGCAAGCCAATTTTAGGAAATGTGGGAACTTCTAAAAGAAAAGGAGAAAACGCTTGGAAGTCTTCTGTCTTGGATTTCCTGTAATGCATTTTGTCAGCCCAAGAACAAGTGCAGAAGCCTTGTGCAGTTCAAACACTGTTATTAACCCCAGTGGCCCGTTAGGCAGCCCAGCCAGCTGGTTTTTTGAGGTGACCTTTATGGTGAAAACCCCTGGTCAGGACGGAAAATGTGAGAAGCAAAGCCAAGGAGCAGAGCGCAGGAAGAGCTGACTGCTGCCTGGACAGACCCTATCGACTCTGCTGCCATTGTGGTCATGTCCCAAGGTCACAAACACACCAGGAGCACGTTCAGCATATTTGTGCTTTTCCTGGTTGGTCTCATTGGTGTGAGCTGGGAGAGGGAACAAAGCTCCCAGCCCAAATGCCTCCATTCTGTTTTAAATTTCTGCCAGATTATAGGATAAAATTTGTTGGAAAAATAAAAAGAAACACAGCAGTTTTATGTTTCAATAAGCTCAGATCCTAAGTTTCTTTTCTGGTGTTTAACCTGCTAAACGTTGGTGCCCTCATCTTAGCTGAACTGCTAAATTTGCTTTACACTTGCTGGACTTTGACAAAGAAGTGGCATTTTAATTAGCAGCAGCAGATGAGAGGCTTTCCAGCCATACTGAAGCTGAAGAGGTTAATGCTGGATTTATACCAGGGTAACTGAGAGAATTATTTGGCTCAGAGGCAAAAATGCCTGCAGGCCAAGGGAAGGCAGAAAGTAAAATAAACAATTAAGTAAAAATGAAATGACTGACTTTGCACCTCCTGGTCTTCTAAAATACGAATCATCTATGAAAGGAGGGGACCGTTCATGAGTTTAGGCAAGAAAAAAAAAAAAAAAGAAAACAAGTTAGCAGCCACCAAAAGCTGTTTTCACAGATTTCAAATGGAAGTAAACATTTTCTCAGCCTGAAAAAAGCTGGAAGGTGATTAAATCCTCCCCATGCTTTGCACTCACGCAGCGTCGCTGCAGCAGCAGACCACACGGGGCTGTCTGCAGACCAGCCGTGGTCCATGAGGCCGTGAGGACCGGCTCATTAGTGCGGTGGGATTCGGGCATCCTCCCTGCAAGACAACACGCTCGGCAGAGCTGTGAGCACAGTGCAGCAGCGAGCAAAGCAACTGACATGCTGCTGCCTCTCCATCAGGGGAGGCTGATGCTGGGCACTGCAGCTCCAGGACATCTGTGGGCCAGGCTGCTGCAGGACTGGTTTGGGGAAAAAGGTTTGGTTCTAATGCCCTGGGGAAAGGGGGTACTGGGCAAGTGGCCAGCGAGTAAATTCTGATCCCGTGACTGCTTCCTCCCTACAGCTGAGACAAAGTCAGATGTAGTCTTTCTAAATACTTTTATTCGAGTTCTAAAATACTGAGATAATGTATTTGTTTTTATCATGCAACTAGAAAAAACTCTTCCTGCAGCCAGCCCAGTTGCTTTCGAAAGAAAGACTCAGAGCAGGCATCAGGCTGAAGGTGAGATTAAAAGTATCAAATAAACAGCAAAGTACTCCTACAAATCACAAGAATTAAAGCCTGTATGATCATTTATCACTGCATGAAATGGCAAGTTACCATCAGACACACTGATAAACGAAACACACCTTCCATCCATCTCTTTAATGGCACATTAATGTCATGGATTTGCCATGCACACCAAAACACTGAATCCTACCTAGGCATTTCTTAATTGCCCAAGAAGAAGGTAATTTATGGACTTAGCCATAATGACTGGAACGCATTTGTTCAATCAATTTTGTGCCTTAATTGAAATTTGTGGCTTAACAAGAAAAATCACGAAATTAACTGCTCAGACAGTTGTATCTTTAAAACAGAACACAGATGTCAGGTTCTATTAGTGGTCAACTTTCCTGATATATTTTAGGGTACACTTTTTACGCTGTATGTCAGATGCGGAGACAACTCCCTACAAGAAATAACAGGATTTGTGGGAAATCTCATCCATTGCTGTGATAATTTTCATGTTATAATATCAATATTATACTCATGTGGCACTGCTGCCTATCACTAGCTTTATGTTTTTTTTTCAGCATATTCTTGAGAGGAATGCTTACCACATCCCTGTTCACATCTGGAGCTGCAGAAACATTGCATTTTTCAGCTCCCACGTATCTTTCACAGCAGTCATAACAATCACAATCACAAAACTTTTAAGTTTCTGAGCCCCTTTTATAATAGTAAACACCTTCAGTTTGTCAGAGAGGAATGAGGATATTCAGAGTAATGTAAGAAGTGAGGGTTCACCACAGTATTGCCTTTAAAAAAGCAGCTGTGCAATACACTGCAGAGCCACTCTGAGCTAAAAATTACACAGAAATACCATTTCTGAAGGCTGCTGAACTAGTATGCAATCATTCAGGTGGCTGTGAATACTCACCTCTGAGAACTGTAACCTTCCAAAATCGCTGGGTGGACTCGCGATCTTGAAGACTTTCTTTGGCATTACCCACGTTTCCAAAGTCTCTAGTTTGCTGACAGCCAGGTTGGTGGCATGGTGTTTAATTAGGAAACCTTGGAAACGGTCAGCAAGGAAGTAAAGGTGGACGGAAACTGGGTGGCCCATGGGATAGTATCTGTAAAAGAGCAAATGCACACGCCCATTGGTTACACACAACATGAAACCTCCATTTACTTGGAGATAATGGCTTAAGAAGCATTCATTTTAACTAGAAAATTCACCACTGTACATTAAGAGATTTCAAATTTGTTTACTACTCATTATAAATATTCTTAGGTTGTTCTGATTACCCTAAAACATAAAAGTTACTAAGAATATAAACTCATTTAGAAGCTACCCACAGCTCCTTAGGAGATACGTCCACATGCCAGAAAACTCCCCTCCCTTACTAACTGGGTAAAAAAGTGGGTAAAAAGTGCCACCCATAGATATCCATTAATAGGTTGTTTACAAGGATAAACGATGTCCAAGAAATGTGTTTATTGTTCTAAATCAACGTTCTCCTTTTTTTCTGCCTGGTTAGTCCCCTGTGGCACCTGATCATGGGACAGCAGCAGGCTGGGGACAGCAGAGGGTGCTGCAAGGCTGGGCGAGGGCGAGCTGATGCCCCATGCTGTGCTCTGCAAATAAATCTGGTCTCCAGCTCATACCCCAAGGGCAGCGCTCTGCAGGGCTGCACAGCAGTGGTGGATCCAGTCCCCGTATTTTAGGGAATGGACTTCATGTTCCTTAAAGATTTGAGATGGCAATTGCCACTTTTTTTTTTTTTTTTTTTTTTTTTTTTTTTTTACTCATAGTTAAAAAGAAACAGAAAAAAGGTCAAACAAAGAGAAAAAACCTCTAATTGGAACACTTGGAAGCCTTCTCTTACACTTTGGATTTTAGAGACCATGTAGTCATAGATTCAAATAATTAAAATTTGTGGTCAATTGTCTGCTGTAATTTTAGAAAGAATTGTAGTGATGTATGTGTGCACATATGGATGTAAAAACAATTTAAAATATGTTCATGGCTCTGAAATCGAGTAATTTGCTACTTCACAGACCTGACATTAATTGTCCATCAGGTGTGCTTCCAACACATTTAGAACCAACCAGTATCAAGCCTTCCTAGTAAGCCAGCTAAGACCGACTCCTTATGCTAGTTATTATGGCTCAAGACACTAGCAGGAGGAGAGCTAACCAAGAATGACTTTCCATTACCTGACACCAGCAACACCCAGAAGAAGTCTCTGGAACCTAAGAAACAAACTTAACAAGACGGGGTACAAACAGGGCAGCACTGCAGGACCTAGCAAGAGCACAGCAGAGCTATGCAGCCAGTATCAGCAACAGTCTGACTTCTGTGCTGAGCACTAAGGCCTCCTGTTTTATATATGCGCAGCAGCAAATATTTACAATATTCTTGAAATAGTCTGAGTAAATTGTCTCTTGGCAGCAGTGAGTAAAAACATCTAGAGATGGAGAGAAATAAATTAAATCTCAATAGCACATTAACATTGCTTCCACTGAAGGTGCTGATATGCAATCTAATTTGGTACCAGAGCAGTCTGCAGGGGGCACATCTTTTTGACGCTGTGAGCTAGCCCTTGTTAGAAAAGTGTGCAAGGCGGCTTCTCTTACAAAAGTCTCCTGGGCAGCTGCGGGAGGCAGCATGGGATTGACTCCAAATGTGATGTGAAGCGGTCGAGGCTTTCCTCGCAGTGCCTGCAGCAGTGTGAAATGAGCTGGGGTTGTGACTGCAATATCAGCTAACTTCCTGCTGTTGTGGGCCCTAGCGGCACAGGGAATATTGTCAAGGTGCTCAGCCCAAATATATTCCTGCTCTTACTGCTTTAGAGACATGCAAAATTACGGGAGGGCAGGAGCAAGTGTATATACGTGCATGTGGAAAGACAACAGAGTATCCAGAGAGAAAAGATGTGAATCATAAACCTGAGGATTACCCATTTTTCTGTGATTTAAACTGGACACTGATGCTTTGAGGGGGCTTAGGTAGGTATGAAAATGAAGCCTCGCTACGTATCACTGCTTGCAGTTGTTCCTTGCACTGTTTTGTGAGGCTGCAGCCCACTGTAAAGGAGCTTTGCTTCATCCTGGAGACAGCTGCAGTCAGTGGGGGATGATGTGACTTCCCTATATATAATCTAAGCAAGCTTGAAAAGCACCTTGAGTTCCTGTGCAGTGGAAAGCTCCCCCAGAAATGAAACTGATTATTGATATAAATCATCATCGGAACACCAGCAAAAGGAATAAGCACAGAAGTAATTGTTAAATGATTTCAGTACTGCTTATACATAGCTCTCATCCTCGCTGCTGGCTTCACTCTGCAGGACAAATGACCCAGGACTTCTTTTGGTCTGCCTTTATTTCATATAAGGAAGTCAGGCTACTAGTGATTATTTATATCTAATTGTTATTGATCATTTATTGCTTTGCACTGGTAACCTTTACTGGCAAGGCTATAATAGGAATCTGGACCACTTAGTGCCACATCTTTCTAAATAGGACATTGCTCAGCACTTCCATGACTAAGTAAGAAGGTCACGGCGCATTCAGTTCCTTCAAGAACACAAGAGGGGCCATCTCTATCTGTCAAAACACAAGGACTCTCTGCCATGCTTGCTGACTTAGGCTGTATGTGTTTTCCATTAAGATTACAAAAGGCAGGGTCCCAAAAATACACTCTGAAGAAGGAATTAAGAGATTGTAATATAATACTTTAAAAGAAGAACCCTCTCAGCTTTGATTCTAAACATCCTCGGATGTGTTTGCAGGGAGCAAGCATCCACCATGAGGTGAGTCTTTTCTGTTGAAGTCTAAAACCAGGAATTCTTCCTTCAAAACCTTTTTATGCTGAACTCTTATTTGCTAGGCTTATATATTCTAAATTCCTTTTTTACATATATATATATATATTTTTCTCTCCAGTAAGGGCCTTTATTTGCTATATATATGTATAAATATGTATATATTTATATGTGCATACATTTTATTTATTTGATGTTAATGGATCCCACGTGTTGCAAGATTTTTGGCACTGACAGCTGCAAGAAGCAAGCAACAAACCCAGCTCAAGCAAGTAGTTCTCTGTGCTCCGTGTATGCACCCAGGGGAGCAAACAAGCAAGGGCCATTAACCAGCCTGGTTTAGATTAATTCTGAAATCCTGTCCTGTGCTTTTGGTAAGCATAATAGAGGTGAACATGACCTCTGCTGCAATCACACACAGGGTTTAGGAGCTGCGGGTATAATACACTCACTGAAATTAATAAAGAAAACGCAGCAGCAGGGGCAGCAGCGCCCAACTGGATCCTGTCAGTCTTCATCAGGCTGCAAAGGAGCTCCTTAAAAGTGCACAAAACAGGTCACATAACGTCAGCCCTGACTAACCAACAGTTTATTACAGGCATAAATACTCCTGGAAATAAGCGCTTTACTCTTGCAGCTGCCTGGCCCTGGTTGTTGCGCTCTGAGCCAGCACATCCAAGTGGATGTACCTCCTCCAGCGTCCTGCAGTCTGGCCTGCCTCCTCAGGAACACCTAGAAAAAGACAGAACGACCCAAACTAACCGGCAGCTGTTGTCTCCAGCAGTGTGAAATGAAGTCTCAGCTCTCCGCAGGCCCAGGCGAGAGAACGCGTGGTACATGGTGAGCGCGACGTCGCTGAGGGTGTGCACGCCATCAGGCTCGTCGTACACGTTCTCCCAGTACGACCGGAGGCCGGGGGTGCCAGACGGGTAGTTGCCGTACAGGTAATAGTCCAACTGGCCAATTATCTCCTGATTGACCACAGCCTCAAACTTGCGGGCAAAGAAAGTCGGCCTGGCAGTCTGCTGTGGGGATGCAAAAGGAAAAGACACCAGAGTGAGTTCCCATTTTCAGTCACGACACCGTGTCCTAAGCAGTTGGTTGGAGCTGAGGGCATGAACAGAAATTCCCCACAGCCAAAGGTGACTTAAAGGGTGACCATGGTTGAGATTCAGAAAGAAACTATGCAATTACTCAGTGAAAATGGTTCTGGTCTGTTGCAGAAATGCAGAGCCCTGCCTTCCCTGCGAGCCTCTCCTGTGGAGAACAGGCGGCCTTGACGTGAGGCCTACCTGTGGGCAGCCAGCCCGAGGTCTCCCCGAGGTGGCCAGCGCTACGTAAATGCTCTGCTAAGCATCACCCTTTCAGAATAAATTTCTTTGTAAACGAGTAAGTTCACAACGCTCACCAAGGGTGCTGAATCAGGTCAGACCAACGGAGAAGCCCAGCAGGTCTCCATTCCAGTCAGTAGCCTTCAAGTGCCCTTACTGGGAAGTTCTCCATCAGCGAGCCACCTCGGCTTAGGGGAGACTATGCTGAGGTTTTGAGAGAACACACTGATGTTGTGTGAAACCCCAAATGAACGGGGTGATTACAGCAGTCTCTGTAGCTCTCCTCAGTATATTGTCATTGCAAACAACCTTTTCTTCCTGATTTTTCAGGCAGTACTGCATTGAAATGAGGGGAAAATGCTAAATCGTTTTAGGACGTGGAAATGAAGGCAAATTAGATGTTATGGCTGCTGCTAATATGTAGGATATGGAAAAAATCATGTTAAATAAAATGGGCAGTTTAAGGAAAATCATGGGTTGCACTGTTACTCTTCTGATAGAAAAGGATCCTTTGTTACTTGGACATGGGATTTTAGAGCACTGTACATTGTTTATTGGTTTGAAAAGCATTTTTGGAAGAAAAATGAGTGTGACAAGTAGCCATTTAAAACATCAGAAATTCAACATTTTCCATATCTATCTCTTATGATGCATTTTATCCTTTCTGTTTAAGGACAGACAGAACAAATAACACACAACTCCATCATTTGCGTCATCCAATTAAATGGTTCAAGTGGGTCAGTTATTTTGAAATAATGGCTAGCATAACCCTAGAAGTCAACTCGCACTGAGGTAAGGTGCACTTTTAAAACTCGGTCACAATTCCTCAATCACTTTATGAACTACTCTGCAGGCACATACTCTCACAGGGAAGAGACTATTTACAGCAGAATAGCTAATGCAATGTGTGAACATACCTCAGTGAAAACAAAGCTGTAGGAGGTTATTTAGACAGAGCTAATGCTGGTGAATAAAACAGGGCAGGGCTCATCCTCCGCTCTTAAGGACAAGTTGTGTGATGCAGCTTGCATCCATACGGCTTGGGCTGTTCCCTATGGACAGAGGGGCCTCATTTACCTGCGCTGGCTGTAGGGATCAACCCCTGGCCTTTTCTCCTGAGCCATGCTCAGGCACTGCTAGTTGGCATGGGTCAAAAATATGCCACAGAGAACACTAACATTTAAACAGTGTGGATTACTGTGTGCCAGTTCTTAGCCCGTGGCCTGGTCTTGCTTTGTTTATTAGTGTAAATACAATAAAAACGGCTACTGTAACTTAGGACAAAATATGGTGCTTTCACCCGACTCTAGTGACACAGACAAATTTCTTTCATGTCTGGTTTCAAAAGCAGTTACCCTCATAGCCCACAGAGATACCAGAATCACTGCACAGCTTAGGTTCTTTCCCTGCTGTTCATTCTTTGCATATGTGCAGAAAAAATAAAAAGTAATTTGAAGCAATGCTCATTTTATTTATCTTAGTGCATGAATGCCTTGTTGGTCTCCTCAGAACGAACTCTCTAAGCCAGACACTACCCTTAATTCAAGAGCCTTCTCCAGCCCTTCTCCCCACCTGCCTCAGACAGGTCTGATGGCTAGCTTCTAGGGAAGCAACACAAATGTCTGGATATCAAGACTGTGAGACAGCATGTCTGTTAGCCCCAAATACCCGGTTGGCAGGAACCAGTATAATTTTGGAAAAAAAAATCAGTGCAAGAAATTTAAGATAACAGTCATGGCAGAAGACAACATTACTTTTTCTCTGCAGGTGCTAACCATGTTGTGCCAGGAGCCACCTCCTGCTGCCTTGCTTGGGAAGGCTCTCCACATGCAGGAGGGATGGGGAAGACACTGTGTCAGCCTGGAGACCTGCGGCACTGGAACATGTCATTAGGCAGGCAGGCAGCAAAGCATCCTGTGGGCATGGGGCTCAGAAAAGGCAGAACAGCAATTTGCCTGTATGGATTTGTTGCTATGGCGGTAACAGGATTCTGGGAGAGATGCCACCCGCGGCCGAGGCTTCTCAGCTTCTGACCGGTCCCATAGAGATTTTTTGTTCTGCACTTGACACAACTGCAGGTACACTACTGGTTTATACACTACTCAAAAACCATCGTTTTTCCAAGTGCTTTGTTTTGCCTTGCTAGTATTTGGGCATGGGTTCTGAGGTGCCAAGGAGTTCAAAAGTGCCTGAGATGGTTGAAAATTCTTTTGAGGATGTTCATTTTTACTCTGAGGCAGCACACGCTGTGGGCTCTCTGATCTCCTCCTCTGCAGCTTGCTTTGTGCCTCTGTGGGAACTGCTGGCAAGCCCTCTGGTGCGGTGTGTTCATCTGAGGGGCTCTCTCATCGGGCAAGTGTCAGAAGTTGCCTTTACATCTATTCTGATGCTGATCTTTCCCTTGCTGCTCAGTTTGCCCGACTGTTTTCTGAAATGTTGTTGTGGGTTGTTTTCCCAGCCCGGAGCAGGTCAGCATTTGCAGACTTGCAGGAGCGTTTTAAGGCCTGCCATGTATTGTGTGCTGGAGACTTTCCTGGGATCAGAGTCTGGGACAGCAGAGCCCCTCTTAGATCACATCTCATCTGTTGTTTTTGTGAGAGCCCATGTCACTGACTTCAGCTGTGTCTGGTAGGCAGCACAGTACAATAAAGAAACGGTCTCTGTTTTGGAGCAGGCATCATTTTTGTGCTACAGGGTAACACATTCCCCATCCCACACAAAGCCTGAACAAATATGCTTTATGCAGGGAACCTCAAGGAGCTGTAGGGCTAGAACTGCAAATCTGGTGACCTTGAAACAAGCAGTCATTCATTCTTAACAGAAGATACAAAGGCCAGATACAGTCTGGAGAGCCAGTGCTCCCCTGAGCACAAGGATTTGCTCTCATGTCTGTCTTGAGGAAATCGTATCACAAAGGAACCGATTAAGCTTTTTAAGGCAGTCCTGCCAAGCCCGGTTGACTAGCAGGCACTCATTTTTAAGCTTTATTCCAAAGACAAAAAACACTTCTACGTAATGAAAGCCGGGACATTCATGAAGTCACAAAAACACCTGAGCTGGAACTTCAAAAACCAAACCAAACTGGTACAGTGTGAGCTGTGTCAAGCTTCTTCCCTCCTTTCTAGCACAGCAGATCCACCTGTCCAAAGGTCCTCCCCACTTGGGACCTTGCTACACAGCAGTTAAGGTCTAAAATACAGAACAGCAAATTTGTCGTTCTCCTAAAGTGAAGATGAGAGCATCCTCACACCTCTTTCTCTGCCTTGCTTGATGGGGTGGAAGCTTCCCTTCCTACAGCCTGCTGCCTTCAAGTAGCTGGATTGCTCTCCACACCCTGGCAGAGGTGGAAAACCTTCCTTGTGGGTACCAGAGAAGAGTTCAGTTACCTGGAATCTGTGGAAGTCTGCTGGTTTGAAGTCATTAGGAGAACAGCCACACCAGTCAACAATGTGCTTGTACTGACACTTGCAGCCAAGTTTACGGTTCCAGTTTGTGATGCGCAGGTTGTTGTCCACCATGGAGTCACAGTATGGGCTATTTTCCAGAACAGTGTGAAAGAAGGACTGCAAGAAAAACAGATCAGATCAGTACATTCAGGTCTATGGACTTCCCTTCCCATGGGCCTGAACCTAATGCAGGTGACTTACTTTCTCTCAGAATGGGAGAATTACTGAGCTTTACCATTACTGAGCTCCACACACACAGGGTCTATTGAGCCTGAAAAATCCCAGAACACTACACAGACACCATCAAACTGTAATAACATACAGTTGAGGCCATGCCACAATAACCTGGCACAGAATAATCACACTTCTGAAATGACCAGCTTTGGGCATCAGAATCCAAAGGGCTCCAGGAAATGCATCAGTGCTAGCAATTACTTTTATTTCAGCTGTAAGAGCAGTTCTTAGAAACTCCCATTATTTCTCTTTGTAACTTAGTCCTAATGGTCTAATAGATTTAGGACTATTTTCCTGAGCAATGTATTGATGATAAATCTCAAGTTGTTTCCGAAGACAATTCTCAAACCACAGCCACCACCCTGGTAACTACGAAAAATGGTCTCAGCTCCTGTGTGGGTCTGTGCATCTTCCAGCACTCCGAAACCACTGCTAGTTGAATGGCCTTGTACCGAAATATACCGTTCACCCCAGGCAGCAGAAGGACATTCTGCCTCCTGCAATTACATCTGAAATCATAAGTCTTTATTTGCTGACTCAAGGCAGGAAGGAATTCCTATTGGGCTATCCTAATTATATCTCCATAGTATCAGCTATTACATAAATCACGAGTAATGGGGACTGATATAGCAGGTTAGCAGGTCAGTGAAGGCAGGGTGATTTTAAGAAGCTAGCCATGTATCTTGCAAAGAAAACCTTGTAGAGAGAAGCTATGGAATATGATCAAATTTAGCTCTGCAAGAGATAATTTTAGAAGCAGTGACTTTCTTTAAAATCAGTAATAGCAAGATCTATAAATAACCAGCAAAACACTAGCATGGCTGGCCCACAAATAATCCCCCTACCCTTTTTAATGTTAAATGACAGCCCAGTGAATATGGATTTTATGCTTGAACTGTGTGGTTAAACCCATAAAGGAATCCATTCTCATTCAAGCGAGAGGAAGGAAAAAAAAACCCTACCCAATTACCCATTGCCCTGTGTCCTTTCATAATGATACAGAAATTTTTCCTAGATAATGGATGAAAAGGTTATCGGAGTTGAGAGAAAAGGTGATTTTTAACAGAAATGGGATTAAAGCAAGATTATTCAACGTGTGTGTGGAATAATAAACTCCTATCATAAGATGACAATCGCTGCACTCCACTGCAAGCTAATAAGCCTAAATTTGCAAGATTGGTCTCATCAATCCCTCAGAGTGTTCAGGGGCTGCTAACGAGGATGAAAGCTGTCATTTTAAAGGCAGCCACAGGGTCTCATTGGGATGGCTGCATGCTACGTACCCTGGGAGCAGAGCCTGACACGCCAGGGCAGCGCTGTACCTGCCAGGCAGGTGTAGCACAGCCTGCAGGGCTCTGGGCTCTGTTTGGAGAAACCACGTCTCCTCCACAAACTGCTGCATGCCAAACAAAAAGCCATCCCAGTGTGTGCTCCTGTCTGCACCACGTGGAGCCGGAGCAATTCCTGAGTGATCTAAATGGTTTGCGATGATGTTTTCTAGCCGAGTTTTGAACAGAACAATAAACCTTTGTTGGTAGAGTTCTTATTCTTAAATAAAAGGGATGGGTAATAGTGAGGAAAGCTACTTATGAAGACAATTCACCAGGTCTAATAGCCTTCAAAGGCTTTGCAGAGGAACAATTTGCAAGTAAATGGCAGCCGGATTTTTGGTTGTTCAGCAATTGATTAATAGGCTTCAAAGTATAAAACAAGCCACTCTTTGGAAAGATGTCCCACGAACAAAGAAATTGACTGAACAACTGCAGAAGTAGCTCTAACACTAAAGGGCTTACTCCTCATGAGAGTCAAATTCTCATTACCAACAGCAGGATGACCCCAAGCCCACTGAAATGAGGCAAAACGCTCTCTGACTTCCACACACGGGTCGGGGCCCAGCCCTTGTATGAAGCGCAGCCTTTACTCGGCAGGCCGGGGCTGAGTTTAAGAGGGGCTTAGGGCTTAAGAGGGGCTTGAGAGTGACCAGTGAGGTGCTTGTCCCCCTGTACTTGGCTCTGGTGAGGCCGCACCTCAAGTACTTTGTTCAGCTTTGGGCCCCTCATTACAAGAAGGACATCGAGGCCCTGGAACGTGTCCAGAAGCTGGTGAAGGGCCTGGAACACAAGTCCTGTGAGGAGCAGCTGAGGGAACTGGGGTTGTTTGGTCTGGAGAAGAGGAGGCTCAAGGGAGACCTTATTGCTCTCTAAACCTACCTGAAAGGAAGGGGTGGGGAGCTGGGGGTCGGCCTCTTCTCACAGGTAACCAGTGATAGGACTGGAGGGAACTGCCTCAGGTTGTGCCAGGGGAGGTTCAGGTTGGAAATGAGGAGACATTTCTCTCAGAAAGAGCAGTCAGGCATTGGGACGGGTTGCCCAAGGAGGTGGTGGAGTCACTGTCCCCGGGGGTGTTCAAGGAAAGGTTGAACCTCATGTTTAGGGTCATGGGCTAGTGGGTGATGTTGGTGGTAGGGGGCATGATTGGACCACATGATCTTGGAGGGCTTTTCCAACCGTTATGATTCTAGGATTCTATGATCTCTGGGACAAGCACAAAAGTTGCAGTTTTGAAAACAGAGAAGGATCGCTCTGAATTCACATACCTCAGCAGGCAGCAATGTGTAAGAATAAAACCTCTTCATCTTTGTCACAAGATCGTCGTTGGAAAAAGTCACATACTCCACAAACTTTCTGTTGAGAAGAAACCAGTCTGACCCTCCATCGACGGCGATTCCCTCTGGGATCTTCCGGTCCCCCAGGCGCCACATGTGCGTATCGCACTCCAGGAAAAGCCGATCCAGTCCTTGTTTTCGAATAAATCTGAGGGAGTACAAAACCAGCCATTAGAAGTTAATTTGTGTTTTATTATCAGCACCAGCTCTATAAATAAAGAAGCTACTTTCTCAAACAACAAAAGGATAAAGAGGTCACTTGTTTATATTTCTGCTCTACTCATAAATAACACAGAGAGGTTTAATAAAGGATTAATAATTTATACATTCAGTTATAGGGGCAAAGATCAACAGATTGCTTTTAAACGTCATTTACACCTTCTGTTGTCCTAAGACAAAACTGTGCAAGTTACAGAGCCCTGTGGTGTGAAAATCTGTAATGTTCATTAACTCTTTACACTCTTTACACTGAAGAACCTCCGTAATGTAAAAAAGGAACTAAACTCCACCTGTGGGATAGGCTTCTGCCTCAAAATAAATGTGTAATTTTTGAAAAACAGCAAACTCTACATGAAGGCAAAATGACTAATTACCTCCTATGTTACTATTCCATGAATTCTTCTACTGGGGTATAGTTAATTAGGAAGAAATACAATTGCATTGCTCTTTGCTGTAGAATGAGTATGTTTGCTCCATTTTCAAGTCTATAGGGAATGTTTTGTTTACTGCTGAACCATGAATACAAGGAGCAACTGCAGAACTGTAGTGTTATGGAAATGAATTATTTGAGACCAATGTAACAAGAAAAAAGAGTTGGGAAATCAATCTGCGTTTGCAAACATGTTGGACTGGATGCCCACACATGCTTGGGGACTGTCTGATACAGGTTTCTATTTGTTATTCCATTTTCAGAATAATTTCCCCAAAAGGGAAGCAGGACAGCCATGAATTAGCACACATTTACGCACGGGGACTGAGTGCATTAATAACAGCAAGTTGCTGTACTGAATACATCCCACGTGTTCCGAGGAGTGAGAAACACCAGCTAACCAGACTGTTTATAGTAACGAACATGCACAAGCTAATGGGCCAAGACCGCAGATCTCACCGGATTTAAGACTGCATGCTAACAGGAGCTGCAGAACCTACAGAGAGAAGAACAACCTAAGAAGTGTATTTCCTTCTGGGCTGAGCACAGATGGAGTGAGACCAGCATCGCCCTGCCCCATGCTGCACGGGCAAAGCAGCCCCCCAGCGCCTGCCCTTGGAGCCACCGCTGCTGGGGCAGCACGCTGCCTTGCCTGAATGATACTGAGCTACACCAGCTGTGGTACCGTGCTTCTTAGAAATGTTTTAGGGTTAGGAAGTCAAGAAAACATTTAAATGGTCCTTAAACACGTGCAGCCCAAGGAAGGAGAAAAGAAGCGAAAGCTAAGGAACACCAACGCTTTCTGGACTGCCACATCTGGAGACAGGAGCGTCTGCCCTCCTTGTATACCGACTCCCTAAAGTTTCATTCCATACCAATCAAATAACTGAGAAAAAGTTATAAAACAGTGTATATTAATTTTCAAAAGGACCACAAATGACTTCAGGGTCTATGTCCTGCTGATAGCTCTGTCTCTCTTCTCACAGTATGAGAAGAATAGCTCCTCTGTTAACACAACAGTGCCGAGAATGGGCAGACGTGAGCAGCAGAATTTTTCTTTCCATGAACAAGTTTCTAATTTCATGTTCCGTTATGAAGGATAATAGAAAAGTCTTGCAATTTTAATGCAGTGCTCTGGAATGCAATTTTCAATATTTATGCAGTTATCTCCAAATCAAATATTAATGTGCCTGAAAGTTTGGTCATTTATTTATTTCCTTCAAAACTAAATGCTCATTTGACTTAATTATTTTAAGAAAATAGTGGAATTTTATTGACCATATTTGAACAGGTACTCAAAGTTTTTTTCCATGAAGTCATTTATTCCAGATGCTATCTCTACCACTTTATCACCCTGCATTCTCATTTTCAAATAGAAGGTTTTTTGATTGCAACAGAACCCCCAAACCACAAGAATGCCTGACCATTTCAAACCCCCTCAACATACAAACTACCTCGGCCTACATTACACGATAGGGCTTAGAGCTAACAAATCCCCAAAAGATCGGCTATACTGCTGCAGCTTTACTGTCTTGAAATTGGCAATGGAAGAGTATGGCCACTTTCAAAGCAGGAAGGTCCCAGCAAGTCTAGACTCTCACAGCTTCATGTTTTGCAAGACAGTCAACAGGCTCTCCCTTTTTTTTTTTTTTTGCGTATGTACACAGTTGTATGATTTTTGAGTTAATGTCTCAAGCAAATCTTGGCATA
Organism: Nettapus auritus; assembly: GCA_011076525.1. Lineage (NCBI taxonomy): Eukaryota > Metazoa > Chordata > Aves > Anseriformes > Anatidae > Nettapus > Nettapus auritus. The sequence goes on from CM021778.1 coordinate 8,979,506, forward strand.
TAGAGTAAAGAAAGACAATCCTTGTGAGCACAAGTGTTTTCACAATAAATCTCTGTCCCAAAATCCTATACAACAAGGTTCCTGGAAGAAAACTAAAAGCACTTTCCAACCATTCCTCCTCCATCGAGGCAGCACAGCCCAACTGAGCAATACCTCTGGGGACCTGCAAACCTCAACTCTTTTGCTAATGCTTCTCAAAGCCTTCCTAGGAACATCACATCAGGCTCTAAGTAGCAGTAACCAAATAGGAAGCGGCACTTCTCAGAAGGCTCACTCTTACTCGGCCTGCTTCACGCAGTTATTATACCTAAACAGCGTAACATGCTAGCATAGCAAATAATTTCCATTTATCTGTGAAGCAGTATTTTATACCAGGGGCTTTGAAGACACAGCTCTCTATTGGGCACTTGCTCGTTACCCGTTAATGTTCCTTGGGAGCCAATGGGAGCCGGCGATTTTAGATCTGCCAGAAGCTAAGTGGTCCTGCCTGAGGGTGCAGCGGGTTGTCCTAGCAAGCCTAGGCTGTACTGCTGGCACGCGGAGCTGAACTGCATACCCAAGTGGAAAAGGTGGATGAGGCATTCTTTTTTCTCCAGGCTCTCTTCTTGGATGATCAATGTTACTAGCTGCTCTGGCAATAGCAATTTCAGCACTCAGGGAAGCAAGAACTTACTCTAAGCATACTGGGTATTACCTGAGAGAAAGCAAAAGGTGCTATCCGTATGCTGTGTAAGCCCTGTAAAGAAATCAAAACCCCTCTAACACTATAAACAGTTCATAAAGATTCTTGACTAGCCATCCAACAATGCTTGCAGCAGCCATCTCTGAAAAGAAAGATAAGCAGCTGGAGGTCAAAAGCATGACCCTACTGATTTGTTTCTAGTCTAATGCTGTATGTCATTAGTTTCTTGTTATGCTCAGTATAATACTGAAACTACTTTTTATGAAGGCATGCCAAGCTTCAGAAAGAGCAATGAAACGCAAAGATGGTGTTTTTCCCCTTATCTCTCTCCTTAGGTTTTGTAGGACTCCTAGTGGGTAACTCCTGAATTAACGTTAAAATACAACACAATAGTATTAGCAATAGCATGTCATTAATCTTAGTCAACGTGGACAACTTCTGATGCTTTCTGAAATCCTGAATTTCGGGTAATACTGGCATACCTCTGACAACTGTAATTGTACTTGCAGGGCAATGACATATAATTGTATCAATATATGATTAGCCAAATGCAATGGAGATTGCCATCAGATGAAGACACTTGGCCTTTCTCCTGATCTAAGGCAAACAACAGGAGGAAAATAATGATGATATGAAAAGAGAGTCAACCAGGAGAAACTAAAATGAAGATAAAACCAGGGTTACGAAAAAGCATTTCATTGTACATTAGACCACAGAATGCTCCATCTAAGACATATTATTCTTTTAATTTTAACTCTGCATTAAAAGCCTCTAACTGTGAGCAGGCTGCACTGCACTGTCAAGTAACCAGCAAGCAGAGCATAACATCAGAGCATCTTGCCAGCCGAGTTCACCAGCCAGGCAGCTACGGGTCTGAGCGGTGCTGTTTCTGCCCTAATGATCTTAGGGTTTACAAGGTTCCAGAAAAATATTTTTATAGTTTGTTAAAAAAAAAAGAAAAAAAAAAGAAAAAAAAAAAAGAAAAAAAAAAGAAAAAAAAGCACTTTTTGCAACCCATGGTCCGTTACCCTGAGTATAGCTTGTTAACTGTCCAGACAGCTCACAATAGCAATGTATCTTAGGAAACTCCTCTTATTTTGTTGTCTATTTAAATATTTATAAATGCATTTCAGATGAGACTCTAGGATTGTATAACACATGGTGCATTTGTAAGGCGTTTAACACATGCTCCTCTAACACAAATATAAACACATGGCTCAGCTCTTGCAGTATGTCTCACTGCTAATAAATACTGCTGCAGTTACCTACTATCCGCCAAGATATCACAATCAACTATTGCCCTTCTGAAGAGTTTTCTCCAGGTGATACTGCGTGCCGCAGCGATGCTGAGACCCCCAGTACTGGATGCTCACACTGTAAGATCTTAAGAGTCTGTTGCTTTCTATTTTCCGAACTCTATGAATTAATAAAACTTTTTTAAGCACCAGAAGCAATCAGGTTGCAACACCTTCCTCATCAGCAAAGGTTTTTGTCTAGAAAGAATACATTATTAAGTCAAAAAGGTTCTTCCTGTATGTTTCCTGTTTCTGGCCTCTTGCCTAGAAAACTTCCTGCCAAGGTTTTGCTGTTCACCAGGTGTACCTACCGAGACCTCATCATCATCACTCTCTGCACTAGAAAAAGAACTAGGAACAAAAGCTACCAATACATCAGCAAAACAATTCATCACAGGTCTCAAGTCAATGTCAAAGCAAGGAAGGACCTGCAGTGCTTGGAGCTCAACTCATACCACGACAGTGTGTCATTCATGCCTGTGGACAAACGGCACGTTGCTTTGACCGTATCTACTCCTCTTTCAACTTGCTTTAGACAAACATTTGAAGACGTCAGCTATATTTGGTGCGAAAAGTCAAGTAAATATTTCTATGGCTATATGTTCATGAGTGAAAGATTGCTGTCAGCGTTTGCACAGCCTCCTTGGAAACTCTTAGTGGTGTCAATCCTTCAGGGAGCACAAAGCAGTAACTTGCAATTGAGGTGACCAGGTAGAAAGCACAGAACAGTAATTTGCCAGTCCTGGGGCAATGCTTACAACAAACAATTTGTGAGCAATCTCTAGGCTACAATATATCTCCATAAACCAATCACTGAATATTTCTTTGTAATAAGCAAGTTCATAAAATCCAAATCTGCACAGAGCAGTCTCCCTGCCCAGAGATCCTGGTCTCCATGGCAGACATGAAGAGATTCCAGCCAACTGAGACACAACCCTGAGTTCACCCCATTTCCATGATTAACTCTGTTCCACGAAGGGTTACACAGTACTTAAGAAATCTGAAATAATTAACAGCTGGGTATTTAAGCACAGTGTCCACACAGTGCCAGAGGAGCATCTCCTTTCCTAAAAATGTGATCTTGCAGTATGTTTCACTCTTCTGGTTGTGCTCAACGCCTCCAGGGCTAACCCCTCACCTCCCAAAATGGAGTTGAACCTCAAAAAGGGGAATAATGTTAAAAAGCAATGGTACCTACTTTGTCTGTCAAGATTAGGAATAAATCCTCCTGGTACAATGGGCAATTGGGTGTGCAGGAAGTACAGAATTCAGAATGCCTGCCGTTTGAAAAGGGTAGGAAAAAACTCTTGGTATAGAAAAAATAGATGGAAGAAAAGAGCAGGGGAAATAAAACACATAACCCACTTTCCAATGTGCTTAAATTGTGGCATCCTGAATACAAATGTTATGAGGTGAAAAGCAGAATTACTTCTTATCTTTCCTTAATTCTCTCACTCTGAAGAAAATATTATGAACACAATACTACCCTAACAATCCCTTAAGCTTTAATGCCACTACACAAGCATACATCAACAAAATTATAAAGACTGGATTTGCTTTAGTAAGACTGGGCTTATTTCACATGCATAAGCCAAACCTGTAAGCAAGCACACAAACCGAAATGCTTTTGGTGGTTTTCACCACAGTGCTAAATTCTCAGAAGTTGACTAGGAACATGGGGGAAATAGTGCTTTTTTAACAGCATTAGTGTCGGTCATTTGTCTCTCTCTGTGCCCTACAACACGAGCACTGGACTGTGTGGAGCAGCACCAGCGCTGACTATGGGAGGACCGGGGTCCAGTTCGGAGCAGAGAACAGAGGTGACAGCCACAGAAAAGAAGGCAGTGCTACGAGATGCAGTTAGTGACATTGCTCCCTGCCACTTCTTTGGGAACCTAGGAGCTGGGCTGCAAGAAATTACGAGATCGAACAGCTCTATTGGAAGGATTTTCTGACAATCCGCATTACCACCGTGGTTTCCAATATGTGTATAAGCAGTTTTAAACTCAGTGTGCAAATAAATCACCTGAGTTCAGACAACAGGTCTGATACCACAAATGCTGGACAATATGAGATTTAGATTTTCTACAGTGCAGCAGAAATAGTACAGTATTTTGAATTGCTCTTTCAAGCTTCAAGTCTACCTTGAAATATTTTGTTACATGTGGTCCTTCTCAAGCAAGGGCATCTTTACAGAAACCAGACATGTATCATGTTTAGGGCATTCTACAAGAGGTGCTGCTGAAAGGTGATAGATACACATTTTATCTGGCCATTATTCCATATCTGTAAGGACATAAATGGATTTTTCAAGCTTTATAATAGATGCCTCATACTCTACATAAATGGTTTCTGTTTCTTTCGTATGCAATTTCCTCAGCCTATCCAGTTAATGCTTCAATCACATCACATCTCCACATGACGTTTAGAAGACATTCCTCATGATACTGTCTTCTTGTCCATGCTTTCCTAAGAGTTAACTTGCACTGGCTTTGAAAATCCAGATTTCCATCTGCTGGAAAACTCTCCTTCAGAGAAAGTCTTAAAAAACCGTAATGCTTCTTAACGTTTTGATGCTGAGGGTCAGGGAGCAAACTCTTCAAGTGTTCCAAAAATAAAATCTACAACTGTTTCTAGTGTAGGAAACTTGCAGAGATTATTTTTGCAGTAATGACTCCCGTAGGCACTGCCTTGTTTTGACAACAGTCTCATAAGTCCCCTGCGAGTACATCGCTCAAGAGGGACCTTCAAAGAGTTGCCTCTGTGTTTCCACCACTCCTCACTTCCAGTATCTTTAAAGAAACACGGGAACAGGTTTTACAAGGACAAAAATGTAATGACTTACTCTCATGATCTGAGAGTTCATAACTCCAGTGTTTTTTTTGTTGTTGTTTTCTTTTTTTAATATAAAAATAAGCAAAACGGTGAGAAAACTGCAAATAATAGCACGCAGAGATATAGCATGAATTCACCACAGACAGACTGAATGATATGAAAGCTGACATTTTGCCATCTGTTTGTCTCCAATAAATGTCTTCCCCAGATGATTTCTTCTCCCCTCACCTCCTCTTCTTCCCAACACCCACACAACCGAGCAGTTCCCACCTGGGAACACTGCTAGGATGGAGCAGCTGAGCTTGAAGTCATCTTGTCCACGAGATGCTTTGCTGGAGCAGCTATGGCACACGTTGCTACTGCTACATGATTAAAGAACAAAAAGGAAATGGGGATTCGAGCTGTCTAAGTGATGGGGGCAAGTAAGTGTGAGTTGCTTCTATATGGATTTTCAAGCTGCCAAATCAGGCTATTAATCTCTGTTTACCAGTGGGTAAAACAGGGCCATCAATATCTGGCAAACTTAAAAGGATGCTCCCTGCTATAATTATTTTATAAAACCTTTCAGGATCTTGGAGGAAAGGACAAAAATGTTATTACTTACATGACTGAAAATGAATTGTGAAGCTGAACGCGCTTAGATAGCAATCAGATTTCTTATTACTTTACTGGTACCTCAATTTTCATATCCTTCCCACCCCACTACAGAAGTTATTGTTACTTCAAACCTTCTCACTTACCGCACCTTCCTGAACTGGTGGATGGTCTTTCTTGCATACTCTACCAAGACTAATAAATTCAACCAGAACAATTCATTTTCCCCCCAGGTCAAGACATATGGCTGCTTTTACTGCATCTTCCTACCATCTTTAACCTATTTTTGTTTCCCTTTGCATTGGCCGCTTAGCATTGCTTCCAAAAACAGAGCAGGAAAAAAAAAGTCCTACAAGGAGGCAAATTGTCAAGCTGAAGCAGTAAAGGCTTTATGGCACTCCTAACGCTTCCCATAAAGCAAGAGGGAACACATGAAAGTTAGCTGTAACGTCTAAAATTTTTATGTGCAGTCTTTTTGCATAGAAGATGCACGTTGCTATTTCAGTCACTACAGTTCACACGCAACTGTTGGGTTGAACTACTTACAAGCAAAAATAGATCTTTCTAGTCAGTGCACTTCAGAATACTTAAGTGTTAGAAAAAAGAATTAACAAAAAAAGCATGGGAGAGCAAAATTTAGGCCAAATGCATCACCAAATACTTTGCATTAGGAGGAAGGTAAGCTCTGCTGGGAGCTAAGTGGTTAAAATATTCGGACAGCAAGGATAATAAATCCATTTTTTCTTAGTACTTACAGAGTGATTCATCAACGCAGCAATGCACAATAGCATTTACTGTGGGACACATTTCCTAACTGACCACCAGACCACGGTTAACCCTGTGTACAGAAGGCCAATGAACAGCGCGTGCCAGAATGGAAAACAGGCATGTTCAAAAGGGTGGTGAAACAAACGGGCATAGCAGAACCAGAATGAAAGAGTGGAGATTTGGGGAACATGGTTTGGCCCTTCAGGAGTTAAGGTCTCTAACCTCTGAGAACTGGGCCGGGCTCACGATGCTCCTTACTAAAAGCTGAACAGTTCTGCTCAACAACTCCAAAAGTATCTGGAAACCAGCAGCCAGAAAGAAGACAACACAACTGGGAAGAACAGCATTAATGAGGATATCAAACAACACAAGAAAAGAACCCAGCTTCAAACCAAACTTTTAATGACCTTTCCTTTAGCTGTTAGTATTCTGCCTATGAGCTCCAGATTCTGCTAAGATTTAACAGCATCCAACCTTTGCAGCATGCTTACACTGCTCCCAAATGACTACTGTGGACTACTGTGGCAAGTTTTTTTGTTGTTTTGTTTTGTTTTAATTTCCTGCCTGTCATCGAAGATGTCACATTTGACTGTCTTTATATTTTATAATGCATCAGCCAGGTGCTGTTCCTGCCAAAAAAAATAATGAATCTTCTGGGTGTTCCAAATTGGTACAGCTTACAGAACTACTCGGTTGTTCTTTGGCTTTAATAGCCTAGGACACTGAAAAGAGGAGAAAATGTAAGTGTTGCCCACTAAGTGCTACGCAACGACTCCAGCCACTATATGCAATTTCACTTCATACATCCAGCTCTCTAAGGAAATAATGCTTCTCCAGCTGAGTTAAGGAGCCATTTCCACGTCTGTTCCCTTTTTTGAAGCCACTAAACGAAAATCAGAGCGATGCACTTTTTAATGACTTTGGCATAACTAAAAGAAAACTTCTCTCTATAAAAGGAAGCCTGCTTTCTCTCCTTATTTGGCAGTAAAGCATGTACTGATTGTGAACATGGCTTGAATACAAAGTACATTGTAATTGAGCTGTATGAGCATTTCAGTTTTAAGATGGCACTTCTAATCTTTCTCTCTTCTTTGTGTGATCCGAAGACTACGATGACTTAGAATTCAGAGAATATGCAGTGGTTTACAAGGCAGACTTAGCTGAAAAGCTTATTTTTCAGGAGCCATATTAACCAAAAACTTAAAATAGAAAGCTGCAAGGGTTATATGTTATTTGCAGTTATTTTTAAATGCTGAGGTCCTGCATTATTAGTTTACCATGTTGTGAGAAAAACACCTCAGACAGAACAGTAAAATTATCATTGTACATGGGGTGTCAGTCTGTCTAGTCCAGTGTCCTCTCCCGTATCATGGCTTCAGTGACAGCCCTCTTAAAGAAAAAGCCCTGCTCAAGCCTGTTTAGAGATGGGATGTCCCTGGAGAAAGTTTTGTCCCATTGCCCAATAAGTGGAGATGGGCTTGTGTCTCAAATCCTTTCCAAAAGTGGTCTCTTGTTTTGTTTTTTGTTGCCAAACCTTGAGACTGCTAGACTGCTGCTTCTAAGCTCTTACTAAGCTCTTGTTCGTACCATTCACCCCAGCAGATACTTGTTTTCCGCAGGGTTGTGACAAGGCAAAGGAAATGGTAAAACTTAAAAAGTTACTGGACAAACTGAGACAAAACCAAAAAGCAACAACAAAAAAAAACACATATCCTCGACTCTTAAATGAGGAAGTCACCAAGCTTAGCAGTGGAAATTCCCCAGCCAGAGATCCCGGGAGGCTGGGGCAACGCAGCAGGGAAGCACCACCTGCCTCTTTTCTCTGCTCCCCTGCAGGCCCTGCTGTAGGCAGCGGCCCATGGGGGGCAGCCCTTGTGCTCGGCCCAGCTGTCCACTCTTACACCAGGTATTCGAGTTCAGGTTTTACTAACTGCTACCTACAGGGCTAAACCTCACTGGCACGACCACCGCTTGGATATAAAATGGAAATCATTTGGCAATTGTTTGTCAAATGGGGGGCAGACAGTGTGTTCACAAAAGCCTGAGTCACTGGAGCACCAAAACAGAACGATCAGGCTGCACATCTTCACGTTAAATGCGATTTCCCTCTCAACATGTAGATGCAGAGCTGGAAATTCACCCGCTACACAGAGGTCTAACTACTTTCCAATCAGCTTTTGACCTCTGACACCCATGGAGTTAACTTTTACTGAATGACAATATTACTCAGAGGTCTCTGCAGCTGCTGGCTTGAGCCCTGTCTGTGCAGATATCGGGGCATGCAGAAGGAGGGGAGCCAGCATATCACCCCAGCTTATCACCCCAGCATATCACCCCACAGAAACTCTGGGGAGCTGCCAAGGGGTGACATGAAAGGACCCATTCAGACAGGGGCCAGGAGCAGGATTCACAGAGTACACAGGCAGAGGAGGCAAAACTTTCCTGGTGTCCCACGTGATGCTCTCTGATGCACAGAGAACTTCTGTTAGAAATCCAGGAGAAAAAATAAAACTTGATGATGTGTCGTAATAGGCTAAAAGGTGTTTAACTATTTATGGAGTAAAAGAGAACCACTGAACTAATAAATGGGTGGTTATTACTCTGAGCATAGGACAAATGGCACATTAACTCATTTTATTATTAAATTAATACCAGACTAGAGTGTTTAATTGACCTAGATTGTTCTAACCTAGCTGAGGTTGGCATGTTCCAACCAGCTTGTTGCAGGCATGTCATAATTCATTAGTTATTTTCCTTAGCCAGCTCAGGGAATTGCAGAAGAATTGGGTGCACCAGAGGAGCAGGAAGGCGCATGGGACCGACTGCTTGTCCCCGGCCGTTCCTCCTTCCTTTCTTACTCAGCTGCGCTGTCGATCACTGCTGCCAGCCAGAGCTGAGCCTGCCAATCACTCCGACACTCCGCATTTCCCAGGCCGGGGACTCTCCTGGGAAAACTGTTGACTCTGATTTAAATATTATTCCTCACAGTGCTATTTTCACTACCTGCTACAGAATTTCTGCATGCACAAGATGAATGCTCATGAGGACTTCATTTAAACCAGAACATGACAGAATTGATAAATCCAGTGACAAGAGCAAGAGCCGTCAAGAGGAGAGACCTGTACACCATTCTACCTAGCCGCGGTGCTGAACATGCGACTTGATGTCTCACATTCTCTCTGTACATTATCTGAACCCAGGCTTACAGCATGCTTGACATTTTACAGAATAAAGAGATGACCTGGTGACCCAGGCGGAATAAAACAATATTTTCTGGTGCAAAGCTACTGGGACTCAGCATATGGAGTCACTGGAACTGATGCAGGATAGGCGTTATGGTACAGATCTATCAATAAAGTGGAAAGGAGGACCACCACAACCAAATGGGAAAGGTTTTCCAGCTGCAGAGGTTGTTTAAAGCTTCAGAAATGTGGCATTTGGTCACTGCTGCTCCCCGAAAGCACAGAGCTATAGGCATTACCATTGAGCTGTGGGAAAAGGCACATCCCACAGCTCACAGAGACGCTCTACTTGCACAAGCCTTTGCTGCAGACCCCCTTTTTTTGGAAATTTTACTATGGCTGATAAACCATCTCTGTGACAGTGGTCAGTGAGGTGCTGTGCAGACCTTGAACAGCTATTTTTGTCTAATTACTCCTCCTCTGTATGTTCCCAGCCCCATGAAATGATAGGGTTCCATATGGCTCTAGATGCTTGCTTGTAATACTATCAATTTATGAGAAATGAGTCAGAAAGCTATCATTTTCACATGTAAAAACTGTTTAGCACAGAAGCAGTGGAGATGAGAACAAAGAAAAATCTCATGTGCTCACCTCCTCCCCAAGTACAGCTCCTGAGACGGCCATCTGTGACAGACCCTGAGCAGGGAGCAAGCCCAGCCTGCTTCCCATCTCCCTCTCCACAAAAGCATCTTTGCAAACTGACCGTCAGGAGGAGCCACCCTGGACCAACTTCTCAGAAGAGGGTCTCCTCCTCATCTGCTTCTCTTTGCTGGACTAGGGATTTCTTCACTCAGATGACACTGAAGAGCAGTCACTATGCAAAAGCTACCAGTGATGCAGGAGGAAAAATACAAACAGCAGAGGAACAGCCAGCTTACCTTGCATTGTCCCTGCCGTGTGACTTCAAGAAGTTCATATCACGATATCTGGACAGGAATGCTACGAGCTGGTCATTTGTCCTGTGAGAGAAAGAACAAAAAAAAAATTACACAGTGAAAAGTACTATCTTTAGAGTAATTTATGCACTTCTTATTCTCATTTGGAGACCATCTGCAGAAGGAAGCAGTTGCTGAAACACTTCCATCCTGCTTCTAAACTCCACTGTCTCCCTGTACCCAGAAACACGTGCTTGGAAAGAAGTATGGCTTTATTATGTCTTAAAGAAATTCATGTAAAATCTTGGCAGATGTTTTCAGCATTGTTAACGGAGTACGTACTAAGTAATACTGTTCATCACTTTCCAAGTAGGAAAAGCCAGCTGTGAGATGACTGGCCTGACAGTGCTGTTCTATATGCTTTGCTAGAACTTTCCTAGGGAATTCAGTTAAGTATCTAATGCCATTTTGGTTGTTTTAGCCCTTGCAACAGAGAAGAGGAAAGGACCGAACTGCATAAAGCAATAGAATCTAGATGTGAAAATCCCAATAAAATTAATAGGAACAAAGGAATTTAGAAGGTTAATTCCAATTAATTTGACTGGTAACTCGACACCGCTATTTTCAGAATTTCAGCCAACATGTCCAAGAACATATTTATGCTTGGCAGCTTTTGTGCTCTGTTACTTCTTTAACAATGCAGCAAAACTGTTCTCTATTTCTCTAGGTCAGCATATTTAGGAAAAAAGAATAAATCATATTAAAAAGATCTTCATCTCCTCAGTTACATTGAAAAACACGCTATAGATACAACAGCATTTAAGCAATGTCTGTAACGGACTTGATGGCAAAAAAAAAACTAAAATAAGCCAGCTGTCAACAGCACTGTACCTTGAAAACATTTTATAAGACAGAAAATCAAGTTAAACAAGATTTCTGTCCAAAATGCATTTAACTTCTGAGGTCAGGCTGCAACAACTGGGAAATGTTATCAGACTGGTCACCTCTCTCCACTTCTCAAAAACCCGAGTTCTTCTGTCATCACAGGTAGCACATCATTATTGAACTGATGAGTAAAAAGCAAGTTAACCATTGATTGTAGCTGGACCAAACGGAGTGTCTGTCCATCAGTCGGCCTGCGTGACCAGGCTGCAGGAGCCTGAGACCCTCCTTCTATGCTCACTCATCTGAGCTTTAATACCTCCCAGGGTCAGGCTCTGCATCTCAATTTGGCAACCTCAGAAAACTGCTTTCTGTATAGTAAGCTGTGCAGATTTTCACATTTGCTGCTCCAGTGACTCTCCATCTTACTGGGATGAATAGGCATTTAGTGAATTTACTTAGCAATGCTTCCACATGAAATGGTTTCAATGGCTGACATCTTTGGTTGAGTTTCTAGGCAAAAGCTGGCACTTAAAGATGATATTTAGAAATATAACAAAGTTTGGAAGTGCTTGAGCCTCAATTTTCTTACAGGACAAAAATCAAATCAAGTGAAATAACACCACTCAATAAAACATCATTCACAGATTGCACACCTACCTACAGCGTGCTGCTGAGCAGTGCTCTACCACATATCTTTGGACTCAGGGCTGCTATGCAAGCTTTTTAATCATTCTCACTTTCTAGATACCTCTTAAAAATGCCCACCTGGGTTTTAGCTCTCAAAATAATGAATAATTGGCATCTTTCCACTCCTTGAAAACAATAGAGGTGTCACGCTTCTAACTTTTATTAAAGTATTTTTAGAAAATATACAGAGTTTTACTCTTTGTCATTTAAGTATGCTTCCTTTTGTGTGTTGACAACGTAGAAATAAAACATCACATTTCCATTTGGTAAAACATTCTAGCTATTTGACATTCAGATTTATGCGGTCAACCAATTCTGTGCTCAGCATGGGAGCACAGTGCATTTCTATTAAGCTTTCATTCAAAACACTTCTTCTGGCCCCAACTCCACAAGGATGCTGCGCACCACCTCCAAATTATTCCACCGCACCACATTAAAAAGAAAATCAAAGGTATTCAACCCACCACAAATGCTAATGAGGCTGCTAAAATCCTCCTCACCACCTCGAAACTTTGCCTTCAGGGCTGTATTTCCTGCACGCCCCTGGCACTGCTACCACACTTCGTCATGCACGGTGGCAGCGCCGTCACAGTGCTGCTGGCACTCTACTGACAATGCCTCTGGCACGCGTTGAGCAATACTAAAGGCGTGGGCCTATTTTTAATCTAAGTGAGGCAATGGAAAGCCGAGATTTCCAGCCGAAGACATCACTGGGAGCAACATCAACTCCACAATGCCAAATTAAATGCTGCTGGAGCTCCACAAATTTCAGGGATAATTCACCGAGCGTAAACCTGGCACAAAAGCCTTTACTAACCATCGCAGCGCAACAGAAAGTAACAAGGACAGCATATTCCTAGTATTTCCTTCCTAAGGAGGAAATCAGAAAGTCATGGGGATAAGGGAGAGCAGTTCATGCTAATATGCACACTAATATACATATTACATTTCTGTCGGTTTCCCTAGTGTGTAGCAGCATGAATACAGATGTAGGAAGAAGTCTTTCTGGAGCCGGTGCGTGAGGCTGGAGGTGATGAATGCATTCACACAGCTCCCACTTTTATTTCCTTCTGTCACTAAGCTAATTCAGAGGGCGAGGCACCCGGGAGAAGAATTACTCAGCTGAGTACCTGTGCAGTTCGCAGGGAGGGAACGTGGGAGTAGGAAGGGGAGAGGAAACGTGTTGGTTTTCAGATGTGCAGCACGTGGAGTAAAAGGGGAAAGCAAACCTCCCGGGAATCCCAAGCGTGGATAGACTGCATGGGCAGGTGCCGTGAGAGGAAGAAAAGCAAAGACTGGAGAGGAAACAAGGCATTTTTGACTTCCCTGATGAAAAAGAGCAGGTTGTTCATCTGGGATGGTGGGATCCATCTCCACCACACCTTCACCAAGGTTCCTCTGCTCCTCTCCCGTGGGGTAGAGTTCAGGGGATGGATGGCCTCAGACAAAGCAGCCTCAGGGCTGCCCGAAACCCAGCCCTGGCACTGCCTGACCTGGGACTGTGGCTGAGCTCCCGGGCTGGGGCTCAGCATAGGGACAGGATCAAGGGTTGGGGGTCCAAGAGAGGTAAAGGTGAGACCTACAGCAAGAACAGAGCTCAGAAGAGATTGCCCAAGAAAAGCAAGGCCAGCCACTAGCATTTTCTCATGAGCAGCCCCAGGCCTGGGACTCAGGTGTCCCAGGGTGTAAGCAGTGTCACCTGGGACTCAATAACCACACATACATGGCTTAGCATTGCAGTGATTTCAGATCACAGTGTGTACGCTGGGAGCTGAACTGGAAAACGGGCAACAAAAACACTGACGTGGTGTTTGCATTGTCTGGGGACCCTGGCAGCTTTGCCCGGGACGCGGTACGAGCACCTCCCCACGCACTGCCACAGCCCAGTGCTGCGGAGAACAAAAGGCAGTGCTGGCCCTGCTGGCTTTAAACAAATCCTCCAAGCCCTGGTGACTAATCCAAGCAAAGAGCAGAGATCCCCTTAGTTTACAGCTGTGAAAATAGATTAAGAAAGTGTTTGGAGATTCTGAGAAAAAGAAAAACAAGCAATTATTACTTTTGGAAGACAGTGAAGGGTAACATAAATGTCCTCGATTCAGCAAGGTACTTTAACGCATGGGCAACTTGAAGGATGTACAGGACAGCACCCACTTCAATGGGGCTATTCATAAGACAAAACTTACACAATTGCTTAACAGTTTGACTAAGTTGGATCAAATGTTCAGAAACTTTTGGCAGCACACACGTATGGGAACAATTAGCTTGATTCTGTGTGGGAAGCAGATGAAAAAAAGAGCAACTTCTGTACCTCTGTTTCTATGCAGTATCTGCCCAGGCTGAACTGGAGATTAACAGCCTCACCAACGAGCCAGCGGGAATGGTTTGTGCGTATGTGACACTGCAGGGCACGGGAGCTGGGCAAGCAGCACCCAGTCATTAATACGAATTACACACTAATCTCTTCTCATTGCACAAGGCAGAGCCCTGATGCAATTCTGTCCATACAGAATCCCTCTCTTGCACTGTGTTTTAAGGTAACTGCTATAAGAGGAGAAACGATTAAGGCCTAAGTTATTGATCGATGTTACTGAAAGCCCTTTCGGAAATGCAGTGGTGACACTAGAAGGTTCCTCACTTGGAATTGTTAATGATGTTCATGGCACCCATACCACACCTCGTACTGCAAGGAACACAAACACACACACGTCTTCTGACCCGGTGTGCTTGTGGGAAAAAGATTAAGAAAAATATTAAAAGATCATTAAAGACTAAATAAGAGCACAGTCCTCAGCAGAGAGGAAGGCCCACGTTGAGATGCTGAACAGAACAGACACCAGCTGAACTTGGTGCAAGATCGTGCTCAGAGCTGCTCCCCAAAGCAGCAGCCACCACCAGCTCCTTCCAGGAGGCTGCATCCATCCCATTGTCTGTTTCTAAGGGGGAAGGAGATGGAAATGGGTAACAAATGGGTGGAACAGGACAGCGGAGTGAAAATAGCCTTCTCCCAGTGCACTTGAAACTTGAAAGAGTTGTGGCTACATCATCATAAAGGGCTGTTCCTATTCGCCTTTTATAATCTAAATGCTCACCCTGCCCCAAAACTCAGGACTTGTTAAATTAGTTTTATTACATAAGGAAAACCTAAAAGGGCAAAAAATTCCCAACTTCTGGTCTCAACTTCAGAGCAATAGGAGAGAAAAGGTAACAGGCAGTTCCAAGGATCAGCATCAGCTGGTGTCCCAAGTCCCGTGTCATTTTCTGGCATCATTTTCTTTTTTTTTTTTCCCTATGTGTCTGGTCATGCACACAAACATCAGCGCTGAGAAGTGCACGCTGCTACCCCTTCCAGGCAGCTGTAACTCACTTTAATCACAGATGTGGTTATGTGTGAATTACGATGTTGGAATATGAAAAGCTAGCACAAGAAAATTAAAATGCAGCTTTTAAATTGTTTAAAGCAGATCTGCTTCCCTGGCTCCACACTCCTCCAAATGCAAAGGGCAAAGCCTGCTGCAAGCACCAGTGTCTTTGCAAGTCCTCTCCCCAAGCAGCAATTTTATTTGAATTGTGATTTTGGCTGGTAATGCTTTTGTCCCTGATGTAATTTTAACGTGTGGAAGAAGTCAATGTGGAGACTTTCCAGAGATTTTATCTCTTACACATTTTCCAATCTGGCAGGTAAAAAAAAATATCAATGCCCTTTTTATTGCTACACACACGGGAACAAAGGAACTTTTAATTACCCTGACTGTGGACGCACTCCCTGAAAAATGAGCATAATGTGCCGAGACTGGGACAAGTCACATCCTGGTCACAGCAAGTGCAAAATGTTATGTAAGTGCATAGTTAGCTGCAGCAAGCAACGAACCTAGAGACCCTTGCCATTGAACACACATTTATGGTGCTGCTGGCAATACTGCTTAAACCTCAACTCTGAGATTTGTCATGTATTTACCTTACATTGTGCCATGGTGCTGAGAGCTGGGTGGGTGTCACGAAGGCAGCTGAAGAGCCAGAAACCAGAGTAACAAACAAAAAGGGCAAAGGGTGTGGGAGAGCAGGGCGAGGAGGCCAACCTTGTGTGAAGCAGCAATGAAAAGCCTATGAAGCTTATGAAGCCTACGAAGGAGCCTATGAAGGATAATGGAGGCAAACATACAATCTGTCAAGAGTTCACGAGGCATTTGGCTAATGCCCTCGATAACATACTTTAATGTTTGGTCAGCCCCAAAGTGGTCAGGCAGCTGGACGTGATCCCTGTAGGTCCTTCCCAGCTGAAGTACTCTATTCTCAACATTCAGACATGCACAAAAGCCTCGAAGTAGAAGGGCCGATCACATTTGATTTTGCTGCCTTCTTCTCAATGAATTTTAATAATTGTGATCAAGCCCATTGATTTGAATAAGCGATGAATTTAACCATACCTAACACATCGCTGTGAATCATTAGGACATGCCGTTGCTGCCAAGAGGCCGGTGGCAGGAGTTGAGTTCCTTCTGGACCATCCCTGCCCCTGGGGCTGCCCCGGCTGGGGTGAGCCCTGCGCTGCTGCCCTCCCCTTTGCTCAGGCTGGCTCTGCAGCCCTGCACCTCCACAGGGCACAGAGGATGGAGAGGGTCAACCCAGGCAAACTAACAAAAAGATACAACAATGGAATCGTTTTGCCCTAAAAAAGCAAAAACCTACAAGACCTCTTCCAGAAGGAAATGCTTACAGCAGGAGGATAAAACCACATGGATGCAAGCAGAACAATAAAGCAAAACGCCTCCCATTGCAGGATTTGGTTTGGGCCCCTGATTCCCAGCCTGGCCATCATGTTGGTGCTGTCGCCCCCATCCCTCTCCCCAGGAGGCAGCGAAAGAGCCCTGCCTCTGCCCCAGGAGCCTGACCCATATGTACTAGGGATCAGGCTGTGGCAAGGAGAAAAGACTCTGCTGTCTGAAATCACAAAGACAAGGCTATATTTAGCCCTCGCTATCCATCACAGAATAAATATTAGCATTTGCTCAGAGAAGCTGATTCCCCTAAGAGCAGTCATTCATAGAACAGCATAAAAATGAGAGTAACAGAAGGGTTTTAGAGGCCAACTGCATGTGGAAGGCTGCAGGTGACTTAACGCCTTTGCTTTAACACCAGTTGTCTTAAATTGTTTGTCTTTCAAGTCAGGTTTCACAGAGGAACAGGATAATGGAGAAGTACTGACCGTGTAGCCGGCTGGCCAAAGCACTGCAGGGCTGAGCGCTGCCACCCCGGCAGGGAAGTCACACACACGTGCCTCCGCACTGGGCTTATGTGGGGATTGGGCTTACGTGGCAAGGGTTGGGCAGCGGGGGGCTGCAGTGCCCCTGTGAGCAGAGCCCACGGCTGTGCTGGAGCTCAGCTGTCCAACAGGGTGTAACACCGCAGGCTCCCGAAGCAGGAGTTTGGATGCCCCAGGTGCTGCTCAGTCAGCCGGTGTTGGGCGACTCTCAGATGT
The DNA here is from genome assembly GCA_011076525.1 of Nettapus auritus. Taxonomy (NCBI): domain Eukaryota; kingdom Metazoa; phylum Chordata; class Aves; order Anseriformes; family Anatidae; genus Nettapus; species Nettapus auritus. The sequence continues at coordinate 8,996,845 of CM021778.1, forward strand.
TTTATTAGCGATACAACCATCTCTGCTGTACTTTCGATTACTGCTTCCCATTCAACTACTGTCTGCCTCCTAAGGAGCAGAAATGAGTTAACAGAGTCACAGGAGAGTGACAGTCTTCTTAAATGTCACACCGCTGAATGAACCTTGTCCTAGCGAGTACAGAAATGCTCGGGCACAAAAGAGGTCTATTGAGAGAAAAGGAGAAAACCCCATTGTCTGCTCCCTGAGACACTCCACAACCCATTTTATAGGAATCCAGTGCTTCAGATGTCATTCATAAAATAAATAAATAAGCCTACCGCTGACAGGCAGCACACGCTTAAATGAAAATCCTGAAGAGACCATATATAAGAGAATTCCACCAAGGATTAATGAACAAATGTGATTAAAACTATCTCCAGCTCTGGACCGCAGCCAAAACGCTGCCAGCAGTATTTGATATGTAAATGCTTAAAACATTTGCTGTGTGCACAGTCGCTGATGCAAAGAATCTATAGAGAGTTCCTTCATCTAATTAGAGATATTGGCTTAGCAAACTTTGGAGTTTATAAAAACCCTCAACGTCTCATTATTCCTTTAAAATAGAATATTCATTTGTTTGGAATGTTTTCCAGCTATATCCCATGAAACCTTGAAATGCCTGTGGCTAATGAAAAACGCCAGCCCTGTATCAGCTAATAAACCCTTGGGCTTTTACGATAATAAAACACTCACCGCATGTACTCATTAAAACTTTTTTACTTGTTGCTTTTGACTTTCTTTAGCTACTTGCTAAGTTTAAAGTAATCTACTCAATTTCCAAGAATTTTATAGCTCAATTTCATCAAAAGTGCTTAAATTATAGAGGATCTTATCAACCACACCATACACGTTAGCTGTGAGTCTGATCCAGTAAGGCACTTAGCAGCACATGCTTCACTGTGGCACACTCGTAACTCTTCTGAAATGATGCAGCTCCGTGCTGTACTCTCATGAACCACTTCCTGGGTAAGGGTCTGTGTGTCCTTTTGTTAGGACGCAGCACGTGCAGGGACTACGCTCGAAATTAGCAGTTAAGAGTTGTGCTTGACAACACAAAACATAGAAATAGGGAAAAAATTAACCTGTAATGCTGTGTAACGTGCAGCTGTTTTTGCCAATTTTAAAGCAACCCATGTGCTTTATGTTAAAATTACGAGATGCATTACTTAAAATACTGAGTTCCCTTCATAAATTTGACTATACGATCTCTAAGCCTAGATCACATATATGCTTATCAATGAATGCAATGAAAAAGCACTTGCATAACAAAAGCTTCCCAAGTTCCTTCCAAATGTGCAACTGCATAGAACCAGGCATACATGCAAGACAATCAAAGAAAATCAACTAACTACACACAGGACAAAGGCTTTCCTGAACCGCCTGATGTGCATGCATGTTCTACGTATTTCTCTATTTGAGATTACAAATGATCAGCGCATCACCACTAGTATCCTTTCTTTTTCCATCCTTGTCGCCCAGAGCTTGAGTGCCTTCCAGATAGCCTCTGCTAAAAAGGTTGATAATTGCATATTTCCTACAAATATTTTTAAGTAAATGCAGAGACATGTGTCTACCTTAGATAAGGGCTAGAAAACTTGTTAAAGGTATATACTGTAGCAAAGCAAAATTCCTTTCTCACCGCATTCAGCAGAGATGTCAGTTCAGTGGAACTGAATGTAGGGAAGAAAGCTCAAACATTTTTATCAGTGCTGGCAAAAACTGTTTATCAAGCCCCAGTGGCATTCCCCTAATTCCTATTTGGAAAGTAAAATAATGCAGCCTGGTGCAGAGAAAAATACTGCAATAAGGGGCTTACACGCTTCCAGCATAGCCTAAGCCAAAAAGGTTTAGCTGTTTTGGATAAGTAACCCCCAGTTTTGATTCCTCGTCAGCATTAACTCATCTCCAAGCACGAGTTGGCTCTCCCACACTACGGTGCAAACCTTGAGTAAGCAGATTTCCTTTTGGCATTTCACATTCACATGCAAACGTTTCTGTTTGTGGGTGCAGAATGATTTATGCATTGCTCTGCAGAAAGTTTTGAGAGCATGCTGCGTGTAAAAGAGGGAAAGATGGACAAACAGGAATATGTGGGGCATCTTCAGACAAAAGGTGTGCAACTATTTGCATCCCCAATAAGCTGCGTGACTACCTGGAGTAAAGGCACCTCTCTTTAAAAGCTTTACTCATTTCCAGGCTGAGATGCAGGAACACTCCTCAACTCTCTAATGACATTTTGTTTTCACAGTTGTATGATTTCCACTTGTCACTTCTGTCTCCAGCCTCAAATCCCTGGGACTCGATAGAAATGGAGTAATTACTTTCACAGACAAAGCAGCATGCAAATATTCCAAACAGGACGCGTACGTCCACTCGACATGCCCACAGAGGGAAGGCAGCCTGGGGAAGAAGAGACATGGCCAAGACAGGTGACAGAAGCAGCCCTGTGACCCTGTGTGCCAGAACGATGCCTGCAGGCCATGTGAGGGCACGCAAATCCACGAGCCAGACATCTCCATCAGCTAGGCACAGGGAGGGGACATGCGTGGCACGGAAGGGACACACCACAAGTGCGTTTGGGTGCTTTCTGCTGAGGCAGACAGGACCCGACATCCTCCAGCCAGCCAGGTTTAGATCCTGAGTAACAGGGGCAATCTCCCCAACCTTTTTAGCTGGCCTTCAAACCTTAGCTGCCATTAGCACTTCAGTCAGCAGCTTTCCAAGCTGGCAGTGAGTAGGATGAATGCAAACAATTGTGATTTCCATGGTAAAATGGTCCTGGTTAGCTAGATGACATCGATGTGTCCAAATCTGAAAGCTTTTAACCTTTTTCTGTTAAGACTATGAAGTGATTGAATGCAGCATGTGAAGCTAATGCACATCAACTATCTGCTGAAATTTCAGAGCACGAAGGCTACTTTAATATTATACTGTCAAAGGTCTACCGTATTTTACATTTCAGTCTAGAAGGAAGCGGAGCGTTGACGTAAAGAATCTTTTTGGCAGACAGCGAGCAGCAAGCAGCACTGCACCTGAATAGGCTAACTCAAAAACTTCAAGCCACGTCGCTATATACATTGAGACTCGTGTTTAAAAAGGATTCATGCCCAGAACTTCTAAACTTAAGGACGTTATTTACTTAATTTTTACCTTGCAAAGGAAACAAAACAAAACACAATGCCTTGGGTGTATTTTCTCTCTTCAGCTTATTCCTATTTATCAACTTGTATGACAATAAGAGAACCGCTGGTAAATGCACTTTCTGCCTATTTTTATACCAGCTACATTCTGAAAGACATACTTCTATCCTCGTTTCAGCTGATAGCTGCTAAAGACTAATTTTCATCCCTCTGTGATGCTCCCAGAGCAGTGCCACACGCTCGGTTTACGCTGGCACACAGAGCAGGGATCTGGCTCCGTCTGCTGGGAACGGGCTATGGGAAATCCTAACAGACAGCTGTGGTGATTCCCCGTTCAGATGCCACGCTGATGTGAAGGCATGTTGTTTGCATGTGTGCATGGCATCTTAATAGCCTAAAATTAGCACTGTCCTCCTGCCATACTGACGGCTGCTCTTTTCTTCCTTCCCTATGTATTTCATAGCAGGTAATGCTCCATAGCAAAGGTTCTTGAGCACCTTTTTTTCCCCAGAAGCCTTATTCATTAATGTGGAGGAGTGACAAAATAGAATTGCTGCTGATCACGACATGACTTCTAACAGCTGCTGAAGTATATTTGTCAAGACACTGTTTTTCAGAAAGTTGCCTTTACCCAGCATTACAATAAGCCATCCCGTTACTAAACTGCATCAATGCAGAGATCAATACAGACAACTATCCCATTTAACACGCTAACAAACACGCTCCCAATAGATCAAAAACACAGGCCAGCCTCCTATCGATTCCAGAATGCCCCACCACAAAGAGTTAAGACAGACACAGCTATCTTATGCTTAAGTCACAAAGAGAACTAAGCCCACTTAATTTAACTACTAAAAAATAGCTAAACCAAAACAAACAAAACAAAACAAACAACAAAAAAAAGCAACAAAAACAAAACCACGCACACAAAACCAAAATGCTTGCCTAAGCCAAGGGTTATTAAAACCAAGCACGATAACACGATAGATTTTGAGGTTTATCAGAGCACTGGGATTTTATTTAGTACAGAACGCTGCTCCCTGCTCTGCGTTCTTTCAGTGCTCGGCTGCTGTTGCATATTCATGCAGAACCTCCTCTGCCTACACGAAACATCCCATTTTGATGAAAACAATAATCACTGATTAAATGAGCAAGTGGAGTGAGAGGCAGAAATGATCAACAAGTCCATTACTCAAATTAGTGAGACTTTGTGCGTTTTTTTTTTTTTTTTTTTTTTTTTTTAATCTAGATATTGGGCTGAGTGGGATCTTTTTGTTTGTGCTTTGTATATTTTATTTTCAGCAATTTTTTTTCACCATCTCCAAAATTAAATTACCAAGCAGCTTGGCATAAAAGCGAAGAAATTAAATAGGAGCATAGATTCAAAGCAGCCATTCACTTTCCCACCTAATTTATATATTCTCTCACCCAACTGAGATTTTTATTTGTACAAGTCAGTAAGAGAAACGACTTGCTCATTAGGTTGGGTGATTATAATAGAAAATGCTCACTTTCTTCCAATGAAGAGGGAGAAGGAGGCTTTGAGAGCATCTTGTGTGAAGTAGGCTGATGTTGGAGCAGAAACTCCTCAGCCCATGGCACTCCAACCTGGAGGCTGTCCTGGGACGTCTTACCTAGGGGCTGAGATCCCCAGCATCACACACAGAAGGATAACGTGAGGCTGACACATGTACAGACATCAAGCAAAACCAGGCTGAGTGCCAGAAGCTCTACATCAACTCCATACCAAGGGCTGCATGTAACTTTCTGTGTGCTATGAGATGCAAAGGTCCAGCATCTTCTGCAAAGCTCACAGGACACGTTTGCTACTGCCACCCGTTACATCAATAGAGACCCCAAGTGCTCCCGCTGAGCTCGCGAGCACAGCAAACCTGAGACCATGATCCCACTGCTGGGAATGGGAGCAGGAACACACTTTCTGAGAGGCCACAGCACAGCTTTGTCACTCAATCTTTACGTTGGATCTTGCCTACCTCCCTGCTTCATTTGCACCACAAGCCTAGAAAAAACGGCCAACGTAGCCCTAGATAGCTCTGCGAGCAGATGGCCTCCCCTTCCCTTCTGATGCAGTGGGAGAGATCGATTTACACACAGCCGTGCTTTTTTCATCCCTCACTTTCCAATGAGAAGACAGGAGGGAACTGACACCCCTCCCACGACGAGTTCTGTCTCCTAACTGGAGTTATCTCAATAAATGGGTGGTGGGACCCTAGCACCGGAGGCAGCTACTTGCCCACGAGTTGAGAACCCGTCCTCATCCCGTTGAGCCCCTGCTGCTGAGGCCCTTGCAGAAACCTTTATAAGCGAGGTGAATTCGAGCAGAGCAGCGCCTTCCCCAGGCTCCTCGTGGGCCTGCTGCTCCCTTTGATCCCCGAGCTGCTGAACCAACCTGTCGGAGCGCATCAACTCAAAGCACCACAAGGCAAAACGGGGAAAATGGGGTCAGGCTAATGGGATTTAACATTAATTCTGCACCAAGTCTGAAAAGATGGAGGAACAGGGCCTGGGGGGTGAAAGGGATAATGAACTGAAAGTTGATGGAAGGAAACTTAATTGGTTTTAACAACAGAAGGTCACATTTTGTTACCTTTATTTGGGTTGAGCAATAATCTTATTTTGACAATTTGGGCCAGCGGGTGACCTGCCCTACTCTTTGTTGGGACTGCTCTGGAGTCAGTCAGGGAAGACTGCCGCACTGGGTGATGGGCACAAACAGGCAGCAGACAGGAGCTCTGAGCACGAAAACGTCAAGGGCAACATATGGATCCATAAGCTGATACACGCTGCTGATCTAACTGGGGCTGAAGAGAGGGCAGCTGGGAGGTGAGAGGCTGGTCTTCCCACTCACTGCTGTGCTCAACAGGGTACAACCACTATGGTCTTATTTAATAAATGAGGTCAGGAGAGAACCAGTGGTCCACTTCAACCCAAGAAAAGACCATAAAATGGATGTGAATGTAAGTTGGGCACCCTGTCACCTGCTGATCTCCTCACCCTGCTGAGCCCTACAGCCCCGTGGATGGGAGCAATGCCTGGGCTGCAATGGTTCCCAAAGCTGGAGGTTCTCTGTTGCACTATTGCTAAAAATTACTTTGGGGCAGCAAACTTTGAAACGAAGATTGACTCCGCATTTGGAAAAGACTTGGCCCCAAAACAGTTCTTAATTTGGCGAGGAGTGCAGTTACCCCAATGGAAGGTTAGGGATGCCTACAGCTGGTTGGTCAAGTCGTGTTAAATGATGGACATAATTGACCTGTGTGCAGGGAGGAATGCATACTACAGTGAACCATTAGGGTCTCCTCCCCTCAGATCAGCCTGGAATGAGAAAGGTGCAGCCACAAATGTAGTCAGCTGCCTTCAGCACCACCTTGTCACAAGTATATATAGAGTGAGAAGTATCCTATAAACACATCATGACTACATCATGCACATTGTGTTGTGCAGGACAAGCAGAAATGAAATACTAATGTGTAACAAACCGAGACTGTAAAAGCCAACTAGCCATTAATTCTACCTGGGATTGCATAGCTACAGGTTTTAATAGGTCTTGAATTTCTGTAATAAACGTTGTCAAGCCAAAGCTTCCACGGTGTCTCAAAAGTTAAAAGTTCTGACTAGCTAGCACACACAAAAAAATCTTGGGAGAAAGAACCACATCCTGCAGCACACCCCAAATGATCCATTGCTCCAAAGCAGCTTTAATTCTGCTGCAAAGTATTTCCTTCAAGTCAGCCCTTCAGCTCATTCACACGCAGAGATCCCATATACAAAATGTCAAAGCACGTAGTATTTATTACAAGACCAGAACTTACGTATAAATTGGCTGAAAAAGTCTTTAACATCAATTACCAGTCAACTCTTTAACATTTTTAGCCCTATTTTGGTGGAAAATAGTTCATGTATTCTTCTCCTTTCTATTTCAGCATCGCCTCTGAAAGTCAAGCAGAACAACCCTTTTGCTCACCCTTTAATGGCCTTGTGGCCATCAACTGTTTAAGAGTGACTTGGGAAAGGTATAATGGCACATGTTGCTGTTTCATCTTCACTTTGAACTGCCACCAGATAATATTTTGCAGCTGTTTTATTGTGAGTGGCATCCTGAAATCTAAACAAAAACAGCGTCTTAATGGCAATTTCAACAGATTTTTAATTTCCTGAGAGGATTCTGCAGGGTTACAAAGGGAGAGCACATTTAAAATGCAGTGCTATAATAGGAATGTTTCCCTTTTTCATGCAGTTTTAGCATTTGGAATTTGATAATGATTTTCCTGACTATTCTATAAAAACAGCTGAAGAGAGATTAAAATTTCTGCTCTCAGAGCCCAGGTAAACACCACAAGGGCCTGTTTCTCTGCAGCTTCTTTTACCCACCTCACAATACACCCAGAGTACAAGCTGCTTGAAGAAAAGTTGTAGGGGAGCACGCAGCAGACAGAGTCACGCCTGGGAACCCCCAGGGACCAATGTTCACTTCCAGCCACAAACCTTGCCAGAGCTTCTTGCCATGGGACACGCAATGGGCAGCCAAAGACCATGGGAATGGCTTGCCAGTACAGGCCAGCTAATGGGGAATTTTGTTAATTATGGATTTAAAGTACAAGAGCCATTCTGCGCTAAGAACCTTTTTTTGGACTTGATTACCCCTGCCTATTACTCCAAAAAGACAAGCTCCAAGTGAAATGCAGGTTTCACAAATAGCCCTGAAGCTGTGAAGGAGAAGTGGCTGAGCTGGCAACCCTCCTACTGCTCAGTGCCTGCCTCAGCCCCAACAGGTCAGTTATCCTTACCAAAATACTATTCTAGATGCTATTCAAGCAACCTGAAGACAAAACTATGTTGCTTAGGAACCAAAGCTGCACATTATCATGTTTGTGTCATTGTTTATAGGTACGGCTGGATGGTATCCAGTTAAGATTTGCACTTAATTCTTTTATGAAACGTATTTATTTTTTTCCCCCTCAGCCACGAGTGAAAAATAAATTGCATCCAGAAAGCAAACGGCAAACAGCTGACAACCCTTCGGCTCTTCACTGGCGAACCTTCCTGTGAGCAGCCAGAGGAGAGGCTACCAGCCAGGCAGCGCAGCGAGCTGCTGTGCCCATCAAACTGCAAAGCTGGGCATCTGGGGCTTTCCTCTGCCAGGCGGTCCTCGGCGGCGTCTGGAACACTGGCTTGGATGCTTCAGCTCACACAGAGGGAGATAAGGCATGGGTGTTTAGCACTGGAATCAACAAGATAACGTGCTGCCAAGTACAAGGGTACTTTGAGTAATGCCGCTATCCTGCAAACATGCTTTATTGATACATCTTTAATCTGTAGGCACCGCAGAGGTGCCTGGGCAGCTAGACTAGTCTCCAGTTTGGGGTGTATTTATTTTAGTTGCCAACTAAGGCTGCCGTGGAGAACATTTCAGGAGTCCTAAATACGCAGAGTTACAAAGAGCTGCAATGTCACAATTCTCCTTTATTGCCTTAAACCCAGGAGGAGAGGTGGGGAATGATCAGCCTCAGCTGCTGTGGCCGCACACAGAAAGGGTGGGTCTCCCATCACATTTGCCAGGTTGAAAAAAAAAATGTTAACAGAAGAATAAATAAAATAAAAGTTTTAAGCCACGATAATTTCAACATTTCACCCCACCCTTTGTGAACAATCTGTAGAAAACCACTTCTTTGCCAACCACTGGATAATTCCGCTGTAAAACAGAAGTGGGCTAACAGACCTAAAAGATAACCTCAAAAATATATATAGAAATCTCACATTTGCTGGCGAAGTAAAGAAGGAGAGGGAGAAAAGGTTATTTGAGGGACTTAAGGAAGAAGTGAATCTGAAATTCTAAGAGAATGCAGATTCAAGGAAAACATAGATAAAGTTCCTTTCTGGACAGAAAGAGAGATTCCCTGCGATGCATTAAGAGTGGATTGACGTCTGGCTTGCCAGATAAAGATATTCTGAGCAAACAAAACTGCATACAATGTCAGCTACAATACTGAGATAAAAACCTCAGACACTGGCATCTTAACAGATGTGGTACTGCAAAAGCTCCCTGCTCTGTACTCCCATCGAGATGTATAGATAGGATTTACCAGTGCTTCAGTTCAGGATCACATTTGAAACACGCTTTAAAGTATGCTGCATTATTTTCCTTGTGCCCGATTCATTATTCTAGCAGCAAGGCACGAATTTCACAGAAGTATTACATCGGGTGGCTTTGTGTAGGGTGCAAGGTCAAATCCAGTCCTGGAACATCAGCAGCCTTTGCACAGGCTCTCACGTCTAGCACACCTTACGTGCTGCCAGGAAGGAATGAGGAGATGGCTCTGAAGTCTGAACCCCAGCGAGACACAACTGTTAAACTAAGTCAAGGCAAAATGATGAGAAGTTGAGAGACAGCAAGTGAGCATAAGTGCCTTCTCAGCCAGTGTCTTTGGTGATCACATTGCCATTACACAGCTTCCATCTGCCCTGCTGGCTTTGGGATTTGTAATTTCATAACCAACAAGAGGACACAGCTGGGTCTCAGACATTTCTCATAAAGCAACAGTGCTCTACGTAAGGGCTCAGTTATAAGAAGAGATTTCTCCTGCATTTCAGTATTGCATTTTAAGTCCAAATCTTCTAAAGGCTGAGAAGTTTTGTAGAAGTGGATGGAGAGCTCAAGTCCTGTTTGCTTCAATACAAACTGTATTCTCTCACTTTTTCTATCCTGGTCATCTGTTTCAAATTTTCAGTCAAATGCCCACATGAAATGTGAGCAGGTCATGGGAAATTCAGCACACACAGCAAAAACCATCTCCAATGAACTCTACACAGCGTGGCAGTCCCCTTGTCCTACAGGGGATGAATCTGGGCACCACTGGCTGCAATAAGGGAGTTGTGGTTCTCTCAGTGGTCCCATTACCTGAAAAAGTACTAAAAAATGTGGTCAAACACTTTTCCAAAAGGTGCAATTTCTTTCTCAAACCTTTTGCTTACAATTATTTCCATCTGCCATCAGAATAACAAAAAGGCCCAAGACCCATTCCCTCCGCTCCCACCTTTTCACTCCTGGCAAGCCATCTGCTGCCCATGGCCCTCAGTCAGGACTCATTCCTTGGTTATGTACGTACTTGCCAACAAACACTTTCCTTCATCTCTCTGCTCACAAACGAGAAGAATTTTTCCTCTTTTCCTCACAGCTATTTTGCCTTTGGTTTCCTTTTTTGATACCCAGAGGAAGCAATTTCTGGTCCCTAACACGGCCCCTGTGCAGGACCTGGCGACGTAAGCTATTAGAGATGAAAGCTGGGAAGAAGACAGGTGAGTGAAAGGACAGCTTTATCTCTGCTAGGCTGTCTGCCATGCTCAGATTTGGCAGGAATTCAAGTAGAGCTGTTGATTTCGGGTGTTATCTTTGCTAACAACACTCCTAAGGAGTCAGGAGTGCAGGTCTGCTGGAGAAAATGAAGGACCGAGAGCCAGGCTGCCTGTCTGCTGCTGGCTGATTGGAAACACTGACCTGAGAAAAAGGTCTGCCTGCTTCGAAGGGCATCCTTCAAGTTTCTATGGAGCAGTTAAATCTTTAGATGAATGTCGCTACTTAGCAGTGAAAGAGTTACCTAGACCATTGATCAGAGGAGAACACTACAAAAGAACAGGTCAGTCCAGAGCTCTCTGCCAGCTGATTTTTCTCAACTTTTGAATACAATTCTGACTGACAGAGACGATCAGCATAGATTACACCAACTTTGACACTTGTTGGTGAAAGTACCAGTCCCACTCAGATCATTCCATTTACCCTCTGGAGTCTGCTGCTTCCACAGATGCTATTTGTATTTTAATAAAAATATTATTTAAGTTACAGACCAAAAACTTCGTTGACTGTCTCATTTGTCTGAGTCTTCACAATGCAGGCTTTTGTGGAAGGTATTTTTATAAAATCTTCATCCTAAAACGGGCTCATCTTCATAGTACCAACTACCAAAACACAAATAGTTTCACTGGGTTTCTTCTGTTACACCCAATAATTGAATGTCAGCAGTATCTGCATTCCTAGCTCCATCAATAAGCCACTCTATTTTCTCACTATTTTGAAGCACTCCACAAGCTTCTGTTAATAATTTTGCTTGACCTTTATTAAAGGCAGAGTATTAGCTGGCAATTAGATCTGGTGATCCCTTTGGTGACTGAGATTCAGTCATTTATTTTAAATTATAAATAGTTCAAATGTTTCATTATGTTTATTCTTTCTACAAGCTTTGTGGCCAGGTAAGCACTGACATGACATTCACTGTTAAATGATCTCATTAAACTTCCTAATTTAAGTGGTACAATACTTCACCTGCCACATTATCCAAGGACTCCTGCAAAGCACGTTAAACATTCAGCATCAATGATGCTCTACCATAGTTCACCTTGTTGGGAGTGAAATTTCAGTCCCTGAACATAAGGTTGACTACCTGATGTTGTTTGTCAGAGACAATAAATAATGCAAATAGATACGCATACAGAATAAGAGGTTAAAGACATCGATAGCTTCCCCACAGAGCATTGAAAGAGACTCTCAGAAGAAAAAAAAAAGACTTTCTTCAAAAGAAAACTCATGAAAAAATAACCCTAAAATAAAAACAGTAAGAAAAAGGAAGGGGCTGGTTTTATTTCTTTATTAATGTAATGGTTGTGGGAGATGATATCTTGAGAAAGCGTATGCCTCTCCCAACCCCCAAAACCCAATAAAAGAACCCCAAACCACACAACAACCATCACCACAACCCAGCCTTAGAACAAAAGGAGGAGAAGAAAGTCACACAACTCCCACCCCAAAGAATCACTTGTAGAGGTCTGTCCTCAGCCATTTTATCCCTCAATTTCCTACTGAGAATGTTCACCAGAGCTGAGCAGAGCCAAGGCTGGATGATGCATTTCACTTAGGCCAATACATAACACACTACCTCATGACTAGAGGGAAACACAGTATTTTTGTTAGAGATGCCTTTATGCTCAGACTGTGTTTGTGAATGATTTCTACCACAGTAACAATTAAAAGCACATGGATTAGGACTTCATTTGCGCTGGATCTGCAGACTCAACCAAGGCTTCAAAAATTAAAGATTAAGGCATGAAATACAGTAACAGGGATATCCAGATTTTCTTAGCTTGCATGTGTCTTACTTTAATTGCTTCTCTCCCAAAACGAATGGTTCCAAACTTTTTTTTTCCTCCCCCTGCCTTTATATAGTACGATCCTTGACATTTCTTTCTAGACATCTCTTCTGAAGGATGAAGGGTTCCCAGTAATTGTAATGTAGCCTGTGAACATAACCAGACTGCTCCCCAGACAGATTTAGACTTCATCATACAGAATTAACCCCACATATAGAAAGCGTTCTCCTGACTTATAAGGCTGGATTAGCTTTTATTATCAGAAGTAGTAAAGGTTTCAGTGTTACAGATGGAATAGCAGATGGGAAGCGAAAGCTTAATGTGAAGCAGCTCTGGATAAAAACTATTAATCCACAAAATTCATATGTTCCTATGCAGGGACACCTAGCTAAAAACACTGCAATATGACTAACCAGTGTGAGATGTGTAAACAGCCTCTAGCCCGTTATCTGACAAATGATGTCTGAAGGAAGGAAAAAGCTCTCAAACACCCTCTTTACTATTTCCTGGGAAAACAATCAGCTCTCTGTGCAGTAGGCAGAGAAGTAAAGCCTTCCCAAAGATTACAAAGGATATTAATTTATAGCAACTCCACTATGAAAATGAAATGGACTCATACATATTTTTGATGAGATAACATTTCCCAGGGTTTATAGTTGTAATATTACATATTCAAAAAATTTAGCAGCACCTGTAAGTCACTGTCATTTAAGTTATAGCGTTGAAAAAAGGCTTTTTACTTTTTGTTGAAGCACATTGTGTTGAGAGGAAACCTATTTTCCCCAGTTCTGGTATCGGAGTACTTTGACAGCAAGGGAAACGAGCACTTCACATGCCTTCACCCAGCTGCTGAGAGCCACCATGCAGCTCTGAAAGCAGCCACAATGCCAAAGCACAACCTTCAAGAATTTCCACCATGAAGAAACAAACGCCTGGAATTTTTCCAGTGGAATAGCACTTGTTTAGAGTTTGAATTACTGTAAGATACCACAGCATTATTACAAAGAATCCATTAAAGCAGAACTGACTACGGTCTACTCAACAAATCCTGTGGTTGTTTATGGCCCTATCTGTAAGTGACTGATCCCATTTGGCCCTGCGGTTTAATTCGTTCCGCAGGGAATGAAGAGCAGTTGAGAACGCCTCAGGTCATGGCCACAGCACTACAAGACGGCGTTTAGGGTGAACACAACACCACAACAGGGTAACCGGATACATCTGCTGAGACTATTCTGTAATTACACTACACCTTCAACTGTTTATTCTTCTACAATTTATCTTACTTGATTCAAAGTCCAATCACCTTCTCCTCTGCAGTTTTACATTACTCTACTTTTTATCATCAGTAGCATTCCTCACCAGGAAAGTGAATTACAGGGAACAACAAGCTACCTTTTCCTCAAACTCAAAAGATACACAGAGAATTACATACTGTCCCTTACAACCACAGATAACACATCAAAATTGTTACGGCTCTTCCTGTAGGACACCAAATCAGACGCAACACAAGATACTGGGAGTTCTTAATTCAAACTCCTTTGTTCCAGTATCAGTGCACTCTCTGTGACTCCTGTGTGCTTCCCTAGTTTTCCTCCCCGAAATGTGATGCATTTCTCTTCACTGACAGTACGTAGAAATGGGAACCAGAGATAAAGCCTTTTGTCAGTTCTCACAAAATCCTTCCTAAGGCAAAAACTCATGTTGTTTTCCATTCGCACTTCAGTGGGGATTTCTGTCCGAGTAGCAGATTCAAGAAGGGACTCATAATTTAAGAGAGATCTTGCTGGAACCTCATCAGGTGTTTCCACTGCCTTTTGCTAACATATTTCTTTACAGTTAGTATTAAAAGTGTGTAATGCCATCGCTTATTAGAAAATTACCCATGAAAGTTACTTCCCCTTTCCTTGATTCCTTTCAGAATACAGGGAAACAGAAGTCACAAGTTTAATTTCCTCTTTCCCTTTTCTTGTTAATTCTTATAGCCTAAAAACAACAGCTGAAGAACACTTTTTTTTTTTTTTTTTTTTTTTTTTTTTTGCCTCTTTCCCCTCCTTTTTCCTCTTTTTATGGACTATCTACTTTTGCACAATGTAGTAAACCTTACTGAATGCAGCTGTGGGGCCTGGGTTATGCAAATGCAGAAAGATTATGATTTCACTTAAAATCACAAGCCTTGTCATGTGGTGATGTGTGAAGTTCTTTGCCTGATGCCGTCTGAATAAAGACATTCAGGCAACGGTTGGTGCTGAAGATATAATTGACTCCTAGCAACTTATTTGTCACTTCTACAATCATTATCCTCTGCAGAGAAAGTACTAAAAAAAGGAAGCGCAAAACATTACCTTCACTGAATCTACATTCACACCTTCAACGCTTTCTGAGACATCAAATCAAACTGTTGATCAGAGCCCTGGCAGGGAGCAATCTCTCCGTGCCTGGGGTTTGTTTGCTTAGCTCCAGTACTTCCTGTTACTTTACTCACTCCTTCTCTTGCAGGTGCCCCTTGCTAGAAATAATGACTAGATAGAGCAGCACCTGCTTCCTCGCTACAAGTGAAGAATCACTGCTGCTAACCTGCTTGCAGCCACAGTCCTTCCTGGGCAAGCAACAGACATGTGGGGGGTACTGCAAGGCAACTGTCTCCATGGCAAAAGCACGGATGTCAGACAGCAGCCTGATATTCCTTACATCAGCACTTACTCCCCTTAGGAATAAAATACGTTATGTTCTTAAAAGACTTGTTGTACCTGATTGGGTAGTCGGCAGCGCTGAGGTTAATGAAGAAATCCCATGGCCAGTCATTCATCTCCATTAAGTCCCTCATGCTCTGCAGGTAGGTGGACAGAAGGCTTGCTCCTCCCCAGATAGTTGCCATTCTCCAAGAAGTGACTCTCACATTTGGGTACTGGTTAGCAAACTGGAGCACTTGCCGGTGTAAGTAATTGGATCGCTTTACAGGAGAAAAAAGTAATAGGTTCAAGTTATTCTGTCCCAAACCGTCCCTCCCTGTATTCACTAACCAGCAGCTGCACTTCTCGACTATCTGCGCGTTGCCTTTGCTTTGCCCTCACTTGCTACAGTGCACAGCGTTCTGCTAAACGTTAATTTGGAAATGTGCAGAGCTCTCTTTTAGTTCTTTTTATTACAACGACAGTAATTGCTAATTAGTGCAATTAGCCTTTATTTATCATTTCTCATCAGTAGATCCCAAAGGGCTTTCCCGAAGGAGGTTACCGTTACTACCTCCATTCTGCAGCGGGAAGTAACTCTCCCAAGGCACCTCAGGCCAGCTCTCCATCCAAGAGGCCACTGCTCTTAGTCTGCATCAACTTATCAATTACTGTTACTAAATGTACAACACACAGGAGTGAATAGATATTCATAAACATACAAAGAGAAATGAAGACTGTTACATAGACAAGATAACAAGAAAGAGAAAAAAAAAGTGGCTCCAAACACATAACAGATGGAGAGACGAGAAGTGACATGCACTCTACGCAGCAGAGGTAAAGAGAAGATGAAGATGACAAAGATGGGCAGACTGACAGATGGCAAGACAGGCAATTTATAACCAGTGATATATTACCTTGTCAACATGAATGTAATAAAAATGGTCTTTATGGTAAATAGCCTTAAACATGCGTTGGAGCTGCCGAGAAGCTCTGCCATGAACAACCAAGACAAATGCGATCCTGACTGGGTTGGCTGGCATGTACTCTACGGAGTCCTCATCCCACTGCACATTGTTGTTGGCTTTTCCTGTTCAAAAACAAAACACAGGACATCTCTGAGCGTATCCGCAGGGCAGGGGAGCAGAGAGCAGTACACTTTTCACCTCGGCTCTTTTTTTCAAAAGCAGTTTCTGATGGGAAGTCACCTCAAAGTATTTGAAAAACGCCAAAGCCAACTCCTCCAGCAAGAAACCCCTCACGTCACTAAACAATGCTCAGTCCTCTGATCAGCACAGCTCCGCTGAAAAGCTGGAGAAACTGCTACTTAACAGCAGCTGAGGATTACCTCAACTGATAGCATCTATCTGGAACAGCAGATGTAGCCTGGACCATTTAAATAGCAACCTGCGCATTTTTACTTTTTTGTGTGTGAGAGCAGGCTGTACAATCCTATTTCAGATTTATTTTCACATTTATATGAACACAGGAATTTATGGTCTTGGTTTTCTACAGAAAACACCACCCTGTAAGGTTATGACAGGATGTACTGATGAGCTGAAGGGACATTTTTAGTCAGGAATTTAGAGTGCTTTGTTTTTTGTAACATCTCTTCAACTCACATACCTGAACATGATGGAAAAAAACAGACAATTTTATCTAAAACCTGACATTCTTACTTCAGTTAAATAACCCCTTCAGTCCTCTGACCTTTTAAGAGTCTTTCTCAACAGAAGCTATTTAGGAGAAACCTGAAATTTTAACATTAGCAGAAGGAAAGAAAATACCCCAAAGATCAAAAAAACTCACAAATCACTCCTGCCTCATTTTCCCCCTTACATATGTAAAGATCTTTTTGGGGACAGTATCATTGTCTCAAAGGTAACCGAGCCCCTCAAAAAAAAAAAGGGGAGGGGGGGGAGTTTCTCCAAGTCCCATGATCTGTGATGTCATTTTGGCTTATTTCCTCAGAAGGGTAAATCCAATAGACCATCCTGAAAAGCCTGAACTTATGCTACAAATACATACTTTAATTATTAGAAATGCATGTACACAGGTGCAGGACTTAAACATTCATTTTACATTACAGGTAAAGGTTTAGAAATGGCCATGCATGTGCTGAACCAGCTAAAAGCAGCAGCTGAGATCACGCGCAAGAACACCAACACATCTCCCTTTATTCATCGACCACATTTTGACCAAATAGGCTATTTCAGACTCAATACACGTGTATGTGCTCAGTAAACAACCAGCTCAACACAACCACTACTCTGCCCACACTGACTTCCCCAGCAGCAACCACGCGTGGGACAGGGCCTCAACCTGCTTTGCTTGAAAATGGTTTCCCTCCTGGAATCACAGCAGAATTGGGTTCTATGCTGCTTTATAGGCACTGCAGTAATCGCATTTTTGTTTGCCTCTGACATAAGGAAAGAGTTTTTTCCTCACCAAAGCTCTTTTTTCCTACCTTCCCAACAAGAGCCTACTCCTGGCCTGGAGCAACTATGAGGAAAGGCCGAAAACCAGGGTCTGCTCGGCCTTGAGAAAAGAAAACTGTGAAGGGATCTTATTAAGCTCTGTCATCCTCTTTTCAACCTAATGTGCATCCTCCATTTCTTCCTAAAGGCAGGGAGGAGCGTACCTGGGTGTAGTGCCCAGCTTCTGCCTTCGTGGCTGCCCCTCTCCTCCCAGCTCCACGTACCATCAGTTTGCGCCAGGCCGCAGGCGAGCTTGAGGCAGCGCTTGGGCCCAGCTATCAGCCAGCGCCAGCACAGGCACGAAGCTCGCTGTGCCTCCCAAACCATCTCCTGAAGTAATTAAAAAAACATGCTCAACGACACTTGAGTTAATACGTGGAACAAAAAAGCAGACATTTGCCAAGCGTGAAGAGAGTGTAACTGTGAGGGAAAGCCTTCTTCCCATTTATTGGAAACTGGAAACATATGTCGATAAAAGTAAACAAGACCAAAAGCTCTTTTATATATGTATGTATTTATTACAAAAGAAAAGCTGGACACAGAAAAAAGGACTTTGCTTAATCCTTCTTGTTTCATCTCCTCCTTATTAAAGGAAGGGGAGTAGGATGAACTCAGAACAACAGAGTGACTGATAGCTCACAGAGCTCTGGCTACCTGAACAATCTGATGCACTTAATTGCACTGAAATTTGTACTTAAGTAAGTAAAAGACTCCTTTAGATAGGCACAATTGAGAGGTCCTGCTGCAATGGCAGCAGCACGTCATGCAGAGGGATGGGTTCACTGCCTCCTGTGACCCTCCCTCCAGGTTCTCCTCAGCAGTGTTTCTGTATTCTACCTCCTTTATGTAAGGACCTGTTCTTCCTGGCCTGGAGGTCCAGGAAAGCTGGCCATGTAAGAGGTGCACCTAGCCTCTGGAATAAAGCTCTTTGCTGGACTACGGGGCTAGGAGGCAGCCATGTGCTTGTATGCCCCAGGTAAAAGACCTTTACCTCCTGCAGCCCCTTGAGGAATGTCTATCTGCAGTAGCATTGCTCAGAAATTAATGCAACTTTCATGCCCCCAAATCTATTCAGGCTACCTATCAGGAAATTTCTAGCCCCATGAGTCACACTTAATTTTAAAAAGGACACTGACAACTTAAATGGCATTTCTTTAAAAAAATCATCCACCAGTAACTCAATAAGACTCGGCTTAAAAGATTAGAACAGGACTTAAATTTCATTTCTTCTACCATTTCCAGTTAGCCTAGCATGGCATTTATGTATATTCACTTCTTCTGTTCCTCCCACGTTGCTGCTGAGCTTCCCCATGGGTGCGCTTAGGGCTTCTGCACAGCAGCAGGGACAGAAAGCGATCGTGAAAGAAAGAAAACACGCTCGCAAGGAGAACTGGCAGGAGAATGAAGGGCAATTGCAGTAGCTAAACTAACCCATTTTTCATTTAAACTGCTCTGATTTCAGGCTGACAATGTCCCATCAACGGACACAAAGATTTTTAGTGGTTTTCATTACATTTTTGGATACCTCTTTTCTGAAATTAGTGGCTTTCTGCAATGACAATGTAAAAGGTGATGGGAATCTAAAATAGCCATATTGTGGGTCTTTTATTTTAAACTCACTTGCTTTCAATACCCACACCACCATTTATCTAGCAATTACTGAAAACAAAATCCTAGCAAATTTTCATCTGAAATGCCACCTCACTTCATCAGGTTTCTCTAATAAATTCTTGAAGCGACATATTTTCCTCCCTGCTATTTTCCTACTCTAACCTCTTTTTCCATGTGTTCCTTCCTTCTTTTTGAGGTTCAGGTCTTTACAGTCCCATTTTCCACCTGCATGCTCTTATGGCTTCTGTAATCTAATCCTTTCCCTGGCTGCCTGGAATTTCACAAAGGTAAGAACGTTGTATTTTTTCCTTATGTCAGAGTATCCGCTACTTCTGTTTTATATTGGCACTTCCCTGTTTTTAGCCTGTGGCTGATTAGCACCCTCTATTTTGCAGACTGCTCCACTGATAAAGAACCAGTCTGGTTTGCAAATAAGATGAAATTGGCAGGAAACATTGAGCATCTTTTTGCTAAATAAATACAGTAGGGGTTCAGAGCTGTAGAAACCATGTCAATAATAGAAGGGCTCTAACCATGACACTTCTGTAAGGCTTCTCATGCATCTGCACACCACAGTCTTTCACATCATGGTAATGCCTCCTTATTAATGATCTGCCTCTCAGGAGCATGTCCCTTTCTGGGTGTTGGGACAGAAGACACAAAAGACACCTCAGATGCTTCTCACTTAAATCCTAACATGCCACAGTGATAACAATCTAGATGGATTTTAAGGCAGAACTTGCATTTGATAGCTACTTCAGTGCTATCACCGCACTGCCATTTGTCTCACACCCTAAATCTCACACAGAGTAGTAATTCAAGTGGCCTCTGTTCTTGGTCACTTGAGTCCAACAAAAAGCAGTGTTGAAGGCCAGCTTTCTCTCCCTGGTTCCAAATAGCCCTTTACAGTATTTTCACTTCTCTGTTCACTTGTCTACTTCTCAACCACCAGGTGCATGGGATTTGGGCACTCGCTCACACTTCTCACCTCTGCTTGTGCCAGCATCTGTCTTTCTGAGAAAAATGTTATCAAGATAGCAGAGGAGAATTCCCACCTTCTTTTCCAACTCCAGGATCATTTATGGCAGTCTCTGA
Source organism: Nettapus auritus (assembly GCA_011076525.1). NCBI lineage: Eukaryota > Metazoa > Chordata > Aves > Anseriformes > Anatidae > Nettapus > Nettapus auritus. The sequence continues at coordinate 9,017,017 of CM021778.1, forward strand.
GTGCATAAAATTCCACATTTATCCTCCACTCCCACTGCATGCGCAATGCCTCTTAAGTGGACTTTCCTACAGGCTCAGGGAATTCCCTTTTTCTAGGGTAACTTATGCAGATCTATGTTTTATAAAATCTAATGAAATGCTGACAATGTTAATACAAGGTAAAACAAAAAATGGAAGAATGTTTTGTTACAGTTATAATTTGGCAATGCCTTGGAAATCATTTTGCATGCATGAATGAGTGGGGACAGTGGACGAAGTGTCCTCGCTGCCACCTGGCACAGGCAGCACAGCAGCAGGGCTTGTCTGAAACTTCCAAGTTTGCATTTCCATTATGCAATGGAAACCGTGGGCAAGGAGAGATGTCTCGTGCTGCCTGCTTCAGACAAACCACCAGTTCAGCAAAAGCAGTGCTGCTCACCCAGGCTGTAACAAACATTTCTTAGCCCCTGTACCCAAGCATACTGATGCATTTTGCTATCACACACTGGAAACAAAAAGTGCCCTTTTGCTTTGTGACCAAATGCCTTTTATAAACTTACTTGGAAAAAACAGAGTTGCCTTCCTGGCTTCCTGCTCAAAACACAACACAATTTACAAGGTTTCCTAGCAGGAAAACACACACCTCTTTCTGCAGGTAACAGGAGAATCTCTGCTCCAGTGCAGTTTTGACTTGCACTTCCTAAGCCCCAGAGAAATCAATACTCATAATTAAGAGTTTAATCTTCAGCTACTGCAGTATTACTAAATGCCAGAATAATAAACATTGTGCACTTTCTTATTTGTTGTGGTGCCACATAATGCTCAATCATCCACCAACATAACTCTGAACCAACTTGCTAATCTTTTACTTCTAGTGCTAATTAATGAGATCATCAGGCTTCTCTAGCAGCACGAAACAATCTTTTAATGAATTTTGTGAGCCATATTATTTTTTGCAAATTAATCCATCCATTTCTATTCCCAGCTTAGCATCGCCCTGTCTGTTCAGTGGGATGCTGCTGCACAGAGACAGGCACCTGGATGCTGCTGCCTTGACCCGAGCACAGCTCTGGGCATGCACCGTGCCTTGATACCATGAATCAACTGACAGAGGACATCAGAAGAGGGATTGCTGTGTAGTTCAGCATATTTACTGCTATTGCATCCATAAACACAATCAGATGCCTCCCTAGTGGGAGTCCCAGCTGTAAGTGCTCCACAGAGGCAGACTCTGCATTCCTCCCTGGACTCACAGGAAGGGCCCCGTTCCCTTCAGTGGGGCCATTTCTGCAAATGAGCAGTAGTTGCAGGTTTCCACTATAAACTCCTTTTTTTTTTTTTTTTTTTTTTTTTCCAACTGTTCACAACACATATCAACCCACAGGGCTGAAAATTTCCAGGTTTGGTTTCATCTGAAACTGTTTTCCAGTTTGGTTAGTGCAGAACAAAGACAGTTTTGCTGTGTTCAAATGGAGACGAATAAAAAAAGGTCTTCCTTTATTTAGAAGCCCGAATGTTTGTAACGTACCTAGTAACAGAAGTAGCTGGCAGTATATATTAACAAAAGAAACAGCTTTCTGGCAATTCACTGGTGAATCATTAGGATCTGATGAAAATTCTTTGAGGGCTTGAAGATAGCAGAATTTATCTGGACTTAACTAAGAACATGCCCTCTTGCCCAACTCCAACAAGAGAGGGTGTTATTATTGGAGTTAAGCAAGAGACAATACTCTGTAACTGTAATGACCTGTTTCAGTAAGTGCCTCATTTGCCATCAGGCTCAAGAGGGATGTTCTGTTTGTACCCTCCAGTGAAGACACCTTGCACAGACAAGATAGCTTCTGAAGCACACTGTGTGTTCCTCACCTATCAGGTGAGAAAGCAAACTTTCCAGTCCCAGAACCTAGAAAACTAACAACAGGAATCCCAGCCTTTGGATGCCAATTTTCACCTCCAATATGGGAAATGATTCACTTATTTCCATGGCGACCCTTGTGGACATCTTTCGTGAAAGAAAAGATTCTAGGTGAGCACCGGTTTTTAAAAAATATTATTATCTGTATGTAAGAGATCTGTTCAAATAGGATTGTATCATGTTGCAGATGGCTATTGCCCAAAAGCTGAGCTGGGCAGCAGGTACACTTCCGGTGGATTTTGATGCTGACAGCTTTAACCACAGGCACGTCCTGTGCCCTGCGAGGTGACCACCAGCTCTCCTCTGCCTGGGGGTCAGCACCTTCATCGGTCACCAGTGCCCAGCTAAAGGAGAGGCTGGGATTCACCTCCAGCAAAGCAAGCCAGGCTCCTGCTGAAGATAATTAACGTGACTGCTCATACGTGCTGCTTCTTTTACTGGGTTTTAACTCACTCAGCAAAGCAGGAGAGGTGAAATCAGCTGAGATCTGTGCAACTCTCCCGAGGGCATATGGATTTGAGAGGAATGCTTGTGATTTGCAAAATGAAATGCTCCTGGTTATGTTCTGAAGATTTCCTTAAAACTGCTGTTACCCATACTTACTATCTGTAAGTTAACATTGAGCACTTGGGATAAAATTTCAGAAATTATGCTGCTATTGAAAAGTGGATATTCATTTTTTTTTTTTTTGCACTAATGTTTTATCTGTACAACCCTACTCAAGTATTTTTCCTTCTCAGACTCTACCATGAATTACAGAAGCAATTTATGATCCTCTCTAAGTTCATATGATCAAGTAACCCATAAGCAAAAATCAATGCAAGATAGGTGGGATGCAGCGAGACAGAATTTACAAGCACTCAATGACTTGTCCATTTAACATTAAAGAGACAGATTTCAGCAATGTTCTCCCATGCCGAGCAGAAGCCCTGGCTTAGAACAAAGGGGCTGCTGATGTGGGCACTTTGGGTCTGCTTTAATCATCTCAGAGGATGACAGCACAAACTGAGGGCAGTCAGAGGAGAGGAGTCCCTGCCTTACAGCTGGACAAGTCCTTTCAGGAGGTCACTGCAAGTTTCTATACAGTGAATTCATGAGCTGTTAAGCAATTCCATACCCCCACTGCATTTCAATATGATAAAGGAAAATGGCTGTAGTTACAGAATTGGGTTGATTTCACTGTAACTGCCATGCTGGAGAGATTTCTACCTTTTCTACGAACAGAGTAATAAAACGTGCAAGAAGAAAGGAAGGTAGGAAGATAGAGGACACATGTAGAACTGTTTCATGCTCACAGCTGGATCATAAGATGATGAATTGTTTCTATCTTTTCCCAGGGGAAAAAAAAGAAAAAAAAGATGATTTTCTATTTTGGAATTTGAAAGAAAACATTTCCATCCCTGCTCTGTCATCCTTCTGTTATAGCTCTTCAACATTTGTGTTGCATGCATCACTGCAAACACTCGTTCAAAAACTATTGTCCCACTGGGCAGGCATTGTCCATCAGACACTAACAGAAAGACACCCCGCCCCAGGAAACTGAGGGGACCTTTTTCACGTGATATGAAGGATTCACTGTAAAAGAGGAAATACAAGAACCCTGAGAACAAATCCTATCTTTTGTATCACAAAGCAATCGCAGTCACACAGGACTGTGCAAAATCTACCTCAGTGCAGACCATCAGGTATGTGTGCGTGCTGTGCCAACACATTTGTATCAGCGAGGTTTCAAACAAACCCAGGCAGCGCTCAGTCCAGAAGCAGTCTGCCATGTTTCAAATAAAAATCCCATCTTGTCTTGCAGTCAGTCTCGAGTAGTTATTGAAACCATTTTTATGTTTTGCAAATGACAGTCTAATTATCAGCTACTGCTACACTGCACTTGCAACGCATACTGAGCAATTTACTACGATAACCATCTAGCTCGCTTTTTTACTATTCTAACTATGGAAATGTTGGCGTTCTTGGGAGACAAATCTTGATTATTTGTAGTTCTGCTGGAGTGCATTAGCCAAGCATTTTCTCCCTTTTCTCACTGACTCTCATGAAGAAGTAAATAACACAGGAAAGCAACATTAATTAATGCTGAATTAGAATGCATTTCTTAATATTTATCTTATCAATTTAGAGCCAATTAGTTTGTGACCAACATTATTAGGGTGAATACCAAATTACTTTTAAATGAGAATTAGTTTGACTATACCCAGTGATATCACTGGACTTCAGAAATATACCAGAGAGCAGGTCTAACAACAGACACAACTGTTCCTTGCAGAAACTAAAGCCCCTTGTACCTCAGTTTGCCTTAACATTTGGGAAGCAACTCTTTCTTTTCAAAGCTGTGCTGCCTCAACAAGACAGCACTCTCTGTGAGGCTGAACTGAAATCTGAGCTTTTAAAAGTTGCTCTAAGCCTTAGAAACTGCCAAACAAGAGAAAGTTACCTGTATGTTACAACCCTAAGAAAATGCTCCGATACAGATTTTTCCAGCCTGCCTCTCTGGCATAACCAGAGGCTGACTTCTCTGTCGAGCCCCTGCAGAGTGGGACCCTCAGCTCAGGGGTTTAAACCATATCTGAGAAGAACTCTTCTCCTTTTCCACCAATAATAGTCAAAACTTGTGGAGACCAACCAGCTCAATCACCAAAATCAAGCATAATTCCCAAATAATTCTGGGGAAACATTACAGCGGCCTTCTAGTGCCTCAAGGGGGCTACAGGAAAGCTGGGGAGGGACTTTTGTCCTGGAGTGCAGTGACAGGACAAGGCTTTAAACTAAAACAATGGTAGCTTTAGATTAGCTATAAGAAATTCTTCACTCAGAAGGTGGTGAGGCCCTGGCACAGGCTGCCCAGTAAGTTGTGGTGTCCCAACCCTGGAGGTGTTCAAGGCCAGGCTGGACGGGGCCCTGGGCACCCTGGTCCAGTGGGAAGTGTCCCTGCCCATGGCAGAGGGCTCACTAGATGGTCTTTAAGGTCACTTTCAAACCAAACCTTTCTGTGAATCTGTGGTTTGGAGACACCTCAATCAGTCCCATGGCCCTGAAGCTGCCTTCCACCCAGCAAGGCACCTTTTGCTCATTAGGAAGGAGTGAGGCTGCAGGAGGGAAAAAGCAGTGAAAGGGCTGAGATGAGGCATTTGTTCTGATATCTTATCCACCCGATTGTTGCTTAGGATGTTCCTTTCAACAGTCCCAAACTGATGAGAAAGGGAATTCTGCAGCCAAGATAAGACAGCTTCCTACTCCCAAGAGAACTGATGACACAAACCCAACCTGAAGCAATTAAACCTCATCCACTGTCTGCATTTTCTGGGTACAGCTATAGCCGTGCCAGCAGCTCTAACTGCCTTCTGTAAAAGCTGGGAGCACCAGTTCCCTCAGCCAGTTCGTTTAGGGCACCAACCACCAGCACCTCCTTCCTGGTGAGGCCCCCACCAGGGCTCCTGGTGATGGAGATGCCTGCTGCCCCTGCCCCTCTGATCCATCACAGTGGCCAGACTCATGCTGCCCAAATACAGCAAGTAGTTCAGGTGCCACCTTTAAGGCATCAGCCGCTCCGAACTGTTGGTGGAGACACAAAGACCCTCTAGGGGCTGCTCAAGCAGCGGCAGCAGAGGCAGACCTGGCCAGAGCACAGCAGTGCTCCTTTCTGCTGACGGACTTGGGTTTCTCTGACAGCATGGGCAATAGCAGGGGATCACACACGTCAGGCTCATCCCAGTCAAGCTGAGATGTTGCTTGGGGACGTGTGATGGCAGCCCTGATGTGACCCCAGGTCCTAGAGCTTGCCCTAGGGGCACCTGAATCAGACATGAGTCAGTGGCTGATTGAGGTGGTCTGAACTCTGCACCAGAGGGTGCCTGCCCTCTGTCTGCAGACAGACCGACCTCCTCGCTGGGACACACTGACAGCCCAACAGCTGCTTGGGCCGGGGGTTTTGGAGTCAGCTCTTCTCTGAAATGAAGCACTTCACCCCCTTCCCTGCTGGAAAAGCCTTTAGATTTCTCGTACAGGATGAGCAGAAAACACTGGAAATGTCCTTACTTCAGCTGAGAATTTTTCTTCTCTTTTCTGCCTCAAATCATTGGCAAGTTTAAAAGAAACCTGAAAGCTAACCAGTTACTGCAGAGCAACCAAGGCAACAAGACAGCAACAATATCAACATAACACACCCCAAGCACAACAGAAATAGAGCCTTATCAAGGCTCATACTAGCATTAGAAAGTTTTTCTTGATTCCAGCACCCATTCCCTGTTTTGCAGGGTGTTTGGAGCTTGGCACATCCATAACCTTTACTCTTTCTTTTCCTGTCATGCTCACAGCGCGAGTAACCAATAAACCACAAGCACTTAGATAGCTAAAACCGTCTCTACTTCACATTAGCTCCCAGGAGGTATCTGTGTACTGCTGCGACTACTGAGGAACGAGTAGACAGATAAAAGGGTGTTTGTTACCTGGCTGATCAATGTCTTCCTGCTCTGTTTTACCATGCTGTCATCTTTCACGTCCTACGTCAAGAATCTTCTCCCCAGATAGTTTTAAGAAATGTACAACTAAACACTGTAACTAGCCAGCGTACAGCCAGAGTAACTTCACTGCAACAGCAGGACTGAGCTCACTTATATCGTATGGAACCTGGGCTGCTAACTCAAAATGTATCCTCTGAGAATCCCATTATATGTCTATTTTTTTTTTTGATTCAGAATTTGAAGGACAGAGTCTGCCTTTATTCTGTGCCCAAGGTAACCACAAACATGATGTTGGTAAGATATGGAAAAAGTGAAGGCTTTTACAGGTATTTTGCATAGCTAGTCTGAAAAGGTCTAGTTAGGTACGGAGAAGAAAGACAAAGCAAAAATAAATCTGTAAACCTGTGCTGTGTGTCCATGTCCTAAAATGTTGTAAAAACTCAGACTTACATTTTAGCTGACACTAGTTGTACTGCAAGTGAAACTAACAGGAATCTCTTCACAGAGACAAAAGGTAAATAATACGTGCAAGCAGCTCCACTCCAGAGCTGTCAGGCTTGCTTCCTCTGTGCCACGCTGAGTTCAGCTTCATGGGTTTCCAAAACTTGCAGAGCTAGGATGCAGCTGACTGCCTGGAAGAATCTCACATCGCGGCGATAAAAGATGTGTGAGACATCAGAATCACGTATGCACATTTACCATGGATACACGCATGCCTTGTGTGCATGTGAGCACACACTGGTGCACTAGCTAACAAATAATTGTCATTGAACTTTTTCAACTCAAACACCTCGTCTTCAAAACCTGCTTCGTGAAGAAAGGCAGTTTCTGCATTCAGAGCATACTTTTTTCAGCACAAGTGCTGACACCTAACTACAGAAGGACGCTGGTTAGCAATGGCTTTCCCAAGCCTGCTCACAAGCAGGAAGGCTGCACAAACACACCCGTCCCCATCCTGCAGGCTTCGTCCTGTTGTGCTGGGGATTTCTTGCTAACTCTGCTCAGCAGTACCAGCTGGACTGGGTGACTTTACCCCAGTGTTGGCAGCTTCACATCCAGCCCTGCGATCACCGAGCTCAGCTGACTCTCCCTGCAGGAGCCTCCAGCCACCCTGCTACAGTCCCCAGCTCCTCGCCAGCTTCGTAAGGGCTACTCAGCAAGGAAGTCCTTTTGGTGAGCAGAAATGGGAACTGTTACACGAGCATTACAAGTCTTTTCAAAGATCTGGGCCTTCCCTTAACACTGACATCCATCTATAAGCTCGTTTTACTTCTCTCTGCTTTATGTGCATTAAATCAACAAATTCAGTATAATTTTAATTTTCATAATCTTACCCTGTGCACTTCACAGTCCCCACATGATGTATTTTTTATTTCTGTCTGAATAATGACACATTCATTATTTTGTCATTGATTAGCTCTTGTGCTTCAAGAAAGTTTGCTACCATGTATACTACTTAAAGGGTGAGCATGAATAATTTTACCCAACACTGAAGAAAAAGAGGACCAATTTTCTTGCAGTATATTACTTGTCAGCCAGAGAAATGGAACATAATTATGTTGTGACATTTCCAACAGCAAATATATTCTATTGTAAGCAATTAACACTGGTTCCTTTGGCAGACTTCAAAAGATTACTCATATGGTATGCTAAGTTACAATAACATTTGAATAATAAATAGCACCACACTCCTTTAGCTGGATTTTATCATATATGCACAGGTCAAAACAGAGGAGAAAATGATGGATGGTAATTCTTGCACAAGCCACCCTGATATTGCAAAATCATGCATTCATGTGGAAAACTCTCAGGAGGGGAGTATGCATTTGGGGAAAAAAACAAACGCTAGGACCTACTTAAACAAAAATGCTGAGGACATACAGGCTATCAAGGACTGAGAATTTTGGTCCATCCACCACATCATTACAAACTATGGCACTTCTCGGATGGGAGAGGTGGGGCTGGGCTCCCCTTCCTGGCTGCAATGCCTTCCAGAAGCTGCTGCTGATCAAGAGGGATTAGAACAGATGGTTTAAGAAAATCATCGAGCATTAATCCTCTAAACATTTCATAGCCAACATATCTTTAATACAATCCCTCTAATCCAATTAGGGTGCCTTGAAAATCGTATCTTCAATTGCATGCTTCGTTGTGATCGGTTCTGCGAGCGACACATGCATTTACAAGACGCCTGCTGAACGCCTCTGCTGCTTCCCCGTCCTCTCCAGCCTCACGGCAACCGAGCCCAAATCCTGCCCTGAGCCGGGCTGAGCCCAGCACCAAGTGTGCCGTGATGATCGCTCACAGAGAGCATCTCCAGCAACGGTGAAAGCTCACCATACAGAAGACAGATTTTAGATCCCAAAAAAAGACAGATTTTAGATCTTTGTTTTTAGATCCAAATCTCCTTCATTCATAAGGACGTGTAATAAAATATTCACAAGAAAGACAGAATTTTAAATTCCCGTTTCATGACTGAACAGCAGTTACTTAGACACGTCACTAACCAGAGTAAGTGACCTGCAGCGGGTAGAAGGGGATGCTGTCCCTTATCATCCACGCCTTTGAGCCAATGAAGAAAACAATCCCTACTACACTATTTTCACAAGCAAGCAACAAATTCCTACCCGCTCCATCCCAGCTGAGCTTGATTTTTAAAATGTTGTCATGAAATTTTTTCGGATTGTTTTTCACAAGGCTGTAGGTTTGCACTTGTGTTTATGGGCGAAGAACAGAGACAAAAAGCACAATCCTGTTAATCCTGTTGCTAAAATAAAGGACTTCCACTCTATTACTCCATCATAGTATAAAAAGAACCCATTAGCATACCACTAGAGGAAAACAAAGGAAAATCAAATTGCTGGCAAAGGAATCATTCGACAACAGCAAACTAAACTGTTTTTTTCTGTATTTCACTAGATATTTCAGTTTTGCTTTTAAAAAAGGAGGGGGTGCAGAAAAATGTCATTGTATTGACTAAATAAGTTACTGGCTGCTGTTAAAAGCATCTGGGGAGAGTTCGTACGTGAAATACATTCCTGCAATAATACCATAATTTATAAACCAGAGCTACACATTTCCCACAGACTTTAACAAGGCTATGATGTCTGTGGACGTCAAGGAGCTGGTTCAACAAGAATTTGTAGCAGAGTCTGTCCTCTACCACAAAAAAAAAAAGAAAAGAATTCCTGCACAACACTTATAAATAAAAATTTTAATGCTGACCTTTTTTAAAGACAAAAATATTAATGGATATAACTCCCAAGATTACTTAGCTCTGTAGCAGAGGCTGTCCTCCCCACCTCCCGTTAGCAGCCAGAGGCACGAACCAGGCACTGGCCGTGTGCTGCCGGTGGGACTGATCCTGCCGTCCCAGCGCCTCTGCCCATGCACTGGCACAGGTTTAGCCGGAGCCTGGCTGCAGGGAGGCTCTGCTCGTGCACCGCCTGCTCACAGCGCTGAACGTGGGGAGTCTGGCAGGAGCGGGCGCGATGCATTAGTGTTGTCTCTAGGAATAACTTAGCGGTGCAGCATACTACGAAGCAAGGCACACGTCCAAGCAGTTATGCATTTTAATTAGGTAAAGCAAGTGCTAAAAAATGCTTTGAAGCTCTAGATGTATTTCAGTAGCACTGGCTTCCAATATAATTTTTCTTTTTGCCTGCCACATACACAGTTACAACCTATCTGACTGCCCCTTTCACAAGGGGTGGCTTAAAGAAAAGCACTTACGTTCAGATTTAACTCCATTCCTCTTCTGCAAAAAGGCTGGAGCTCCAAACTAAACAATTCACTCAGAACTTGGCTTTCGTGGCAAAGCAGGACAGAAAAATCATCAACTGGCAGCAAAACTGCTACGCGAAACTAATTTGGGAGACGAGAAAGTGTGAAACACATGAAACATCTCACAGACTGTAAAATGACGTATTTTAAGAAAAAGAGACTGGGGAAAATATGAAATACGGGTAGAGCCCAGCTACACAGAAAGACTCCCTGGCTGTTGGCTGGCTGCGGCCCTTGGACACCGAGTGACAGGAGGCACAGACGGTGAGCAAAGCCGGTCCTCCCCACAGTTAGGCCTTGTGCATCCTCAGGAAGAATAGGATGAGGAGGTGGCAGAGGGAACAGAGACAGAAGATGGCCTCCAACAGGTTTAAGAACGGTTATAAACCTCGCTATCTGCCACGGTGGGATCAGTAAGAATCCTAACGCTGGCACCTCTGACGTACGGAAAGGTAAAAAAAAACAACACCAGAGGATCAGGAATCAGCCAGGTCTCCAGCTGGAGCAAGGTCTCCCACTACTACTGCAGCTGCTGCTGTGGACACTGCTGTGTGGCTGTGGAATTTATCCTTCCATAGCTCAAAGGCTGAAGAAAAACACCAAAGAAATTCATCTGCTGAATTCATTTCAGTTCATCTCCTGCTATGAAGCAGAAGTCACCCATCTGAAATCAATGGCGAGTCGGCAGCGTAAAATTAGTATCAAAAGAAAATTAGCACGTCTGAGCCAAATTCTGCTTGGTTTGTTCCTGTTTCAGCTCCAAACAACCCTTGATCCATATAAATGCAGATCAACTCTTAGCTTCCTTAACAATCCCCCAATTTTTGCTAAAAGAAGCAACACAACTGAGATGCAATTTCCTTCAAATACCACTTCTTGTCTAGTATCTTTACTTTGACACTAAAAGAACGATGAAAAACCTCTTCAGATTAGTTCCCAAGACAGCACTGCTTAAAAGCACGCTGCTGATGCATATACAGCCCTCTGCCTTTCTTTGGATGGAGTAAAAAGCCATCACATAGCCACTGCAAAACAAAGTCATTCCTCAGGACTCTTCTCCTCCTGTCTCAGTGACACCTCCCTCCTTGTTCCCTAACAACCTTGGTTCTGCCACATGCAACTGAAGTGCTCAAGGATGGCAGATCTAATTAATGCCATTAAAAATAACACCGAAAAGGCCTAAAGGTAATCCCTTAGAATATTTAAGAATAGGAAAAAAAAAAAAAAAAGGCATTTTGCTCACCACCCTGACTTTACTTTCACGCTAAGTACCAGCTTCTCCTCAATGCAAAACCACTTTCAATTTCTGAAATTTCTATGAACTAATTCAATGTACTTTGACACCAAATGCTTGACATTCAATGGAACAACTTTCGCAGCACTGAAGACAACATCTGAATTAGGATGTCCATTTGAAGGCAACCCTTTTATTAGAACAAAATCACTTCAAATCCAAAGGTCAGCTGGTGTGGAAAGGGTTAGTAGATTAAATTAAGAAATATTTAAAAATAACAATTACACCTGACACTATAATTACATTGCCCAAGAGTAAAATCCCAAAGCAACATAGCGACCTTTTGCCAAAGGTGATTTGAGTGTTAATATGAAACCCAACGTGTGTTCACTTTAATTACATATGTACCCGCTGAGAACATATGATAGAGTCCAAAAAGCTAATTCATTGTCAGCAGGACAGCAGAAACTAATATTAAATCTTGCACACCAAGTAAATTTTCCAGGTTACTATTACCTCACGAAAACGGGACGCATTGCAAATGTGGTAATCAGCATGAAAGTCAAATTGAAGAAAATATTGCTAAAGAGAGTTCAAGTCGGAGCCAGCAGTGGGTACAGGAAACCTCCCGACAGCTCTTCCCTTCTCTTCAAGCCAAGCAGCACTCAATGATCCGAGCATCATCCCGCTTCCACCAGGTCTGCACTGGCCTTAATTCTCACCAGCAACATGATAAGGTGGTAAAACTGATGTCCACGAACCTCATTAGTTAATGTATATGCTTCAATTATTAATTCTCTTTAGCAATATATAACGGCAGTTCAAAGGGGATTTTTATTTGGTTGGTTTTGGCTTTTTTATACTTCTTAGCCTTAAATTTTCTGCATCTCAAAGACATGGTGGAGTGTTTCTGTGTTCTCCTCTCTTGAGGTTTCTGGCAGTTATACCTCTTAATCCACACCGGCATGCCAGCAACGCTTTATATATTAAACACATTTAGATCTACTTTTAATTAATAGATATATTCATGCATCATTCAGTATTTTATAGGAAAGTGCCTGGAGTATGAACAGAAGAGCCCCAGTGCTCACCAATGAGCTAACCCTTGGGAAATGAGACATAAATCCAATTCTGAAGGCAGCAGAGACCCAGCCAATACTTCTAACTACATCTTCACCTGCCTTTTTGTTGCTTTCCTGATGCATTATTAATTAATAACTACTGAGCCTTCCCAACAGAGCATTTTAAATAACAGTTAAATTTCTTTATGGATGATTATGAGTCATAAAAGTATGTCTGGATGTTCAAAGCAATAAACAAGCCCAGGTAGGGAGCCTGAACTGCTGAGGTAACTGTTCTTTGAAGCCTGAAGTTTTAGGGATGCTAAATGCCTACTGTGCAGCATTATGAAAATCCCTGTCTAGCTTAATCCAATTAATCTGGAGAAATGTAAGGTTTTCTGAATGGCAAATGCCATCTGAAAGGAACACAAGGGCATTTCAGAAAAGCTGCCACCTTGGTGAGGTTCACTGGCTTACCCAAATGAAGCTACAGAGATTGAGGCCAGCTTTCACTTATCATTTTCAGCTCTCACCTAGGATAACGAACAGAAAACTGTCAGATCACAATTATTTCCACTCAATATTTATATAAGTGATGAAACATGTTTCCTCAGCTTTGAAATGTACTCAGGGATGATGGATGGTTTTCCTGTTTAGTTTGAGTTCTGGACAAACTCAGACAGTTTTAAAGGTATTTTTAGGGAAGTTTGTGCTCGTGCAGCTGGCTAGTTCTAGATATAAGTTGAAATAGATCCATAATGCTTGTAGATGAAAACTCACTTGGACATCCCATCTCTCCATCTGATAAATTTTTCCACCTCCATGTCCAAAACCAAAAAGCTTTCTATTATTCAAAGAAAATCCCAGCATTAGCATTCAGCAACATCTCCTTAGTTAAGAAAGGTAAGGAACTTGCGCTTCCCATTCACTCTTCACAAGGTTCAGTCACCATCTGAAGGAGGATCTCATTTTTTTCCCTACTGACTGTGCTTACTACTTCTTTCTGGTATTTAGCCTGGTGTACAGACAGCGAGGGGCAGCTTCAGCTGTGCCTGCTTTTGATATAAATAAGCCAGTCCCTCTCCAGACAGCACTTGACAGGTGAGGAAAACAAACAAGCACATGATCTATACTGTTTTCTGGACAATGCAATACAAAATTATTAATCTGTATTTGGACAAGCTCTGGGTAAAAACAAGTACATGAGAGGCCACGCAGTGCTGAGCACAAGCACGGGGACTTCAGGGCCATTTCGTTGGCCATCGAACGGGAGCAGGCTGGTCCATGCAAGAGACAGATCCCAATGCCATCCTGTGGTTTTGCTTCCAGCTCTTCCAAAGCCCCAGTTTCCACTCCACTGCCCCACCACGTGCTTTTATATTGAGTAGGAATCAGCCCAAAGCAGGCTTTGTTATCTGGAGAATGTGCTCCACGTGCCTTGGCAGCCAAAGGAAGCGAGATCCGTCTCCTCCCCTGCAGGAGCCAGTGGCCCTGCGGACCTGGGGAGGGACTGGCGGGTCCCCCGGGGGCAGCCAGCACGGCGAGGCGAGCCGACCCGATGCTGCTCGCTCCTGACAAGAGCTTGTACCCATCTTTCAAAGCCAGCATCATTTGCCCTGAATTCCCCAGACAAACTACTACTCCACTTTTTCTTTCTAATATTTCTCGCTGTCTCCTAATCTTAATTCTTCTGGTTTATGGCTCAATCCTTCTACAGGGATTCCTAGCAAATACAGAGAATAATCTCTTTCCTACTTTCAGATATTAAGATGGATCATTATTCCTCCAGACAAGTTAGAAGATATTTATCAGTTTGAGTTATGAGGCCTTTCTGACTGTGAAGATTTAAACATCGATTTAATGCCAACTTAAAAGACTCCTAAAAGTGTCGGAGATTGCATTAGATAAATAATTTAACAATAAAAGGTATATCAAGGCAGACATTATTGCAACCTTCCACCAATCAATCACCATTTTCCATGTTTATCCAATTTTCATCTCAAGGCTCTGTACATCAAATTGCCTGGACGTATATGACACAACTGAAATAACTTCATCATTGAATAAAATTGCATAGCCATTAAAATTCTCTAGTATCAAGATAGCTGACATTATGTTAAATATTGGCTTGAGTTCCGCAGGGTAATAAATTCTGACCTAAATCCAATCTTTCATGGAGAGCTGATTCAAAATGAAAAATTACTGTTTTGTCATTTTACCTTAGGAAAATTTCTATGGAAACCAAATACAGCCCGGGGCAATCTTTGAAATTTATGATAATTAAAAACACAGCTCCCATTCTGGGCATCCTGAAACAAAGAGAATGGATTTGTTTTGGTGCCCAAGTATCAGACATGCTAATAGCTGCCAAACTGAGGGAGAACACTACTCTTGTGCTTTCCCCAGGTCTCTAACCCAGAAGTAACCAACTGACAGGCCACACAATGTGCGCCTCTTACAACTGCAGCCTCACTTGCTGCAACAGGACGAAGGTGCCAGGCTGGGCAGAGGGGAGGTAGCGCAGAAAACTTCTGCTCCCATTTCACAGTTGTGCACTGCTGTAGTGCAAAGCTGCAGAACTGCCAGCGCTGTTAATAAACCCTTGGAAGGTACAAAAAGCGAGGCCGGACAAACAGCTAGACTGCTCTCTTGCCTGCTGTTGTTCCCCAACAAAATATCTGGGCTTCTCAGGGACACAACTGTGGATTTCAGAGCTTACAGAGGTGACTTCCAAGAACCTCTGTTACCGTTCTCTTCTTAAAGATACTTTTTGCAGCTTAATATTGCAAACTCTTTTAGAGGACTCAGAAAAACACTATTTTTGTAACAAAATTATTTCCAAGTCTTCTGATAAACAGATTTTAAAATCCTCTTAAATACGAAGCTAGCACCACTACCACTGAACACCATTTTTCATCCACGTTACTTTGCAGTGGAGTTAAGGGATAACTTTTATCCCTGGTCTGGACATGGCATAACTCGCCTGAAGTGTCCCAATAAGCCTGGGATGTATCGACAAGCAAAACCCACATCTCCCCAGTGCTAGCTTAGTGCCTGTATGACTGGGTTATGACATGGCGTAACAGAGCGTGCTCTCTGCTGTCACTCTTCACTTAGAAGCTCCTTAATGACTTCTGTGAATAACCACATCCTCAGGTGATAATGGCATAAAAAGACTTTGAAAAACAGGTTCTTTCATCATAGGGACAAGAAGAGAATCTTTCTTTCCCCTAAATGAGATTTCTGCTTGGCTGGATCCCAGTGTAACTCTCTGAGGCTTTTCAAGTTTACAGCGGGGCGCTCTAATTCCTCCTATTTTTTTCTCTCATTTTTGTAGTCTGCAGAAACTGAAAGCAAACATCAAGAGAAATACAAGATGATTCTGTCTTGAGATTGGCAAAATATGCCTACAACTGCTATAAATGATTGAGAAAAATGAAAATGTGTCAACTTCTGCGTGAACATCAGCCTGGTCACAGTAAAGGGCAGAGCCAAATCTAACAGGATTTCTCATCAAGGGGATCCAGAAGCGGATCAGGTTGAACAGATCTCCTTTTTTTGTTGGCAAGGTGAAGAATGCCAGAGGAGTCTGAAGCCTCCTTGCAGTATTCCTCTGGAGCCTGACAAAAATGGTATTCCCACTTGCTTTTCAGGGATGTGCTGTTAGGACGTCTGCAGAATCACAACTGCCATAATTCTGATATTATGCCCACAGCACTAGCTGGGCATGCTTTGCTTTGGACCACGCACTTCCGAGGACTGGAAAGGGAAGAATCTCCAGCCCTGGATATTTCTTTTCTCCCTGATCTTTCCTTGCTCCTGTAGGACCAAAACTGTCTTCTTTTTCCCTGGTGATGTTAAAAATGACTGAGATAAAGGTTCCCAGAGACGCTTTAAGGTGCACTGAGAAAGGTTACCAAGATTAATTCCTGCGGTGCTTGAACCAGTGCCTTCTGAAATCACCAAAGGTTGTCTCATCAGCTTTGATCTGAGCAGATAGCTGAAGACAGCAGCTGGGAATTTTCCCAGAAATGCAGAAGATCGGGTACTGCTTGTTTAGACACTTGAAGCAGAGAATAAAACAGCTTAAAAAGTAAAAATAGCCTATGACGGAGTAACTTGTAGAATTGTAACTTGTAGCCAAGACTGGTTGCTCAATGTGTAACTGGGGGTGTGTGTGCATGGGGAACTTTGACACTGAGTAGCGAGGTACTGCCTTCGTTAGATACAGCGCCCTTTGTTCTGGCATTAGCTAATGAACAACGAACCAACAAAAACAGACAGCTCCTGAAGAGAAGTCTCTTCTGTTCTGTGTCATTTTACTGCCACCTGAAACACAGGTACATAAAGCTATCAGCAATCAAAACAAAGTAGTCAATCCATACGTTCCAGACTGCTGTGTAAGGAGTGGAGGCTGAACAAGGAGACTTTGGAAAACCCGCCTGCAATTCATGAAACAAGTTAAAAAATGTCTTTTTTTTTCTTAATGGTACAGGGGGAAAACAAATACTGGAGCAGGTTTTAGTTACTTAAAGACCTTGTTTAAATGAGGTCATCAAAGCTAGTACAACGTACATCAGCTAAACCTCCTTCTAATATTTCATGGGAATCTTGGGTTTGTCTTCACCTCCTGGCAGAAATCGGTAGAATTATGCAAAAATATACATCAGCACCATGAAGCCTGCCTCTGTAGTGGCCTGGCAAACTCAGTGCATGTTACACAGAAGCCTTGTTTCCCAATTAAGCTCAGCAGCTGCCTCAGCTCTCATTAGCTATTTGCTTATGCTGGCAAAGTGGGCAACTTAGGCAGGCTTGGTTCCCCCGACCAGCTCTCCCGCTTGTAAGGGAGCATTACTTACCATGCTCTTGAACAAGAGAGCAAAGAACAAGACCCCTTCTCAGATACAGAGAATAACTTTGGATAACTAAGATCTTCAAAGATGTTCAGAGACTTACAGAAACATAATGATTGAAATTCTTTCAGAGCAACTATACCTAGATCCCATGCAAAAGAGAAAGTACAAATGGGTAAAACACATATTGCAGTAAATTCCTCTTTTAAAATTCCCTTTTCCTGCCTGCTATTCAGTGAATTACCCAGCGTGAATCACAGCCCACAAAGAGGTGGAGAACATGGTTCTGTTTAGTCATGCTACCGTCAAGCTCAGCAACATGCAGCACAGCAATACACAACATACACAGAAGCTTTCAGTCTAAAAGTGGCTGAGAATACTCCACTGCATGGTAACATCCACTGGCTGGCTGGAAACCTCGATTTCCAATTAAAAGCACAGATGAGTAAGCAACAAGAGTGCTTCAGCTGTGATTTACAGCTAGTCACAAAGAAAGGTGCTTTCTCACTGGCAAAGTGCTCCTCTAACAAGTCCTAATGAGTTTTACAAATGAATCAAGACTTCAACAAAACAATTCATCCTTAGTTTGGGCAAGGAGGTCGCCACAAAACAGAAGCAATCACCTTGCAACAAAGACGATGGTACAAGCAATTATACTCTACTTAGACTGAGGGCTCCCTTGTAGGGAGGTTTCTCATGAGATTTGTAGAAAAAGAGTGTTTTAACTGCTTTCTTTTGTGGTGTTCTCTGACAAGAGTGTTGCTGACGACGATGCCTGAAGGACAACTGGCCATCAAAGTAAGCAAATGCCTGGAGGAATTACCAAGAAAGTGGAAGATGAGCTCTACAGATGAGCTTCTCCTTAGAGCTGATGCCCATAAAGATGACCTGGTATCTTTTTATCCTAAACATTTCCTGTTCAAGCTTACAAAGCTGGCCCCAAAACCACCAGCATCAGAGAGGTCAGAGGGAGTCTCGCAAGAATCTTCATTTGCCGTGGGAGTGGTTCCTTCGGGAACAAAGTGAGATCGAGATACCGGTGTGTAAACACAAGCTTTTGATTCATGAGGACACAGGCTTTTTTCCCTGAACTCCTGACCTAACTCAAACGCAGCATCCATAATGCCTTTAATAAAAATGTGCAAGCTGAACTTTCTTTTTGCTGAATTCCACTGGCTGTGAAGAACAAGACAGCCCCTCCAAAACACGGCCAGAAAGAGACCCAACACACAGGCAGCAGGGATGGACAGGAAAGCTGAGCCCAAGTCTGAACCCAATTTCATGTGCTGACTGACCATCCACTGAGAACCTACACGTGCCCACTTCTCCTCAGTCTAGACAAAAGACGTCTTTAGTAGGCAGGAGGCCCTTTCTTTAAGCCTTTTAATTCCCAGACAGGTTGCAGCAGCAGAGGGAAGGTGGTGTGGCTGGCCACTGTGGCCCTGGAGGATGGCCAGCCCTCCTGGCAGCGCTGCCCGCGGCAGGCTTTGTGTTACCGCCAGAGCAGCACTATGGAGAAGGGTCTGTTTCAAAGCGAACAAGCCATTCAGTCCTGCAGAACAAATCCTCTGAATTTCCCAATTTTAAAGCACATGCAGTCTCTATGGAAATTATTTTCAAAAAACCACAGAGCCTGAGTTAATAAATAATGATTTTCCTGCAGTATAATTCTTCTTAAAGCTCCCACCGTTATCACAGTGACATCCGCTGGGAGAAGGCTGACAGGTAAGCATCCACCACAAACTCTGGCTGTTGTGATCTGGCTTCAGCGAGCTCTAGGAGAAGGGACCGAAAAATTCCTCGGCCTCCCTGGAGGCTGGTGAGAAAACTGGAGGAGAAAAATGATGGCATTTTGCCATTTTGTGAGTAGGGCCAGGCCTTCAGAACCAAGATCTTGCCAGGAACAATTTGTTAGTAAAATTGTAAATAGAATACTTCGGAGTTTTGTGTGCATTAAAGAAGATACTAGAAGGCAGGAGGACTCTGTTCTTCCTTACAAAGGTGCCAATCAGGAATGACTTCTTCGACACAACGACATGTTAAATCAGTGACATAGCATGGATATTGAGAGAGAGAGAGAGTGGGGGAATCAGGGCTATTCACTTCTAACAAGCTCTCAAACTACCAAAGACAAGCATTTATTTGGGAGACTAAATATACATTGAGCAATTTCAAAATCTTATCCAAGGTTGCTCCGCTACAAATCCTTGTCATTCATTTTTCTATACAATTCATGATTACCCAGGGAGAAAAAAGACTGATGTTGTAAAACCACCTTCTGTGTAAGAAATACTTGCAACAGCAACAACTAAATTATGGTTTTGAGTCTTAAAATGGCATTAACATCCCGTAAGATTGGCTTTGTGCCTAGACTGCAGGCATTTTAATTCAGAGTAGATCCCTTAAACAACTCTTCCTCATTTCCAAGGTAAGACATTGCAAAACAGACACTGGTCTCGTAAGGCCCAGCAACTCCCCAAATACATCAAATACACATACCCTTTAGAAAATGTGCCTAAAACAGGGTAGATCCTCTTTAACTACGTACCTAATCCTGCAACAAGCTCCATAAATAGTTAAGGCATCTGTTTCAAGAAGCCACAAAACAGGAAAATTCTTTGTCCCAGCTCAGAAGGAGAAAATTAAATGTCAAGGCTTTTCCCCCCCAATTATTTTAGTAGTGCAGTTAATGCCACCGACTTCAAAACAAGCCGTGGCTGCCTCGAGCCACAACTAGCGTGGATTTCTGGGACACAGCACTTCCCTCCCCTCAAAATAATAGCTCCTCAGCTGTGGATTCCTGTGAAAACCCAGTACTGCTTTCCCATGCTCAGAGATCTGCAATGGTTAGAAAGGCAGAGCTGAACTTGTAGCGATCTCCTTCTGTCCGTGGTGACGTTTTAGACCTTACACGAGAAGCAAACCTGAAAGTCACTGTTGCCTCCTTACATTTAGTGCAGAGCAGTGACACTCCAGCACAGTTTTGTTGTGGTTGTGAAGTCAGATTAGGGATTGCTCATACAACGTTAATTCAAGCTTGATTCAGTACTGCTGTGCTTCACACTGCACAGAGCTCCCTGCTCAGCTCTGAATAAAAACAAGAGAATGGAGATGCAGTTACCTCTTAAGCATCTGTCCACTAAAATCACTGCCATGAGCCCACTTCAGAGGCCCAACACTTATTTCACACTAAAATAAACACGACTGCTGGTATGGCTGAAGTTTTCTTACACAATCAGTATTTTTATATTATTTCTATTTCTATTTTCTTCTTTTAAAGCCTGCCGCTCACACCCTCGTACCAACAACTTTCTCTGGATGCAGTTGTACTCCACTCTCCCCCCACCACTCCATCCGCACGTGCTGCAGGATCACAGGGGAGCATTCGCCATCACTCAAGCAGTTTCTTTTCATCCCTGTACACACGCAGTAATCGTTATCAAAATACTCACTAAGCTCCTGCTGCCCTCGTGCTCATTCCCCAGGAGGCGCGGAGCTAGGACACACTTACTCAGTATCCGCTCCCACACTTGCCCACACTCCCCCTTTAATGCTCCATAAAATGATCGCATTTTCCAAAACAGTGCTTTGGTGAGAACTAGGCTGCTGGTCATAAATTTTTAGCCTTTCTGTCCTCCATTCCTTGTGCTGTGCATTGCTCTCAGCACTTCCTTAAGATGCCATTTGTCAAAGAGCTTTTCCTCAAGTTTGCTGCCCTGGCGTTGCCGGAGACAAACTCTGCAGCTGGCAGATCCACCGGTGCCAGGACAGCAGGAGCACTGTGTGGAAAACCAGAGGAACATCATTCTGGTTTTATTCTCCGACTTGTAAACTTGCCGATGGTCCTGACAGTAGTTGCCTGTATTTAAACGAAAGGATTAACTTTGCACAGACACCCACTGCAGTTACCCGTGTTTTCTCCTCACTGAATTTGTTCTCCTGAAGCAAAAGCTGAAGCTGCACAAGACACTGTTAAGAACAGCCTTATTTTTGCAAGAAGATTCCCTTAGCTATGCAATGCCCTAAGCTCACCCATCCCATGGAAACACCGTTCCCCTGTCCTCCAACAGGATGCAGGAAGGTGGCAAAACGTCACCCTGTTTTGGGATGCCACAAGGACATCTCTAGCAAATTCATCTCCCTTACAAGACGAGCGCAGACCTTTCTTCTGAAAAAAAAAAGCTGTCCAGTTTCTGACTCAGTGGCCAGACCCAGTTTCTGAGGCTAAATCATTCTCTTGGCCCTCTCCCCTAGGAACAGCTCATCTGAGCAAGGGGAAGCATTTTGGCAGCTCTTGCATCAAGGCTGCATTGTCATTCTCTTCTAACAACCAAAGTACCCCAGTCCTACAACAAAATGCAGCCCTACCGTGTGATGCCTGCCTGCAAATCCAGTCCAGTGACAGCAGCAGTTGTACACTATGGGTCCTAGCATGTACATGCTTTCTTGGCCCTTAAAGGATATACTCCAGCCCCCACCCATCTGATGAGGCAGAGCCCATCCTCAGGCAAAATAATCAAGTATCTTTGCATTACTCAGTCACATTCCAATTTTATCGGTCAAAACTTGCACACGTGGACATAAAAAAAGTTAATCTGAGAATCCCTAGCACTGCATGTTATTGCAGAGATCTTGTTTTTCTCTTTACAGTATCCTGCTTCACTGATTTTAATATTGTTGGTTCTGTTTCACAGATCTAGGGGAGAAGGGAGGCGTAGCGCATTTCGTAAAGCCACTTTGCCTAAAATACAAGTACTGAATCTTGAAACTGCCTTTCACAATGAAAGAAGTGCTGGAAACACGGTTTCCAGAGGAGAACACAATCTCTGTACATGGTGTAATTACATCTTGGTGTTCTGCAGAGTAACGGCGTATGGCTTAAATGCTATTAATTGTGAGCAGTTTTGTTCCACAGGATGTTGTTTGCTGATAACTACTCAATTAGGGTTATTTTGCAATTAGTCTGCTCACAGTAAATTTATTGCAACCGGAGTCATCTGTGGTGCAGCAAATTAAAATGCTGTCTGGGCTGCATGTGCAGTGGCTCTTACATGCTTCCTAAACCGTGTATTGCTCATCACAGTACCTGTCACACTAACGGGTTAGAGGTTCAGGAAAGCAGCAGCAGCCAGTGTCACTGGGAATCCTGGAACCAGGAGAGAAATACAAATTTGGGGTCCAATGGTCTTTAGATCAGACCCAGCGAGTCCAAAAATACATGCCAGAGTTGTGAAAGCTAAACAGAGACACGCATTTCCATGTTTCTCTGGGCTTACCCATGCGTATGGAGCAGGGGAAATTTGCTTAGATACAGCTCCCGTTCTTTTAAAATTATATGGAGGATTCTCCCATTTCTGGGCCTTGACGAACTGCTCTGCTCCACCCCCTGAGTATTTGGCATCTGAAAGGCTTATTTCCTCTTCCTGCAAATCAACCTCCTTCTGCTGAGCGCTTTGAAGTATTCAGCTACAAACATTACAGCCACGCACACTGCTATTACCTGTGCATATTGCGCAGTAAACAGAGCTCCAGAGGCCTTTTCTCGCAGTTTGAAAACCAAAAGAAGGCTG
The DNA here is from genome assembly GCA_011076525.1 of Nettapus auritus. Lineage (NCBI taxonomy): Eukaryota > Metazoa > Chordata > Aves > Anseriformes > Anatidae > Nettapus > Nettapus auritus. Next base: position 9,039,881 of record CM021778.1, read on the forward strand.
TGTTTTCTAAAATGAAATGGAAATTTTTCTCCCCGGCAGCCTGTGAGAACCTGAAGTCTCTTGCCTCTGTGTGACAGAGCAGCGTTATCAGGAAGAAACACGAAGAAAGCAGTCTGATCTGCAAAGAGCTTTCAGTGCTCGTGAACGAAATGGAATCAGAGTATCTCAATTATTGTTCTACTTTACTTATGAGTTGGGCTTACCCCACAGGGATGAAGGTAGCAGAAAACCTGTTTGAGGTTATTTATAAACTAAGAGAAGTGAACAGAAGAGCCAAGGGGAAATAAACTGTGCTCTCCTGAGGCTCTCTGCTTCCTCAGGACTCTTTTGCCACAACTACATCTTAGAAAACACCCCTCCAAAGAAAAGTTAGGGATTTCTGGTCTATCTAGGGCCACAGATCTGGGTCGAGCATTAAGCCAGCTGGGTGATTAATGATGAGGCCAGAGCCTCCCCTGGGATACAGCAGCCCAGAGAAGCTGGCCCAGAGGACTGAGGCAGATACCGCTTGGCACCGTGCCTGAGGACTCACAGACCTGGTGCCAAGGACTAAGGAGGAGCTTGCTGTGTATCCAAAAAACTTGCAGGTCAAGGGATTCAGAGCTGCCATGATCCCCGTGGGAGTGAAAAACAGAGAATCCAGGAACTGAATCCAGCCAGTGGGCCTGAAGTTGGGCTTTTTTCACTGCAGAAAAAAGAGCTGCAAGTAGAAAGATCTGCCTGTGGACAACATGTTGCTGATTTTCTTATCACATCTGAAAAGAAGAGAACTCCCCAGCAGGACGTCTCTCTGTACCCTGTCATGATCTGCACAGTACTGGATTTGTCCTTTCCTCATCTTTGTGCTGGACCTACTTTTCCCCCTACCTTCACTGACTGCATTTCCTCTCAAAACACACTTCTCTGAACTCCAGACACCAAGGGTGACTTGCAAGCTGCCTGTTGCCCTGGTCTGAGCTTAGGTAAGGCAGCACTTACAGCCTTTGACACCGACTCCCTGGACTGCAGCATTTGTGCCCTGCTCTCAGGACCAGCTTGTTGGCAAACACTTGCTGAGGTGCTCAGCATTCAGAGACAGGTGAAGCTCCCGTGTCCCACGGTGCTGCAGAACACCGCTGACTCCTGCAACATCCTCAGAGGGACTGCAGCCCTGTCCTCATGGAAACAACCAACACTGCGTTCAGACAGACAGCCAACGTGATACCGCTGTCTTTCTTTCACCTTTCTTTTAGACGCTGAAGATGGTTACATTCAACTTTTGTTGCCTCTTGCCTTTGGAAATAAAATACTTGAAGAAAAGAGCTTGTAAGATCCTGCTCCCACTGATAAGCACTCAAGTGAACGTATCGCTTAACATTTATGACAACCCAGCCGGATGGAGTCATGGCTGTGATTGATAGCTACACTTAGCGACTTCGTGGTTTTGATCAGCTAAGACAGGATCCAAGGGGATTAAATGCTGGATGACATCTCAATGGAAACCGTAGCACTGGGAACACATTTATACTTTGGGATAATGGATGAACGTGCTTCTCCAATGCATAAATATTTTAACTTTACAGCTCTGCTGAAAACGGACAGGAAACCTTTTTTCATACCAAAAGGAATAGCAAATACATGCTAAGTACAAAGACTCAGAGTGCCTGGATATCTGACTTTTGCTGACAAAAAACTTCATTTTCTTGATGCATAAATTAGCAAGACCTCTACATACAACTCCCCCTACAATCCTGACAACGTGGTATCTGATATTCCCCAAAACTTGATGGCCAGTGCTCCACAAACATCTCCTAATGAAGTTAAGCTCCTCTGAGGCATACCTGGAATTGATGAAGACACCTTTGACAAGGGATGGAGCCAGTCTGTGGGTGCACAATAGCAACATTTACACTCTGCAGTGGGGAGGAAAGATCTGAGACCACGATGCGCTTAAGCTCAGGCTGTGGATCTTTAACAGGGCTGCAAAATTTAACGCACCTACCAAGTCGTATCATAAAATGGGGCAAGACTGATGGCTGAACTGGGGCCTATCCTGCAGAGTGCTCTAATGCCTAAAGCACTGGGCACCTTCTATTTTGGGGTTCCTACATGTCTGCCTTAATAGCCCTGCATTCAGACAAGTGTCTGGATCTCCTCCACAGTTCTGATGTCCCAGCCTGCTTGTGCATTGCCACCTCCTGCATATCAGCTCGTGTCCCATGCAATATGCTGCTGCTTTATCTCTTCCCCACAGCAAAGCTCCCAAGCCTGCTCCAGAGCAACCCTATACGTAACACAGGATGTACAGAATTTTCTGCCAAGGAAAGCTGGCTGCTGAAGCAGTAAACTTCAGCTGTCAGCATGGGCAGCAAGAAATAACCTTGAGGCAAAGAAAAGTCAACATTTTCCACAAGGATCCATCTGGCTATGCAAAGACATTCCCGAAGTATTATTTCTAAACTAGTACCACTGCCTAAAATAAAAACTGAAATGAAACTCTGTCACTGCTAACCTGTAAAACTGTAGCCACACTTAATATTTTAAGGCATATAGCATTGATGACGTTTTGTCCTTGATCCCACAAAGTGTAGGACAGTGTCTGCAAGGTGCTGAGCTCCATCAGGTTTCTCACAGACCAGAGCTGAACCTGCTGTCATGAGACAAGAGGGAAGGACACCAAGGACAGGCTTGTCACAGTGCATTTCACCAGCAGTACCCAAATGGGACCTTAGGGGCACCTGGGGGTAACTCGCTGATGCTCAGACTCTCACTGATGTCTGATTGTTTATTTTCCCTTTGACTTATTCTGCCTTCCCTGTCTCTCTCCCTGCTTCCCACTGAACACCAAGTCTTCTACCTGCTCCATTAATTCTTTCTCTCCAACTGGCCCACAGTGTAAAGATTTTGAATACTACCATGATAAGAAAGGAACAAAAACACCAAAAGATGGGAAAAAAAAAAACACACAACACAAAAACCTCAACAAAATAATCACAGGGGTGGGAAATGAGGTGCTGACACTGGTCACCACGGTAATATGCAGCATCTAAATTAAAAGCTTAAGCTTTCCCAATGTACTTAACAGGGAGTTTAGCCTCCTAATTTAGGCAAGAGCACCATCATCCCCCCCTCCCCACAGTGCTGAATCTACCCAGTAGCATTCACTGCTGTGAGATGGTGCAATAAACAGGTAAGCCATGAGGGTTAGAGGATGCAAGGAAATATTCCTAACGAAAGAAACTAAACACCTTCTAAAAAAAAGCACTTTACTAAATGGGAAGCTGACAGCTAGATAAATGGCAGCACATGAAGCATTCTCCCTGAAAAGTAGAAACGGGTCATCGTGCACGTACAAACCAAAAGCAGGCAGATACCTGGTATATCTGGCTGCACGGACAAGCCATAAGCAACAAATCAAAGTCTGACTCTGGCAACAAGTGGCACCTGACTTTGTTGAGCAGTAATTTGGGAAATTTTGCTGATCAAAGAACATTAAAAACAGAAGCAAGCCACAAAAATGGATTTTTTTCATACTAAAAAAATAATAATAAAAAGCTTATTATAATTCTTACAATTATTGGTTACAAAAATACTTAGTGGCTCTGGTTATTAGCTAGGACTCCACCATAGAAACGCTAAAAATGGCCCTATGGCCCCAACACCAGTATTCCCACTTATTGGTTAGCAGAAGACACCAGGATTCACCATGATCCCCACAAAGCAGGCAACTCTTGCGCAGTTTAACAAGACGTGCACCTCGACTATGCTTCTCTACGCTTGTAGATTAAGCACTAAAAGAAGCAGAAGCAGCAGCTGAACACCCAGATCACGTACCACAATAAAAACCTGGCGTAAGAAAAGTGAAAAGAAATTCAATAAGAATCTACCAAGGATCTTGTAAAACGCGTCTAACTCCCTGCTTAAAACATCCGCAGACTCTCCCTCGCTTCACAGGCTAGGAAAGTACATTAGACATTTCTGCAATAAAGTCAGTTTTTGTTATCAGGAAGTCATTTCAATTATATACAATCCTTCCCCTGAGATACTGCTTTATTTCTCCTTCACTTCCCACCAACTTACCCTCCAGTGCACAGAAACGTGTCACCTTCTCTGGCATCAGCTTCCCGTGCTTGTGCTGGCAGTACACGTCTGCGATCTCCTGTCGGCACTGCTTCGACTTAGCCCGGGACATGGCTGAGATTGCCTCTTTGCCCGTTACCTCGCACTTTGGTGGCTGGTCGTACCGCACTTCAGGGGAGCTGTTTCCACTTTTTGTGAGATGATGCTGCCTGGGAGGCCTGTGAATGTCCTTCAGGTTGCTGTTGCTGCTGCTGCTGTTTTTCCCAGGCTGATCGCCCAACTGCACCACCTCGTTGGAGCTCTTTCCCAGCAGCGAGTTCTCCTTCACTTTCTCCTCTTCCAGTTTCTTTCTCAGATGCTCCTTTTGCTTGCTTATGGGTTTTTTCACCAGCTCAGACTGGTGTTTTTGTCTCTGAGTCCTGGGAGCAAAGTTACTGTTATCAATGTTTTCAAAGTCCTTGGGGACTGAATTTTCATTATTGCTGTCCGTTCGTGTTTTCTCTTTCGGTCGGTGGGAAAAATAGCCATCCTGTAAATGGGGAAAAAATTACACTCTCTTACTAAAACAGTCACATCACAAGCATTGCCAGCATTTCATGCATGAAAACTTAAAATCAGTTACTATCCAACATACTGAAAATGACCAACATCATGTTAGGGTTCATAAAGGAAAATGGAGGCTGAGAAAGTCACCTGAGCTGCCAAAGGCAGCGCAGACAACCACACCATCACCCCCTCCGTCACTGAGCCTAAGCCCGATCTCTTTTTGGATGGAGCAGGGGTACACAGGTTTGTGAGCAGTAGGTAACTGGAGAATGGTCAAATAGAGGCACTTCTGTGGCCTACCTGAACCCCCCTGGGCTGCACCACTTCGTGGAGCAAGTTTCTGCGGACAGCAGCACAACGGGTGTCCCATAGGCCAGGCCGTCTGTCTGTGCGGCCTGCTGTGCCCGCAGGTGGAGGGAGGGGAGCCCTCCCCTCTGCTCAGCGCTGCTGAGGCCACACCTGCAGTCCTGTGTCCTGAGCTGTGTGGGTATCAGAGCCCGGCACAGGTTTCCAGAGAGGCTGTGGAGTCTCCTTAGAGATCTCCCAAAGCTGCCTGGACAAGGGGCTGGGCCCCCTGCTCAGGGTGGCCCTGCTGGGGCAGGGTTTGGACCAGACGGCCCTAAAGATGAGCTTGGAGCCAGGCAGGCCAACTGTATGGCTGTATAAATGCTAACCCTGGTGAAGGGAGGTGTGGGACAGCACAGGGGGTGCAGGCACCACGTCCTCCTCCAGCCGCAGCACAGCCTGAGGAAGGCTTAGGCCGAAGTGTGCCCTTCAGCAGCACTTCAGGCATGGGCAGCCTTCGCCACCCTTCATGCCGGCTTGAGCTGATCATATTCTCATGAGGATCAGATAGGCATGAAAGAAGTCCTCAGCAAAAGGGTTGAACTAGTTATAAGAATGTACGAAGAACAGTAAAACATTTGGCTTCTCCCAAACGCTGTTGAGACCCAGCTACGTGGCTCCCTTCAGACCTTTGCAAACCTCTCCTAGCTGGCACACAACCAACAAACTGAATGAATGTATTAACAGGAAAAAGATCGTAAAACAGGAAAGAAATAGGAGGACTATCCCAGGGATCCTAGAGAGAACATGGCAATCTGTTCTAGAAAAGATGTGAAAATCTAGACCAAGAAGCACTCATCTGTGTAAACGAATATAAAACAGGAGCCTGTCTGGTAGCCAGCAGCGGGTGAGCTGGAGCTGCTTGGCTCCAACCACAGCAACAAGTCCTCAGCTACCAGGGGACACCGTTTTAGACCTAAATATTTCCACTTAACTGAAGTGTTCAACAGCAGATGAAACAAAGGGGGAATTGTTACTAAAAAATCCGAAGGCAGGGTTACAAATATCGATAGACCTCTTCCTGTCCAGTTTTCTTCCCACTCCTGATAGACGAAATAGCCAAAGTTCAGCGGTTGCCAAATGACAGCATCAGCTAACGATGACTGATGGGAGTCATTCTTAGCACCTATGAGCCACATTTCATATCCCAAACATTTTACCAACATTACCTAATTGTTTCTCCCACCTCTTCTGTGAGGACACCTCTTCTGTGAGGAACCATTTACCAGTCAGATTCTACAGACAAAGGCGGCTGAGATAATGACTTATCCAAGGTCACGCAGTGAGCCAGTATCGCTTTGACCTCTGCAGCTCAGCAATGAGAAGTGTTTGGATAGTTTATTCTTTAAGATGTGTTTTTGTGAGTGACTGAAGTGATGCTCTCACCAAGAATATCTCAGCTTGTAAGTAGCTTTAGCTATCACATATGGAATGCAGAAACTTAAAAAAAATAAGACAAAATATTTTTATTTTGGAAAAAGTGCATCTTTCCAAAAAATGTATGTTTCTAATTCTTAAGGGCAAAAAGCACATGTAAAATCAAATTTTTTCTCTTTTTATAAAGCAGAGAAAGTGTGGTTTTCTTAATCTCAGTGAGAGAAAACAGAAACACACAAAAAAAGTTTCAAGATAGCACTTGATCCCATGAATGATCAAACAAAAAGAAAACTTTCTTATCCTATATCGCCAATATATCTTCAAAGAAAAAGACCCCTGAACCCAGCAGCAAACTGCAAATAGAGCAAGACAAATGTGAAGTTTATTAACATCGTTAAAACATCTCTACCAAGGTGCTGCTGAGTAATGGGCTGACACTTCAGATGTTTGATAGCTGTCAGGTTTCCTTTGTTGTTCAGCCAACTTGGAAACTTCGGGTTAGCGATGCCAGTGGTACATTTTGGCTTGCTTTCATTTAATGCACTTACAGCAACATCTCGCATTTGTATACGTGAAATAGCTCTGAAAATTTAACTGTTCTGTAGCTGTTGCTGGAACTCGCCTTTATCTCTCGTTGCATACTTAGATGCAAGATGCCCTGCACTGCAGCTCTGCTGTGGGCACAGCTCAAATTGCCAGCAGGCATGAAGATGCTGACAGGGCAGCAGCAGCAGCTCTGGACATGGCTGCACTGCGGTAGGGAGGGAGCCAGCAAACCCCAGCCCGTTTCAGGAAATGGCTGTTACTGTTCCCAGACCAAAACAGATCTTATCTTTGAGTTCAGTCTTGGGTTTAAGCCACCGTCAGAGAGCAAGTCTCTCTGTCTGGTGTGCACAGCCACGTCGACATGGGGAGCAGCCCCTTCTTGCGTGGGTGACTGCTAATGTCTTTCACATTTTGGAAATTGGTTGAATGATTAAGATATTTCTCATATATGTATATACACACACATACAGCTATATGCCTCACGGAACTTACACAGACTGCAAAGAACCAGAGCAAACACTCTGATTCTTCTTTAACACATATATGGGATCCCTTTTTGAGGGCAGCAAGCTGTACCCAGCCTGCAGTGAGCTAGGAACCTGGGGCTGTGGATACCTGGATGGATAAATGTGAATGACTAAATGAGACATGAGAAGGTTGAGTTCACTGCATGGATGGCAAGAGACCAGGTCACCCTGATATCCACACGAGGCTGCAGGATCAGCTGGCCAGGTCCTGGTGATGGAGCAGTGCCCCTGTGAGGCTGAAGTCCACGCCTGGCCAGCTCGCACGGTGTGGGGCTGGGTACAGCTTGCTGCTCCTCCTTTCTAGCCATCAGCACACTCAAGGCCACCCACTCTGAATCTACAAACTAATAACATTTACTTCATACTTATGAAACAGCCATATAGATAGCATCCTGATGGCAACAGCTAATTGAGTGCACAAAAGTGTGAAAGTAAACAGCAGGCTCTTTCCTGGCTTCCTTTTTTTTTTTTGTTCCCCTTGGTTAGATGAAGCTTAAATACAAGAGGCATCCTAAGTGCTATTAATTCCATTAATAAAAATTTTATGCCCCAAACGCAGCCTGAGCTATTCTTTGTAAGTAGTCCTTAAACTTCAACAAGTTGCATATGTGTAATGTGAAGGAAAATGAAAAAGCAAATGAGAACTTTATGTGTTGAGTTTCAATGACAGCAGTGTGCAAGAGCTACAGGGACACGGCTCTGCAGTAATGGAAGTGCCCTTGTGGTTAGTTTTCCTTGGTAATACAGTTTAAAGCACTTTCCGTCTGTAACCGGAGCATTCCGGCATGCAGCAAGTCAGGGCCAAAATACCTGGCTACAGCGATGGGAAAACGTCTGTCTTCTTCATCAGCCTCTTTCCAATGTCTCTAAAGGCGATGCTGTGATAGGATATTTCTGTCCATCATGGCAACTCTCCCTCTCTCAGCCTGACTCTTGCTAAATGATTTTCCTCCCTGAGCTAAAAAAAGTAAATAAAAATCCTAATCTGTACGGCAAGTGGCATGTTGATAAAGGAGAAAGGAGAGCAGACTTCCGCTGTTGTTTAGTTTTAGCAATAAGTCTTCTAATGCCCACGGGAGAAACGGGTGTGAAATTCATCCACTGGTAGGGGCCTTTCAGCCCCGACCTGATGACCCATCCAGAACTCTCTGTAGCATGAAAAAGCCTCGAAGGATGAGGTGTGGGGCCATTCCTGTTACAAATAGCATCTGACATGATAGGAGCGGTAAAAAGCTGTGATGAAACCTCAGGAGAAAAAAAGCAAAGCAAACAGAGGATTTACTGGCGTACGGTTCACCACTTTAAACTCTTCTCCCCCTTCAAGTGCTTTCCTCCCCTCTGGGAAACGCTCTTCCAACTTTACACGCTGGAATTTGAGAAGACAAATGTATCATAAATGCTTCAAAGGCAGACACAAAACTGAGCTGGGCTTTACCCGCTCCCTGCCTGGGGGCACAGAGGAGACCACAAAAGCTCACTGCAGACAGGAGGAGCCAGGGCTAAAAATACAGCCCAGTCTGCAGAGCAACTGTGCCAACCAGGAGCTGTATGTATGTACACATATATATTTATATATATACACAGTGTATATATACACACTGACAGATGAAAGGGCATGTAACAAATGCCACAGTTGGACACAGATTCCAGCCTCACACACGCCCAGGGCTCCCACACCTGCTGACGCAGATATTAAATGCCACCAAGCCAGAAATCCCCATTCCCTTAACGCTGCATTTCTTTCTCACAGCTTTCACCAAGCCAGGCACGATTTGTACAGCGTAATGGTTTCAAGATAGGATCCATACGTGACAGCAGGATGCACGTGGTTTGCAGGGCAGGGGAATCAAAGCCCAATGCTCAGAGCTTGAGAGCCTGAGAGAGCAGCAGCTGCTGACAATGAACTGTGTTCGTCTGCAAAGTCTGGGGGCACAAGCAAAAGCAGCACATCTGGGGTTAAGCTGGTTACAGGAAGATGGGCTTAACTTGCTCTGCAATATTTATTTTACAGTGCTGGATTCATTGCAGCCTTGATGTGCCATGGATGTCTAAGATACTCGAGTGAGGACAAACCAGGCGCTGCACCATGGCACTGAGGCAGTACCGCGGGACGTACGTCAGTGGGTTTGCTGTTTGAAGTCATCCAACTTTTGTCTAGCTTTCATTAGCTAGATACCTTCAATACCTTCTCATCGATCTGTGCTTGCAAACTACATTGAATACACTGAAAAAAAAATGGAAAATTGTACCAGGAGCAAATCAGAAGAAGAGAGCCTATTAATACAGCCTGTACGTATCCACAGACAAAGATCAAAGCCGTTTTTCAAGCCAACACCTAACAATGCTATATTTTTTGTCGTAGCACAAACCTAATCTCATTCGCAGAATGCTCAGAAAAGATTTTATGAAAATCACCTTTTTGGTTGTTGTAAGGAGTAATTTCCCGGTACAGCCACTGATCAAAATAGGCTCTACCCAACACCACCTCATTCAGAGGGCTCCCCTACAATAATCACCGAGCATTACAGGTTTCAAACACAACGCGTGCCGCCCAAGAGCCTAGGTATTTGACCTGCGTTTCCATTACCCTCCTGGCAAAACACTCCCTTGCTGGCTGATCCCACCAGCGCTCCACCGGCAGCCTGGGAGCACCACGGCTTCCCGTCAGGGACGTTTACTTCTGGCAGGGCCTTGTGTTTGTAGCTCAGTCAAGAAATGCCCCACTCCTGATGCCAGTGAAAGCCATTCTGCTGTTGTGGAGGAGCACAGGAACAGGTCAAAGTATTCCTCCTCCCCATTCTAAAAGCCAATTCTGTTTATAGCTTTTATAAAGAAACCTTTGGAGGGCTCTCCTCGCTTTGCAGAACTGTATTTCAAAGCTCCCGTGTGACACTGCGGATGTCTGTCAGCTAACACAGGCCTGAGAGAAGGATTTCCACAAACAGTCTGAGCTATATCTGGCCCTCAGAAGCTGCGTGGGGAGGCGAACTGCCGAGTGCTCCACGGCGGGAGCATCCATCCTGGCAGGCAGGGCTTTAATGACACCGGGGCCTCCTCTGTGTGTGCGCAGGCCGCGACTCAGCAATAACAAGGGAACGCTCCCAAACTGGGAAGGAACACTCTGTACCCCGGAGTGAGCATGAGATCACCACCAATTACATGCTGATTGCTACTGATGCTAAAAATAACAATTTAACATTAATGAAAAAATAATGTTTTAAGCTCGGAGCCATTGCATGTAGCGAGAGTCTGAATTCTGCTCCAAACCCTGCTCAGGCTTTAATTCACCCAACCCCATCCCGAGTGTGTTTTATTAAGGTATCTATCACACAAAATGTATGCTCTTTGGCATATTAGCCACTATTTCTTTGGCGACTGAGGGTCTGAGGCTCAGGTACTGTGAGCTTGATTAGGTTTGAGGTCCCATCTGCCCCAGGTCGCTGCGGAGGCAGGGACGCAGAGCCTTGGCGATCCGTCGGGAAGGCCTCAACGGACTGACGCCGTTCCCTCAGACCACACAGCAGCCAGCCCTCACCTCACCTGGGGCAAACACAGAGAATCCAAGCCATCTCTAACAATGACAGGACTTTAACAACAGCCTGTTAACCTCAAAGGCTCTGTGGATGCAACAGGCAGTACCTCCGGCTGCTGCCTCTCTCTGCACTGTTTGAACCTGCATCTGTTCTACACTTTCGTGTCCCAGTCAAGCACATCTGAACATAACTGTGCGTTTGGGTTTGCTCAGCTTAGAAAATCTAGGTCTCACAAAACCTTTCAGTAACACTTCTATAACCCGTGTGCTGCAAGAGAAGTGAAAGGCTGGGGCTGCAATATTGACGGAGAGAAAAGTGCCGTGAGCCAGCAGCTCGCTTTGGGGTGTCCCGCTGTCCGCCTGGAACGTTACCGAGCCTTTAGGAATCAACTCACGCAGTTCCCAACTGACCCTGGACGGGGTGCCTCCGCCAACAGCCAGCACCAGACGCTGTGAATGTTAATTTTGGCAGTGTGCAAAAAGCCAACACTAGAGCAACTTCAAATCTGCTTTCAAAGCGATAACCTAATGTGCAGACAAGTCAGCAGCCACAGGGACATCAGAGCTCTGCAGGCAGCGAGGGCAGGCAGCCCTTGTGCGTTTGAGGGCTCTGACCCGAAATACTGAACCCAACACAAAGAGTGCACAGCGGGCAGTTCAACGCTGTGCAGAGCATCTCCTCCCGACAGAAAGAATATGCTCCCTTCACAGGTGAAGTTATCCACCCTGCGATTCCTGTTATCAAGGAAGTCCTACAGGCAACATGCAGACGGATGGGCCATGTGCAAGCAAGCCCTGAGTGGCGAATGCTCACAGTTTTGCTTTATCTGGCACAACTGGTTTTCTCTCCAGGATGCATAAATTGCTGTCTTTTTTTTTTTTTTTTTTTGTATTGAGAGTATATTCTCATCCTCTTGCCCTCGGAAAAGCACAGTACCTTCAACCTTCAAGCCACGACCAGGCCAACCAGAAACACGTATATGCCACAACATAGCCACAAACCATCCCCTAAATACAAAGCACTGGGCGTGCTGGCCTCGAGGGCAAGGTATAAAAACTCCACACTATAGAAAACTGCCTTTTTTTTTTTTTTTTTTTAGGTAACAAAATACATCAAAACGTACATGTGAGCATATGTGTGCAGTGGGCAGTCATGCAGGCATCCATGAAGAAAGGAGTGCCCAGAGCTGGTGCAGACACCTGGCACTGCCAGGGCGAGCAGCTTCAAACAAACCTCAGGTATCAAAGCCCGGTGGCAACCTGGTCAGCTTGTACAGGGCCATCTATTTTGCCTGTCTTCAGGCCAAGAAGGATTTAAAGAGCACTACATAATGAAGATAATTAAAACAAATCTCCTCTTTGTTCGGTATTAATTACAGCTCTGTGACATATTATTTTGTAATGCTAATTGTTCAATGATGATACCTTCCAATTGCCAGGGAAGTCAGTGGATGGCATCTCTACAAGCAAGGGCTGCTCCTGGACTAGATCCTTCCCTTTGTGCTCTGGCCTTTGCACACTTGAGGGATGTTTGTCAAACTCAAAACCTTTCCCCCCAGCTCAACTACAAACATTACACTAGAGTCTTCAGAAAAGAGAAGAAATTATCAATGCCCCTCATGTTGGCTCTAAAGTCCTACTCCATCTCTTTCTTGAGATGTCCCAGTTTGGGGTCTGAATTGTGACCGGCTCCTTGCTCCAAACAAGCCCTGGAAGTGCCCAGAGAAGCTGAACCTGAGCCCTCTCTAGACCAGACAGCCCAAAGCCACAGGTCTGAGACCCTGCTAACACTGCATCAAGACAAATCATCCCAAAGCTTCTTCAGACAACTTCTGCCACAGGCTGCCAAAAACAAGGAGCACAATGAGCTCCCGTAGCTAATTCTTGAGGTAGTTCCCTTTTCTGTTAGAATCCAAGAAAAAAAAAAAACATCTTCTCCATCACTGTAAAGTAAGACTGACAGTGCATTTATCTGCAGTCATCCCAGCTCTTCTGCTAGATGCATACAGAAAGATAGTCACCAGAAGAATGACAGTAAATAATAATTAAAAATAAATAAATTAAGTCACACCAAGGAATTTCTGAGACTATGCATGATGACAGGTATCATTGCCTCTGCTCAACATCACGGATTTCAGCATCCTTCAGACACTAATTTCAAAGGCTCAGAAGGCCACTGGGCGAAGGGAGGTGATTTCCCAGGTAGGGCAGGGCTCATCCTGCTGTTATCTCTCCTGTCACGGCCGTGGGTTTCACACTACAAAACGTATCACATCCATGCGCTTCTCACCACAAACCAGGCTCTCCTCTGCCTGAAATCCTCGTGCAGCAAGAGGAGGGCAGATGTGCTGCCACTCCATCAAAATGGACATGAAATCAAGAACTTTTGTCGAGGACGTGGCTAATATGCCAGGAGACCCTTGAAAAACTGGTGCTTTTGGCAGGTTTGGACAAGAGCACAGCCAGAGAGAGCAGATGGAGAAAAGACAGCAGATGTTAAAGTAGTTAGCTTTGTCCATATGTTTTCCCATTTTGCTATAATAAGTACATTGTACTTTAATTGTCAGGGGCTGAAGACTTGTGAGAAACATTCTGTGAGGAACCTGTGAAGTTACTTCATGCCTGACATTACAGAGGGAGGTACAAAAGGTGAAAACAAATGTATTGATTTTGATCTTGAAAGCTGCTCAAGATGAAAGATGTAATTGTATCAAATACGGTCCTCTCTGCTGTGTAAAAAGATCACGAGAAAAAGCGATCATTTGGGTTTAAGGCGGAATTCTGATACTTGGAAAAGCACCAGTCCTTCAGGATGCAGTGCCAACAAACACTCGCAGGCCCTGCCTGGCCAAGACTACGTCGTTAGCCTGGTGTTTAGGGCTGCAGGGTGCCGGGTGGGCCACCAGTCAGCACAAAGCCACGTGGAGACCCTGCCCTGGGACATCTGCAACAGATTGGAGGATTATCGATCCCCTCCTTTCCAAAATGTTACCATTGATATATAGATTGTTTTAAAATAAACTTTCACAGCGTGTTCCAAAACATTAGAAACAACGTGGTAAAAAAGCCATAAATATCAAAAGCTTTTTTTTTTTTTTTTTTTTTTCCTTTTTGGACACATACTATTTTTACAACATGGAAAAACATTCTATTTTGAAATAGAATAGAAATGGCTTCAAAAACTCTGGCTGCTTTCCTCAAAACGGTCTTTCTGTTTCTCGCTAACATGTGACTAACTTTCAGAATGATTTAGATTAAGGATTAAAACATACAGCATCCCTCAAGAGACAAAACAGATTTTCACATTTCCTCCAGCCTAGCACTGTAACCGAACGAGCAGCCATTCTGTATTAACAGTAATTTCATACGTTCAGCCAGTTATTAAAAATTCCAGAATACTACTAGAGGGACCCGTGAAAGCAAATATCCACAGTATTTTAAAAATTGACAATTTTCTTTTCTGCTAATTCAAGCTTTTTAGGGAAATTTGTACTTACACATAAGGACTGGAAGACACCAGAGACTCGTCACATTTTATTCAATCTGTAAGAGGACTTGATTTATAGCCAGGAGCTGCCCCCAATTTACAAATGTTGTTCCCTTTCAGATGACGCTTGATCTCATTAACAGACTCCAGACCCACGCATGCAGCTCTTCCCTTGGCAAGGGTCCCTTCCAGTCAAATTTGCCAATGCTAACATCAACACTGAGACAGTGCAGCCTTTTTTTGAGTGTCTGTATATAGTTATGCATACATATATACGCACGTATGTATCTGTACACATTTCAGTAGCTTCTACCTCTTCTCCGCAGCGCGTTTCAGCTGTGCCTCGGTGCAGGCGATGGCACGACACGCCGCTCCCTTCCCAGGCCAGCAAGCCCTCCGCAGCCGCTCCTGCTGAGCAGCTGTCCCGGAACATTTACTGGCATTTTCAAGCCTCCTGGCCTCATTTCAGCTCAACCACATCTTTGAACAGAATTCACCACAAAACTAGGAAAGAGATGAGGCCTGACAGTGCAAAATGTGGTTTTTGAGGAAGCTCAGGAAAACCCTGGAGGCTTACTTGTCTTTTTTTTTTTTTTTTTTCCCCTACAGCTTCTTCCCAAGGGAAGGCGGGTCGTATAATCCTCCCAAAGCAGAGTTCAGACATGAAGGAGCTTACAGAGAAGTCAGCACTTTCTCAAGGGAAAGGTAATTTAAATGACTTTTCATAGCAGCGTCTATTATTTTGTGGTCCTTGAGCAGGACCTCAAACAGCCCTTGAAAAAACCTGTAGTTCTGGAGAGCAAAAAAGCGATGGATACTCACACCTCAAAACTTTTCAAGGGGAGCTCCTGGCTCCTGCCGGAGAAGGCCTGGCCCTGGAGATGGCCCTGGGCTGGGCCTTGCCTCATGGTGCGAGGAGCTGGGCATGTGGTGATTTCTCCTGAGGGTTATCTAGGTGGTATTTTCTCCTGAGGGTTATCCTGATACCGAAATGGAAATGGGATGCTCCACGTTTTTAATTATCGGCAAATTGCACTGCTTAATTATCCAACAAGAGCGCCCCAGAGAGATCATCCTATACAAATACAGAACGCAAAATGTTTACAGGATTAGCGCTCAGGCATTTGAATGCCTGCAGACGAGAGCCACACTGCACACCCACTGCCAGCCAACCTGCTCATCACTTCCCCAACTCACCAACACGTTTCTCCCTACCTTCCCCTCTCAGTGACCCATCCCATAACAAATAACACGGCTGTTTGAACTGAATTCCTTTGCTTTTATGTCTTTCAGCCAAAATTCTGCCAATATACACTTTATATCTTTCAGAGGAGTAGTAAACACTTGAAATTGCTTCCTGGTGACTTGTTATTAACTAGATTCCAACTAAATTCATCTGGAGAACTATTCCAACTCACATCTAAACAATCTTGAGCAGCCCAGGGTGAACTGCTGAGATACACAATTGGATTTCTGGCAGCTATGGAAATTAAACATAATTAAAATATAGATGGTAGAAACCAAAGACCCCCTTACAAATGAAAACACCCTTGTAAAATACGGTCAGTTTAGCACAAACATATTCAGCCTTAATTAGGTAGAAAATCTATTTAGATAAATACAATGCAAAGAATAGTAATGAACTTCAGGATTACATTTTGTTACTTGGAGGGAAAAAACAACACAAATAAATGGGAAGTAATTGGAGCTTATTTAATAGTCTCAGTCTAAGAGCTTGAACAACTATAATCATTAAAGACCCTGCAGTGATCTTCTACTGATAAATGTTGTTAAATCAGAATTACAATACGACAAGCAAGAAAGGCAAAGCCTATTAATACGAACAGCACTAAAAGAAACAGATTCATTTCAAGCTTTTTTCACCTGCCCAGTATCACAAGATGTCTTTGAACCAAACGTTAAGGAATGAAAGGTCTCCACATTTCCTCTCATTTTGAACGAGACTGAAGTACAAACACTTCAATAAGCACGCTGACTGCAGGGTGGCTGCGGGTGAGCAATGGCTATCCAGTACTGGATACGTGTCAAAACCAAACTTGGCATTTACCGGCCAAAAGGAGCAAGTAGATCCTTTCGTGCAAGCCTCAAGCCAACTGCTCCTGGACCCTAAGGACTGAACTGGAAGGATGGATGTTTTCAACACCTTCTCATAGTACAGATCTGGTAAATTTGGCACCACTTCTTGCTGGTGAAAGAAACTCTTCTACTGTTTAATTTCCACCCATGGAAGGCAGCTTGTTTCTAACCATCTTTTCTCTTTCTCGTCCCTTCCCCTGAACAAAAAGGCATGCCGGGGTAGAACAACTGTCCTCCTTCTCCAAGGACTGCTTCAAAGTCCCTTTCCCTGTAAACTATTCTAGATCTGCCCCCAAATCTTCTACGCCTCTCCATCTTTGTCATTCCTGCTCTGCTGGGGAAGTGATGGATGTGCTCAGGCCAGGCACACTTCACCAACAGCCTACCCACTGGCAACCGCAAAAGTCTGCCTCCCATCACAGCTGCCTGTGGTCTGGATTTAATAGCCAAATTTTCCGCCCATGTAAACTGGCATGATTTCTGTAGGCAGATGGATGTGAGCCAACCAGTGCTAGATGACTTAAACGGAATTAGATTCAAGCCCCCATTAAATCGAAGGCTCGGGTGCTAACGTTAACTCTGAAGGCTGTCCTGTCCTTGTGGCCACAGGTCAGACTGCCAGGCCTGTCAGGAAAAGGGCAGGTTGGCCGTTTTCCTTCACAGCCTGTTCCTTCACAGCACGTCCTGCAGCCTCCCACTCAGAGCTCTGTCAGAAGCAAGGAACCATGCCACGCTCAGGCACCGACCACCTCCTAGCACAGACACATTCCTCACTGACAGAACTGGATGAGCAGCACAGCGCAATATTGACTTAGCTAGTTGCTAGCCATAGCCTATGAACGCAGAAAACGCAAATCACAATACACCCCCTTGTTTTAACTAACATTACTGTGTTAGTGCATCATAAAAATGCTTCCTTCTAAGGGCAACCACGTGCCCTGCAACTACAACAAAGGTTTATTTGCAATCTGCAGTTCATCATGTGAATAAACTTTACCCCAGAGACACAAAGGAAGTATCTCAGCTTCTCCTGAAAGCACGGGGAAGCTCAGCCCGTAAGAACGCTTCTGTGCTCCTGGAGGCCGCACTGTTCAGTAGCTTCTCACACGCCAGAAACATGCGGTGCCGTACCTCGCCACGTGGCTACGAGCACTGCATCCACACATACAGCAGTGTGTTTTTACAAATACCTGCCCTTCTATCTCCTCACCTGTGGAAACTGCCATTCCCAACTATTCAGAGAACCAAAGCTCTGGTTTGGATGTCCACCATGAAAGCCTGCCCCATGCCCGCTGCAAACAACTGGCATCCCTGAGAACTTGCTCCGGAATATCCCCTTACTCTCCCTGCGATCTGCTTCCCATTGAGAAAACAGTAACTGCTAACAAAATGTTTGATCAAAGCAGCAGCTTTGGGCTTTATGATAAAGTCATCTGCTCATTCATCCAGCAGAGCGTGTGAGGCTTCACTCTCTGTCCTCTGAGCCCTCATCCATGAGCAAGACGTTGGAAATTATGAAAGCAGCTTCAGAGTGAGCAAGCTCCTGCTTGTATACCTACAGGTTCATTGGATCAGCCTCTTCTCAATTAGCCCAGATTTCATTTGGAGGAAAAAGAATAAAATAATTTACTACTACACCTAACAAGCAATGAAAAGTGAAAAGCAGGCCTTGTCCATCACAAATTTCTCATTTGTGTCTTCCTCCTATGCTCCCATTCTAAAGTACCAAAATAATGTAAATTGAGTCTGATAGCTTTAAATTTGAGTCTACAAAGTAGTTATTATGCAAATTTTTATCAGATTTACCTGGGATTTTGATCGGTCATCTACATGATCAGCACTAGTCCAAAACAAGCTCAGAGTGGCAATATAATGCCACCAGTAGGTGACAGTGCCATTATTTCTGTTTAAATGGAATTAAATGGGTACGGGAAATTGCAAGATGAAGTTATGACCTTCGGCTATCCAACCAGCCACTCTTTTCAGTCAATTGGATTTTCTTCCTGATTTTGCAGCATTCATCAACTCCCAACAGCCACTGTGATAGCGGTGAAAAGCAAAAACATCTTTCATTCAGAACCGTGCTTACAGGGAGGAGCTGTTAGTGACTGACACGTTCAGTGGTGCTTTCTCTCTTGTGGCCAAAGGGAATCTGAACCACGGGTTCCCCTCTGGTTTTGTATTTCAAGTCTGGTGTGCAAGACAGGACTTAGTCTTTTACACATAGGAGAGTTTTCCTTTACAGGTATATTTAATTATCTACA
This sequence comes from Nettapus auritus, assembly GCA_011076525.1. NCBI lineage: Eukaryota > Metazoa > Chordata > Aves > Anseriformes > Anatidae > Nettapus > Nettapus auritus. The sequence continues at coordinate 9,058,661 of CM021778.1, forward strand.
ACGACCTTGATGTACGTGCTCCTGTAATAAATCTTTTAAAAATAAACTTTGTTCTGAAAATTTCTTGACTGCCGGTACACAGCTTCATTTGCATGGAGAGCGCAATGATGTACCTAACACGGTCTGTGCTATTTTCCAAAACAAGTATTTCCCACTAGTATTTTTACTACGCCAACCAATATCAAAGTGACACCTGACAAGTGTAATGCTGTACATGTTTACCAACAGAATAATAGTGCTCCAGCAAAGCAATCTTTTCAGAGGCTTGAAATAAACAAAATCTCTCTCAAATCTTACTTAGGATGCAAAAACCACAAATATGAGGGCACTGTCAGAAATCTTCCTAATGGAACTATCGCTATTACAGATTTGAAGCTAACAGTTTCTAGTCCACGTTTTTAAGGATGGATATATCAACAGCTCCACACGAAGCACTGCCTGTGACACACACGTATCACGTGCCTTTTGTGATGGGTGCAGATAAAGCACTGCCAGCTTGCAGTGGCCATTTACTTGCTTTTTTCCCTACATCCGAGGAAAATGACTAATATTAGCCTATTTTGTCTGCTTACCCATTACATCTCAGTCACATCATGCCACTATGAGAGAAGCAGCAAATTCAGCAGGTTTCTGCTGCAGGCAGCAGGTCGCTTCCCATCAAAGTGGCCTGGAAAAGCCCCTTGTATTGGCAAGTTGCTCAGATTTCCCTTCCTAACCTCTGGGGACAAGCTCCGACCCCAGAGCATCCTCACTGCACCCACTCACAGCTCCACCAAGTCACTGCTGCTGGAGTAAAAAGAGGCAAGAAAGAAGAGCGCCAGGCTCCCTAAATTCTCCCCTTTGCCTTCCCACCTCCCCTGGCCATCGTCCCCGCACCAGGCAGGATGGCACAGAAGCATTTACTCAGGCCTGCGCTGCCCGGAATACCAATGCAGCCCAGCAATGAGCTAAAGAGCAAACAGGAAGGAGGAAAAAGCCCTCTGCCACTAAAGAAACAAATAGCCGGAGATGAGCTCTCCCAGCAGGTACCACATTGCAATTCTGAGCGCGGCCGTATCGGGACCAGCTCTGGTGACAGAAAAGGCTCCTCGAGGAAAACAAGCTCCAGGTTCTTACTGCTTATAAAGGCGAGGCCACTTCTTGTTGTCAGCAGATCTGAAATTGTTGCCCTTTATTATTCTTTATTAGCATCAAATTATGTTAGCCAAGCGGATGTGAAGAAATCTGATCCAAGCAGAAGCCTGCTGTAAATACTGATGTGAAGAGATGCATTCTGCATGCGATAAAGGCTGAGAATGAGCTGTCGTTTTTACTTAGTTTAACTCCTGCACTGTCCTTTGTAATAGCAAAAGCCTTTATCACGAAGAAACAATGTTAGCCTCTGTCTATGGCCCAGATTCTCATTTTATGCTCAAAATAATTTTATGCCCTCCAAAAGCAAGGACTTTGAAAGCCTGTGAAAATCTGCATAGGCTATTACTGGCTCTCAGAATTGCTCAAGAGAAATTCAAAAAGAGCAGACAGAGGAATCTATTAGGCAACGTTTTCTCTTGGCATTGAAATCTCTAAGCTAATGAATGCTTTGGAAAAAGCAACAAGATTACTATCATTCTTAATTCTTCGACCAAATGATGAGCTGGGCAGCTTCCAGTAAACAAGTGGTTTGTGATAATTTTATACAAGCAATTAAAGTAAGTGGAGAGTCACTTGAATTATTTTTTCCTTCCCTGTTTGTGAATAAATGTGTGCTACTTTGCCAAAATTCCCCCACAGACACAGAAAATTGCAGCAGAGCAGCCAGGAGTAGAAGTCGAGAAAACCCCTGCTCATCTTATCTGCCATCAGCTGCCACGAGAGGGGACGACAATCACAGCGTTGCACAACAGCTGGAACTACAAACTCCTCCGCTCCGTACAGTCAGCAAGACTGTTCCTGTACCTAAGTGTGTTGGTTTAGTTAGTTTTATAGACCGAGGTGAAATGCTGACGGTCCCCACCCAGAAACCAATACAAAGGAGAAAGTCAGCTGCATGGTGCTTGGCCACAGTCGTACTTGGAAAATACAAAATAGCCTCTGGTGGCAGGTACTGAGCACAAACCTGTATCATAAAGCCACAACCACAGCCTCCAGCAGCCACAGTCATGTCTCCCACATGGAGCACACAGCCTGATTCTCTGTCGGCCACGCCACGCTCCCATGGGTGACCCTGCAATGTCATTCAGCCCCTGGCCATTCAAAGATGCCACTGGGGACCTGGGGACTGTTTTTTAAAACACAACCAGTAATTGGTAAAACAGTTGTTCATTATTCTTTTTTTTTTTTTTTTTAAAAAAAAAAAAAAAAAAAAGCTGGAATATTCTGTATCACCGACAAAAATGCACAGGCAGAATACAAAGATGTGAGTTAAGTATGTGTTTTTAACTGTATTGAGCAACCGGACTGCTTGCTATGCTAGCTATGCGATGCAGTATCTGTATTTCGATGCAATCTCCTAGAAGAAACCAGTACATTTTATACCATACTGCCAGGTATTTGAAAAGGGGTTTGGGGAACTGGCTGGCACAGAAATTTCTGAACCTGACTGCCAGGTCTCCCTCTCCTTCCAGCTTCCCAAATTCCTCTTGCCTTGTAATCCGCCAAATACTTATCTAATTGAAAGAAAACCTTTAAGAAGAAACCTTTAGGAAGAAGACCTTTACGGCTAAGAACCTCCAACATCCCTTTTTCTTTCCCTGGGCAAGACACTGGGCTTGTGGATTGATGTTAGACCTGTGTGTGTGTGAAGGCAACATCCCAGAGGGCCAGGGAAGAGAGACAATTCAGTACGGAGCACCTCCCGGGAACATGGGATCCACCAGGAGGAAAGGTCTCCCACAGGCACATCAGTGGCAGGAACGAGGCAGCACTAGCAGTGCAGCAGCTGGTGCCTGATGACTTGGAAGCAGGCATGACAAAAGCAGAAAAATGATTTATTTCTGCTGCTCTTCTAGGCATTTGGGGAGGCAGAGGGGGAGAATGGTGAAATGAAGAGTTTCCAACCCCAGAAAAAAAAATAACATGCATCAAGTCAGATGAAAACTGCATCAGTCTGAGCAAGAAAACGGTTACCCACTACAGATACATATATACACACACATGCATATGTGGGCAGAACCAAACGTGCAAACTGTAAGACAATTACCTGACGTGAAAAAATAAGCTGACAAGTATTTGCAGGAAATAATTTAACACCAGTACTCCTCACCGTAAGTCTGGCATTCACAAAATGCAAAAGAAAAAAAAGCCTTTAAGAAACAGTATTTAATTACTCAAGGATTGTTTTAATTGCTATTGCAAAGCAGTAGCTTTTAATTACAGATCATATTAATACAAACATGATCTGATCATGATCATTAGGAGTTACTGTAGTGCTCTTGTTCACCAACACAGCGTCTTTGTATTTAAAGTAAAATTATGTCATTAAAAAGCCACAGGAACTTCATCACTAATGTGTGGGTAGTGTAATCTTAATTTCCTCCTGCAGATATTGAACTGAGACCAATCATGCAAGATTTTCCATTATGTAAAACAACTGTCACTTTTCATTACACAGAATATGAAGCAAAAGGAACGCTGAAATAACAAGGCTGCAACAACAGTTTTCCAGATTTAGAAAATCCCTTGGCACGCTTTGTCTAGGAGCACGTTTTTCAATGCCTACGTTTTCCCAGGAGCTCTGAAAACAGGTGTAATGTTCCTTCATTTGAGTTCAATTTGAGGTCAGCAAATAAGACAACAATAGACTAATTCATTTATCCTTCATGCTGATGATGGTACAATCTCAAGTGTCTGGGGGATTTTTTTTTTTATTAATTTAAGAAAAAACTGACTGAAGATCACTGCAATTGCCAGAGGCTAAAGATTTTAGCCCTTGATAATAAAACAAAAAAGGTCAAGCAGATTTAATGGCAAACTGTGTAAAACCAAAAGTAATGCCTGATTCAGAAAGAGAAAAAGAACTTCAATAACAACTCATATCAAACAAGTGCAGACTGACATCAACACCCAAGGACGTGAAAGAAGACGGTCAGCTTGCAGAAATGTTGAATGTGGGGCTCAGCCCTCCAAGATCCTGTGCATTTTATGAAACCAGGCAAGAAGGAAGGAAAATATAAAGCAAACAGCTTTATGAAACATAATGAATGTAAAAATATCTAGGTAACTAAAGTTTAAATACATTCATCAGAATGTACATGGTATATAAACAATGAGAAAGGATGAGGAGTTTCATAAACACACTTAAAATTATTCCCCAGAATACCTGGACAGTTGAAAGAAACAAACCTTGGATTAAGCCTATTTAACACTTAGTTATCCCTCAGCTTCCTTAAGACTGTAATTTCTGACCCAATCTTGAACCTTGCTGTTTGGCATCCCTCCTGTCAGATGCCATCTACGCAGATACAATGCCCTTTGTGTGTTTTCCTTTTAATCTTGTCACATCTCTCAGCTTCTGCTTTGGTGTTCAATAGTTCACCTTTTGTCTGATTGCTGCTCTTGCTCAGGTTCCAACCTTTGCAGATCTGAGGACCTGTCAGACAAGGAACAAAAGACTCTTCTAAATAGATAAGGGAACATAAAAATAGCCACGGGTCAGATTCTGCTTGCCATTACGACAGCAGAGGGATCGTGCGAAGTGCTGTCAAGATGAGTCAGGCTTCATCTGCTGGCTCTCTGGTGAAAGCAGACAACATCTCCAAAACTTTTCAGCCTTAAAGAGGTAGCACGGCTCTGGGTGAGGACCAGAAGGCCAAAGCAAAGGGCAAGGGCGCTGTGTGCACTGACCTGAAGTTGCCTCGAGCACTGCTGGACCCGGGGGACCTGTATCAACACGATGCCAGCACGACCCAGGAGCCCTGCATGATTTCACACTTTTGCTTGAACAAAACCATCCACAGACACACTGGGATCTTAAAAGCCACCAGTATTCTCCAGTTCTCTGTCAACAATCAAAGCACTCAGGCAAATCTTCTAGAATGTTCCCTAAGAAACCTCCAGCTCACAGTCTTCTTTCTCAGAGGCCCAACACGTTAGCATCAAGACTTTGCTTTCTTCTCCTGTACTTCCAAAGTTCTCGATAAAGCAACATTTTCCCAGTAAGTTTGGTAGTTTGGCTTAGATCTAAAGGCTTATTAGTCAAGCAGAGAGATTTGAGCATTAATGGAAACGCAGCTCTGACACCTCCAGCACTTAACTCCCCAGAACAGTAAGGTGACCACAGTGGTGGAAACAAGTGCCGGAGCAGGCTGCAAGACTGCACCAGGTTAAAATGAGGGTGGGATTCTTTGCCTTGCTGAGGGCTCCTGCGGCTTTCCAAACACAGTTTGCTCACCATCCAGCTGTGGGCATACGAAGTGAATTTGCCGGCAGCATCGCTCCGCAGGACCTGAAGAGCAGGTGAACTACTGCAGCCATGATGGCGCTGGAAGGCAAGGGAAAGGCCAAGTGTCCTAAAGCAGTGTCTTGCATGCCATAGTGCTGCAAAGCCACCTAACCACGGTAATAAGGGATCTGCCAGATCTAGCACACATTCAGTACCCTCACAGCAGAACAGATCCTTACTAGAGCGGTTTGCAATATTCAAAGAAACGCTTTTTTATTCCCCACGACAAGGAAAATGCTTTGGGGTTATGTTCCTAGCATAACTAATAACTCTTCATAATAATGGCATCTGCTGTTTTGATGCATTTACACTTTGCATATAATTTAACTACTACACATTTCTTGATTTTATGAGTATCAGCAGCCTTATGTATCAAACAACTTTTTAAAACAAAGCTGGAGAAAAGCCTGTTTGTCTTCAGTGCAAACTCTTATTTGCAACCTCTCCTATGAAGGACCAGGTGAACAACAAAAAAAGCACAGGAGTGGGTGGAAGGAAAAAAACCTTTGTTAGGCATCCTCTTTGTTGATCCAGTTAAAGGAAGTTGGATCTTCAAATACTAGTTAAAATGTAAAATATACATATATACACCCAATGTATTCTGTTTCGTAACGGCAACAGATAAAGCTGCTGACGTGGCACTTCCCCGGTGTTTGCACACAGTGACTAAGGATTACAGGGTTCGTGAATGGAAGCTTTTTATATCCTAGTGAAATTTCAGGTGCTAAGAGGCAGAGAGGCAATTCCTGCCTGTTATTCAGCAAAGGTTAGGGAACAAAGGAAAAATCACCACATTGCTTCATCTCATCCATTCACACAATGCGCGGTGACTCACGCCTGCTGACAAAGCCTGGGCTCCCAAGGAAGCTGAGAGAATCTCAGCGTCGATTTTTTAATTTTGAAGTGAGGATAGCTGCAATTATCACTCAGCTGCCGCTCACTCCACTGAAACTAGTATGTGCCTAAAACAGCAAATAAAACAAGTACACTGGAGCCAGACGGGAGCAGCTCCCTACAGCAGCTCCCACCAGTTTTCCTTCAGGAGGTGTTCCTTCAGGCAGCAGCAGCCTGAGCTGGACACCAACACAAGTGGATCCAGGTGGAGGCCCAGGGTATATGGACATCGTGCACACAGCGCAATGGAAGTAGAATAATCACAGAGTAGCATGTATTTTATTAACTAGGGCTGACCTGGTGTATTGGGAGATTTCAAAAATGAGTAGTAAGCGACAGGTGAGACTGACGTGCAGACCTGTATGGGAAGCAGAAGGCGTTTTCCACAGGAAAACTACAGCTCGTCTAAAGCAAAATACGAGGCAGCAAATTCAGTTTGCAGATTCAGCAAATTCAAAGGGAGAAAACAAGGATGATTTATCTCTGAGTTCTTGCTGCAGTCTGTGGCCAGCTTTAGCTAAAATGCAATAAATGTCTAATGCTTATACAGCATCTTTCATCCCAAACACTTGACGACACACATCTCCATTGAAGTATTGGACATTTCAATATTAACGCAGGCAATAAATAATTTACACACAAAAAAAATAAACCATCTTTCTTAACTCGTTTGGCAACCTGTGGGCGAGACCTCCCATTTAAGATGTCCCGTACAGATATCAAACCAGCACTCCTCTAACCAACATTCCCTTTCTTAGAAAATCTAAAACTCTCAGCTAGACCTATGCTCCATTTACGTAGAGGAGTCTCCACACACAGCTCACGGAAGTCCACACACAGAGAAATGAGAATGCGCTACAATGTTAGGTCTGGCTAAGGTCACAAAGTCTTCTGGATGGAGTTCTGGCAGCTGATAGTTTGTGTCCCACTAATTTTGTAGGTCAACTAATAGACGCTGTGATGCCAGACATCTGAGTACATGGTCATTAAGCAATACTTCTGCAAAGCCTGAAGAGCTTAGATGCTACCCATATGGTCCGCAGCTAATTTTAGCCACCAGTGAAGCAAATGCATGTTGCTATAATAAGGGCTACAACTGCTGTACTGAGATGACACCATTAATTTAGGAACTACTGAGCAGGAGCTAGCAGTCCCCACTATTCTGATTGTTCATCTGCAGCAAGGAATGATTTGTCAAGGGAAGCACACTGGTTACTCAATGACTTACAAATCAGGCCCAAGCAGCTTTTCAATAGCTCGCGCATCAAAAAACTAGTGTGGCCTGCACTGCTGTTTGATGTGATGCGAAGAACTGGAAAACATGCACATAAAGTAGTGACAGAAGATAGGAACGCGAGAGGAAAGAAAAGGAAAGCAGGTAGATTAAGTTTTTTTCTGCATCAAAGCCAAAAGAAGACAATTTCAGATTAATTTTAAGTGACTACAGCTAACTGACATCACATAAATGATAACTGCTGCTCTCTACTGGAGACTGTCTACGTACGTGGCCTCAACATTGCTGTGGCCCAAAGAGTGACAGACAGAAAGCTGCAACTGTCTGGGCACCTGCAGAACAAGCTATGCAGACAGCAGATGCGATACACACACTGTGTTCAGCTTCACAACTGCTGGGAGAGGGGCTGCCAGTATCACGTAGCATGTAACGTGCTGCTGCCACCAGCCAGCCCTGCCACCGGCATAACTCGTGTGCTCTGCATCCCTGAGCTAAACCTGGTAATCGCTGCCGATGTCGTTCTCAACTGCTGTTTCCTTCACAGCCACTTCTCTACTCACCCAAGCGATACACACGCCGCATTTCCTCACTGCCTGTTGCAATCTGTCTACGCTGGCAGCCTCTGTGTGCCCTGGCTCAGGGCAGCTGTCCGCTCCGGCTGGCCACCAGCACTGGTTCTTCAGCAGCTGACCCATCCTTGTGCCTCCCGGTGAAAACTGCCTGCACGTTTTAGTATTTCACCTTCCCAGGAGTGTGACAGAAACATGTAATGCTGGTTTCTAATATGGAAAGCATAAGGAAGTCAATTCATTCTCCCCAAATGGCTAAGGCTGGTTAAATAGAATACAGCATCAAAGGGAGTTACTTTCCAGCAATTATTTACACACCTAATGAAGGCTACCTTCACCTGATAACCTGGCAGTAGCTGCTGAACCAGCCATGCAGACAGGAACATGTTAACTTCTCCATTCTTATCTCCAGCCATAACCCACATTTATTTGTCTTTGACAAACTCTTCAGATCAGGAGCCATCTCCTGCACCATGCACGTGTGCCTTCTGAGCAGCACGGAAATGACAGAACATTAGTAACCTGTGGACACCGATTCTAAAAACTTTTTTTGTTTTTCTTCTTCTTCAAGAAATATCTTCTTCAAGAATAGGCTTTCATACTCCCACAGTGAACAGACCTAGCCTTACAAGGAATGAAACATCCTGCATGGATTAGCTTGGAAAATTCAGCAATTTCTTAGTTTCTAAAGAAACTAATCACACAGAGATATGCATTTTCTTTTGCAAATGATGGGAATGTGCATCATTTTCTATGTGTATTCTGATATGCAGGAAGAACAAAACAAGGTAAGAAGCAACTGTAAAATGGTATGTAGGCATGGCTCTGAATTCCTGTTGTCATTTGAAGGAGCATAAGGATTCAATTAGAACTAACGAATTATAGCTCTTTGCTTTGCAGGTTTTTAACAAGTCAGCTATTACAAGAAAGCTTTTTAACTCTACACAGAAACTTTTTCAAATAAAGAAGTTTCCTAACATAGAAAAAGAATTAATCAAATCAATCGCAGAAAGGCCAAAAAAGGTCCCAAAGCATACCAAAGTTTCAAGCAAGTCTATGAGATACATACCTTCACAACCTTATCTGTCTTATTTACTCATATAAATACATATATCAAGGATCCAGGCTATGAAATCACCTGCAAAACCAGGAGGGAGACAGATGTATGACAGCACTACAAATCATTCTTTATGTAGACGGGATGGGGGAAAACGCAGAGGAGAAAGGATTGCTCAAGTGCTATTTCTTCTGATTAGCCCACTTGACGAACTAAAACTATATTCTCGTGTTGCTGTTACTCGTTACAGCCTCAGCAGAACAACAGCCACAAAGCCAGCTCTTTGCATAGCGCTGGATGTGACCCTGTCCTTGGCTCGCCACCTGCTCACAGCCATGGGCTCTGCCCATGTTGTAGTGCTGTGAAGACTAAACTCACCATTTCCCAGCATCTAATTTAATGGCTTTTTCAAACCGTAAGATAAATGAGAAATAGATTTAATACTTAAGAAGAAACTTTTATGGTTAGTAATTCTAACTAATTAAAAAACAAAACAAAACAAAAAACACAGACACAAACAAACACTATCTTTTCTTCCAGCCTTAATTGTATGTGAAATAGAGATGACCATATCATGATTTTTGCTTTTATTTTTAAGACCTGGGATTTTCTGCATTTACATTTCACCCTTATTTGGATATCAGAAAAGACACCAGGGAGTGACACATCCAAGGGTTCCCACGCTGAGTAACAGCAGTTACACCATTAAAGATCTGAACTCTCATACCGAAGCCACGCAGGTTATAAGACATGAACTCATTGCTCTAATCCCCAGTGAAGCAGCCTGCCAGTTGGACCTCATCCCTTCTTTTTTTTTTGTTTCAAAATGCCGTTTTTTTTTAGCTGGTATTTTGAGCCGGGGCAGACCTGAAGCTGTCCATCACCTTAGGTGAAAGAGAGAGCTGTGTGACCAATGTGATACAATAGAAAAGGAAATTAGACGGCACCCAGCACTTAGTGATTTTAAGATCTAGTACGTCATTAAACGGCCAAAGCACAAACACTGAGCAGATCAATGTAAATATTTTCAGAGCTAAGGAAACATCTCTCAGTACTAGCAGCAAACAGGAGACCAGAAAGATTTCCTTCGCTGCAGTACACTTTTAGGCTGAAGTAAAAAATGACGTTCACTGCTAATTTTCAGAGTACAGAAAAGGTATTCTTCCCCACGCCTACCTGGGAGACTTTGCTCAGCATCCAGCACTTGGTGAAAGAGTAACGCTGCTTTCCTACAGCGGCTGAAAGAGCGGCTGTCTGCGGCCCCACTGAGGTGCCATCGTGGCCTCCTCCTGTGCCCTTGCACAGAAATCCTTGAACCAGCCCCGGGCCTCTCTGCACACACAAAAGGGGCCTGTGCCAGAGCACAGAGGAGCTTTCAATCCGGGCCACGCGGCGAGCGAGGCCGGAGCCCAGCGGTGGCCACAGGAAGCCGGCGTCTCTGCCGGCCTCCACACAGAGCCGCCATTGTGGAGCCTGGGGAGCCCCGGGCACCCGGCAGCTCTGGAAGGAAGTAAGGGTGCCCCGGCCCTGCTGCCACCTCTGTGTGTGCCCCAGCCCTGCTGCCACCTCCGTGTGCATGCCCCGGCCCTGCTGCCACCTCCGTGTGCCCACAGGGAAAGCTCCGTGCCACCAACACCTGCAAGGAGCGGCTGCTCCCTGAAGGGAGCCCTCTGACACCCCTGACTGCTCCTGAAACCATTTGGAAATTCACACAGTGCTCAGCAGTTTAGAGAAGGGACATATAAAAATAAATAAATAAATAAATAAGTGACCTTCTCTGTCAGGGCGGATTTTCGACTGGTACATCAGGGAAGCTCTATGCTCAGGAAAGGACAGAGTTTAAACTAGGAAGACGCTTGGATGGAGTCAATTGATTTCCACTTATTTCACTCCACTGTACGTTAGGCAGCTGCTGGTGAGGAAGAGGAGGCGGCAGGGCCTTCCTGGCCCCGCTGACAGGCCCATCAGGCTGCCACAACACTTCACGGGGCCACAGCACCTCCGGGGAGCCTCCAGGACCTCGCTGGCTTCAAACACACGCCCACACCTGGAGGCAGTGGCTTTTCTCAGTCCTGTGCCAAACTTCTGGGGTACTTTATGCAACAAAGCACTACAGAGCGCTTTCCCAGCAAGAATCCCACAGACATTCCTGCGATTTAAGGCCCAATTCGATTTATTTGGGAAGACTCCTGTATGTTTCCAAGCTGCAGGAGCTCACTGCTGTGAAGGCAGGGGTGGGGTGCGTGCTGGCCGGGGAAGGAGCTGGCTCTGGGGCTGCTGAAATCATCCCATCCACACCCTCAGGGCAGCCCACAGCTCAACAACAAGCAAAGCACGGCCTGTTTAAAAGGAAAACAGAGGATTACTTCTTTTCAACCAGCTCTGCAAAAAGTCCCATGGCAAGGTGCGCATGTGTGAGATTCAAAAGAAATGTGCTCCGACTCTAATGCGGTTTTATCTCTAAATAGAAATTCTGCTAGTTGATACAGGCGGTACAGCCTGAACTTAATAGTCTAATGGAAGCAGCTCTCTGGAGTCCCTAAGGATTACTGGAGACAAATTATAATGAGCACATCAGCGGCATAATTGCACTGCAACCCAAGAAGAGAAAAGAACAGAAAATTCCATGTTCTTTGTTGCTGACTAAAAAAATCTTAAAATAACAGAGTTGCAAAAAAGTTTAGGTGGCCTATTACTGCAAATGGCTTGTTCAATATGTCAGATTAGGAAACAAGAATTTCCTCACCCAGCTGCCAAAGAGATGAAGGTTCCTCCTCCTCCTCTCTGCCGTCAGGCTGGACGGGTCACTGCTGGAAGCGGCAGCAGAACCTCTACAGCTGTTATGCAATCAGTGCTTGTATGGTAATTAGTTACTTAAAATACATGCTCAGAAACGTTTTCCTTACTAACAGCCACAAAACAGTATTATGCAAGGGCAATGAAGCCGCAGGTGATTTTATAGCAAACGTAAAGCAGGTTTTACGGTCCAGCTATTTAGATGCATTGCTGGTGAGCCTGAGAGGGATCAGAATTATTTAACTTTATATGCATGTGTGTGTATATATATACACAAATGTATATATATAAACATCATTAGTATCAGTCCACCCCTCCAAGACATTCCCAAGGTATCTTGCAGAGGTCAGACAAACACCATCCAGCATGTTCCATCAGATGGGACGTGTACCAGCATTTGCTTCCCACTGCCCCAAATCCATGCAATTCCCTCAAACCTGCCTAGGCTCAAGCCATTCATGCTCTACTGCCTGCCTCCTGGATTTTCTTCCTCCTCATCTTCTTTTTTACCTTTTTTTCTCCTCTTCTTTTTCTGCCCCACTATTATTTTCACTACTGCAAACTATGAAAACTCATGTATCAGAATGGAGCAACGTATCAAAACTGCATTTCAGGTCGTGTATAAGCAAAATAATAATAATAAAAAAAGCTATTTGTTTCATATGCCATGCAGGGGAAGAAAGGATCGGGACCTTGCAACAAGGGACTTCAAACCTAGCAGTTTTAACCTAAGAGCACAAGATGACGGAATTGGCTAAAAGCATTCCCTTCCTTTGGGTAACTTTGGGTAGTTTGTAGCAGTGCTCCACACAACGCAAACGCACAGGATCAACATAAATTTATAGCAATGAGGGCATTTTTGTTTACCATATGATGGATCTATGTCTGACACAAAACCATTTATAAAAGCTAATGATCCCTTATCAGCAGGGTAATCTGCTGCTCTCTATTAATTCCAATCAAATTTCAGGGTTTGTACTTCTGAAAGAAATTCTGGAGTATGCCAAACTGAAAGGCAGGGTCTTAAATCTTTTCTCTTTATAAGAAATAAGTTTTGGCAACAAAAGCATGCCTTGGCTTAGCTCTGAGGTGAAAGGACTCCTGTAGAAACCTGAGGCTGCTGTTTTCTATACTGTCAAATGTTCTGCCCATTTTCAGCTCATCCCGGTGGTTTGAGCAGTCTTAAGCTGCTGGTGCTCCACCTCAAAGGCTGCAGAGCCCAAAACTTCCCCGTTGTGTTCCCAGGCAAATCCTCTCCCAGGTCTGTGCCACTCCTGCCCTGACACGGACAACCTGATCATCGCTGCCAGCTCTGCTGGGGACACTTGTGCGTGGTGGCTCTGACAGAGGTCATCAAAAGACATAACAAGTTACATCAATTACCCTACAAAAACGTACCGTCAGCCAAAATACTCACTTTTCCACAGTCTGTGACTACAACCATTGCTACAACAATTACATTTCCCTACAAGTGCTCATTTTGCACTCATAAATGCTCCCTTCACACCGCATGACTGACCTTAAGTCTGCATTTTTCAAGAGTTTAATTCCTCTTTTTCCCACATGCAATGACACTTAAAGCCAACTTTACAAAGGTATTTAGGGACCTAAGGATAATAACTGGTACCTCAGTAGGTGCCTCAAACCCATCAAAGCTGGCATGGGAGTTGTGCTTTATCTCATTAAGTATTTCCCCTTTGTCTTTAAATGCCTAAATATCACAACCTGTTCTGAAACAGATCTAACACATATGCTTGGGCTGCAGTGCTCCTTGCATTCCCATTACAGATGCCCCATTGCAGAGCATCTTTGAGCCTCATAATAAAGCTTAGATGAACTTTGAATAAAAACCCATTTCTTTGGGGAACAGTCTGCAATTGTTCGTAGTTGACAATGCACCTGCTGAGACAGAACAAATGACCCTTCCCTAAAACTAGACAGGCACTAACCTCAGTAACAGCAAAGCTTATTTTAGGGCTTCGCAGAGGATGGAGTCGCTTCAAGATCTCCAAAGGCATCTCTGTAATAGAGCCTGTTATTCTGGTGTTTTCCCCCAAAACTGAGCAATTAGGATGTCCCAGAAGCATGGTTATAAACCAACTTTACAAAGCAATCTGCACTTCATGGTAGCTGCTCTTTATCATTTTCCAATCAACACTAGTTGGCTTCTAATTGATTTTATATTATGTCCCTTACCAGAAGTAAGAATATTGTGTTTACTAGGGCAGCACAAAGAGGGCAGGCCTATTCTTACTGCTGTATTTAATGCTGCTGCTAATCATGGAGATTAGACTGAAACAATTACAACAGCTAATTAAAGAACAATGCGGTTTTTGGCATCTTTTCTCAGATGGCACTATTGGGAATTCCTAACTCAGGCAAAGCAGGGATAATTAAAAATCGAGCTCTGGTTTCCCCTGCACTGGCAGCTGGATCACGCTGATTAAACTGCAAATAAAACACATGAAACCAACACTTTGTAGTGTATCCAATTTCACTTAAAAGGGCCTTTAAAACTGAATCATAAGCAGAGAAACAGTGCAGAGCGAATTATTTAGCTGAGGCTGGCTGTGCACTGCTCCCTGCATGCGCTTGCTCTCTCCTGCGCAGCACACGGGATGCTCGGCACTGCAGGGCCCACGAGCTGCTCACGGCCCTTCCAAAGGCACCTTGGTTTGAGCAGATGCTGTGTGAGCACCAGAAGCAACCGAGCTCAGACTTAGTAAGGACAGCAGATCTGCGTGCAGCAGTGATACCTCGAGCTGCTTCTAAGGGGTGATACGGGACTCGACCCCTTCCCAGGTGTGCCCGAAGGGGCCGAGCAGCTGGCACCAGCAGCAGCTCTGGGAGCAGCCCCTTTCTCACGCTCAGACCATGGCACCACCTCAGGCAGAAGTGCAGGAACCCAGACAGACTTACATAGCTTCGTAATGAATATAATAGAAATAATAATGTTTACTCTTGGCTAGCATTTCCCTATATGCTTCTGCCCTCACAGAAGAGCAGTAAGAAAACAAACCGAAAGAGCGAGGCATGAAGGGTGATGCATGAACACCAAATGCCTCGCCTTGTGCTCCTCTCGGTGTTTAGAAATCTGCCTGGAGGTTGTTCCTGCCTGTGCTCTCTGGCAGGGACTTCACACTGTTAAATAGCAAGAAGATACTGCTAAGATTTTCAAAGTAGTGCCAGGAAGTTTTACATTTATGGGGCTCTGCAGAGGGGCACCAGTATCAGCTCCTATTCACTGATCCCCTATCACTGCACATACCTCTTCCCAGCTGATGTGGGAGCGTGACTGTCCCACAGCTGTAAAGCAGGAAGCGCACCGCGCTGCTTCTGAAGCAAAATTATTTTTTTACCACTTTATGTTAATTTAAATTATGAACAACAAATAAAAATAAAAAGCACAGAGACTATGCACTCAACACCGGCAATATTTAAGGCAAAGGAAAGTGCTTAAGGAGCAGTGTGCTGCTGCCCCAGGACCCACGGCCCATCACCAAAGGAAGCTCTCTAGGACGAGGACTCTCAGGCAGAGGCAGGAAAGGTTGGGCTACATGGCAGCAAACGTGCTAGGAGAAATTGTTACAAAGACCAAGGAAAGGGGAAATACATGCTTGTTCTACCTACATGCACTGATATAGATGACACAGGAGGCCTGCTCTAACCACTTCGGAAGGCTGGCTGGAAGTACAATCATAATAAAGGTCCCTGTGCAAAAGCCCAGGTGGAGCAGCCACACCTGGGAGGAAGCCATCAGGTGCTCAGGAAGCGACCAGCCCAGGCATGAAGCATTACAGGTAGGCACAGGAACCACCACATCCCCACCTCGCCCTAGTGCATGAACGCGGTGATATTGTCACAGCTAGCAGAAGATTTTCAGAATCTAAGGCTCTCCGAGAGCTCACCAGCTGCTTTGCCCAGAGCCATCCCGAGCTGTCACCTTTAATTCCTGCTGCCAAAGCCAGACTCATTCTTTGCATATGGCTTCATTTCTTCAACCAAATTTAATGAAGAAACTTCAAAAATTACTTTATTACCCTCCACTGTGTAGAAGTCAACAGCATCTGTCAGTAAAAGAGGCAGACGTCACGCCTACAAAACCGAGCAGTGGAAGTGATGATTTGACAGCAGCTCCAAGCCAAGACAAGCCCAAACTCCACTTCCGAAGGTCAGCGTACACCCACGGCTATCCCATAACCAGGAACTGGAGTCATACAGTGTCCCACATGCAGGCACTGAAAAAAGTCCTGCGAGGAGGGGTACTTCCAGGTGGGCCTTTCACTTCACACAGCACAGGCCTGCAGATGTGCCAGGGATGGAGTTTCAATGGAGAAATCTTTCTGCCAACCCTGTTTCGGGGCACTGGGGAAGGAAACCCTGCTTTCAGTTCAGCCCGCAGGCTGCAAGAAGTGGCTGCCGAAGAACCGTACAAGGAGAAGAGGATCAAAAGGCCGTATGAACGGAGTGACCTGGTCGGCAGCCCATGGCCTGATCTCAAAGACAGCACTGGGAGCGCTTACTGACTCTCTTCCACCTGAAGAACAGCAACTGATTACTTTCTGTTGACGTCCTTGCTCGGATGCACGCACACCTGGTTATGCAGATGCGAGATATTCTTCAAGCTAGCTGTTGCTTCCTATCACTTTTCCCGGTCTCCAGTAACACATAACAAGAGTTTAAGTTTTGCTCTGATAACCCAAGGTGGTTCTCCATCCCTGAGATGGTAACTCATGATTAAATGAAATTCTGGCAAAGAATAGCAAAGTACTTCACAGCTATCCTCCTACAACGAGTACCTTTATGTCTTCATATACCTGCGTAGAAGTAATCTATGCAAATTTTTTCTAAAAATAAGTTACTTTATATACACAAAATGATGCAAGTATAATTGTCCTTTCCAGGCTACATTCCAAAACCAATTTTAAATTTGGAAAAAACTATTAAAGTGTGATAGCTAGGAAAAAAAACTCTTAATTTTTTACTTAGTAATAAATGCTGGAAAGGACTGCAACATTTTATAAG
Organism: Nettapus auritus; assembly: GCA_011076525.1. Taxonomy (NCBI): domain Eukaryota; kingdom Metazoa; phylum Chordata; class Aves; order Anseriformes; family Anatidae; genus Nettapus; species Nettapus auritus. The sequence goes on from CM021778.1 coordinate 9,075,658, forward strand.
GTCATATATAACACCAGTTACGGCACTACAGTAATTTATTATTCAGCTCCTGCAACAAATATAAATCCTTGAAACGCGCATGGTTAAAATGCGGTTTAATTCTTATTATCTGTTGGCTTTGACTCAAATTCCTGCTGTGTGTTATAATGCTCAGACGATGCATATTTCCTGCAACTCTTTAATTAAACCTGTACCGTAAGGCTTTGCCTCTGGCTATTGGTGACACTCGCTGGCAGCTGCGTTTACAGAGATGCCACCAACCAGTCCTGAGCTCCGTCCCAGCCTCGAGCCCGAGCTCTGGCCCCCAGTGAGATCCACCTACTGGCACTTCCCAGGCTGAGGCAGACCGCTTCCCTGGGCGGACGTTCAATCTTTGCTATTGCATGGTTGAGGTTCCTGTCAAAAACATGGCAACTAGGGGACTGAGAAAATAAAATTCCTTTTTTTTCCCCCAAAAAAAATTATTGGGGGAGGGGAATATTGATGCTTAAGACCAGGAGCCTGAAGCACACATGCTATTTCTCTGTTAACTGGATGCATGCCTACCACGCTCCCAAGGCTGGGCTTGAAGGGCTCTCCAAAATTTGCATGCCCTGGTGACCGCCACTGCTCATCCAACTCCCTGGTCTGCCGCAACGGGAAGGCCTGAGCCCCTGGGACTTCTCTGGCATGTGCACACCTAACACAGCCCTGGGTTTAAGGAGTATCTGCTGCTCATCTTTTATGAAATTATGAGAGGATTTGAATTTGTTTTAAACTGAAGTGAAAAAACACCTCAAATCTCTAAAACATGTAACCAGCAAGAGCAGCTTTCCCTACCCATCTTTACAGACCTCAACCGAGAGGCGCCCCCCTGCTAGGGCCCTGGTGAACGCAGATCAGCATCTTCAGAAAGCTCCCGGCACTTCTGTGCCCAGCAGCTGCTCTGCCGTGACTGCGACCGGCCTAATGGGTCCTGCCTCCCTCCGCAGGGCACGCCGAGGCAGGCACTTTAAGTGCAGTTATTGCCCCGTGTTGACTCAAAGAGCATACATCTTTGAAATTCATTCCCTTTCAGCATTACTGCTGATAAATAATTAATGCCTGTTAAGGCAGCAAAAGCCATTTCACTGGAATCATAACCAAGTGTTTTTGCATGTTTGGAGCCAGGGAGCCACCCAGGTGACATCTCCAGTTCGAAGCACACCGAGGCAGCTGCCCACCCTGCACACCTACAGGTGCACTGGGCGAGGTTTGTTACCCAGCTCTGCCAGGTCCTTTCCCGTGTGGAAACACACGGCTATTGATGACTTTGAACTATCTGGTAAAAACAACAGTTTCCTAACTTACAAGACAAGCTGCAGGCCTAATTTCAGCCCAAGTCCTGTAATTTTGAATCTGAATAGAAAAATACCGCATTCTCCAAGAAACCAGCACGCACGGAACTTAGCCCTTGCTGTACGGCTTCAGACGTTACAGCACTTAGTTTTTCAGGCACGTACCATATCACAAAGACAGACAATAATAGAAATAAGGACATCAGGAAAGCATTCCAGCGCAGCCAGCATTTTGTTATCTGTAAGGAACAAAATATGCTGCCACAGAGGGAAGACAAATATTAAGCAAAAGAAATTGCAGTTAAAAAACCCTCAGATAATGGAAAACATCAAGCTAAAAGTTAAAGCTGAATTAAGAATATGAAACCGAGGAGACAAAGCATGTGTGGTCAGAGCCACAACACTTACGCTGGGAGACAAGAAGGGAGGGCAGGCAGGACTACAGGAAGAGGAAAAGGACACCAGTGAAATGGTCTTTCAGGAAAAGAGCGTCTGCACCAGACAGCAAACCTCCCCCTCTGTTGACCCTATGGAGCTTCCCAGGGTGACCTCCACAGCTGGCTAACGCTGCATTTTCATGGCCAGGTGAAGAACTGGAGGGTTTTGGTGATCCCAACAAAAAACTGACTCTTTGCAGCACGTGCTTGCCCCACTGGTGATGCTCAGACTCGGGCTCCCCTGCCCGCCCTAAAACCACCCCAGCACAGACCAGGGACGGCGTTCCCCAGCTGGTGCTGGTATTTGGTGTCTGACTATGGGGCTGCACCAGGCAGCCCAGCTGGGAAGGGGAAGGAGAGAGCAGAAAGGCTCAGCTGGCTGCTTTGGGAGCGTCTTCAAGGAAATGGGGCTTTTGAAAATACACACCCTAATCCCAGAGCTGAAGGGATTTGCTCAATATGTGGGAGCCTCGCTTGGAAACTCACTCAAGCTAACACAGAGCAAGAATTCACCTTGGACCAACAATTCTTGATTAACTTCCTCTGCTGGCACGCCTAGTGTAAACTGGATGCTATTCCAACGTCTCCCAGATCCCCCTGCAGTAAACGCAACGTGAAGTAAGGTTCTCATGATTTAATGGCATAACCTTCAGAGTGGATTTCACACAGTGGTCAGAAATGGCAGGGGCCCAAGGAACACTCCTGATAGTGTCACTGCGTGTGAAAGTAAAGCCCAACAGCTCATTAATAACTTCTGGTACAGCACAGCAAAGGAACAGCTTCCAAAGGGGCATGCGCACCTTGTTGTACTACGCACAGGATTTTTTTTTTTTTTAAGCTGGAACCAACATTTATGAAAACTATTGCTGGTGGGACAAGGCGAAGCAGCAGGAAGTTTACATGAAGATTTCCGTACGTAGTCTAAGCACAGACAGAACTTACAAGTGCCTGGAGCATGAAGGACGTCTCTGCCTCCTCGGAGCTAGCTCTGCAGAAGTGACCAGTGCTTTTGGAAGGGACGTGCAGGCCACGAGGCAGCCTTCCACCTCCCCGTCACCAACACCAGGCACACACCAGAGCCCTCTGCTTCCCCCAGAGCCCGGGCCCAGCTGCTGAGTGCCCTGCAGAAGCTGTTCGGTGCTGCTGGTGTCGCTGCAGCCGGGCCAGACAGCGAGCGTGGGTGGGAGCACTCCGATGCTACAGCTTGACCGGCTGCAGATGTTGCTCCAAACAAGAGTTTCCTTTGAGTTTAGGTTTCTGTGAAGTTTTCAGACTCTCAAAGCCACGCTTTATAAGCAGGCCAGTCTGCCTCAGCTCAGCAGGAGTGTGACCGTGGATAAATAAACCATCGGCCCTAAACCTGCACCCCCAAGGGCCGCGGGCTGGGCAACTCCTCCGTGGCACAACCTAGGAAAATCTATCGGGTACCTTTTAACTAAACCCTGCCATGCTGCAGTAACTTACTTCCTTATGAACAGCCAAGTGAAACACGTGCAAAAACCTCCCCACAGAACCAGCTCATGGGTGGTAACGGCACTTGCACAGCACCAGCGCTTTCTGGGCCAGGCTGACGAAGCTAAGGGAGTGAAACTCCACGGGTTACACCTCGTGCCTGGCAAAAAGGGAGTCCTGTGCAGGGTGACACAAATGAGGCCAGGGCAGGGGGGGGTTCCAACTTCTGTTCATCGTCAGGATCTAAAAATGGAGATCAAAATCCCACGGGTCTTATGTCTCTGTGTCAGTTTGAAAAGGTAGGGGCTACAAAGAATACAGTTATGTGCTCAAACTGGAGAAAAAAATGAGTAAGGGAAGTATGTCAGTCACCAGCTTGATACCTAAAAAAGGCAATGACCTCCATTTACCCCAGCTCTCAAACACCCCATGTCGGAGTTTTCACAGTCAGAGGCGCAGGCAGCAGACCTGCACAAAGGTTACCCCAAGCTGATCTGGCACTTGCCGATAAAGCGTCATTGATTTGTTATTTAAATTATCTTATGCTTTTTTCTTTTTTTTTTTTTTTTTTTTTTTTTTTTTTTAAGATTGTCCGTTGCAAGCCGCTCTGTGCAGCTATGAAGTATCACGGCAGAAGTGCCAACAAAAGCCCCAAACTCAGCCCCCAGACAGGAGCCCTGGAAGCAGTGAGTGCATTGTGTGCGTCCTGCCTACCGCCCAACACCGCCGCGGGAAGGCCACAGCCAAATTAGCATCTAGGTAATAATTCATAACTAATTAACTTAGTGTCATTTTATAGGCACTAAGCGCTTGCTCTTCTAGTATCATGATCTTATTATTAGAGTTTATTAACATTGTTGTGTTTGCTGGCTAAGATCTCCAGCATTAGAAGACAGCCATCACAAACAATTACAAAAGGTAGGTAACATTTGCTGCATAGCAGAAAGTACAGTTACATGTCAAAAACACAGAAACAATAATAATAAAAAAATTCTTCCTGGTTCCTGGGAAGCCATGGAATAATCCGTATAATTGTTCTACACAGAAACAGTCCTGCAGCAGTAGCAGGGAACCCACTTTACTGATGGGACCGTGCTCTCCCCTGTCTGGTCCCTGCTGCCTACGGAGATGGGGGTCCCTCGGGGGTCCCACCTCCTAGGTACACCCTACCTGTGTCCCAGAAAGAAGCAAGCCTTGGGGGGCTGCTTTACTCCTGGTTTCCTCCGGGGAAGGACAGGAGCACTGCCTTTGGGTGGTGGGCTGTGCAGCCAGCAGGCACGTCACAGCTCTGCCTGCAGCCTCCAGCAGCGTGAGATGTGGCAATCTCCCACCCTCGGCATTCTCACAGCGTGACAGATTTCCTTAATCCTGTTCTGAAGCCGCCAGCTCTGTCCACGCACACAGTATAAGGACCTTAGGCGATAATGCCAGGTCTGGCTTCAGCTCGGGAAGGCAAGCCCCAAATTCGGGGTGCCTTGGGCCGCGGCAGGGAAGCGCTCCATCAGCGGGAGGGCCAGCGGGTGCGGGACCCAGCCTCACCGGGGCCAAAGTGCCACCTGGTCCTGGCCAGGTCACCCCGTTTCCATCACAGAATGACACTGAGCCATGATGTTCCTGCTGGTATTAACAGGTGGCTGGACTGGCAAGCCCCACAGCTGGTGTCTCTTTACTGAAGAGCAAATATAGGGAGTATTCTGGGTAGTCGAAAATTATTAGCTTAGGTCCTGCTTTGCCACAGAAAAGTGTTTTTTGACAAAATCCCACCACTTCCAGGGATGCTCAGCTAAGCTGTGACAACTGACTGTGCCACTCACCAGCCCCCTGCCTCAACATCATCATCAACCAGGGCAATAGACACCGCTGGAAGTCAGGGCACCACCTATCTGTTGTTGTCTCTGTAATCTTGCTTTAGCTTCAGCACTGCAACCTACCCCATCACAGTCCATGTGGCCAGAGGGCACCTCCACACCCCCACGGGGCTGACCAGCCACTAACAGGCTTTTATTGCCAGCCCCTGGCCCCACGAATCCTTCTGCAAGCGAGACCAGCAAATTCTGAAAATGAGGCAAAATTACAGTGACCGGAAAGCTTTGCCAAGGAGGCTGCAAAAGGAAGGTTGCTGTGAAAAAATACACGAGATGTTTGCAGCAGCCTAGGCATGCAAGCAAAATAACCTTTCTCACATGTAGTCCTACTTATATACTTGGGCAACAGGTTTGGAAGTAGGTTCTCTACATACTGTGGTCTCCAGTACTTGAAGTACTGGTTAATTATGAAAAGAGAAAAAATCACCCATGTGGTACATGAAAGTGGACGTAGCGATTTCAAAGTTGCCCTAGCTACAACATCTTTAAGTGGATTTGGAAACGCTGCATGTAAAACACAGCCATGAATGTCTATATTTATCCAATTATTATCTATTATTAAGAGATTATTTGTGCATATTGTGGTTGTTCTTACTTTCTGTGCTACGTTTCACCACCCTAAAAATGTAATTACTACTTTAAACCACTTTGCTACACAACAGCTATTAATGCCATGCAGGTCTAATCCCAGAGAAACCAGACGAAGAAAAAATTGCAGAAAAAAAAAACAAAACCAAACATCACAAAAGCCTTCTTAGCTCCAATTACCTGTAGCTGTTACAGAAAACGAAATAAAACAGGAACAAAGCTTGTGTTAGGGCATCGTTTCAAGCAAATCACAAAGCAGAAAGCGCCAAAAAGGTGGTCAGTGGTGTCCACACGTGTCCTGTTGTCTGCTCACTGAACCCAAGGAGCCAGCTCCTTCACAGCATGAGCTGCGCTGCTCCAGATAGGCCAGGAGAGCCCCAGAATCACTCACCAGGGGACCCAAGCTGCTGTATGTAAAAGACTTCCAGAGATAAAAACATACTGTAAAGTACTGTGAAGGAATTTTATTTCAAGGTGAAAAATGCGATGCACAGTGGCACTCGAGGAGCAGCCTCCCTGAACCAGCAACCCCTGCCTGGGCTAGGCCCTTGAATCGCTCCTGCCTTGCTGCTCAGACATGGAGGGGTGCGCAGGAGAAGAAAACAGCTGTGAACATCTTAGCAGCCCCTCAGTTCCTAGCCACTGTTTCTGGGCTTATCTCTGCCCAGATCGGTGCATCTGATTATTAGACACTGACAGCTCAGTGATGTGATTGCACCGGGGGTTTCTGTAGGGACCGCACTGTGAGGATTTCAGTGGTAAGCCAGTGCAAATCCACTTGTATTTCATGTTTCTCAGCAGGCAGCAAAACATGCTGCTCCCTCTTTACTTTGACAGAAGAATGAGAAATCCTCAATTAAAGCGAGCGCAGCCACTGCAAGAAACTGCCAAGTTTTTGCCAGGAGCCATATACCCACAGGCATTTCGGCACCTTACTCACTTCAGAGCCGTATGAAATTGCTTGCTGGGCACTTGCAAGAAGTGCCCGGAGTTTGTTGCTGCTGTTCAAAGCGGCCACTTCATTGTGAAGTGCGACACCCACAAACAAGTGGCACGCTGTGAACCTTCCCTTTTGAGTCGTTTATTGAATTAAGCCAGAAAACTTGAGAGGAGAATTATGGGATAATACATAGCTTTTAATACGACAATATTTTTTCCTTACACAAGGCTCTCCAGGACAGGAGATTTTTTGCTCTTAAAAGAGCTACCTCTTAAAAAAAAATAAAAAAAAAAAAAAAAAAAAAAAAAAAAAAAAAGAATAAATGAAATGCAATGGGAGGCAGGACAGTGACCAGCAGCCCTCTCCCCCAGCCCCTCTGAGGGCACTACTACTGGTAAACACACATTTTGTCTGGGGGTGCCCAGCGCCTGAGCTGCCCTCCCCAGAGACAAGAGGCTGACCCCGCAAGCACAGCAGGCTCTAAGTACAGAAGGGATTAAAAAAGGAACCTGGTTTTGCCATTTCACAGCACGTGTATTGCTGCACGTCTTCAGCCATCAACATTTACTTCAGCACTTGTATCCAGGGGAAGAGACCTTCAAAGCATCCTACACACTGGTCCTATGCCAAGCTGCCATCCTCTCCTGCGCTGCCCGACCCTCCCCAAACACGCAGTGCCCACGTTTGGATTCCAGCTTACTTGGGGAACCTTGGAATTTCACATTTTGGCAGCGCTGGGGAACGGCGCACACTGCTTTCACCAAGGCTACAAGCCAGCAGCTCCCCTCACTACGAGCTGGCCAGGTGAGATCGCTCTCTGGAAACCACGCAGCAAAAATCAGGTCATGTCCTGACTAACAGCAAAGGAAGAACTAGAAATTTATATCTTGGGAAGATTAACAGTAGCTATCTGTTTTATTATTGCCACATCCCAGCTGCTCTAAGCTCTGCGGGGCTGCCCAGCACCTGGCCATGCAATGTCTGACAGCCACAGAACAGCAGCTTGGGAAGGAGACCGCGATCTGCCCACGCCAGAGACAAGAAACTGCTCCAAAGGAATGAACAACTGAGCCAAAAATTCCCTCTGAAAATTTGAATTCCCCCTGTATTTGAATACAATACTTTGCTGCATCTCTAAAAGACAGAAGTGAGGGAACTATGCAAAAATTGAGTTTGCAGAAACTGTGAAGAAATATCAGAGAAAAACGCTTGCTCAGCTCTCAGGTAATTTTGCCCTGCTCACTTGCACACCCAACCCAGAGCGTACCTTTTTAGGGGAATGCACAGAGACCTACCTGTTGGGGCAGAGCAGGCTGCAGGAGCACCCCTCCTCTCTTACAGAAGATCACCTGCAGCCATACTTGCAGAATACCCAACAGTTGTACAGCTGATCAGAAAACTAGGGGAAAAAGGGAAATGATGAAAAATTCATGATAAGACCTCCAGAATACTGTCCCCTTTGAACACACAGCATGGGCTTCAAATGCCAACACTACAAACGCCAGCCAAATGCAAGCCAAGGCAGGAAACCCGCGGGCAGTGGAGACAAACTCTGCAACGAGCTGATTCATCCCAGCCCCGTGCAGGAAACCACCAGAGTAGAGAAACCGCTCGGCAGCCCTCCCAGCACGCCGTACACAAACAGCGCTGCGCTCCTCTCCCGCCTGTCCCCTAAAAAAGGAAGAGAATGAAACATGTGGAGATACTTCTGCAAACGTGAGGATTCTTTGCTAACCGCATGGTTAACATCCTGTTCGCGTCGGCAGAACATGAAGGCTGCTGAGGTTATTTTTCACACAACGCTTTCACAGCAAATCCAACAGACACTTGCAGCTAAGGCCTAACCCTGAACTGCTGGCTTGGGGGTACGGACAGAAAACAGCACACGCTGCTCACCTGAACGCTTTTGACCACATCACCTGATCTTAAAGATACTGCTAGAAAGCAAAATTGTGCTTTGACTTCCATCAAGGACACCCAGATTTAACTTTCACCTCACGGAGAGACAGACTCTGTCCCCCTCTGCATCCCGAGGGCGCTGCAGGGTCCCAGTGCACAGCCTGGAGCCCAGGGGCACGAGCTCATCACAGGATGCTGTCATCTGCTCTCCTCATCCATCTCGAGGGCAGAAGCATGCACCTTTCTACAGAAAATCCATTCAGAAGTGGATGTAGCTTTCAGTTTCTGGAATTGCCTGGCAGCTGTGCCCACAGCCTCGGCCCGCAGGCAGCGCTGAGGCCGGGCAGCGGAGGACACGGCGTGCTGGGGCTGAGGGCGGCTCGGCTGTGCCCTGCTGCAGCCAGGGAGCTCCCTCCTGTTTCCCCCTCTAAGCGTGAAATTCCCTTCTCTCACTCAGGTGTGCACCTCGCACTGCTTCCACTGACACAAACGCCTGGCTTACAGCACTTCAAGTCAGTAATAAACTGCCCTGATTGTTACTGTGCATTGCCAGTTGTGCATCATGCACAGGTTTGCGCGTCACGACGTGCTCTATGCTTGGATACCACTTTATAATTACACCGTGTCATCCTTCCTTGCCAGTCTTAACTCAAAGCCTGGCTCGAACGTAAGGTCCATAAAAGATGTAACAGGCTTGATGCAACAAATACATAACAGGCTCAAGTTTTCTTCAAGAAAAGGCCATCAGAAGACAAGGGTAGAAATATTTGTGCAGTCATCATGGGATGCTGGCAGGGTAGGTTCCAAATGAACGCTCGTGTTCAGTATGCAAGCACCACTGCCTTTGCTGTCTCCTAAAGATCAGCGAGAATGGAAATCAATGATGCTGCCTTGTCAGAAGCTGCCTCATCACAGGGACTCTGTGAAATCCCTTCTGTCCCTTTGACCTTCTCATGCCAGGCATCTCCAGAGATTCAATGCCATTCATTGTATTGTCTGAACAGGAAATCTGCAGCACAGTGTTGTTGTAGAGTAACACACGCAGCTGGGATCCTAACACTCACAAGGAAGCTGAGGACGCAAGAAACAAGAATCCAATGAACGGATGCTGGCTCTGCCTTGAGGACTGTATGCCCTCTTCTAACAAACAAGATCACTTCTGCTGCTGTCCAGCTGCAAACCAAGGCCTTCCCCACCTCACCATCAGCCCGTCCTGTTTTCTGTAGGGACTGGTTCTCTTCTTGCCTGGGGAATTCCTGCTGGGAGCTACAGCTGCTGCAGTCACAGCCCCAGCCTCCACAAGGCAGCAGCACATCTCCCTCCCTCCGTCTCTTACAAGAAGTGGGGGGAATGGTGTTAACTAACCTGAGTATCCAAACTGGGCCTATAAAAGAAGCAGACAAAGAGCCATTACTCTGGAATAGAATAAAAGAAGGCATTTTGAGGCATGGCTGGTCTGAAGTGGCGACATCAGGAACACACACTTGAACAAGGATGACAGAGATTTCTTTCATAGAGGTCCTCCGTTTCCAGACACCCGACCATCACACAGGAATTTCAGGATCTATGCAATATTCGGGTGAGCGAAGGAAGCTGCACTAACTGGCACAGATCAGAGCTTGTTAGCTACAGAACAACCCAAAGCCACACACGGGCCCTCGCACCTTTGATCTAATCCCTTGGTTTGTTTCTTTATTAGCTTACAATTGATTGGTGCTCCTCTTTAAGGCGTTAGAACTTTCTCAGAAAGTTGATCTCTACTTGATAATGGTAAAACTTTTGATCTTGGCAAAACTTTTCCTCCCAACAGCAGCAGTTACACTGCTGTTTTGTTTCCCATTAAAATGCCATCCTGACAGAAGTCTCTCCCCAGCTCTGCACGTTACACCCAGGCACAACGTGCATTTACTGTAGTCTAACATCTTCTTTGGTGTCAAAATCTGAGTGCTTAACTTGGCTTGGCCAAAGGATTCAAACCTTGTTAAAGAGCTTCTGAACACAAAAGCACAAAACTTGTCTGTTTAGCCAGTTAATTAAGAGGTTAGAAAGAGATAACATCCCTACAGGAGACTCAATCATTAGTGTTCTGGGATTAGTACTCAAACAAAATCTTTAACAGGAACATCTTTTAAAGTAAAATGGACGTTTAAAATCTCAGTCCTGCTGGTCCAAGGTATTACTGCAAGGTCTCAGTTTCCACAGCACCCCGCTTAATTGGAATGCCTAACAAAGTGGAACAAGGTCAATGATGCTCTCTCTTTAATTTATCACATCTGTCGAAATTAGACAGCTTTAGTTTAGCAGAGTAAATTCTCAGCTGTCAGATTATCAGGCTCCTGAGACTAATTTTGGGTTTTAATATCCCCAGATACTCAGGTTGTCGTGATTCTCACTATGCCTAAACCACAGAATAGAATGGGGAAAAAAAAATCTGGCTTTCCTCCAAGAAAGTATATATTCTCTTCTACTTTTATTTGTACCTACCTATAAAGCCACTCTTGGTTTAATATTCACTGTAAATACACAAACAACGAAACAAGCTATCAGCCCAGAAAAGAAACTCAAGGAAGAAACAGGCTTTGAAAACCTCCGCACACCGTTCCTCCATGCAACACAGGATGGGCCAGGCAGCACAAACCGTTCCCAGCTGAAAAAAGTCCGTAATCACAGCTGTCATATCTCTTACTTACATTTAATCTTTCATTGACGTGCTCTAACACGAGGGTACCATTATTTTACACGTGCCGTGGATATGATCTGACAACCGGCCAAACGGTATCAACATCAGGAGACTCAGAAACCTCAGCAAAATCCAAGTATCGTGTTATCAGCTAAGCTAGGAGAGAAGTCATCTGAAGGTGAGAGAAGAGGTGAGAGAATCTCGTCTTTGGATGGCTTTACATTTGTAAAGATAAATGATGTCAGCACTCCCAGCCCTCCTCTTCGAGGCATAGCAGGGATAAACTCATTCATTCTGCAGCTGGCCTCTGAGCGATGCTGGTTTGGTCATAACACTGCTCCGCATTGTCCCGCTCGCATTGATATCATAGCAGGAAGATCACAATACCAGCAGGTGCATATGGCAGATAGAATACAAAATGTGCTTAAATAGTAAGAGCAAAATACTACTTGAACAAAGAATGGCCCAGCTGCACAGACTCCCCTTTGGGAGATCATCTGGATTTTCTCAGTCGCTGCCAATTTGATTGCAGACAAAAGCTCTTTCAGCATGCACTGTTCATTTCCAAATGGTGTTATTTCTATAAGAGGAAGCAGCTACTGTATATATAAAACATCCTGGAAAGAGCAGGAGATTCGTGTAACAGATAAGGCTTCAGACTATTTACAAGCCAGAAAAACAAAGTCCAATGTTTGCCGAAGAGATTTCTTTTGAAAATTACTAATTTCAAAAGCCTTGAAAAAGAATATTGTAAACAAAAGCCAGGTTTTGAATGACATTACTTCACCACGTGGAACATGGTGCATCAGTAGCAGCTAATTAAACTGTGATGCTACAAGTTTGTCCTGCTCATTTTCCTCCTCCTAATTTTGGCTGTTGTTCTTATTAACTTGTACCAGTATCTGTTACACACAACCACAGAGGGACTTACCTCCCCCCATGATGCGAGTCTACATCACTCGTATATGACGTGCTTCTCTGAATTATCTCAGAAAAAATAGAAGTATGAGAAATGTGGCTTTTATGGGCAAAAACAGGAACAAAGTAGGTATGTATCTGTGTTTTCTTTTGCACGTCCATGATAGACGCTTCAAAAAGGTCTTTGCTTTTGCAGAAAAAAATACTCCATCACACAGCTGAATTCATACACATTTCTGAACCATAAAGTGCATCCAGCACTTACTTCTGTTACACAGCAGAACTTACAAATGAAGCTTAAACAAGCGCACGAGTATGGACTGACACCCAAAGGCACACCCCCAGGCACTCACTGCCCCACCCAGGAGCGTTGCAGCAGGCTGCAGCATTCCCAGTTCAAAGCCAACAAAGATCACCTCCATGAGGATGTGGCACCAAGTTCCACTTTGTGTTATAAAGCAGATTTCAGCTGAAGAACTCTCCTTACAGCGATACAGGTATTCCGTGAGATCCTGGCTGCTTCGCCTGCCCTCCCACGTTGATGGGCCCTAGCTATTTACAGCCCATGCAGTAAAACAAAAACAGGAGGAGTGTTCTGATTCAAGCAGATGAATACTGAACACAAATCACCATTATTAATTCATGCGTTCCCTCACATGTGAAACGCTGTAAACCCTTCCTTTCAAGGCAGGCATTTGTTTCAGTCTATGCAACGTGTATTTTTTTCTTGCATTGCCATGAAAAACAATGCAGCTTTACTACTTTCTAGTACTTGTGACTGAAAAACAGATAGGTGAGTACTTTGTTTTTTTCTTAAGAGAAGGCTGTGAGGAATTGAAAAAAGTATCAGGCGATTTATTAATTGTTATGACAAAAATATTTTCATAATAATGACATGGGTTGGTAGTGTTTGATAGAAAACTGTTCCTCAATGCGTAGGAACTGAGCAGGTGGAGTGAAATACAAGCAAAACAGATCCGTTAGCCAAAATGAAAGTTGTAAAACAAAATAATTTGAGGCAAAACAGATGACTCAGCCCGAAAGCGGTCGACAAACGTGGCTGGAAGCCCTGCCCAGCACCGCCACACGCCCACCACAACACCAGGCTGCGTGCTGCCCCCGGCTGCACCACCGCATCGGGAACACCACCAGAAAGGGCAAGGTGAGGAAACAAGCCACGTGTCGCATGGCAAGTGGCTGAGTGCTGAGGGCGAGGTGACGAGGGCCACAGCCCTGCCTTGCTGCAAGGGCCACAGCCGCCCACCAGCCCCTGCTGGCTGCCGCAGAAAGCTGATGAGGGGAGCCAGGCGCTCCCTGCGCGGGGTGCCAGGCTCAGGCCGCAGTTACCTGTCCTCCTGGGCTCCTTCAGCCCCGGCTCTGCTTTGCAGTTTGCTTCGTGAAACACCCAAGGCACTGGGTAGCACAGCTCCCCCAGGTAATCCCAGGAGGGCTGCAGACCTCCCAGACTCCATGCCTAGGGGAATGATGCTCTTGGTCTGCAGCTCATCTACTTCAGCCCTTGGGTGTCACCAACATGGCCCGACGTGCTGGAGCACCATCATGGCCTGCGGTGCCAGGCAGCAGGACCAAAAAAGAGGTAAAACAAGGATACTGACACCAAGATGAGCAGTTTCATCAAATTTTAGGGTTCCGTCTTCAGCAATCAGGATTCAGTGTGGCTCCAGCAGTAGGTACAACCACCTGAAGGTGTCTAGTTAAAAGCAGACAGCTGCGAGAACAAAAGCAACACCAGAAGGGCGTGCTCAGCAGTGCCTCTAACTTTCAGATTTCAGCAGTACAAGCTTTACCATCACAAGAAACCAAGACTAACAGCTTTAAGGTTTATCTATATTCTAATGTGTGCAGTATGACAGGCAATTAACCTTGCTGCAGTCGCAATCCACACATTTCAGAGCCGAGAGCCTAATTATGTGAAATTTGCTACTAACAAGTGTACGGGACTTCAGACGGCGTTTCATCACCCGAGACAGAACTCCCTCCCCCAGTAAGCATTGGGCAATGGACGATTAAAGGGCAGACTTCATTTTCAAAATTACTTCTCCCATAATAATGGAGGAAGTTGTTAGTAAGATGAATGAACAAATATACAGCTAATATTGGGAATAGGTGAGTTTTCAGGCTTTTTTTCTTGTTCACGAGTAGTATCAAAAACAGAGGAAAAAAGACTGCATAGCCTACGTATCCTATGGTTTGGAAGGGCACCTTTCAACCACCACCCTACTGCTTCCAAATTCTAAATAACATAGAAATAATGAGCGGGTGAGCTGCAGAAATCATGGTTCAGCACAGTTATGCACTAGGCTTTTTAGAGCCAAACCTGCAGGTCGGACACCGAATCTGTTTTCAACTGAATTAAAATAACAGTAATAATTGAAATAAGCCCAGCAGAAAAGTAAAATGCACGTGCTCTCCTCGCTGCACGGACCAGCACCTCCTAACCTGCGGCTGCCATTTGGGATGAACCTGTTTAAGGCAGCCCCAGCAGCTCGCTTCCTGCCCGGGGCACAGCGGCGTGCTGAGATGGCCCTGCGCTGGCGCTGCCTGCCAGGCAGGAAGTTATCTCACCCCTTGGACCGAGCAGGGCAGAGGATTTGAGAGCTGCAGTGGTTGCTAAGATGACACCATTCACTGCAGACAAAGAGGCTTCGTTCTAGCTGCTGACAGGGGAGGGGGGTGTTAAAATAAATGCATTTTGGGGTATAACGTCCCGCAATGCCATTGTAAAGCAGGAGCTGGAAAAGAACGCTTAGTCCAAAACAATCAGCTCCTTTCACTAACATGTAGTAAATATTGCCTGTACTATACTTCTGGGTGTTTGGCTCCCAAGAAGTTAGAAATCAGTGTCAAAAGCTACATACACCAAGTATTTGCCAACTCCATGAGAGATTCCCACAGCCTACCTGCAAGGCTGGTAAGAGCACAACTGCATGCTGAAGCAGACCCTTCTGTTTTTACTTTCTGGCTATCTCCCAGCACAGAAACGTTACTGTACAAAGTCTGGTGCTTGTTGGGAAAAATCAGTAACGTGGAGATGTCATAAAATAGTTTCTAAAAGAATCGGACTCCAATAGCAAAGGCCAGACTTTCCAGAAATGACAGCGGTGCATAAATTCACAAAAAAAAACAGGCTGAAGTTGTTCTGTTACATAGCACACTGTCTCCAGCCACATCGCATCTCAGCACAGGCGGAGGGCTCCTGCTGGCTCAGAGCAGGCAGGACCACGGCACCTGCACCAGGAAGAGAACAGCACCCCGAGCACAGAGCAGCATGAGGACCAGTTGGGTAAAACAACACTTCACCTGCAACGGGTACGGCAGGATGTCACTGCAGTGATGTGGAAAAACCCACTGATTGCTTGTCTCTTCATACAGGTAAATGTTGAATTGCTGGTGCGATGACTGATTACCATACTGAAACAGCAACAGAAAGGTCATCAGGTAAAAACAAGAGAGGAGCAGAACCTGAGGAACTTGGTTACAACTCATAAATACTGACACTCATTTATAGTAGCTATTCCAGCTTAGGTAGGTTCCGATACCCTATCTGTGCTCGAGTCCCAGGCAGTCTGTGTTATCAGTTCATAGGTTATGACTGCAATAAACTAAACAAGAAGAGAGAAAAAAAAGCATCAAGATAACAAGCGCCTTAACCCACACTGTTATGTGGGTGGCCTTAGCGCCTTAACCCACACTGAAATGCCCAATTTGCAACGTTTACAATGTGTTTTGGGGTTTGGAACTGGATGACCTTTGAGGTCCCTTCCATCCCTAGCAATTCTCTGACTCTTTCCGAAGTTCCCACCTCTCTGCTTCACCCAACTCACCTGCTCACGCTAACAGCTGGTAATGAATGTCTGCGTCAGGGAGCAACGTTCCCCTTTCTTATCACTTGTCTAAGCCTGTGGAACGAACCACAACATAACTGACATCATTCTGTCCAAGTTGTGCTTGGCCTGTCCCAGTGAACCTTGCCCCACCTCAGCAGCCAGCCACAGCCTCGCAAGAGCTGCTGCAGCCAAACCCCAGGGACAGCAGCAAATTTCACCCAAAATTTCAGGGTGCCGCTTCCCAAGTGCTATGAACCGCTGGTTTCTAGTGCTAGCGAAGAAAATGAAGCTGTCTCTGGAGTGTAAACGATACGACGCTGCTGTGTATATGGCCCAACTCGTGGATGTTTGAGGGTGGATCGGGGCCAGACCAGACTTCCCACTGGAAGGTGACACCGCGTTCAGCGGCACGGGTCTCGGCTCTGGTTACCCTATGTTATGCAAGGTGCAGAATCTTGTACAGGACAGATCTGCTTTCACAGACACTGCAGCCTTCCCAAAAGAAAACCAAAGGGTGGGAAGAGCCTGAGGAACTGGGGTACAGACCAATAAACCAAATACTCCAAGGTCACATCGCAAATAGGACAGAAATCCCCAAGTCGCCGTCTAGGACCTTAACCACACGATAAGCCTCTCTCCCACGCCACAGAAAAACGTTTTCCTAGTGTTGTTTCAAGAGACAGGGGGTTTGATAACCCAATCCATGCCTCAACCTACTCACACACATTTTTGGTGGTGGGCCAAGGCTGCCTCCAGGCAGGCAGAACGCTGCCGTGCCCTCCGCTCCTCTCGCCGCCCCCACCATACCGCTGGGCTGGACGCTTTCGTTTCCTGCGTGGCAGACTGCAGAAAAGCTTCTTTGCCCAATGTGCTGGTTTTCACTCTGTTTACAAGGGCTTTGTCACTTCTCGCCGTTCCCAGAGACGGCAGCGACCTGCGGGTGGCTTTGGCAGCCCAGGCAACAGCGATTGTTGGGAAGGTGCCCGTGCCCAGAACCACAACGCTCCTGCTCCAGCAGTGCCATGCATGTGGAGCAGCCCCAAATGCTGTTCATTTTATTGTTTTATTTGTTCACGTTATTTTCTAGCTCAATCGGTCCCTTCAGCAGTTCAGGACAGGCATGAGACTCAGGACGTACAGTGAGGCCACAGGGGGAAGCCCCAAAGCAGAACCCAGCAGCTGGGAATGGGGCAGGGGGACAAGGAGCAGGAACAACTGCCAGCGCCACCGCCTAGCGCCCCTTGTCACCAGGGTTTCAAAGTCACAAAACAGCCTCCTAAAAGCGCCACAACACATCCTCTCCGAGGCATGGCCACAGAGCAGCATCGCCGTGTGTGGGCAGCGCTGGTTCTACAAATTGCAGCCCCGGGCTCCAGCCACTCCAGGGCACCGCAGCTTCGGCTCTTCTGCTGACTCATTTTATGGCCCCGCGTTTTGTTAGCCTGCCAGCCTGTGGTTTCTACCCTACGCTCAAACTTGGCTCAAAACCTTTGGATAGTCACAGAAAGTAAAAAGCCAGATTGGAAAAGACCTGGGCTGCTGTTTCCCCAGGTTTCTGCCCTTCTCTCTGCTATGGGGAGGAACAGAAGCCAGGCACACGCACGGTCGGCACAAGCACCCGGCGGGGTGTGACGTGTCACATGCCACCAAGACCAGCATCTTCTATAGGAAGCATTCGGCATCCTTACTTGCAACCCTCAGATAAAAGCAACCCCAGCAGCCTCCCTGCCCCCTGACAGATTACTTGGGGACAGAGACTTGTGGCAGCCCCAGCCTGGAGTGGAGCAATCCCGAGGTCACCCCGATGTGTCCTCCCAGGACAAGGTCAGGGCAGCAGCATCACCAACCTGCTCGGACACTTTGAGGGGCAGGGCTTGAGCACCAGGACTTCACCTAGAGACAAAGGAGTCGAAACCTGAGATCGGGCTGGTGGGTCTGCTTTTTGCCACCTTCAGGAGCAGCACCAGTGCCAGCAAGCGGTGACTCAGGGGGAAGGGTGAGCACCACCAGGGTGGTCTGTAAGCCTGGATTTTTTCACCATTCCTCCCCCAGTAACCTTAAACAGGCTCCCTAAGATTGTTTGCATAAAAACGAAAAGCCACGAAGGCCACGCTGGCAGTAATGTACCCAGAGCCTCTGCAACACACACCTAACTGCTCTGCAAAGGATCTTTTCAAGCAAATACACCAATTCCATAAATATCTCAGCTTGTAATCATGGGCCACCTTAATCCTCATTTATTATTTCTGTTGGACACCTTAATGCACGTCCTGGAAGCTCTAGCACAGGGGTGTAAAAGTCTTATTTGACTATATTTGACTATTTTTCCCCACTCCACCAGAAGGAACCTAAGAAAAAAGGAAAAAGCCTACTACACGTAAGAACAACTATTCAATGGAAGACTCATCTTGAAACACCAGGACTGGAAACTAACACATTTACCCCATTTTTTTTCCACGGGCATTGTTTGACTGACTGGTGTATCTCAGGAAGAAATTACTGCGTTATCAGCACAGCGATCTTCCTGCCACTGATCACGGCCGCAGCAGCCTGGAAACCAACGCCTGCTGAGGATGGGTGCGCAGCCAGTGCCGGGCTGGCCGAAGGCGAGCACACAGCTTCCCATCACATGAGCTAACGGGGCAGAGGAAGGGCAGCCAGCCTTTATGCACTGCAAGCCACAGACCTGAGTTTTTATATACTTTGCGTGGTGGCCAGACGCGGTCACAGTGCTTCTCGGCATCCTGGCAGCCACAGCTCCAGCCCCTGCACGGCAGTGCCGGGTGGCAGAGCCCTGTCAGATGGGAGAACCCCACAGCAACGCCAAAGCCATCGCAACGAACATGCAGGTGGTGCCCAGCGTCCTCTCGCAGGAGAACGTGGCTGTACGGGGACGAGCACAATGCCTGGGCATCAGGCTGCTCCAGCCCCAAGTCAATTAGCATGTTCCTGCCCGCAGCTTAACGAGCCTGCTCCTCAGGAGAGACGTCAGCCCAATGGCCTCTGCCAGCCCCTACCTCTGACAAACCAAATGG
Organism: Nettapus auritus; assembly: GCA_011076525.1. Classification (NCBI taxonomy): domain Eukaryota; kingdom Metazoa; phylum Chordata; class Aves; order Anseriformes; family Anatidae; genus Nettapus; species Nettapus auritus. The sequence continues at coordinate 9,094,636 of CM021778.1, forward strand.
CTGGGTGGCCACGGGGTGAGCCAAATTGGAGAACTGATCCTAACTAACAATAAACCATGGGGGAAAATATTTTTAAGCAACTTTATTTCCTCATCTAGCTTGCTGCAGAGCGGGAGGGCAGCTCAGGCCAGGACTCACTGAAACATGACAGAGAATTTAACAGTCAGCTCCATGGAAGCGATACCTCGGCCAGGACCCTCCAGTACCCAACACGGGCACTTGGTGCACATCGCACTCAGCAAGCTCAGAGCCTTTCTCCCTGCCTGCAGCTGTAACCTACCTAGTGGAGAGTCCTGGGCAGAACATTATGAAGAAACAAACATCAGAATATAAATGCATTGAAGTCACCTGTAACCTACCTTTACAACAAAAGGATATTGAGCAAGTCAGGTGCAGGCAGGAAGAAACAAACCACAACAAAATACCTACTGAAAGGGGAAAGGTGCACACACAGTAAAACCATGGAGAGGAGGAACTCTTGATGAGATATCATTTACAACGCAAAAAAAAAATTTAAAACATACCAGAACCCGAGACCCCAAATGCTTACAGCTCTCCTCCCCACTCAGTTTCAGAGTGCGCAGGGCCCTGCCTGGGTTATGAAGTCAGGATAACCCAAGTCAAAGCAAATAAAAACAGCCCAACAATGAATAATTTCATCACCTCGTACTTGAAGAGTGGCAAAGGTTCACCCACACCTTGCCACACCGAGACAGCTCCACATGACAGAAAGGGCTTCAGATATTAAGCCTGTGAAAACAGTACTGGAAAGGCAAAGAAACCTGGGCTGCCAGGTCATTTTGACTCAGGCACAGGGCGGCTGTAGGAAAGGCCAGTATTTTTATGCTTTCTTAACTGGAAGCAAGTCAGCAGGACTTGAGACTGTTTAATAGAGATGTCAGTTCGCAGCTACTTAGTCCTGAGCAGCTTTACACAGATTGCTGAAGGTTACTCCCTCTGTGCTGAGAGACTTGCAGCATGCAACGTTCTGGTTGAAAAACAGATGTACCTGACGCCTCTGGATATGGACTCTGGATATTTCACCTCCAGAAACAGTTACAGCCCCTTTCATAGCTGATGGCTGCAGCAGAAATGGCTCTAACTCTCGGCTGGTACAGTAAACCAGGACAGCTCCTTCAAAGGCAAGAAGCTGCCCAGGACCGGAGCTCAACATCCGTGCCTTCTGCCAAATGGAGGGCTGTGTGGTCGCCAGCAGCTGAGCTGGCCCTAAGAGCCGCCAGTGCCCTGCTCCCCAGCAGCACGAAGCTGCTCTCTCTGGAGCTCTGCAGCAGGCCACAGCCTCCAGAGGCCCGAGCTGCAGCAGGGCCCTTGAGCTGCAGGCGGCAGCGGCTCCTCCGCAGCCTGCGACAGCAGCCAGTGTTCACAAATAGCCCCAAACTCACTAATGCTTCCCTAAAAAACATTATTCCGAGTCAACCCATACTGTTTCACCAAGTGCTTTAGTCCCAGACTGAATGTGCTGCGGACTGATCCCTGAAGGCCCCATTCTGAACAAGTCCCACCTGCAACCCCGGGGATTCCAGCTCCCCAAAGCGGCCTGGCGCCAGCCCCGCTGTGCCGTCAGACCCCTGCCTCAGCCGGGCCTTAAACCCACATGAGGATGCTTTTCCCAGTCCATACAATGCCTGTCCACACGCTGCTTCCACCTTTTCAATGTGTTGGCTGCCCAGGCCGCACACACTGCCTCACAAGCACAGGCAGAAGGACAGTTTATGTTTTTATTTATTAACTCAGGGCAGGCTTATCTTTCAGCCGACACGACACAGGATAGCTGCCCCGACACCACCTCCTCGAATCTGTGCTTAAGAACGATGTCTCGTACCCTTTCGGAGCAAGGGTCAATTGTCCTGCGCTCCTTAATCATTGATGAAGGGCTGGCAGGAGCAGTGCTGGCAGGAGCTGCAGCGTGGCCGTGCTGCTCGGCTCTCCTCACAGGCTGCAACATCTCCCCCAGGTCCAGGCCATGGACAAATTCCCACATGAAATGCACGCCTGTAAGACGACCTGCAATGCTAATCTAGCGGAGATAGATAATCTGTCTAAATTTTCCAGACAAGTTCCCAGAAGAAAATTAAAGCGTGCGCTAAGGAACATGTTAAAGAAAAGCATTACATGGAAACTTGGAGGGGCGCAGCCTGGTAGTGCTTGGTCACGCAGGCAGCGTTTCCATCCCGCTATCATCATGCGCAGGATCTTTCAAAAAATAAGATGATGACAGCGTGTGGCAGGGCACATCGTCTGAGGTCTTTCTGGAGGGAAATGGAAAAAAAGAACAAAAAAACTGCCAGGGGAAGTCATCTTTGTTAAGAAAATCTAGCTTAAAATCTTGAGGGTAACAGAATGAGGATCAGCAGCTTGTACAGCTTCATAAAGCCTGCCAGACAAATTTAATTGCTTTATTTGTTCTTTGATAGAGTTAAAGACAGCACAGCTAAAAGAAACACGGTAGAGGTCATATTTTTGGAGTTCAGGACAGCATCTGATACCGTGTCTCACTAAATCCTAATTGAGAATTTAATTCAGGAAGACTTGGAAAGGACCAGTGCACAGCCCTGGAATCGGGAACTGGCTGCAGGACTGTAAACAAACGATAATGATAAATGGCATTGTATTGAGCTGAGGGGAGGTCTCACTGAACAAATTCATTAATGACCTGGAACGGGGAGTAAAGAGCACGCTAATGAAATCTGAAGATTGCATTAAAGCCAGATTGTGCCTGATGGATGCGCGGCTGCCTTCAGGTGACGGGGAAGCGGCCAGAGGGGCCGGGCGCTGCCAGGGCAGAAATGAAAAAAAAAACAAACAACCTTCTGTAAAACCTCTCCCCCCTCGCCCCACAGACACTCGCAGCTCTCTGTTTCCCGATAACCAATTCACCCTGCAGGTGTCAGAGCGGCAGCAGCCCACCTACGGGAGGCAGCGTGCGACCTCCCACCCGGGCACAGCCAGAACACGATCCCACCGACAAACACCCCAACGCCCTGAATTCCACCAGGACTCACACTCCTCCTTTCCCCGCTTTAGCTGAAAAACATCAATATTTTATGGAGGAGTGTCCCTGATGAATCAATTTGGAAACAGACATTTCCTCAGCTTAAATTTAGTGTGCTCAAGCTTTAACAGGGAAGGAAAATAAAAACCAGAACATCATTTTGGGTCTTCCTGGGAAATTTCTGAATGCATCATTTGGTAACGCTGATCTTTAAAGGATGCAACAGGTCAAGTATATTCCAGCGAACCAGCCATGTCTGAAGCACAGCTGCTGCTTTTCAGACTTCGCAAGTACCAAGTGAAGTTGAGCACCACACTTTGGGTTTGCTCCACATGCTCCACAGAAGGTAAGGAATATGCAGGTAGGGCAGCATTTCTGGCTCCCCTCTGCAGTTTTACTGCCAGAACTAAAACATCCTTCCCTGGAGAGCAGAACTTCCCCATCATTTCTGTTATCAGCTTGGATGCAGGTCCAAGTTCGACACTTGGTAAATTGGAAAAAACTCTCGTTAGCATCTGTGTGTGTGGGGAGCCCTAAGAACACCTCATTAACTCATTAAAGAGGATTCTTGCAGAGATTAGCTTAGTCAATCCTTCATTTAGCTACCAATCCATTCATGTGATGCCATTAAGCCCCTCATAAACAGCCAAGTACTTAGGAACACGCAGTAGGAGCTGAGTTTCGTCCTGGTGTCACTGTGCTGGCGTGCACTTGTACTGTATTTATGCTGTATCAGTAGGGAAATTATTTCAGCCAAAAACAATCATTATTTTGGACATACATGAAGCGTGCACACATGATGAACTGTCTGGCTGAAGACAACGTTCTATTGAAATAGGACACAAGGGTCACCAATGCCCAACAGCACTGATTTTAAAGCCTTCTTGGCCGAGCCTTGCTGCACACCAGGCATTTAAATGGTATGGCAAGAGACAGGCACATGCATAACAGGGCGCAGTAATACCCGGTGCAAAGTGGCTTTGCCGCTGCTCACTGCCTGAGCAGAGATACTGTCAGTGAGGAACCTCTCATCCCCATCCTCAATTTCCTCTTTTTTTCCTTCTCTTTCTCCCATGCACCACTGCTGTTGGCCCACCCGAGATCTGTGTTCCATAAGCCTCCCCCACCGAAAAGCCCAGCAGCCTCTGGCAGAGAGCCTCTCCCTCCCCTGCAACCCAGGTCTCCAGCACGGCTTTGGCTCACTAGTCGTGCTGACAGGAGCAACCTGCCTCGTGCCACTGCAGGGCAGCAGGACAGGCATTCTGCAGCAAACAGCAACTGCCATCTAGACATGAGATGGCCCTCCAGACACTGCCGTGATGCTGCCCGGGCAACACCTTGGCTATCCTGAGTTCTTTAATGGATTCCTCCATTCCCCTTCGCTCTGTGGGAGTCAGTCCTTCTCCCAGACATCAGTGTCAGGAGATTCAGCCCAATCGTACTCTCAACTTTAATATAGAAACATGCTGTTATTTTCAAGTTGTGCATTTCGAAGCACGTTAATTTAGTCCCACCTGCTTAAATGAGTTGTTAAGAGCCTGGATAGCTCACATTTCCTCAGTGCCCTGTTACACAGACACATGCAGAGATCACATTTTCAGAAACAACTTAATGCTCTTGTTAGAAAGGCTCCAGAACTGCAATTCACTCGGTACCATCCCACTAACCCTACAAACTGCTCAGTCCATAGAACCAGCTGCTTTGCTGCTAACTGTATGCAGAGTACGAGCCCCTCTGAGCCACACTGGAAAACACAAGGTCACCGCTGTTACTAGGGGGAAACCGGCAGGAGAATCTGCCCTCAGCAGAGCTGCCTGGCTCCGGGCATCGCCCGGACCTGAAGCTGTGTGCTAAGTGGCTTTCCATATTTCAGGAAGCCAGACAAAAGCTGCTATTAATGCATCTGGGGCTGGAGGGGGGAAATCCTTGAATGTAAAGTTTCAATTGACTGCACACTGATGAAGTGGAGTAAATAGCAAGAAAGAGCTGCCCACAGTAAAGGAGCTTGTGAAAGGGAACTCCACAGCTTGATAATATCATGAGCACCCTAGGAATCTGGAGAATGAGACAGGAGGAACCGTGGGGAAACTGAAGTTAGAAACTGCACACTGCACGGTTCATTTTCCTGGTAATTCCTTTTATTCATTGCTATAATCAACTTGACATGCAAAGCTGTTCCAAATTTACTGACAGCTTTTCAGCTGACATCTAGTTCTCAAGGTATTTTTTTTTTTTAAACTTAAATAGCTAATTATTCATCGCCTTAAACCAGGATATATAACAATGTCAGGAAATCATCTGTTCAAGTTATATCAAAAAGCCTTTTGGGATTAGTTCCTCTCTTTTGTATGCTGCAGAAAACACTCACTTGTAAACAATTAAATCATCATTTGAAATCTGTCTGTGTTTTTAGCATTTCTGAATGCAGCCTGAAAATCTGTACAAACAAGTATGTTATCACTGCATCCAGGATCCATTCGGGAAGGTTTCCCTCCATGTCATGCTATTTGAGGGAGGCTGAGGGCTGACTTTATGGGCTAACGCAGGCTCTGTGTAAATCCCGTAATAGCACATCTCTCTAACTAAAATAGCTGTTTAAGTAAATCAAAGCTACAATATTCTCAGGATGTGCTGAGAGCAGACACTTGCCACGAGGAGATCAACATATTTTGACAAAGACACTGAGGCATATCACCTCCAAGTAACACAGCCGTGCCTGCTACAAAAATGGGTATTTCATTTAGCCCTAAAGGCTCATCCTTTGGCCGGAAACTACCATAACCAAACTTCACAGCACCCTGCTTTAAGATGCAAAGCCCTCGCAACACATCCGTGCAACAAGAGACTGCCAGATACCACCAGGGCAGAAGCATTTCAAAGGCTTCAGATTCCTATTTGAAACTGAACCTATTGCTCTCCTACTGACTCGCCTGCCTTTTTAAGGCTTGCATTCTTGTGGAATAATACAAACACAATGAGAGCCGAGCATCCCGCATGAAAAAGCTCCTTTGTAAGCCTGTCTTGGGCTGAGCACTGCAGTGTAAGTGACTGGGTCTGGAGAGCGCTCGTTTGGGCATACAATTATGATCGTGCAGCATGCCACTCAGTTTCCATAATTACCTCTCACAGTAAACAGCAGCACTACCCCTCCACTGCCCACGTTGAGGAAGTGTGCTCGTGCAGATACATACCTTCAGAAATGTACTGGTCACCCGAGGTGTTTGTTGTAGAGCTATACCTACAGCTAAGGATGTGACTCTAAGTCTCAATGCCGCGCAGATTTCATCAGGAGATGAAAAGCCAATTTGCTGTTACCACTTCACCATTAATGACACCTTTTTATTGCTTTAGTAGTTTGATAAACCTTTTGGCCACGGCATCTAATCTCTGCAGGCGTTTCCTTTCTGTGATATAATTGCTTACCCTGTAAAGAGAAGGGAAAAAGAAAAGAAAGCAAATTCTACCTTCTTCCTTGTGGAACAAGAGGCAAGGTGCTCCCTGAGAAACTACAACTTCCTTTTCGGTTGTGGAAGAAAACACTCAGCATTCATAACACCCAAGCCACGGGGACGCAGCCAGCACGTCATTGTTTCAGAGAGGAACTCCTTCACAGGCAAGAAATCCGCTCAGATGCTATCGCTGAACACAAAATCCCACAGCCCGGGCTGCTGGGGCATGGGGCATGCCCTTGGGGTGCAGGATCGGCCCCGAGCCCTCCTGCCAGCAGCCAGCACTGGTGCCCGGGGCAGTGACACACAGAGGTGACAGGACAGCAGCGAACACTTGCAGTGTCCAGAGTAGTTCCTGGCCACGGAGAAAGCACAGCTGAAGCACAGGTGGGACGGAAAAGGCACTGCATCCCGAACCAATGCAGGACAGCTCCGCAGCCTTGTATTGCACCAACTGCAGCCCAAGCACTGCTTTTAGCAAGAGAAGAGGCTAATACACATGCCTTACTGACCCCAACAGGGGAAAAGGTAACTGCCCGTGCTACCTAGGCTGCCACCCTTCTGGATAAAGCACAAAGGAAAAAATAAATAAATTCATATATTTTATGGGAATCTCCTGGAAGCAGGGAATCATCACATAAGACTATCAAAGATTTGTCCTGAAGCTCATCTGTATTTAAGCATCCTTCACAGAACAAACGAGCAAGAGCAAGCTTCCCATGCTCCACACAGCACCTAGCATAACGCTCGTTTCTTTTTTTTTTTTTCTTCAAATTTCAGTTTCAGTGGGGTTATTTCTATAGATTTATTTTTGCATTTGAGAGGCTGGGAACTAGCAGAAGGTAAGGACTGAAGAGGTCATGCCAGTTATGACCACTGAGTCCTTTCTGAGGGGCCGCTCTACACCCATATGCACTCTGCACAAGTTATCCTCAGCTATCATATTCTAGATTTTCACTGCTCAAGCCACACATACTTGCCATGACAGGCTCACTGAGATAAATATGTTGGTTTTTACTATACTAGGATCCATGAATTGCCTTTAAAATATAACTGAAGCTAACTGGCAGGAATCTCAACACAAGCCTGATGTCTTCCTGGCAGCCTGGACTGGGGAAAATAAAATAGCACCATTTTTTTGTTTTTATTTTTAAATTTTTAAATACATCAGAGCAGTATGTACTTCAGTTTCTGATATGATGTATTCAAGTAAACCAACACGGGGACTGTAAACTAGTGGGATGTTGCAGGCAGGCTCTCATCCAAGCATAAGGAAAAGCTTCCCACTTGCTGGAATAAAACCAGCACTTTTGGAGATCAGCGCAGACTTACTATCCTGGTAAAAAGAAAAATGGCCACACATGCAAAATCTCTTTTCTTGAAGATACCATCGCTGATCTAAAGCATGAACACACTGCTGCTCTGTCAGGGGCTGATCATTTTCTGAGCATTACATTGCTAATGGCTACAACAGTCAAGAAGCAAGCGTTCAGGAAAAAAAAAAAATATCAAAGGAAGGTGTTTCTCATTCTAAATATTCTGTAGCCGACAGGTGACTGCCAAGCTTTAGATAGGAAATCCAGCTTTATCTAAGAGGAAACACACCAACTCAGTCTGCTGGGAGCTTCCGTGAGCAGCAACTCCTTTAAGTACAGGCAACATATAGCAAACTCCTCCCAAACCATCTGACAGGGTTCCTGTATGCGAGAAATCATGTAATTTTTCAACCAGTTATTTCACACAGTAATTATATTTTCACAGAGATAACAATTAAGTTTCTCCTACTGAATGACTTGAAATGCAAAACTTCCACAGCAAAACCTGTCAAACAAATCAATGATCTTCAGGATTTTCTTAGATGGTGGCTTTTTTCTTTTGAAGAGACTATTAATACACATTTCTTTTTAAGAAAACAATGTATTCTTACTATTCTGGTAAAAAATTAGTTGAAAATTTTCAGCAGAAGTCCACTGTCCTTCCACAAGAGCTAGATGTTGCTCTACAGAATGCCAGATGGCCCGAGAGTTTGAAGAGCTGAGTTGGGTATGTGTTTGACGTGGACAAAAAACGAGCTGGTCACCAGGTCTGAATTTCAGCACAGAAGTCATTGGCTTCTTTAAACAGATGTCTTTGAAGGCAGCAGAAATGCAGGGTTCGAGTTCGTTCATTTCTTAATAGCAAGGAGAAAGCCTGCCCTGGGCAACAGATACGAGCTCATTTCCAAAGGCAGGGCTCTCTCAGGAAGCAAGTACGGTGGTACTGTGCTCAGCAAAGCTGCAATTAACGCTCAGCCCTGTTTCAATGGGCTGAAGGTTAACAAAGCCCGTGATCTTCCTCAATCTGTGGCAAGCAGGCCCCTTAAATAGTTACTCGTGGGCCTTATCCTCCAGCTGAGCTAAAAAAAAGACAACTCATTCCGAAATAAGGAAGCAGGGAAATGAACCTCCGAGCTTCTGATTGCTGGCTGAGGGAAAGTAATAGATAAAACCCCAAAAAGGAGGAGTTACACCGTTCAAATGAGAGGGCCATGAGCACTGTAATTAAGAGCTAAAACTTGCAGGCAGGCCTCAGGAGGACAGCAGCAGAACTCTGGCTCATATTAAACACAGAAAAGTGCAGAAGGGGAGCTCCTTTTCTGACACTTCTCCCAAAGCGTGTGCACCTGCATTTTCCCAGCAAAACCAGCTGCAAGACTACACAAACACAAAATGAAAGCACAGGCTTATGTGCTGGCTTGGGTTTACCCAGAAATTTCTGAGTTCTGAGAAAATATAATGGAAAAAAGTCTCCTCAATAGCCTCAGCTAACCTTCCTGTACCACCTGAAGAGTCACCGCATCGCTCCCGCTGCCCAGCCAGCACCCAGACGTGGCAGCAGCTTACGAGAGGGAAAGTCCTGCTCTCACCGTTCACTCACCCAGCAGGCACGTCCGTTGTGAAAGAGGCAGGCTGCAAAGAACAGTACGCAGGAGCTGTTCTAACTTGGAAACGGGTCAAAAGAAAGTGTGAATTCACGTCTCTGGAGTCAAAGAAAAAAAAGAAATGGGAAAAAACCTTCCCACATGATCCTGGGAATTCTCTGCTCTGAAGTGGAAGTACGGCCCACTTGGTTTACAGGCGGGGATGTACATATGTTAAATTTAGTCCTGTAAAACACAACCTATAGAGGAGTCAAACTGAGTCACTGAACACATCAAAATCATTCAAGCAGAGTGCTGGATGCTACAGTCTATGAACGCCACGCTGTAGTTTGTAACAGTGATTTATCAAGTATTTTGGTCTAAGCTAGTATGTGCACAGGTAATTCCACTCAGACAATAACACTGTTCCATTTTACCCTGGTTTTAACGCGTGTGGTTCTCTGAGCTGCTGCTACAAAATGGGAAGTACCTCTACTCTCCAACATTATGCTTTTTCTAAAGCAGACAGTGCAGATGTAAGATCTGCTGAATTAATGATCTCCATTAATCCTGGGTACAATTCTAGCAAGTAACACCTGACATTAATTTGATCACAGGCTCCCATCTGGGTTGATAATAGAAGTTATTAGAGAACTTGGAAAGTTTCACTCACCCATTACAGCGCCAATCTGCACGTAACTGGCCAGGACAAGAAAACATTACTGATGAGGAAAAAAAATACCATTAAGTACGTTTTGAAAGCTGTAATTGATGAGTATTTCACTGAGATGTGCTTCAGCAAGAGCGGGAGAGACAGGCACTACAGAAGAAAGGAAGCATTATTCTTGCTGAGGACTCCAACACCGCCGTGCAGCAGCACTGCCTAACAGCAGCAAGGCGCCTGGGGAGAAGTTCCCATCCTGGGCTCCACCCGCACCCAGGGCATGGCAATCTCCATCTCAGAATCACTCTGTAGTCACTGAGTAGTCAAGGTCTTCCCACCTGTTTTACCTGACAGACCTCGATGCTTTCCTAACCAAGGCTCTCACAAAACTTCCCACAGACTGGCTTTTACTTCCCATCCTTCATTAACAGCAGTGGAAACCCTTCTCTGAGCTCACCAGGACAGCGTCCTTTGCGTCTTCCAAAAACTCTATTTAAGGCAGATAAGAAAAACTTAAGCATGATTTCTGATTAAGAAAATAAAAATCCAATTTTTAAACAGAAAGCTCTATATGCTATAAACCATGCATTAATCCTTTGGTCAGGAGCCAAAAAGGGTATTTTGTAAAATGATTAACGCTTTTTAATTGCCTTTAACTACTCAGCAACTTTGCCTTTTAGCTTTTAACTTCTCCAAAAATCCACTTTCTTATTGCTTGGAATACAGGAGAAATTAGCATCCTCTTTCTTTTCCTGTGTACATTTTGGCCATAAAAACAGACTGTCACTGAGCAGGGAGATTATTCCATCATTTTACAGCAATCTATTACAAACAGATTCCTTCCAGTTTAACAGAGAATATGCCAGCTGATGGTATCTTAAGAAAAAATAAAAAATAAAAAAATCAGGCAAACTCTAATGGAACACTACTCGTTACTGCACAGGTCTTGAAAGGAAGGCAGCAAATGCTCTCCTGCACAATCCGTCCCTGTTAGCAGCAAGGCAGAGGTTTCTCCAAATGCAAATGTGCTCTGTGCCGGCATCCTATAACGTTTGGCACCAGAACTTTAACTTTGTTATTTCCCTGAGGAGCAACAATTTTCTTTGTGCAACAGCAGGGCAGTGTGTCTTTCCAAACCTACCTGGCAGCCAAGTTTTACACTTAGGTGAAAGAGCCCATTGAGCACGCTGCCACGCGCTGCAGACCGGCTCCGCAGCTTCTCCGGGAGGCAGAGAGGGCTCCTTGTCAGGCCGGGAGCGCCCTGCGACATGTTAGCACTCACAAGTATTAAAAAGGTGCGCCAGCTGAATTACATGAATTATGATTATAAAGCTTTAAATGAAGTAGTTATGAAACCTATGTGGCCTCGCTCTTTTCTTGGACAAAAAAATTGATTTCAGTGAAACCCACACAGTAAGACCTGATCGCAAAGCAAGCCAGGACTGACTCTGGAAGTCAGCAGTTACATGGACACCCTGCCTCCAGCTGCTCGCAGTGTAGCGGAGACAGAGGAGCTACACCTGAGACAGCAGCTGAAGCTGCACATGGTCTCACCGTATCTACACACCAATTGCTCTGTATTTCTTCCAAAACAGTAGCCAAAACCCTCATCCTCTGGCTGTTTCATAGAACAACTTCGGTGTCTGCTTTTCTATTTTTAGGAGGCCATGGACAGCTCTAGTGTAACGGTAAGATGCTCCATAGTGCTTCCTAAATACTTCCTAATCATCACAAACAGCCAGATCTGCCCAAGTTCACAATATGACATAAATGCATATTCAACACCTAAATTTTTGACAGCCTCAGCCAGTGCTGTAATTTCATCCAGATAAGATTGATTTCAGCAAATACACTTGATGTGGCTTTTTGGTTTACCTTATTTACTCTGCTAGTCACTTACAAAACTGATCCACTCCACTGCCAGCAAGTAATATGGTTCCATCTCAAAATACCCTGCCTAGATACGGGGCAAAGCACAAAAATACCCCGAAGCACAAAATTGATAAATGCAAGTATTTAACTGTGAGTTTCAGGACTTGCTGCAATAAGCACTCTCTTTGCAGAAAGAAAGTTCAGTGGCAGTACCTTTTAATTCCTAGGTACACCAGCCATACATCTCTGCTCATGCTGCAAACCGAACAAAGCTCCCCCACCTGGATAACACCGTACGGACCAGACACCGCTTCTGCAAGCGACGGGGAAAAAAACTGAAGCGGGCAACGCATCGCTGTGCTGCTCCCCCCTCCGTGCACAGGAATCCAGCTGCACGTCCCGATGGTGAATGTTACATTCTTCCGTACAGCCAGAAAGTTATAATGTACTTCCAACTTACGGCTGCAGGTGAGCCCAGAAAAAGGGCCATCTTGGAAAAAAAGCTCTCAGAGCAGCGCCGAACAGCTCTGTATCACCCACAGCTCAACTCCCACGGGGACCGAGGGCAAACCCACCGCCGGCAGCAGACCTGAGTCATCCCATCCTCCTCGGTCTGGTGGTTAGAACATTTAATCAGATGCACAAGAGAAAACAATGATATTTGTCATGCTACGTAAACTACAAGGTTTTTTTTTTAGTTGCTGGGTGTGAATATCGGAAAGAGCTGAAGTTCGAAACAGGCCAGCACGGAGTTTTCTGAAAGCAAGAACTGGTAAAGGGTCCGCAGGTGAAGAGAAGCACAGCCCTTCTGCAGCTCAATATGCAGCACAAAAGCTTTTTAGTCTGCCTTGTACAGAAATAGCAGGGTATGCTGGTTACCCACAAGCTATCAATTACCACTGCATGTTTACCTCTTCCCAACGGCACCCAGCAGCTTGAAGCTGCATGTCCCACTTGTCGTGGCACTCCTACCCACAGAGTCAGCTCATACTCATAGAGATGCTCCCCAAAACCTTTCATATACTGCTCCCAGAATCCCAGAATCATCTAGGTTGGAAGAGACAACCAAAATCATCCAGTCCAACCTCTGACCTAACACTAACAAGTCCTCCACTAAACCGTATCACTAAGCTCTACACCTAAACGTCTTTTAAAGACCTCCAGGGACGGTGACTGTACCGCTTCCCTGGGCAAAGGGAAACATCCCCACAGGTTCTGCTGAGACTTGAACTCAGATCACTGGATTCAAAGTCCAGAGTGCTGCCCGCTACAGCACAGAACCAAGTCTGTGGCCAAGAGTAATTTTGATCCTGTAGCTCACAAGACTGTAACCACTGTTTGTCATTGACTACTGCGTAGCCAGGCAAGGATAAGCAATTTCATTAATAAGTGAAGGCACCCCAGACAGAGCACTCTGCAGGAAAGGGCTCGTTCTGGATTTTTGCAGGGTGTTCATCAATATTTCTGCCTCATGTACCCTTTTGTGTCTGGGAGGTAACACCACTGTCTGCAGAGCTCAGTTTGTGCTCGCTATGCAAACCACGGCCAGCTGTGGTTTGAATAAAATGAGATCCTCTTGCACTACCCCATGACTTCAGCCATTCAGTCACTTCCACTTTCAGTCTCGGGCTGTTTATTTAAAAAAAACAGGGGGTGTGGTTAAAGTATTAGCATTTAGGTGACGGAGAAGCGAGGAGTGGAGCTGTTCCTACACGAGCAGCCTGCTCCCCTTGCAGCTGTACGCAGCACTCCGGTGTCAGGAGCTCGGCATTCCGAGCCGCTGGGCAGATCGGAGCAAGGCAGGGACCCGCGGCTCGGCCAGGCAGCACACGAAAGGCAGCTGGGTTTTGGTGAAGATGAACGGGGTGTGCATGCACACTGAATCGGGTTTTGACAGCATCCCTGCTAACCCACAGCCACACCCCTGCATCGCCGCGTTAACAGGCAGCCACCAGCTCTAGCACATCTCTCCTTCCCTGGGGAGTAACCGACAAGTCGTTTTTAAGGCCGCTGAGCCCTCCCGCCGTGGCCGAAGGCAACATCAGCTGAGGTGGAGAGATGCGTGTCTCCTCTCACAGAAACCGAGCACGGCCGCAGACAAACACGAGCAGGCTCAGGAAGCGGAGAGGTCTCGATTCCTCCCCGCAGCCCCACACCTCGCGGTACCTTGCTGCGGCAGCTTCCCTGTCGGACGCGGGGACACGCTCGTGCACGTTCACAAGGCTCCACACGTGTACGGGGGTCAAAGGAAAGCAGGAGCCCACAGCGCTTATTGCACGCTTTGATGCAATGAGGCAAAGAAAAGGGTTATTGCTCTCGCAGTCTCCAAAGCGTTTGCTGTTGCTGCTGCTGCTGTTACTGTGACAGAGCTGCACGCTCCTGACAGAGCAAACCATCAAATCATGATCTGTTACCAGATTTCCAGCATTAATATGAAACGGCTTAATCTAACCTAATCCAATCTAAACCAATTTGATAGAGAAAAGCCAGAGACACTTCAAAAGCACAGGGCAACGTGACCGCGGCAGGACAGAGGAGGCACCTCCCGCACCTGAGCCCCTTCCTCCCCAAGGTCAAGGCCTTACCGCAGGAGCAGGTGGGACAGCACCTCAAAAAAGCTTGCCACCCTGTTTCTTCCCCTTGAGTTGCAAGATGCAGAATGAAACAGAGCAACTGAAACAATAAATCCTTCTTTTGTGATAGTCTCAGAAGTCTGCACGTAGCTTCTTTCTTGCAATTTTATGATCTGGCTCTACCCTACAGGAACAACACCTGACACCAATATCAAAACAACGTCACATTGGCCTATTATGTCCTATCTGCTATAGCAGCATTAAAAAAAAAAATGACTTAATGCCCACCTGCAGCTGGGTGGAAGTTTCCCTTTATTAACTGGCTGTCAGCCACCTGTGCCCTCCACCTCAGCGAGCCACGTGCTATTAAAGCAGCACAATGGAAACAAGCTACACGGCATCGCCGCTGCTTGTCCGGTGCCTGTCGGCCCCATCTTCCTGTAACTGCTATGCTCCAGAGGTAACCGTGTTCGGAAAATCCCAGACATGGCTGCAGCTTGAACACTTCACAGAGCATGCCCTCTGAGCAGGCCACCACAACCCAGCTGTGGCTGCCCGTGTTCAGACCCAAGCACATGCTACAGGGTGCTACGATGCTTAGAGACACTTAGCCGAAACCTAAAGGTGTTGATCCTAGATCCCAGGCATTACAGCATTTCTGAGTTCATGTGATACAACAGAATTTTAGCTGGGACCTACCAAAAAAGTGCCAAGTGCCCTCTGGATGGTGCCAGAGATCTGAAATCTTCACTGCAGTTTCTGGCAACCATGGCTAGTCAAACCCCATCATAATTGGGTTCTACACATGTACCCCCAAATCCCAGTGCTCAGCTTCAGAGCGGTCTTTGCTTTAAATCCCATGACCTCCAAGCTTAGCATCATATTTCAACCAAAAACTACCCCGTTTTCTAGAGGAGAGAGAAAAAGTGTATATGTTATTGGCTTTTCATATATGTTGGTTCATCCTTGTCAATGAACACAGCAGAGATACTCGCAATGGTGCCTATGTAATCATCAAACCACCTCCTTCCAGCAGGCTGAGAACTGAAACAAGCTCTGTTCTGTCAGAGGACACGGCATCACGAGCGGATACGTACCCTAGGCCTTATCATCAGCTAATGCAAATGACTTTCAGCGCCGTACAAACCATGCAGATGATCTGAGCAATTATTTATGCAAAGCTGCAGTGCTGCTGAGCGCACACCGAGGATGACGTGCTGAGCTGGCTTCAGCCACGACGGGAATTTGAAACAGACATCAACCATCAGCAAAACCCAGCGCCACGCAGCAGCCCCTCACGTTCACAGGAGCAGCAGACACATTTATGCAGCACGCCGCGGCTGTATACAACGCTGCTCTCATTGCAGCACACATCTGTACAACAATAAAAAGCGCTCTTAAAGCGCTGTAGCCTGGTACAATGACATATGTTAAATATAGCCACAAGTGAGCTGGGAGCAGAAATCCATGAATAACTGTATTGATTGCAGTAAAGAAAACCTGAGCATGTTTGGAGTGGAGACGTTTCCTGATGAAATTCTTTCCATTTGGTAAAAACACAGACATTGTCTTACACCTTTCCACACAACAAAACAATAAAACAAAACGCCAGATGGTCCTGTTAGGGTGAGCCATGGATCTGCTCAACCCGTTTGCAGAGCTGGAGAGAAACCTGTCCTTCCAGCACGGAGCAAGTCCGAGGCTCCGGGGTTCGTCTGAATTCTGAGTAAGGACCAGAAGTTGACAAATCTTACATTTTACTCTATATTAAGTTTCTAGACAAAGTTTCTTAACAGTTTTTTAAGAGTTTTCTATGTTTTATTAGTTTTAGGGCATGACAAATCCCCCTATATTGATCCAACGCACCCATTATTATGGCTATTACTAAGTACAGTAATGGGGCTACATCGTAACCAACAGGATAAAATGAAAGATGAAAGCAGAGCTGGCAGGTGACAGGGAAGCCATGCTCTTCTGATCCCCTGTCATTTTAATCCTACACTGAGTTTTCACACGTTGACGTACGCCAGGTGTGCTGCTCACAGCGAAGCAGAGCTTCCTGGTGTCACCTGCTGCATTAAAAAAGACCTTGTGCGCCAAGTGCCTGCCCTACCTGCGAAACTCCTTCCAAGAGATGCTGGTTGAGACAGACCGGGGATGGTTAATTTCATCGCCTCTGAAAATGCCCAGGCAGTTACTTTATGCAAGAACGGCTAGTTTCAAAAATCCACTCTATTTGCCAACAACAGTTAGGAAACTTCCCCTCAAAAATGCTGTGCCTCGAGGAAGGGACACAGGGCATTTGTAAGCCAGCCTTCCCTGCAACAAAAACCTGCCCGACCCCGCACACCTCAACGCCCCTAAGCCTGAGCCCGGTGCCAGTGCAGGCTCCCCCCATGGAGGCACTGACGAGCGTGCCCCCAGTGATTTGCAGCCGCAAGGCAAGGTAGAGAGGAAACAGGAACCAGCAGAGCCGCGAGGCTGGTGCAGGAACCCGCAGCAGGAAACATGACTGCGGCCAGAGCGTGCCATGTGCTGGAAGGATCCTCCAAACTTGGCCGTTTCAGGGTGAAGGAACTCAGACGTTCCCTTTGAGGGAATCTGTGTAACGTTCCCAACCCCTTCACACACGGCTTTCAGCCACGCGTGAATCACAACTGCACGAGAGCATCACCCTTCGCTCCCCAGGTGAAGCCACAGCGATCCAGCACAGGCTCCCCTGCAGCAGCCAAGGCTCCTGTTCTGGCCTTCTCTCACGTGTAAGTGCTCACCCTGTGACCCAAGCAGCAGCACGCAGGGCTCCCATCCAGGTAAGCCATCTCGCAGGTATTTCCAACCGATGCAGTCAGGAGTGGGAGTAGGGCATCCGAATTCGGGGCTCTGGGCCATCGCCTTACACACGAGCCTGCTGCAACTGAGAAATCAATGCTGGCACAGTGACAGCCCATAACAACTAATTACTCTAATGCAGAAACTGCTCACAGCATCCAAGTACCCATGCAGAGGAGTGACGCACGACCTGGTCACCTTGGACAAGCCAAGCAGAACTTCCAAGGTGCTCCATAAATGCAAAGATACAGATGGCAACAGAGGCTAAACGTGCGCTTACCAAAAGCAGTTTGTTTACTTTTTCCCCCCATCCTATAATACTTTAGCAGACAAACGCATGTTTTGTAAGGCGTCCGCCCTGGGCAGGGCGGTGTGGGGGGATGCTGGCGGGTGATGGCACAAGGGGCCCGCATGCCTCCCCCACCAGGTGGGTTATAATGATGCAGACTCAGTGTCCGGGGCTTTCGGGGATGCTCCGAACGAGTCAGTATTTATCGCTGATTTTACAAGGTGACTGAGGTGCCGTGTTCAAAGTCGGCCAGCTTTTTGCCGGTGCTGGTCAACCCACTGCAGTGGTAGCCCCTAGAGAAGGTAACGCTGTACATCTCCATCCTGAGACATGCATCTGATAAAGTCCTGACACAAAGCCTACCAGAAGTTTTTCCTTGCCAGAGCCCTTGCCAGGCCTCTTGTCGTCCAGAGAAACAAACCAGGCATTTTTGTTTGGAAACCTTCCTTCCTTTCTCTCCTGCAGGTTCTGAAGTCACGCACACACTTAGTTACTCCATGCAAGCGTGTGACCCTTTGCACTTGGGTGTTGAAGGAAAGATTTATCCTTGATGTAAAATCAATCACATTAACAGGGTGACTTTCCAAACTCCTGCAGGTTCACTCCAGAGACAGCACTAATTCTTTTTGTAACTTTGAAAGAGTTTGACAAAGCATCTGCGTGGGGCTCTGTCTGAAGGCATTAATTGTCTGTGAGATCCCGATCTGAGAATTTCATGTAGCTACACCGAACAGAAAAACAATGCTTCCAACCAATTTTTTCTTGGAATTACTGTTCAAAACCACAGTTTTTCCTAGAGATTGGTATTGTAGCAACTGATTCAGAGCTCCTAGACTTTTCCTCTTCCTAATTAAGACAACAACTGGCAAATCAAAACTTACAAGATATTTAAAACAAAAGGATAAACAGTAGGAGTTTGACAAGCCAATGAATAATCAGAAAGCCAAAGGAAGAACATCTTAGAGTAAAAATATCACACAGAAGTTCCTATTTTCTCACAGAGTAACAGCCCTATGAGACAACTCCATTTTTACTCCTTCACCATCACTGAAGCCCAAGGGCCGATGTAACTACCACTGCTACGCAGCACAACACCGTGTGCTTTGTAACACACCTGCGTGCCTCCGACAGCGGTGTGCAGCAACTCGTACACCATGTCTGTGCATCAGCCTGCTTGCAGACAGGAAGGCCTAGGGGAATCAAAATCCCAGTAAAGCTAGGAAACGGTGTGTTACAGAATTTTTCTACAAAATAGGATGCAATAGAGCTCTGAAGAGAATCTTATAGAAGTCTGCAATGGTAAAACACACAAAACACAACTTCCGGAGACTACAATGAAGTTTTCAGAAAGCCTTGCAGAAAGTTGCAAAAAAAAGCTTCAGTAAAGTGAAAGATGCCTCTGATGATAGCTTCATAAAGGTCCTTGGACCAATTATGCATGTTAAACTAGAAAAACAGGAGTCTGGGAGGCACATTTTACTTGACAATGTAGACACAGGGAAAAAAGCCAAAGAAAACACTTTGTATTTGCAGAAAGCTCCAGCTTAGCAGTTCTTTTGTAACACACCTGAGTACTGAAATTGAACAGAAACTTATGCACAAACCTGCCTTCGAACCTGAGGCACATCCACACTTGTGTTTTGGTTGGTTCACTTTGGTTTATTTATAACAGGACCCATCATTACATGAAACACAAAAGCCCGACTGCCTCCGCTGCGAGTGGGGCCTCCCTGTGCTGAACAGAGAAGCAGCATTCCTGCTTCAAAGAGAACTAACAAGACCCACAGAGACAAAAGACTGACTGCAGAAAGCAGCAGAGGCACAAAGGCCAGGCAAGGCCACAAAAAAGGTCAAGATGAGTAAAACTTAGGACTCTGTCCCCCAGTATCCTGTACCCCCTGCAGAGTCAGGAGGTCTCCCAGCACGGTCTGGTTCTTCCTCCCTCTCCCAGCAACAAAACTAGCATCCTCTGAACTCAGGACACAGGGGATAAGACACTGAGAAAAACTACTTACATTTGCAGGGCTAAAGTCATCTACACGTAGTCTTCCTCACAAGGACTCAGTGCACGGTTCGCTTCTCTGTGGGGAATTAGCAGGAAGATGGCTCTGTGGGGAACGGCACCGGGGTAAAGGCACTGCAGCGGTGCCGGGACACTTCACTCGAGGGCCTGAACTGCGGCTCCTAACTTGAATTCGAAATTACTGCTAGGGAACCAAAACTTAAGGTAAATATTATTGATACCTTATAAATTAAAAGATAATTCAGGCTGTGAATTAATTTGAAATTATAAAACTAGGGTCTTCACACAGTATTAATTCCTCCATCTTTGGCATATCTGTTCTACTTCCCACGAATACTAATTGATTCGGCAGCCTTACCCTGAGATGCAACATTTTAAATGATTTAGAAACCCATAAAGCTCACTACCAGCTGTAAGCTGGCAGCAAGAACTATTAAAGCAGTGAATATATAATGTGTCCACTGGTAGTTTCTGAGAAACTGCCAGACAGCAAAGATAAACTAACAAGGACAGCACCTCAGTGGCTATGTCACCTTGTATTCCTCCAAGTTTACTACAGGACCTAATTTGGGCTTGCTGTGATGCACTCAGCCAACTGCAAGCACATCTTACTTTCTAAGATAAGGCTCTGAAGGCCAGCCTGGTATCTTATGACTTGCTATCATATTTGCTCTTGCTTTTTTAAAGCAAGAAAGACACCAAGAGGCAACCAGAAATGCACACACAAACAGTGAACCAGTGAACCTTGCCGGTGTGCACCAGTTCCTGTGTGGTTTTAACTGGCATCTCACCCCTACATCCGAGGTGGTACTTCTGATCAGCTGTTACCTCTCACGATCTACCAAACACCGCATATCCTGGACCCCAACGTGTTCCAAGCACTCCTTAAAGAGGGCACCTGAGCTCTCCTCCAGGACAACATGCCCTGCCTGGTACTGAGAAGCAGCTCAAACACAGAGGGAAATTGCCTCCTGAGATCTCTTTCAGCTTCCTGTAATAAAAGTGGGAAAAAAGTAAGGAAGCCAAGAAAGGAAGACCTGTTCTTTCTTTTATGAAGGCTTTTTTAAATACAGTTCTAAGTGATCTCAGTGATGCACAGAATTGCCGGCCTGCATTACAAGAACAGTTCTTGAGGAAGAAAGGAACAGCTCCACTTCGCTTCAAAGCAGAGGTTAGGGGAGGCTCTTGCTTGTTTTGAGTCCCTGTGTCAGAACAACCACCGATTTTTCAGGAGCATCATAAATCAAAGTACCAGGCTGGCTACGACAGGAATCACATCCTCAGAAGTCTAGCTGGTGCTGCACGTCCCACCTGCAGAACCAGGCCATGAGGCTGCTGCCTCATGCAGTGCCCAGCAGCACTCGAGGACAGCCAAGACCAGACCTCCATGGACAATTCCCCTGGAGAATGCTCACATACACAGAAACAGAGCGGTTATTTCGAGGACCAAGGTGCGTGCAGCCCCTCTCTTGGTAAGGCCACTGAATTTACTCCATTGTTTTGGACCTCAGAAAACCCTCACAATACATTCTGCAATAGTGGAAAAAAAAAAATCACAAATTTCTCATCTTTCCTTAGAATCTTTCAGGCAGCGCCTACTCACGCAGGACTCTGCTTCTCGCCGCCCAACAGCTGACCTCTTGGGGTCTCCTGTCAGCGGCCCCACTGGAGCCGCTCATCGCTACCCTGTGCTCAAATTCCTTGCCTCTCGATCATCTACTTTGCTGCTAACTTCGAGAAGACTAGCAAGGCTGTTTACTGTTCGCAGAAACTCAGCTGTGCATCTTCCAAACTTCTGATGGCACATACATAAACACAGGAGAAAAAAAACACAGAAACTGGCAAGAGATGGGTAGGATCCCACTGACAACCCCAAGAGTGGAGGAGATTACAAAGAAGTAACAAAATATCACACTTTATGCTGTTAAAGAGGTCACCACCAGTTCTTTTAGATAAAGACAGGCTGCTTTCCAAATCTTTCTCTTATTGTGCCTTTCTGATCCAGCTATACAGCACTTGTGCCAAGGATGTACTTTGTCATGTTGCAAATATGAAACAAAAATTCAGTTGGCAACTTGTGTTACAGTCACCAGAAAAAAATCACTAAATGAGAAAAAAAGCAGCAGACCATGTCTCATCTGGAGGAGTAGGAGAATTTAAGTACGGTTATTTAAAAAACAAACAAAAGCCACACAAAGCAACTGAAGGCTTCGCACAGTTTTAACCTGAAATTGAATGTGACAAGAGCTTTTGGATGGGCTGCAAAAGACTAATAGCAATTTTGTTAAGAATCAAGAAGCCAGTCTGAGTAACAGCACACAGCCTGCGCTCTCCGAGCACCCGAGCTTTGCCTGAATACAAATCTCACCTTGTTATCCAAGCTCTTCTCCCTCACGACTTGCCGTGAACTGATGCAGTGTCCTTGCCTTCCCCTGTTCGACAACACCCGGTACTCACCTGGAGTCTCAGGCTGCTCCAGCGGGAGTGAAAGCCCTGCATGCCCTGCGGCACTCCTGCAGCAGGGGACAGTCCCTGGGGGGAGTTTTAACCCCTTGGCCTTCAGCTTCCAGGCTGCAATTCCTGTCCTCCCCGTGGCTTCTGAACAGGCCGTGGGGAATGTGCCTACGTATACACATACACGCGTATACATGTACATGTGTATGGATGTACACTTGGGCCTGGCTGGTTTCTCTGTAAACGTGGCTCAGGGAAAACCATTTATTCTACGTCTATTTACTTAATGGAATATCTGGGACAAGTGCATTTCATAAGCAGGGAGGGAAAAAAAACACAAATGCTTCCCACTGACAGAAGAACCTGAAACATTAGCTCGGGATGTCAGGATGCCATCATATAAATGTCACATCGTGCCACGCTGCTTAAATAAGGGCAGAATTTGTAATGCCGCTTTGGCAATGTGAATCAAAGCTTGATTTTCAATACGAAATGTTAAAGGAAACAACAAGCTAAGCTTTGAAACAAATGTGAAAGTGGTGGAAGGCTGTCGGTGACTAAAGGCAGCCAGTCACTACTGCCCATGACTGAGTATTTCGGGTCTGCCAGCTGTGCCAGCTGTACTTAACTCAGAATATAAAACTTGGAGCAACCGTTTTGAGCCCTAAAGTGAAAACCTAACCTCTCTGAATAAGCAGGAGTTCTGCCACCATTTTTGAAGAACAGAGAATTCACACAGCACGCTACATAACTTTAGAAGTTTCTCTGTCCTTTGGTAATTCAACTCTAAGCGACCTTGGGAAGGCAGAAATTAGGAATACCAAGTAGTACCACATCCTTGTGCCTAGCTAATAAAACCATTAACACCAGGTAAAGCTCCCTGCATGGTGATGCAGATGAATCTGACACCGACGCAGCCAAGGACAGAATTTCTCCTGAAGCCCTGACTGCGGGCCTCGGTCTCCTTCCCACCCCAGGCTCACAGCTACGCGCCTGGCAGAGGCCAGAGGACAGCACCCTGCAGTACCTGCACCCCCTGCAGTACCTGTGCCAGAAGAACTGCTGTGCACCTCGGAGCCTTCATTCAAGAGGCTTCAATAATGGCAAATTCACCACCTTCCAAAGAAAGTCCTTTCGTGTTTAATTATTTCACAGTTAATAGTGCATACCCCCTGTCATGACTATTTCAGTTTGCTACTTCCCCAGCATACAGCACTGTGCTACACCACGCCTTCAGGACACAAACCACAGTGCTCTTTGAGAAGATCCATACCTACACAAAGCAGAAATTCGTGTGTTTTTTTCCCCACTCTACTTACAAAACATAACAAACGTGCTATGCCCTGTTTCCATGGGCTCCTTTAACATCCATATAAATAACTATCAGCCTTTTCCTGCTGCTAGTATTGAAAAGCAGCGCAGAAAGATGCTTCTCATAAAGCAGCTGGTATCATAAACAACATACACATAGCAAAGAAGTAATTTCCAAGGAAATGGGAAAACAAAAGTAAGTGTGTATTTTATCTTGCTACTTCAGAGAGTTCACTTGCATGTTTTACAGCCTCAGAAGCATGATCATCCCTTCCAATCTGGCTTTCTCATCGAATAAAAGAATATAAACTCAGCAGCTATTTCCTAAAGCATGTTATTTAAGACCCCAAGACTTTGGACGTATCCACTTCAATACATTTTCCTCCAGCCACCGCTATTATCAAATATAAATTTTCCAACTGATCGAAAGAGATTTCCCCCCATTATTCACATTTCCACTTCTGCTTACAGTGGCTTCAAGCAGGCTTCCCAACGTACTTTCTACTTTAGGATAAAAATCCACCTCAGAGCAGAATGCCGTGACAAATTCCTCTGCACTATTTGCTCTGCTTTTATCCCATCCCTTGGTTTGCTGAGGGCCTCTGAGTAAGTTGTGCACAGGCTCCACACCGACTGTCTGCAGAGATAAAAGTCAGCCGTGGCACAAAACTGCCATCAGCGCAAAATGGGATGCAAACGAGGAGTCAGACATCACCAGTCAGCCAAAGCCAGCAAAGGCGGCACCGCGGAGGAGCACGCCAAGTAACCCTGTGTTAGCGCAACATACGCCACAAAGTGTCTCCCAGTGCGAGTTGGTGTTGGTTCCTGTCATCTCTGACCCCTCCAGCTGCCACCCGAAGCAGAAAACTAGTGACACATCACGCAGAGTTAGAAAAATGACATTTTCCTTAGAGCTGGTGTAAAAACAAACAAAATCTCACGGATAACTTAATGGAAGCACTAATGTTGAAAGGGCTCCTGAAGAACATGATTTGCAACTTTGGCAAATGACAAAAACCTAACTCCTCCTCACTGTTCTTTATTTATTTGAAGGATAAACAATCAAAATATTAATATTTTGAAACAAGTTGTACACGTCAGAGTCAGGGACTGACCCAGAGCTAATCCCCCCCTGCTGCCCACAAGGCTGATTCCAAGCACGTCTGTGAGCCAAACCGAGCCAGCCCTGGGAGGGGGTCAGGTGAAGCCACAGGACATCACCTTGCACGTGGGATCAAAGTGCCCACGTGAGGACTCAGTACCAAATACACCAGGTCTCAAACTCACCCCTTCACTTATTTTGCTGTTGCTTTCCCTTGTTGATACATTTACATCGTGCAGCATCTAAACGGGCTGACCAAAGGTGAAGCGTTTGCCGAGGTCTCGCTGCACAACTGGAAGCTGTACACCAGGAACACGCTGCCAGAGGCAACACACAAGGCACCAGCTACAAAGACACTCCGAGTATGCAAAGTGCACAACGCGTATTTCTACAACCATTTGCTTTTTCTGCTGATCAAAGCAGGTCTGTCTCTGCAAAGGGAACCAGACTGTGCTGCTCAAACCCTTCGAACAAGGAAAGTGCCCGGCTCAGAAAAAGAAGGGAGGAGGAGAGATGCGCATCACTAAGGATAAAGGATTAAAGGGAGAGCAGAAAAATCTCATCTTTGGAAAGCAGGAAGGTGCCGCTAAGATAGGGATCAGCTATGGGAATGAGAACAAGTTTCCATGGCTGAGGGAATCTGACCAGAAAGCTCATCCCAGTGTGAGCAGCGGGCTGTCAGCACGCACCTCGGGTGGGATGGGGGTGGCCAAGCCTCCAGCCTCCAGCACTTCTGGTACCACTCTGGCACCGTGCTCCACAGCCCCGTACAACTGCTCACACGTGGGCCCCGGGGAGCAGCCGTGCCACAGCACAGCGCTTGAACACGCAGCTGAGTGCTTCCATGTGTCACTGCCTTGGGAGAGCACAAACGGAGACACCAGCAAGCTCAGCCTGACGTGGGAATCAGGGAAAAAGTTTCTGCCAAAAGGGAGCTGGGGATGAGAGCAACAGGAGTTACCCGGAGGAGTCAGGAGTTAAGAAAGCACTAAGAGAAGTCAGCAGCTCTGCGACAGGAGCATCCCACACACTTCCAATGATTCATGAGCTAGGTGACTGAAGTTGTCTTCCAACAGCAACTTACATCTCTAAAATCCCTGAAAATATCTCAGACTAAAATATATAGTCCAAAATAATTACTAAAACATAAGTCCTTGCACACACATGCAAAAAAGTGTCATCTTTTTTTCTTCTTAAAAAAACGCATTATCAAATCATGTGCTGACAGGAATGGTGTGAGTGGTCAGATTTCTCAAGCTTGCCTTAAAGCCTGGATAAGCACCTGCTGTACCAGACAAACCATTCCCTCATCCCAAGGTTAGCTGTGGAAGCTGGTTACGATCTGGCTATTGTGGAAGCACCCTTTCCTCCCAGCACATGGCCATCACTATGCCTCAGATCGCCCAAAAACTGGGTGTTGCTTCCATTCCCCTCTTCCCACCTGCATCATCAAACTTGACTCTGTAAACCTAGATATCTTAACGCTGCAGCAAGTCACCCAAACAAGGAAAACAAAACGGGTGAACAGAGCAGACGGGAGGCAGACTGAGCACATCAGTAGCTCTGTCACTAAATACAACTTGTAACGAACTCATAGCTCCTGCTCTTTTGTCTGGATGCACAACCGCAGAATCGCATGGCAGCAATTTTACGCTTGGCAAGAAAGCAGCCCTTGTGTTAATTTAAACATAACCTGGTAATTCAGTAAAGGTTAATAAATTGGGAACACAAAGTATTCTTCAGAGAGCCTGTTCAGCCTAGCAGGAAGGTTTCTTGAGTAACGCCTGCATCGTTTGGTCACCAGCTTTCTGCATGCACAGAGCAGTCGGACCCGCAGCTGACTCATGCCTTTAGCAGTGGTCTTGTGAAGTGCACCACCAGTGAGGAAACATCTGTGTTCATTTTGTTTATTCAGCTAGCTTTAGAGCATTAGGGATAATAGAAAAGCTTCTTCTCAAGGACTTAGTGCCCACAATTCAGCAGCTATAATGGCTAAAGGTTTTTGTTTTTCTTCCCTTCATACATACAAAAAAGGACTACTTAAGGAGATTGGTAATCCTACAAGTAATATTAGGCTTGCAATATAAGAGACATATATAAGATGTTCAGAAGATACTGATATTTATGCTGATATGTGCAAACCAAAGGACTTCATAAAAATCAGCATTAAATTCCTAAAAATAAAAGCACAAGAGCGAAGGCGCACAGCCTTCACTAACAGCAAGCGAACGCTGGCTGTAGGAAATGGTACTCCCCACTGCTTACCTCCAGGCTGAGCACGGGTTTTAGGCCACAGATTTGTGCAGCTCACAGAAAAAATATCCTGCTTACAGACAGAACAGAAGATGAAGCGGGTTCCCTCCTACCAACAGCTCTGCAGCAGAAACAGCGGCCACGGCCAGTGTGTGCCGTCACTGCCTGGACCTTCAGCAGCAGCCGTCGTCATCTCGTCTCCAATTTCTGCTGCTGCAGCAGGGAAGGTGCTCACACAACCTGCCTGCGTGGGATGAGGGCTGGCAATTGTTTTGTCAGCAGTCATTTTCATTTGCGAACTGCAAAAAAAATGAATCGGGTTCTCCTCCTCCATGAGAGCGCCACGCGAGCAGCGTCCTGCCCAGGCCGTTTGCAGCCCAGCCTGGGCAAGATGACTTTCTTCTGCAACCTGAGGGTTTGTTCGGCTTCTCACCCACGCTGTACAAGCTGATCAGCTACAGCACCGTCCTTCAACATAAATGGTTGTGGTTTACCCTAACCTTGCCCACCACATACGAGTCATTTGGGTATCTCCTTAATCAATACATTGAAATTAAACTCTAACACAGGTTAACTGGAAGACAAAGCAGGCATTTTAAACCTTTTCAGAAACCCTACCCACTACCTTCAAAGTAGTCCACCCGCAAACAGTTACTGAAATAGGACTTCAAAGCTTCCTGAGAGCATTAGAGGTAAAGCGTAATTAATGCAACACAGGCGGATTTAACGTACCTTCCATCAAAATAATACCTGCGTGCACCAAGCACCGCTCAGAGTGCACTCCTCCTGCACAAGCATCTTCCCTAATTCAGCATGAGGTGAAATCACCCATGTATCGTGATTTAGAAAGAGACCCAGCAAGGCCAGCAGAATTCTAAAGGCCTTCAATAATCCTGAATTACAAGTTTTGGCACTCCTAAAAATACTAAAAACACAAAACAACCGTTAAAGAATTGCACTGCAGCCAGCAGGAACAGGCAGGGACTCCAGCCATCCCTTCCCTCTTTTGTGGCAGCCTCCGTTCAGAACACAGCAGGTAGGGAATGGAGAACTGAAAGAATTTGGATTTTCAGTTACTGCCTAACACATTCAGTCACATCACATTGGTTTTAGGCTTTTACAGAGCCAGTATTTATAAAACTCACATAAAGAAGAGTTTCTACCAAATACATTTTTTAGTCTTACAGAACACTTTAGGACAACAGAAAAACCTTTGTTTTAAAATGCATTTGAGTCCAACAACTTAAATGAACATATAAAAACTACCTAAAACCCTACCATGATCACATTCACATGACTATTCTGTCACCATTTTACATCAGCCTGCACTCCAGCTCCTAGCAGAGACAGTGGCTCTGCAGAACCACAGCTTATTCTCAGCGCACTTGAGCTCTGTGTAACTCAAGCTCTTACAGACCTCTATTTTCAACCTACAGCAAACATGAAAGTATGCTGAAACAGCTGAAATTCAGTTGGTAAAGGTGTCCCAGAATGAGTCCTGTCCAACCACCTCTCACACATAACGATTACACAGGGTAACAACCGAGGTCTGAACCAACACTGAATAGCAAAGTGTAGATTTACAGAGTAACTGGCTATTAGAAGAGCCCAAACTTGATCCAAGTGTTGACTTGCCAAGTCCTAGGCTCATTTAAATTGGATACTGCAAAGCAACATACTGCCAAGTGATAATTGGTCTGGAAATCTCCTAAATGGACAACTCTTGCTTGTCTTAGTTGGCAACAAGACTCCCAAGTATTTGACCACACCACAATTCAGGTACGCAGGCAAGCAAGTCTCTGCTCACGTAAGAGCAGCAGTGGCAAGCCCTGAGTACATTTTACCCCAGTAAACGCAGAAAAAAACCTAACCACCACCTTACCAAGGAGATTTTTCAAACCACTGCAGCATCTCCCCCAGCCTAGCCATAGCAACAGGTGCAAACAGTTGGGGACACACCAACAGCGGCGGCCCTGGTAGCAAACAGGAAGCAGCCACACTAGGCAACTAAAGTCAGGACAATAACAGCAAAGGCAGCAGGCAAGGAAAATTAAAACACACAAACTCATTCAGTGGAGAAACATCCTTCCATAAAGGAGCTACTGTTTACCAAGCAACTAATAGAGACCTGCAGTACTTCATTTCCAATTACATTAATCTGCTTCCTAAGCAACTATGTGATCAACACAGCCCACGCCGAGCTACCGAGGTCAGTGCTGTACCTCCCAGCTCCTTCACGCTGAGCCTCAAGCCACCTCTGCAACCGCTGAGAAAAGCCCCAGAAATAAGAGAGAATTGCTCAGGCAGGAGGAAGAAGTACATACCCAAGATGACGGTAAAATTACAACGTACAGGTTTGCTGCTAAGCAAAATGAACACACCACCTTGCTCCCTGACTGCAGATGGCTTCAACCACCAAAGTTTGTTTTGGTGCCAGGGTTCAGATCCGAGTCTGCTTAGGTCTTGTAACTCAGCTGGAAACAGAACCCAGAAGTCCAATTAAATCCAGTACAGCACGAAATTCGAGGGCTTCCTTCCACTTACCCAAGTCCCACACTCCACAAAGCGACCACACTCATTACAACTCGGTGACACTCGAGCAGCAACCAAGTCTCTATGGGTTGAGCTGGCCAGGCTGTCCCAGCACAGAGCCCTCCAAGAACCGTTCGACCTGCAAGACTTACTTCCCTCCTCAGCTACAGTTATCCGTGAGCAAGGCCTTGATATGCGAATCACTCCTAATTCACCTCCAAGTTTACATCCTCAACTAAAAAGTGAAAATCCCCTAAGGGGCTTCAACTACAAAATGAAATATCCTAATGATAACTTTTGGACAGCCCGAGATGGCTGTTTGTTCTGACAGATCAGTGACGGCACTAACATGGACAAAAAGCAACTGCTTTACCTGGTCAACACAAATTCACTGCTGCTACAATTAGCAGGCTTACCTTAGCCTGAAGCAACGAATACACACCAGAGGGGTAAAGTCTAAGGCTGGATTTTTACATAACCGTGTCAAGCTTTTTTAAACTCTAGTGAAGTGTTTTTGCTTGAATATTTGGTTATATAAAGACAAAGCTCATAGTTCCACATAAAATATATCTGGGTCAAATTCTGACATGTAGAACACGTGCAAAAACCCACGGATCCCACAGCAAGTCCAGAACCAAAGTCCTGGGCTACGTGAACCCGCCCCAAAAGTAAAACAAATCTTAACCTTTCCCTAAATCAATTATCCCACTAAATGATGGCTCATTATGAAATGGACTTCCAGAAAATTCCTGTGCTCTGAAAGCATGATAAACGTGTTTAGGTTTGACCAATTTTTAAACTCGTGCTCCCAGAGGTTCCACAGAGCTTTATAGCCGTTACTTTCTGAACTGCCCCACACAGAAGCTTGTCCTACAACCTAAAACCTGAGCTCTCTTTCTGCTCGTCACATCAGACATGGCTGAAGCCCCGGCGAGGGGAGCAAATCCCAGCACTCGCACGCTCCAGGTTCCTGCTGCAGCTCCACACAAGAGCGCCAGGCAAGGAGCAATGCTGTTTGCTTTTCTTAGGTGTCCAGGGATGAGAAAATCAACTTCAAAAGAAATGAAATAGAAAAATACCATATTTTATACCTGGGGGGTAGGGGGCAGGGCATCTCTGCCTACAGTCTGGAAAATGAGCAGATTTGAGACTTTTTCAAATCAACAGTCGTTAATCACTTGCAGCCACTTGGCACAGGAGGTCAGGCAGTAGCAGCCTGGCTAGTGTAAGTGTTTAATAGGGAATCGGATTAGAGGGGCTCAGGGAAGCGCCATCACAGCCACAGCGCTACCTGCTAACAGATCCTTCCCTCCAGTCGTGATATTACCAGGGCCTGACCCGGGCTTTTGGAGCACGAAGCCCTAATCTCACTATGAAGACAACAAACCACGCAGTGCTAACAGCAGCGAGGCAGTCACAGGCTCACCAGGCAGTGTACCAGAGTAATGCTGTAAGCCACCACCACCTGCACTGCTCTGAGGAGCTGGGCCAGGGGACGGGGCCCAGGCCAAGGCGGGCAGTGCCCCGCCAACACGCACCATGCAAGAGCCAACGGGGCAGGATTTGAGCTATTTTCAGAGCATTTCACAACCCTGCTCCCCTCTCCCTCCACTCAGCAGCTCCGCCTGAGAGCCAGCTACAGTTATAATTATCGTCATAATTATTATTTTAATAAGAACCAATGACTTATCAAAATATTGCGCTGAAGGCTCGCATGTCTCTTCCTGTACGAGTGCCAAGAAGGAACAGCTAGTTCATTGCTGATGTACCGCTCCGTGTATGCCTCGAGCAGACAGCACCTCAAAGTTTCTATTTATGCAGCTGAGTGACTAAACTCAATCCAAGCGAATGCCAAAACGTAAGCAATTTGAGGCACAGGCGCTGTGCAGAGTATTATTACGCTGCTGGTACACACACTAACAGCTTTGTTTACTACACTGACTCCTCTTCAGCTTGTTTGCTTGGCTTTTACACAGGGTGGGCTGTGCTGCTGAACTGAGGTGCCTCAAGGTAGCCACCTGAACCCCTATTTATGTACATCTGTGTCGGGCACCCATGGAAAGTTTTATGTGCGTAAACAAGCCCATAGGCATCTAAGTCAATGCAATTAGGGGCCTACATGCACGTTTACCTCCATTACCATTACCTCCACCTTCCCAAATCTGGACCTCTGTGGGCACCAGGTCGCTGTATTTCATGCCAGCAGCGGGTACCCTCGGTACATCCCAGCTTGCTAACAGCTTCTTTTCTCTTCACGTGCCTGTTCGAGATGACCCAGATGCAACTCCCTGGTAACACGCCACCTCCAAACGCAAGTTGAGTTTAAACGTTCAGTTAAATGTAAATTTAAATAATTAGCAGATGGCCATTTAGCTAGTTACAGCCCCAGGTTCTCTGCCAGGCTGAGGAATAAGATTCCTTGACTAGAAAGGTAACGAACAACCCAGCAGCCACGGGGCTCTTCGTCGAGCGTGGCCAGCTGTCACCCTGCTAAGTTCTGCGACAGGACACAAGACAAAAGCACCGGGCTTGCACCTGTGACACGAGCTTGCTCACTTCTCACAAAAAGAAAGCTTGCCATGGAAATGTCATTTTTCAGGTTTGTCTGTTCATTTCTCAAGTAAGGGTCAATGAGCTGGATGTAATTTCAGGGAACTCACTTCCCTGTAATCAATACAGTCACGACCTTCATTGCTTTTTCTTGAAGAAAACCACCGTGTTTTAACTGAGCCGTATGTCCTCCTCAATCAAGGAATGCAATTATAAAGAACAAAGCTAACTACAAACAGGCTGAGTTAAGAACAAAACCAAAGACCATTCAGAAATTCAGCGAGCATGAAATCTAAGACTCAGCATTACAAAAAGTCAGCGAATACCATCAACTGCGAGAAAAATACTCACACTGCATCAGCCTAACCCAACCAAAACGTACAGCTGAAGGACAAGCAGAGGCTGCAGTATGAAGTAAGAGTGCCCATGACTCATCCAACCAAATCCAAGTTAAATTGAACTTTGCAGTCTCATTCGGCTTTGTAGAATTGTTTTAAATAAACATTCCGCTTACTAATACCCTCTAATAATATAACTGAGCAGCGCTGGAGGCAGTAGTGTGAAAACAAAATATGTGGGAAGCATTCAAGATCTGACCTCAGAGTCAGCCACGCTCTAGTATGAAGAGCTTTTTTTAGCCTTTTTTTTAAATACTAAACTGATACTAATTTATTGTGAAGTCTAATTTCACTGCCACAAAAAAAAAAAAAAAGGCAATTATAGACACGCTATAAATAGCTGCTCCCTTGGAGAAATCCTCTAATCATCTCTAAAAATAAGGACTCAGGTGCTTTAAGTGTCCTGTGCTGACCCTTTTGGTACCTCACACTAAAGAATGAGCTCAGCAAGGTTACACCACATTAAGGCAACATCACTTGCTGCTCAATTTTTACATCCACCAGGTTACAAAGCCTGCTCTCTTCACTTCTGGACCACACTGAAGCTTCGGAATGCATCCAGCCCTCTGTCTAACGCAAAGCTGAGGAGTAACGCCACAGCAGTCAGAGGTCCACGAGGCAACGGCAATCTTTTGCTTCAAAGCAAAGCCTGGAAATCTGCTTTACCTGCCTGGCCACAGCTGGGCAGCCGATGCATAATACTAATCTTTGGCTGACCTTCCTCTCCATTCATCCCCCCATCAATCCTCTGACTCATCCTGCCCTTATGCTGCCCAACGCCAATCACAGAGGAAGCCAGTGGAAATCACTGAGTCAGGAATCGTGGAGCCCCGTGCTGAGCAGGTAGGTGATGGCAGTACTGTAGAAGTGACACCCGTGACTCGTTTTAAGCGTTATTGGCTGTATTTACTATTCAGCTTGTAAGCTCTTCCAGGCAGGGACCTTTCCTCACATGTGTCTGTAAAGCTTCTAGTGCCCAGATGGTGCCATACAAATGAATAATAATTATATTTCCATGTAGACCATTATTGTGCCTAATGTAAATTACTTTCACTGATCCAAGAGGAAATCATTTTCTCATTTTGAAATGAAAAGAGGGAGTAAAAATAATGATTACTTGTTTGACGCTATTATTACAACGATAATTACATTTGTGGGTCCAGAATCCTCAGCTGGTGCGCTGACTTCAGTGGAGCCATGCCAATACGTGGCAGCTGACGAGCGGGTCCCAGTCTCTGCTGAACATCTTGGACTATTTCATGAGGACCGATTACTTCAAACCCACAACACTTCCGTGAAAAATGGGAAGTTAAACACGTGTTGCAGACTGGGGAGCAGAAGCAGCAGATCTGGTATGGGAAGGGATGGCCTCCTGCATGGCATGGCAGGTCTCTCAGAACTGCCACGGTCTCCCTGGCTCATTCGCAGAGATTCAGGTCTCCAGAGAGCTGAATTGCCTTCTGGAGGCACTCATCTCTCTCCATTCATTAGCAGCCTGGTGTTTGTGAGCTTCAGCCCAAGCCTAAGTGCTCAAAATGGGACAGCTGTGATCTCTGGCACCAAACACGGAAGGGACAAAGTCAGAGCTTGCCAGTGCTCAGCTTCTCTGGGGGGAAAAAAACACACAATTATCAGACCAAAGAGGACTAAGCCTGTACACCCAAGAACCAGAAATCCCAAAACTCGAGGCTGCCTTAGCTACAGGGCTCAAAAGGCTTTGCTACAAAGGTTACTGAGAGGAGACTGCACCAGGGCTCTGAGGCAGAGCCCTCCTATCCAACACTGGCTCCACAGCACAGCCTCAGCGGCACATGGCTGGTGAAAACAACAGGAGGACTGGGCTTCCAACTCTAACAAAAATCACTCAAACACTTCAAAGTGCTACACGTATCGTGATCTGTGCTAATCCGAGCCCAAACCTGGCACCATGGCAGTTTAAATAGTGAGTTTTACACCTGAAATGCATTTCATACACATTATTTCCAGTAAGGAAGCTGGAGCAGAGAAGAATGAAACTCAGCACACGAGCTATGGCTTTCTCAGAGGTGCCTACACCAGCTAGCACGCCAGCACCCTGCTCTGCTCCTGCACCTGCCGGAATCAGACACCCCATCAGCCTAGATCAGAAGAAAAAATGCAGGGCGTTTGATCCCACAGTCAGTGGAAAAGCTCTTGTTGAATCCACGCAAGTGCCAGACCTAATCTTAGCACTGTAAAGTAAAATCAGGAAGTATTTGATTAAAATTAATCCTTGAGGTTATATAACTTGACTATTCTTGCAAATTAAGCTGATTTCTTGCTTTCATTGTACTCCTGTCTCTTCATCAAGCACTAATAAGATGCTGTAGCACATATCATGGACTTTCAATACAGAAGGGAAAATATTTTGAAAAATAATTCTCAAGACAGCTGAGAGATGTGGCAGATAATGAGGGCCTTTTATACTAAAGAGTAACCATTTTGCAATACCTGACAGTAAGTAAATGGAATTTGTATGTCTCCTGTACAACAGCTGGTCTTCTCTTGCTCGGAAAAAAGCGAATGAATATGCTTCTACTTCAAAGAGAACATCTGCAAAAACCCATCATACAGTAAGGAATTAAAGAAAAAACAACAAAACACACACCAGTGGCCTGAAAAAGACTTCAGATGGCATAACCAATTAACACAGATCCACTTCACATAATACCTTCCCACATCCCCACAGAAAAGATGCTTAATGAGGTAACTGCTGCAGGAGTCCATCAATCTAATTTGGTTCTAACACTCTTCTTAAATAATACAAATATTAGTTCTCTGCTACTGAAAAGATTTGTTACATTAAAATGTGCCTTGTTAAGTGCCAAGACTTTGTAAAAATCATTATGCGGCTTCCAGCTCCAGATGTATCGTTCCCCCCACTTCCCAATACAAAATAATTAGTTGTCTCCATTCTCCTTTTCCATTGTTATTAAAGTCACAGTGCTGGGTGACAAAGCTCCTGTTAACAAGCGAAACTGTCCTTAATGGCCAAGTCAGTACTACGGACCCATTCTCTAAAACATCATTTTCAGCCACCCAGTAGCTCGATGCCATTGATTTTAGCCACCCGAAGGTGCCTCAGCTCAGCTGTTCCACTGACACCCAGAGGTGCGCTACAACCAGCGAGGACCTGGGCTGCAGAACCTGATGCACAGCAGACCAAAGGCTCACACATCAATCTTTAGCTCACAGTAAGCTCCCCTGCACCTTTTAGGCCCGGACATTTTTCCAAACCCCTCCCATCTGTTGCATTCAGAGCTGAGATGAGTGAGGCTGCATGTCTGTATGACCAGGGGAAGAGGTTTAGGTAGGCGCCACCAGGCTGTGATATACCATGTGGAACCTACTCACTGATGTAAGCAAACATGCTAATTTCGGGGTGAAATCACTTTTTTTTCCTCCTTGACTTCTCTTTCATTCTCTGGAGCTTAACAAGTCACTTAATGACTATGTACAGCTCCGCATGGGACCTCGCATAGAGGCTCCAGCCCTGAGGCCGTGCAGGAATGCACCCGAGAACCTGCTTGAGCCTATTCACCTGGCCCATTCACAGAGTAGCAATGCACCCAGCCTAACGCTCCACAGCCCCAGCAGAAGAGCCACCACCACGTTTCCCCCTGCAGAAAAGAAAACGAGAGGGAGAGGCACCAGATCCTCAGGACTGCCCTCCACAGCTCCGTCTTGGTTGGAGTGGAAGCAGGTAACCCTCATCGTCCCCAGGCATGCTTTCTCTTTGCATTTCCCACTTCTGAATATTTCCAGCTATCATTTGGTGCCCTAGACAGCTCCATGCTGAGAGAAACATGCCATTTCTTTAAAGGGAACACCCAACGTTTCAGGCTACAGAAAGGCTTCGATCCTACGCCAGCAGGCAGCAGCTGTAATTCAGGGGGCTGACACAGCAGCGACGCGCCGGCGTTCAGCTTCGCGGTAAGCAGGCAGCAGCAGGAACCCGGCGGTGCCACGGGGCCCAGGCACCACGCAGCAGGTACGTGGCCGCAGCCGCCGCCTCCACCGAAGGATCCCAAAGCAGAGGCCGCAGCTGGGCGAGCGAGCACAGCCCCACACGCACGGCTGCCTTGCGGCACGAGCCGGGGCTCCGGCAGATGCTCTGCTGTCACCTCCCTCTCGTCACCAGCAGCCCCGGAGCAGGGATTTGCATTCCTCCTCCTTTCCTTCGGGCTCCCAGCGCAGAGCTCCCGCTGACAAGACTCTCCCACCACCCCTAACAGGCTGCATGAAAAGAGCCCGTGCCCGAGCAGCGTGCTTGGAGTATTTTCACAGAATGCTGTTGCTTAATTCCTGCTTGTAATGCTTGAGTTCTGCAGAACAAATGAAGCTTGTGCAAAGGGTGCCTAATAGCTGTAAAAATCACACACGGCTGCAAGCACCCACTGAAGTCACTGCTACTGATACAATTCATGCTTCTTTACAGATATCTATAACTTGGTTTAATTAAATGCGAACAACCGCAGGAAACTGCTTATGAGTAATGAAAGCTCCAGATGCAGCTGGCCAGGGGAGCCAGCACAGTAAACGTTTTCAGTTGCAGAACAGCTCAATTTAAAACTGTTTCCTCCTGCCAGCTTGACAACTCATATTCAATTAGGCACAGGTACAGCGGCAATTTGTTTGTTTTCACTACAGTACAATGTTATTCTATTTTTCAAATGAAATGGCTTATTACAGGCACCTGACAGCATTTAATAAAAATCTGAATGCTTCTTAAACACTCGGTTCAAAGAGTGATGTTTCTTTTCCCGCAGACACAAATGACCAGATCCTTGCACTGCTTATGCCTGACTCAGTGAAGTAAAACACGTACCACAATTTTAGTCCTGTATGTAGGTCAGAGACAAAAATAAATTAAAAACACCACCACCCTAACCTCACATGGCAACTTTCAGACATAGATTTGGGAAGAGCTATCTCCCACAAAGTTTGGGAGATCTGGTTTGCGTAGCTTTATTTAGCATGAAGGCTCCTGTACAAGCGGCTAGCCGGGCTCCTCCGTGGTACAGGCTCTCTTTGGAGCGAGAACAGCGACCAAACGGCCGGTCTCAGACAAACACTTAGCAGCCTTTTAAGAAAATACTCCCCAAAGACATTTTAAACACACCACTCCATTAACAAAAAAAGGAACATTAAAATTAATATTCTTTTTTTGGTTGAAATGCAAGAGAGAGAAATCTGAAACACTTGGAGAGGCTCTCAGGCACGCTTAACCCGACGACATCTGGATATAAAGGCAATGCTGTGCTCACCCCAGCCTGCTCCTCCGAGCGTTGCAAAACAATTTGGTATACACGAACTATGGGAACCTTGGGTTGAAAAGGATAGCAACGTTGCTTGGGCGTTACATAAATTAAATTTTAATGTGGAAACAAAGCAGCAGGAAGAAGGAAAAAAAATCTTCTTTCACACTGATTCTGTATCGTGTAACTCCATTAAACAGAGATTTTCCTCATGAAACAAGTCTGAAATCAGAATTGGGCCTGCCTCTGAGACGGACAACATATGCAGGATTAGATCAATGCTGTGTGCACGTCAGGAGCACCTGGGAGCTGAACCTACTGACTTCAGGGAGCCACCTGGTCACTTGTGCAGAAATCGCCTCGCACCGTAACTGACTGCCAGGTGTTTAAGCATGGGCTTTTAGGTACTGATCAAGTAGTTTAAGGGCAGCAGCTGCTTCCCAACAGGTTAAGCAAAGCCACAAGTACCATAAGGTCACCCTGAAGAAGCACTGCCCAGTTGCCTTGACAAAGGGCTTGCCCTGGGCACGGTTCTTTACAGCAACGCCAGCTGTGGGACACGCAGTGTCTCCCCACGAGGGGAAAGCTGGCACACACGGTGTGCGTTTTAAGAGGCGTTTTCTACTAGGAGCCCCAGTGCTCCATCTTTAGGTCTTTGCTCGAATCTGTGTGCACGAAGCAGTGATTCACAGCTGCCAGCATCCAGCCGGTCGCATTCTCCGTCCCCGGCACGGAAAGGATTAGCTAACGCGCTCAGCCCCGAGCGCGGCACCCAGCCCAGCGCATCGGGCGCAAACTGGCCACAGGGCCAGGGCGTTTGTAGGACAGCTGCGAGCAGTGCTCGTCCTGATGTGTCACGGAGCCCGTGGAGGAGGAGGATTTCCTAGAGAGCCCTGAGTTGTCAAGTGCTGGGCTGCAGACCAGCAGCCAGCCCCGGTACCGAACCCCTGCCACAGCCTGGCCTTCGTTAACCCACACGGAGAGACCCAGAAGGAAAAATGCTCAAGGAGAATGAAAGGAAGATGAACAAATGAAAGGCTACTCAGAAAAGGCAGATACCAGTGCTGGAGGAAAATCATACAGTTTGAATAGTTTGCTCATGAAGACGGTAAGCGCCAACCTAAGGTGATGCACAGAGACAAAATCTGAATGCAGTGAGCCAGGATCTTAGATTTCCCATCTCAAACGCACAGGAGGCCCTGCACACACAGCACAGGTACGTGCTGCCTTTCTGACAAGTTGCCCTGTGTGCCAGGGACAGAGCCCACGAGCTTGGACACGGCTCCCAGCACCTCACCCCGGTCATTCCGGGGGCTAAGCCATCGCTGACCCCAGCCCCTGCTTTCTCTCTCAAGATGTAAGAAGATGAAAACGTGCACATACTTCAAGGGATAACACAAAACTTATTTAACCCGAGCATCCCAGTTAAAGGACTGCATGGGAAGCTTCTCCCGAGCCGAAGGGCAGGCAGCAAGGCGTGTGCTGGGCTTCACGCCGGCTGCACTCAGCACGGCTCTGCTCCTTCCCCGGTCGGGGCTGGGACCACCCGGGAGGCAGCCCCCGTGCGTGCCCAGGCCTAAGGGGTTTCAGCAACAACCCGGGGAGTTCGCACGGATACGAAACGAGACGTGACGGAGAGCGAGGGCACGCCTGCAGCATCCCCCGAGCTCTCCCATCACCGCGCTGAATCGCGCCGGAGCCGAGCCCGGGAGCTTTCGGGGGCGACGAAGCCGCGGGGGGGAGCCCCGGAGGAGCCGAGCCGCGGGGGCGAGGGGTCCGCGGGGGGACGGGGCCCGGCGGCACCCGCGGGGAGGGCTCCGACCCCCGGCGGGAGCCGCCTCAGCCCGCGCCGCCCGCACCTACCATGGCCTTGCCGTGCAGGGCGCCGGCTCCGCGGCGCTGCGGGTGCTCGCGGTCGTCCCCGCCGGCAGCACCGCCTCGGTCTCTCTTCTCTCGGCCGGCCCCTCCGCGCTGCTGCTCCTCGCCGGCGTCGAGGGAGGTGAAATTCCAGACGAGGAGGGTCTGCAGCAGCAGCACGGTGAGCGCCGCCACCAGCGCCGAGCGGGAGCGCCGCGCCAGCCGCCGGGCGCACGGAGCCGCCACCATCTTCGCCGCCGCCGCGCTGCCGAGAGCCGCCGCATCCGCCGCGGCGCCGAGTTTTCAGCCGGGCAGCGCCACACGTCAGCAGCGGGAGGAGGAGGAAGGAGGAGGAACGGGGAGGAAGGCGGAGGTGCGCGCCGCGGGAGGCGGCGGGGCTCGGGGAGAGAAAGGGGGGGGGGGGAGCCGGGGCGGCCCGCGGCCGGGGCGAGCCCCGGAGCGGGGGTGGAGGAGGAAGAGGAGGGAGAGGAAGGAGGGCGGCGGGAGGCTGCGGGGGGGAGGAGGAGGAGCGGCCGAGAGGGGCGGGGGGCTGCCGGCGGGCGAGCCCCGGCCCTGCCTGAGGGGAAGGGGCCGGGGAGGAGCGGGGCGGAGCGGGCGGGAGGGCGGCGGGGAGGGGGCGCGGCGGCCGCCGGCTTCTGAGGGACGGCGGCGGCACCTGGCGGGCGGCGACGCCCGAGCGGGACGGGGACGGGGACGGCGCTTCGGCCCCGCGCCCCGGCGGCTTCTTCCTCCCCCCCGGCGGTTTTTTGTCTTTTAAACCCAACAAAGGGTGGCCCGTGGAATTTCGCTGCCTTTCCGTGAAGGGAAGGGGTCGGTGAGAGGGGCGAGCTGCGACCCCTCTCTGCCCGGCTGTGGGTGGCGGTAATTAACTGCCCGCTGGCACAAAAACTGCTCTGAAGGGATTACTTCTGTCCCCTTCTCCCGCGCTGGTATTGGCTTTCTAATCTGAGATCTCGTTATCTGATGATGGTAGCGAAGCAGGGACTTTTCTAATCTGCCCGCACAGTGCCTCCTTCTGTAAGCCCAGTTCTGCTTTGCACACCAAGTGCAAAGGTGAAAAATAACATCTAATACAGACAATTGCTTTTTTTCCCCAAATGGTGGAAGAGTAAATTTTGCACAGACCAGTATGATTTTGCTCACATTGGAAGTACTTCAGTTTCTAATCTGAAGAATAAGGAGGCAAGCATTAAGATTCAGAGGCATCCTGTATTAAGGGGATATTCCTCACCATCCAGTGAGGCTACAGATAGTTTCCCAGGCTGCATCTTTTGTTGCAGTGTTACAGAAGATGAAGCATGCGGCAGGTTAGACTTAAGAAGCAATGCTCCAGCATTTGGCTTTACACAGTTGTGCAGCTGGACAAAGACTTGCCAATGTTACCATTAATTTCTAATAACAATCTCATGATCAGACAGATGTATGACGTTTAGGAACAAATAACAGATTATCCTTAACACATGGTTTTTGAGTCTCCAATGGGAAATTGCATAATTAAAAAAAGACTGGCAAGGTGTTGGTCTGTGCCTGGCGGTTCTGGGCCCTGCGGTCCTGTACCTGCCATTGGCACTGCTGGGTACTCACTCACTTCATGGTGCTCCGTCCTGGTGTGAAACCATCGATGCCAGTGCTGTTACTCCTCAGAGCAGCAAGATCTGAATCAGGCCCAAATACAACACATGGTTTCCAAGTCCGCAGTCAGAATATCTTTGACTTCAAGGTATCTCTAAATGAAGAGGTCAAAACACACTGTTAGTAACTTGCACGTAAGGCAACACAAAACCCCGTGACTGTGTGAAGGCTGGCCATTTTGTGGCTCACCTCTGGTTCGTGCCGTGGGGCAGCGCCTATTTTTGCCATCTGTGGTGATGGCGAACTGCTCTTTATGAGCAGAAATCTCATGATAATGAATTTTGGCAGTGCCAGACTTCTGCACCAGTTGCACGCACATCAGATTTCCTGGCCACATGGCACAGCAAAGTGAATTGTTTGAACAAAAAAAAAAAACAGATTCAAAGTATTCTCGAACGCTTTTGATGGGACAGTCTACACAGCTTGGAATATTAATGAATACTTTTTATTGAAAATCATCAAATAACTGCATTATAAAAGCACTTAAGCAAATTGCTGATAAATACCAGAAAGAAGTGCCTTCCATTTGGGATTAACAGTGTGTACCTTTTCAAAAGCAGTGAGAGGAGCTGAGGTCTTGGCATGGGGCAGCCCCACACAGCATTCCCTCTGGCCTGGAGAGGGCAAGGACTCAAGGAGACACAACAGACAGACTTTGAACAGGCAGAACTTCAACGGAACCACCACGAGCTTTGAAGAGCTGTAGACCTTGAGGCCTGATTCTGATCCTCTTCACCTCTTTCTGAAATGGGAGACATTCAAAATAATTCCACAGAAGTGCTAAAAAAAAAAGCAGAATTCAACTATTTAGTGAACACAGGCTCAGACTGACTAAGAAGAACACCATGAACTTTGACACCTGAAGAACAAACGGTGCATGTTTCCATGAGATGCTGTGTGCTGTGCAGGGGCACTGACTCTTCATTAAGCAGCAACAGGACATTTCTGTGTTTCCAGTGCTGCTTCAAGATCTTCCCCAGAAGCATCACATAACCAGTAGGATTTTTAACAGAAGCTCTTTTGCTCACAGGGTTATAAATCTCCTTCCTGGTTACAGCCACTAGCAACACTACTCATTTCCATTTTTTTCTCCACGCCCCTACCGTAGCTCTCCAGTGTGACGGCAGAGCTGATTCCTTCCTGTTAATCTTGGGCTGACAAGCTCACCGGTGAAGGTCATGATGCGTGACGATAAAACCACAGCCAGGCAACGTTTTAGCACAGGGTGATGCTGCTCACTGTAAAAGGAACACAGCAGTAATTATGAGCAAAGTTTGATCCATCTTTCCTTAATTTTTTAGGACCTAATGGAAAATTTCCTCAAGGTTTTCAGGCAATTTTTATACAGGAGAATATCTGTGGGTTTTCCTAATTTCTGTATATAATCACTGTGACTGATTGATTAAGGCAGTGAAGAGTAGCTGTGCATGCTCAGTCTTGTGTGTGCGCTACTGAAAGCATGGCTGGAAAGGTTTGTCTCCAAACCACGTCAATTTATAGGCCATAGAGTTCTGAGTCTTCAGTGTACGGATGGGAGCCCCAGCAGGCAACACTTCTGCACTGCGCAGTAGCATAATTTAACTCTTTTTTCCCCTGTGCTATAATGGTTCAAACTAGAAAGTAAAAAAGGC
This sequence comes from Nettapus auritus, assembly GCA_011076525.1. Lineage (NCBI taxonomy): Eukaryota > Metazoa > Chordata > Aves > Anseriformes > Anatidae > Nettapus > Nettapus auritus. Next base: position 9,137,264 of record CM021778.1, read on the forward strand.
AAGATGGAGATTCTTGAGAACAAAAATGGAAAAACTAAACTTCACAAATCCTAAGACTAAACTCAAAGCAGAAATGACAGAAAAGTTAAAAACATAAAATGGACTTATCCTGTAATCACATTCACGAATAATGGCAGCTCAAGTGAGCTATGTTGCATCAGAGAAGACTTTGTCTACATGGAGCACATTTGTGAGAGTTAACACTAAAAATTTCTGATGTTGCTCATGTTCCATGAGACTATTAGTGTCTAGCACAAAGTACAAGATGGAAAATAGATTTGATTTTTAATAGAGAAGTATTATCGTGGTTGCACTTAGCAAAGAGGTGATGTTTTAAGCAAGGAAAACTAATGTGACCTGGCTAATTTGCCGTAAAATCCTAACAGATAATTGGCTTAACTATTTTTCACCTCTTCACAGCTGCGTAATAATTCAGCCTGGGTGTATGTGAGGGGACGTGGGTATCAATCTGAGCTCCCCAGAGTAGCATAAATAAATAACCAGATGCTGTTCCAGTAACAATTTTACTCTAGATCTACCTATCCTGTTATTAAAATACACCCCTCTTCCTCCTTACAACATAAACAGAGTCTGAAATTGAATCATGTAAAAGGAAATAATTGAAGTTTAGAGCAGTGTTAATAAGCAATATCCTTTCCTCTACTTTGAAGAGCTTACGGTCCATCTGGTGAACGCACACTGCCGGCTTATCTGAACTCCAACTCACAGGCTGACTCATAGATGGTTTAGAAGCACATTCTGTATTCAGCGAAAGACTAAGTTATTTCAGAGTGAAGCTTTGCCTTTTTCTTAAAAACAGACACGTCCCTGTTGCATCAAAATTTAGATTGCAGATATGTTATCATGGTGAAGGGGGAAAAGGCATATCTGGAATGAACTGATTTTTCTAAGGACAAGTGTCCTTAATATACTCCATTATTAAAGAAAGATTTTTGAAGAATCTCGACTATTTGGCAAACTTGTATCTATCCCCATGATTTCAAAAAATCTTGACACCTAGGAACAGAAAATATTCAGAATAAGCCATGAGCATGAGCCGTGTACTACAAGTAACCTGCAGTGACAGTAGAGGTATTTCCCAGAGATGAGGATGTCCTCCACTCAAGTGGCAATTTCATTCCTCCCTTCCTACCCCGACTTCTGTCACTAGCAAGAAAAACATACAGCCCCTATCATTCCAGTAAGGCACTGTGCGTATGGAGGAGAACCTTTTCCTCGAGAGGCTGGTGTTACGGGTCTATGCATCAAACCTCAAAGACCAAAATAGGTTAAGGAGTTTCTCTTTGAGAGGCTGATAAAAATTTCCACTTCACAAGGTACAGTGCAGTGCCTGCTCAGGAAAACAAAACAAAACAACTGGCATACTGCAATACATTAGAAGTAGAGGAAATCCGTCTTGATTTTATTGAAACCACAGCACCATCATTACCTTATGCTATATTCTCCAGTCATTTTATGGTTTACATCTACATTCTTGACCACTCAGGTAGGTGCACCAGTCAATACAATTACATCTCTTCACAGACGACCAAATCCTGAAGATTCATTTCTATGTGCTCATTTTACATCTAGCTCCTTGCCAAGTGAGTTACAAAGGCCATGTTCTCTTAGCACGCACTGCCAGAGCTAACGTCCATGGAGATGTCACCAGCGCGTGCAAGGAACACCTCTGGGTCTGGTGGCCTTGTAAAGCCTGAGATTCCAGCAAGCTGTTTTTTACCTGCTGTTGCTTTGTTTCACTACTTAACAATTTGTAAACACAAGTTCTGATGTCATTACATATATGCAGAAATCAAATTGTTAACAGCAACATCTTGTTCCAGTAACAATATTTTAAATTAGCAACATAAATAGTCCTTTTTTTTTTTTTTTTGATAATTGCAGTCAGAGGGAAGAAAAGCAGGTATTTTCTATGTTTAATTTATATCAAATATGCAGTATATATGTGGAATATATATTACATCTTCCTTGTGAGAGACGTATTTAGTTCAGGACCTTGGCATATGCTCCACTTCAGGAAGTGAGGGAAAATGGAAGAATTAGTCCCTTCACCATTGCGCTAAATTGTCCCCTTTTCTGTATAATCCTTTAGCATATATAACCTTTTACTACCAGTGAGGGGAAATGTCATGTATATGTACTTTATATACAGCCTTCAGTGCTGTGACAGCTTTTTCCTTTCAGCCAGTGGTCCAGGATAATCACGAAAGGATTACCCATCTGTTCTTGCCATGTGGCATTCTGCCTTCAATAAGGAGATATTGCAGTTCACAGCTTCCTGCAGTTCTTTTTTCTCATGTTCTCTCATTAACTAAAAATTGTATTATTATCCTTCTGAGTTACTAAGTTGGAAAGTCTGGAAGACTCATGAAGGTGACCCACTTTGGATTATCTAAGTTAGAATCAGCCATTGACTGTTGCAGACAGCACTTTGTTGCGCTACAGAAGGGATTGGCTTCATTTTTGGCTTGGGCTTCCAATCTGGGTTTTGCCTTTTTTCTTTAAATTTTATTTTTGTCTTTCCACTTAATGCAAAAAGACAGGTGGTACCCAAAAAAGAAAATCAAAAGAAGGCAGAAGAAAAAGAGAACTTTGCATGAAGAATGACACTGGAGATTGTGTTTGCATGATTAATCGGTTTTTCAAAACACCGACAGATTTTTGGACATCTACTACAATGCCATGCCAATGCAACGTATGTGCAGACAAGATTTCTTCCACTATTCACCTGAAACATTTTCCATGTTTGAGACTGTCCTTTGCTGCAAAAAGAATAATTAGAAAATAAACATTTTTTTAAAAAGAAGATTCCAATACTGCCTCGTTTTGCCTAAAACTGAAAACTACAGTATTTTAACGACAATGTTTTATTCTTAAGCTTCTGGTATGATACTAGTTTATTCATCTAATATCTAATAAAATACTGCATCTGTTCTTCACGACCAGGACAGTATTTTGGTACTTGATTTAATGCAACCTTTAATATCAGGAATCGTTTTTTACAATATATGTCACAGCCAGTACTGGCAGCTGCAACAGCTCATTTGCATGCCACTGATGCACTCGTGTCCCCTGACCACACCGTGCAGTCCCACAGAAACCTGCATGCTAGGTGGAGGCTGGTACTACATGCCCCTATCAGAGAGTGAAGTCTTGTTAAACCTCTACACGAATTCTCCAAACCCTTGGATTGAGTTGTCCAGGAAAAGCCAGCGTTCAGAACATGCTACTTCCCTCTGGGAACAGAGGAACACAACAAGCAGACTCCATCTCCTGCTGCCACCCTTAACAGCCGAGTTAGCACGGTAGTTTCAATTGACCTCTGAACTGCCCCGTGAACACCACAGATTTAGCAAGGATTTTATGAATCAAAGACATTTACACAAATTTAAACAAGTTTGATATCATTACTTTCACTGTATTTAGATGAGCATTAACAAAAGAGGATGCAAAAACTGGCCTGGCTGTAGTTTGGGTAGTACAGGAAGAGGAAGTATTCAGACAAGATATTAGATATGCCCCAAGAGAAATCTAGCCTTTGGTGGAGTAAGGTCCAACGTATGGTAAAGATAAGTGAGTCTTATGCTATGCGATTTCTCATTTTAGTAGGTTCTGAAGTGGTAGAATAGGGCACATATTGTAAACACTTATTTTAAACATAAGTCTGGGAAGATTTTTATGAAGATGAGACCTCCTTTATCATCTTTGAGAATTACTTGTATTTTTCATGTTTCTAGCACCTACTTTTGTCTGTGCTCCATTTGTCTGTGCTCCAGATCTCCATCACAAAGAAATAAAAGGAGCAGGAGATGTAAGATTCATTCAGAACCTAGAGAATATATTACCATAGGGAACAAGCCTACTTCTTTGCAAGACAGGAAGGCATGTTCTTGAAGCCCTTTGGAGACTAAGCAGCCAGAGGAAAATGCTCATGAGCTAGCTAACTTAGAGCAGTTTTGTAGTGGAAGACAGCAGGAGGATCTTTTAATAATCTTCTACATCTGTATGGTTTTGGCCTCGTGATGCTTGCTGCTTTGAAGAACTTCAGGACTGGGAGGAAGAAGAGCTGGTAAACCAACGTATCCACGTCAGCAGCCTTGTCCAGAACATACCGGCTGCCTGTGATTTCCAGAGCCCTGCCACTGACCACTTCTGACTATGCTTAAGTAGTGACCACTTGCACACACACGTCATCAGAGGCTTGTGTAGCTTCAGGCACGCAAACCAGCAAACAAGTCATGTACATACAGAGATGGCCAAGCTGTGCCACATTACAGCATCTACTGTTGTAACCCACTTTAAGGAGAAGGTGTGGTTTGGTGCCCATCATCGTGGCTCTGTCAGTTGTTGAAAGTGACATTTATCTCACGTAGTAGCACCGCAGCTGCGATGACTCTTCAGCAAGGGCCGCTCACTGAAGGTGGTGGCTTGCTCCATCTGTGGTCTCACTGAGGAAGATTATACAGGAGGTACTAAGTCCTGCTGCTTCTACTTCCTTTAGGTCTGCCTGATAAGGGAGAACTTTTATCCGCACTTCTACCTTTTGGATAGTGCTAGTTCCTGCCATGACAACTCAGTGCTGAAATTACAGGTTCCTCCCACCCCTTTTAAGTTTTGATTATGGCCCATGCCTGACAACTTGTTCGCCTGGAGAACGATCTGCTCTGGGAGGCCAGGAAGTGTTTGTCACGAAGGAGAACTCTTCTGGCAGTGACATGATGTGCAGGAGCCATCCACTCTTCTGTGTAAGAACTCATAATGCATTGCCCCATCACCCACCACAGGTGTGTAATGCATGTCCTATATCACAGAATTACTCAAATATGTAAATATCTACATGTGCAAAATTCAGACACGCATATGCACAGGCATCTTTGAATAAACAAATAGATGCTGTGAGTAAACACCTTAGCTCACAGAACACAGATCAGGGGATAGAACTTAATTTGCAATATTTTCCCCCAGGAGTGACATTAATAAGTGTTACCTTTCTTGTAAAGGCAGAGAAGATTTGAAGAAGAACTAAATATTATTCAGTGAAAGGGAAAATAAGTAAGTAGGCCCTACAGTGATTACACTGTGCTCATAAAACAAGTCAAACATACTCTTGTTGTCTCTCAGTCTCTGACACTACGTTACAGTATAAAATATTCAGGAAGTTCATGTAACAAGTTACCTGCATATAATGTGCAAGCCACCTTTAAGATCAAACAAAATGTTCAGTTATGGTGAAGTTTACTTCTGATTAATTGTGGTAACAAATGTTGACAGCACATAAGTGGTCTAATTCAACACAATTCAAATACTCCGTCAGCTGACTAATACAATATAAGGCACTCTTTTGCCCTAGAATAGATTCTAATATTCAATTTCATGTAATAGTGGGACACGCTTCTCCTCATGATCACTGAAAGCAAAGTTTTTGGTTAGGTTTTTCTTTTCCTGAAGAACTATTACAGCAAAATCTTTTAGCTCTTTTATGACCCAAATAAGCATCCAGAAATTCTTGGAAATTCAAAGAATTAGGTTTCAGCCCAGAAAAGCACTTAATGATGTGTGATCCCATTGAATTTGGTGGCATATGCAAGGGCATATACAAAGGCATATACCGCATGTACTTCCATGCTTTGCTGAATTGACGCCTTGCAGAACGATGCTATGCAAATTAGTTTAAAACATTCAGAAACCGAACCTGGTCTCAAATGGAATGTTGCCACTGACCAAGAGTCATTTCCTAGGCTGTTGAGGTATTTGTAAAATAATAGTTTAGGGTTTTGAAATTCTGGTCCTACCTGAAGATTCAGCAACATTTTTCACGTTGCTGTTTGCTAGGAAGTGTGAGGGCTTTTATTCCAGAAAATTCACATGAAACAACATCGTCTCTGAATGAATTTTGACTGTGGAAAGTTCATTCTAGGAAAATGCCCTGCTCACCGAAAGCTTATCCAATGTTTCTGAGGAGAAATGCATTTCTCCTCCATTGCAGACCTACCTAAAAAAATCCTTAGAGGAGTAAAATAGAGAGGGGAAGTCAGTATCCCTGTTCCTCTTTGCTTCGTTGTGTCTTGCTAAGCCTTTGCTTAGGAGAGAGGAGCTTTTGTAACTCAGGTATCTACCATTAAACATCTTCACATTTCACCAGGGAGGTGTTTCCATACTCAGTTCTGTGGTGATGTCCAGACTGAGCTTGTTTGGGCCACAATGGGATCACTCAGAGTACTGGAAGCGGTCAGATTTCTGTGCAGGCTGTACGCAGCACAGCCGTGATCCCTGTTGCTGCACTGGGAAGCGAGCTATAGCCAGCTCTTGACACAGATTTTATGCATGCATGTGCGAGCCTGTTTGTTTTAATATACAGCCCTAAATTTAATTTGTAAAGCTATTGCTAAAACATTGTTGTAAATACACTCATAAAGAGTAGATTGCAGTTGACTGGTAGCATAGGTTGATTGCATTTCCTAGCCTTAATTCCTTCACCTCACTGTGCACGCACCTTCCATCATCACAATTAACTGTTTGCAATCACAGAGGGAATGCTGATCGTGGAGCTGGAGCCTGACCCTGTCTCTCAGGAAGGGGCCTCTTCAAGTCACTGGGCAAGGGCTGGGGCGAAATCTGACTTTTTCACCATTTTTAGTACATAACTTTATGTGGTTAAACAAACAGATTCATTTAATGTGCTGTGAAATTGACTTTTTTTTTAAGCATTAAAATGTAACTTAAAAACTGTGCTATTTGTTAATGATCATTTAGTATTTATAAAATGTATTCAAGTGAATCAGGTAATTTGCTTGTTAGTCAGCAGATAGGCTAGTTTCTTCTCAATCCATTTTATATGGGTAGATCTCACTTCTATTACCTCTTCAACCCCACACCACCAGATTTACACAGCTGTGGAGGAGACTGATCTAACCATATACAATACTGAAAGGTCTCAAATGGCCACAACCCACTATTTGATAGCTCAATTTCCCAGATAAACTACAGTAAAATGGATTATCATCTCTGACTCAGATTTACCTGAGCACAGATGGAAAATGCAAATGGGATCTAACATTTTTTTTAAGTCCCACGTTAGGAAAGAGGCAGCGTTACGCATTTCATCATTAGTCTCTCCTTTGCGCTGCACACGGTGAAAAGCTCTGCCAATTATCTGACCAAATTCTCTTATAGCCTCATGCTCTGCAGAAATCTGTCTTAGGTTAATCTATATTAGGAGTAATACTCAAGTTGACTCTGCACTCACATGAAAAATGTGGTTAAGAAGCTCTAGCAGATACATTCCTTTTCACTTGTCTTTGTTCCCTGCTGTTGTGGTCTCTCATGGGATTTCTTGCAGAGTGGTTAAGTGATCTATACTGAGGTTTCAAAAGCAAAGATAATAGGAGCTCTATTCATGGGTTAAATACTTAGCTGCTTAATACGAGATGTGTAGGAGCAGCCCCTAATGACATTCAAATCTTGTTATTGCTGTGCTTCAGTGTAGGATGTACTTGGTTTTGTGGCTGCAAGAAGCAATTGTCAGAGATGACTGTAAATGCTGAACAGCAAATAAATCCTGCAGCATGTAGAGATGCTGCCTGATTCTGCTCTTCCAGCAGCATGCCTCTTTGGACTTCATTGTGCTTGCTCCTAACTTACACCTGCACAAGGAAATTGCAGGGTTGTACCATAGCTACCGTCACATCTGACTCTAGGGTCTTCAGCTCTCAATCTCGTAACGGTGTGCCACTTCTAACCCTGATGGTTTGCAAGACTCCTGCCTACTCACAGTGTCCTGCCTTGTGAGCACTGCTCGGAAAGTCCTATTGTGGCAAGCTCCGAGCCTTCCTCATTTCTGGGTTTCACATTCAACTTTTCTTATGCCCGCCGTGGCTCACTAGCACCCTCTTCCCTCTCCCTACTCTATTCTCGCAGATTCGCTAATACAACAGAGAAAAGCCATGTTTTCCTCCAAAGCAGCACAGATTCTAGCTGAGTACACGTTAATGCTCTCTGTGCCTCTAAAACCCTACGAGCCATCTTTGCCACAAGGAAAAGTTGTAATATACATAGATTCAGAGACATAACGCAACAGGCTGGGTTTTATTCATTAATCCATCAAAGACTTCAAGCACAAATATTAGAACCCCAGGCAAAATGTCAAGAAGGAGCTGCTTGAAAGCCAGGCTCATATTCATAACACAAAAGCCAGCTAGATTAACGGATTAAGGGGGCTATTGATATTAGTTCAATTTGTTTCACACACAGAGTAAGAGATTATGGAATAAAAGACAAGATGAAGAATCACTGGTTGATTAAATAGTACTGTAAAGCTTATTCCTAATTAAGGACAAAGTATTTAAAGGTGCACAAGTGAATCTGGTGTCCAAATGCCACTGACTTTCAAGGGATGTTGAATGCATTTAGCCAATGTAAGTCTCTTTGAAGAGGGCTGTGTAACCTTTACTGCTTAAGCAGTGCCAACTTGGTACACAGAATAGAAACATGAGCACTTGTTAGCAACAGAGAGTAATTGTACTGCTTTAAATGGCAAAATAACCTGCTGAATGACCACAGACAGTTTTTCAGTTCGCATGGTGTTGTACCAAGTGTTCTAAGTGTCAGAATAACCTTCAGTAAGGTTAAGCCACCCAACTGGGCTTGCTTAAGCAGCCTCAGCTGCTACGTGACTTGATGGTGACAAAATACACCGTTCTACCATCCGAGGTCTGAAACGCAAATAACACGTTCCAAGGATGGAAGCGCAAGATCCGTAGGATCCTTTCAGATCAAATAGGCGAAATGTGTAACGCTGCATTTCCATTAACGTTGACATTCTTCCTTCATGTTTTCTTTATCATCACTAGCATGGATTATGAATTAATCTTTTCGGCATGCATGTTATTATTAATAAAATCTCACTAAAAGTTAAGCGTGATAAAACTACACATCATACAGATCTTAAGTTTGGCACGAATCACAGTCACCACCATCACCTTAGGACCTGGTCCTTAATCCACTTTTGCTGTGGGCAGCATAATCAGAACAACAGTTTCAAGTGCTTCTTCCCACCTTTCTCCCACTTGAATAAACACACTGAATTTGAAATTTTTAAGTAGCAAAGTCATCTCCTTACAAACAATAGATGGGGATTCATACGGAAACTTTCATTTATTAAAAAGTAAGTATATGGGATTATTTAAAGGCAGTTTTATTACTGCATGACTGAGATGAAATCACCAGGTTTATCACAGGCTAGGAGCATGCATAGCATAAGCTGATGTTATTCAGCTGATGGTAGGTAAGTTGCAAGGTGCAATGAGAAGTTACGCTGCACTAAACTCAGGTGTAAATTCCCATTACTACAACTACAACTCGTGCAGGGTTAACAGGGTCGGGTCTGCTGGTTCTGTTTAGGCTATTTAATCAAAGGCTAACACTAAACTGAGAAAGTCATCATGGACAGAGAGCGTATGACCGATAAAGCATTCATATGCAGACGCCCTACCTCTGCAGATCCAGCCAGGGGCACTGGCTGCTGCCTGGGGACCGGGCTGGAGACACGCACATCTCCCCATCCAGCTCTGTGGGAGAGCCTGTCAATGCCAGCCACTTGTCACTGCTCCCCGGTGGAGATACCTCCACGGAATACATTTACAGCAACACTCCTACTGCTCTGCAGGCAAATCTGTCTGCGACAGCTCAGGCTATCCGTTTAAAAACTGTTTAAACTTACTTGGTTGACTCTGTCAGAAGCCTATTAGGCAGCACTTCCACAAACTGCTCTCCATCAGAGCAGTAGTAAAGAGCATTTGAGGATGGTGACCTCGTCCTCTGACATAGCTGGAGCAGGAAGGAAGTGGGGAAGAGTGAAAAGAGCAACTCCTCCCTGGGTTTCTAAGTAATTGTGCAAAAGGGTGAAAAAAGCATTTAGTTGTACGATAGAGAAATGAAACTCAGTAACTTGAATGGGCAGCAACCCTTCTAGCTCAGCACATTAATCCAAAAGAGGAAACGAATGGCCGTCTGTGAAACACCATCGACCAAACACAGTACCTCAGACCTGACAACAAAAACACAATATCATGGCGAGTATCACAACCCTCTGGAAGAAATAGCTCTTTGAGTCTCAGGAAATACACCCACCTGCTATCGCGCTGGTCTTTCAGAGGAGCCTCCAAGTCTAGCTTTCTTTACCATTAGACAAGATGTTGTTTACACCATTTTAGCTGCATGTCAGAATTGTAACTTACTGTCAGATAACTTCGGCACAAGTGCTTTCAGCAGCAGTGAAAATTTAAACTGACATGCAATATCATGGAGGTGCCATAAATAATTAGAGAACAGCGTAATGTATTTGTGCTCGGTACATATTTATATGCTTTGAAAACATTTCAAGTTGACAAAACAGCTGTGGACATCTCAAAATGTTGGTTTTGTTTGTTTTAATGGATTAATAATTCAGTTGATTGAATTTTGAAATGTTTCAGAGGATGTAAAAAAGGTGAGAAAACAAAAAGGAAAGGTGGGCTGTCCCTCGTGGGACAACCCGAGGCAGTGGAGACACACACAGACTATGAAACGCTGTGCTTAGGTGAGCTGCTCCAGCCACTGAAGACAACTGGAAGCAGCGATGAAACCAAGACCCTGCGTAGGCACAGACCTCAACTGGGACTCTGACCTACCTCTGTGAGATGTGCCCATGGCTTCATCAGAAAGAAGGAAAAAAAAGATAATTTTCATTTGCTAAACAGTATTAGATATTGGCAAGAAAAGTAATAATGAAAATAAGTCTGAAGTCAACTCTCTTGTTTGTTGTATACGGTTGGGCCACTCTCTGAATAGTACTGCATGTGCCACATGCCATCGAGCTGTCTCTGAGGCACGATTAAACTCACTTTTTCTTCCCCACCATCACCAGATCTAGGCAAAAGACTGGGTTTTAATCCCTTCTCTTTCTACCAACAGAGAAGCCATACTGAGTCAGTCCCTGCGTCTGGGAGGCGATGTGCTAACAGCGAATGAAGCAAAGCAAATTACTTCCCCACTGAAGCAGGGAGGCACTCAGGAGGGCAGAACAATAAAAACTTTATCCTTGGCCTGTTCCTGAGTTGGTGCAGATTTATGCTGCCTCTTGCCAAAAGCCAGCGGGTAAACTCCTCATCTCGGTCCTTAATGCATTGTGGAGTAACAGCAGAGAGGATAACATGACCTCACCTAGCTGACTGCATGGCCTGTAATGCACAAAGAGGAATTAAAATATCTATTATGCACCTTGGACAAAATATTAGTAAATATGTTAATGGCCTTCAAATACACGTGAGACTGTCACAAAGATGGCAATAAATTGTTCTCTGAATCCAAATAAAGAAAGGACAAGAAAACTGGGGAAAAAAAACAGGAAGACAGACATTAAAACAATGTTCTAAGCAGTGGTAAGGTTGTCTGGGGAGGTTGTGAAGCCTCCACACAAACAGGTTAGAGAATCTGTCAGGAATAGCACAAGCATTGCTGATTTTCCCTGAGGGCAGGAGGAAACTTCAGGATCCCTTCCCACACAGTACTCTGCAAGTCTACAAACCCACAGGTGGGTAAATGGAACGGAGAAGAGCCCCTGCCCATTCCACAAACAGACGAACTGATGGTTCCTTCCTGCACATCCGAGGATGCTGGAAGAACATCCACAGCAACGTGGATTAACAAAGGGTATGGTTTCCCTGCGAGGGTATAAAGGAGCAGTCGCAATAAGAAGGTCCAAGTCACAGCTAAAGAAACATCTGCAGAGAGCAGCACTAATCATTCGCCAGTCCTGCGGGCAGCGGCAGCACAGGAGGCTGTGCTACCGATGAGCTGCACGGTAGGGCTCTGTGAGCAACTCCCTTGAGTTCATTTAGGGAACTCACTCAGCCTTTAACTGGCAGAGATCTCCCTTCAGCTGACGGTTGTTACGGTGCACGTAGGCACCTCACTGTGCAGCACACGTTGCACGTGCTGCCGCTGCTTCTGGGCCGAGGCTGCTAATTCCCTTTGCAACTCATGGCGATCACAACCATTAAAACAACTAAATACAGCTTCGGCAGCCAAATTTCAGCTCAGTGCTGTCAGAACTTCAATTATCGTGGTTGGGCTATAATTCTCAGGCTGGTAAAACCTCAATTGTCACGTCTGGAGTTTCTTTAATGTTTTTTCTAAATGCATGAGTTTGATTTGTGTAGAATGCAGGGGATGGCAGCGGCTCGGGGATTTGGCAAAGAGCTTTACATATTTCACCAAAATCCTGTTTGGCCTAGAGGTACATTACACTTCTAGATAAAGAATGTGCTTTTTATACAGATGTAATTTGTAACAGACTATTTTCCGAAACAGTTCTGTGTAAAAGATGAAGCAAGACAAAAGCCAAGTGATCTCTGCCTCCCCATCATGGGAACTAATTCAGAAAACATATGGAATTAAGGGAGTCCGATCTGACCCATTTGTACAAAATGTATCGCGAGTGAAGGAAGGGGAAGGATGCAATTCTACTACCATTAATCCTTGGCAGAAGGCCTAGAGGTGAAGCACACTACGTGTCCTTTCAGTAATCCCTTGGGCTGTCTAGGATCCCTGCGTGGTGTCAGGGAGCGGAAAGTTGTGTAAATCATATCTAGTAACGCACCCAATTACAGTAAGAGCTCTTTGATGAGCAATAGAAGCAGGCTGATGAAATGTGCTAAATGTGCTTCTTGCTATCTGTAGGCAGGACTATCTGGCTTATTCAGAGACATCTGAACATTTGGAAAAATCTGGGAAGAATCCGATAAGGACCTATTTTCTAAAACAAAAGCTAAATTCGTATGCTTTTGGAGACATCACATTTTGACCTCTGATTACACACGGCTGCACATAGATGCAAAGCAAACACATTGTGTGTGAGGTTATGGCTTTCTATTCAAATTTCAGATTTGGTAAATGCATATCAATAAAAGCTATCACTTACACACTGGCACTAGTTTACAAGTCACTGTGGCAAAGAAAGAGCGGTTTGGGAATATTTGTCATGGCACAGGGAAGGTTTCTGGTGTTAAATAAGGCAGATACAGATTATATGTCAGTAATGTTTTCAACTTAAGGCTGAGAAACCACGAGCTCTGAAGAAGCCAAGGAAGAAATATAGTATTTGAGCATGTTTACTGTAAAATGAAAGGCTATTTTATCTCAATCAAATAAAACAAAATAAAACAACAAGTGGACTGCAAGTCTGATACTGAAATAAATCCATTTTAGTCTCATGTAATTGCTTATTTGATTCTCAAATATGACATGAAGTTAGAAAACAAATTGATATTCTGTCACTTCTGTTTCAGTAAACTTAACTCAAATAGGTTGCCCTTTAGGTGCACGTTGGATGGAACAGTACTTGATCTTCATCCCAAGGAAATCAGTGTATTAAATTAGTTTGAAAAATTATCATCCAAACCATGACACTTTTTCAGACACTGTTTCAACTGCATACTAAAAAGACCAAATTTCCCCCGAGAACCAGCACAAGCACACAAGAAGATGAAGCACTGTAGTATATCCTCCCTCTGCAAGAAAATGTACCAGCAGTGAAGGTGCTACATAAGCTCACACAAATACAGCGGAGACAAACTGCAGAAGACTTGTGGGACTGGACCACCTTCCTCCTCCCACCCTCTCCCCAGCCAAAATAAAGACATTTTATATTACTTTGATATGCCTCATGTATTTAAAGAGTAAGAAGGCATACAGACCCTATACTGTCTTCGTTATTGCCAAAATACTACAATCAGCACCAGAATCCACCATCCACAGATAAGAAATTGCAGTGTTTTTGTTGTTTTATATAATTTGTTTTGTTTTATATAAATGTACATATATTTTTATATTATATAAACTTATAGTTTAAAGAGATATATATTTCCTTCTCTACATATGCATATATATAAAAGATTGCTCCCAGTTCAGACAAAAAACAGAGGCTGGGTTCTTCAGCGTGGCAGACAAGGTCGGCAGGGCAGGCTGCCTGACGCTGCAGCTGCACAGCTCCTGCAGAAGGTCGCATCAGTGATGGAAAACACCTGCAGAACGTCCCACTGAGCAAGTGAAGGTTATCGCTCACTTTAGGGATAGAATCACAGGATCGTCTAGGTTGGAAATGATCTGTATCATCTGTAATTTTAAGGTAAAATCAATGCAAGCTTAGGAAGAAAAAAAAAAAAACACACCTTAAAAGCCCAAGAAAATAGGAAATTTCTGGAAATAGGAAAAGGGCTGTTTTAGACATACTACCACTGTTAGTGGTATGCTCTACTTTAATTATAAAGAATTTCAGACTAGTTCATACGCATAAAGTTACAACTATCAAATTCAGCGCTACAGAAATAAGTATCAATGAAGAGATGACGAAAGAAGTGGCACTAAGTACAGACATGCAGTCACCAGTTCCTAGAACTGAGAAGAGCCACTGGGAACATCTACAACCCAATGGCACCTTTTCACAGATTCTATTAATGCATGTTCTTACCCTGAATACAATAACGACCTTGAAAACATTTTAGATTTGATGTAGTATGTCCTGTTTCCCTTGCTATTGTACTCTTGACCTTTAGATAACGAACACTGCTGGTTTTCCTGGCTTTCCCAGACACATCTCAAGGAGGATCTGTGCATAGCATCCAGAAGACCCCTCCTTTCATCCTTACATCATCTTTGAATAATAAGTGTGATCGCGAGTTCTTTGCTTACAGGATCACTGTATTCCGATTTCACCATGGTTCCAAGTTTTCTGGGATGTGTTCTGCACTCTCCTGGCACGTTTGCCTCCAAATAAACATAGCACATTACATAGAGAACAAAGGGATGCTTTTCCAGGCAAAATATCGTAGACCAGGAGACTGACAGAAAGCACTCCAACAAGTACTTAAGCAGGTGGAGTAACACAGTTCAGTTATGACTTCTCTTTTTTGCCTTGCTGAGTGTGATGTCATGACAGCAGTACAAAGGAGTGCTGTCTGACCCAGTTCTTGCTGCTGAAGTCAGCACGGCTGCAGAGGAGCGTAACACAAGGAGATGTGGCTGAAGACACAATCGCTCCACCTGACCCAGCGACTGTCAAGGCTCCTACGTATTTTCATTGCACACCTTCATTTTTCAGCTGCTAATAAGTCACTGTCACACCGCAGGCTGAACCCCTCAGCCTTGTAAGCGCTAATGAACACAAAGCTGGACTTCATACCAAAGATAGGTCCAGGCTTCCCACTGAAGCCTAACACTGATCAGTCAAGGGTACAAAACATGGGGAGCAGAAGGCTGTTACTATAGTGAGCTCCACAAAAAATAATAAAAAAAAAATCAATGTGTGTTTGAAATGGGAGTCAATCTATTGCGGCTGGCAGATTGCGATGAGACCATGTATTCTCGTTACAGCCCTATCTGCAGAACTAGGGGCAATTTAGTGAGCTAACGGGGAGGGGGAAAACATCAGAGCACTCAACAATATGTTACAATAATGTCTAGAGGAAATGAAGCACGGACATCAAAGTCCATATCGTGAATATGCTACGCTCTTAGCCTCAAAATCGTTTCTTTTTAGATTAAAAAATTCCCATAGTAATGTAAACTTTAGCAATATTCTCAGTTAAAATGCACGTATTAGCAGAGAATCATCTCCAGCTTTTACTTCATCTGGTGGAACTTACATGCAGCGAACCCAAGGAAACTGCAAAGAAGGTAAAAGCAGCCATCATACTTGGTGTCTTCCCCAACCATTTCATCCCTCTAAATACTCAGGAACCATTGATGAGCCTAGTTGCTATCTCACAAAAAAATAAAAATAAACAATCAAGCAGCAAAATGGGAATAGCCTTTGCTGGCGCCTTCCGAAACAATGCAGGAGAACAGTATCTCTGATATACATACGGTAGCTACGCATAGATAGGAAAATATATTACCATAAAAGAGTCAAAGTGAAATGAGACTTAACCTAAAAGCAGATTTAATATTCTTGACGGAGCTTACTATTGATCTGTTCTTTTGTTTGCTTTGTTTTTTTAAGCTAAATAAAACTCTGGTACAAAGCACAGTGTGTCTCAGGAGAGCATTACTTCATGCTGTCCTTTGAAGCATGATGTCTTTCCAGTGCTGAACAGGATTATCCAGCAGGTGAAAACATATTTCACCCACTTGCAGATGAGGGGCACTCAGGGTGGTTTCACAGCAGGCAGTGAAGCCCACAGCACCAATTCTTTCCAGCTAGAACCCAGTAAGGTAAGATGGAGGTTAGCTGGGTCATGTATAACAGGATATAAAGTCAGACTAAAGAGAAAAAGAGAATATAAACATCAGAAATTACATTAAAAATATTAAATGGTTGATATTATGGTGAGACAGCTTTTTGTTTTTGGCAGAAATTGAAGACGACCGTGTGTCATGTCTGCACAGCCTAACATCTACCACCTACCTGGGCTGGCCATCACACGCATGGTGTACGTGCCCGCCCGCACCACACAGTACAAAGACGGGAGCCTTGGTCCCAGAACAACCTGTCACACCACTGCGGTGACCTGCGTGTGGTGGTCTCAAAGGAAGCCAAGTTTCAGTGGGATGTGGCTACCCAGCTCACTTCGGCTTCTGCCATAATCCCGGTCCCCAGGGTTTTTCTCCGCCTGTCTCAGCTGTCCTCCAGCATTCTCCATGCTCATTTCAAACACGAGCCCTTCCCTCCCAGCCCAATTAGCTTTGGCTCTCACCGCAGCATCAGTCAGCCCGCTCCGGCCAGATCAACAGTAGCCTCTTTCATCTCACGATTACAGCGAGGCTCATTGTGTTAATGCCGTCTGCTTCAGCCTCTAAAATACGCTTCTGTAGATCATTTGTGCCAGGAAAATTAACTAGAGGAGTATCTGTCAGACATAGATACTAATGGGGCATAAAGGTGCCAAAAATGCAAAAAGCTAGTAACAGCTCCAAATATTGAACACAGCAGTCACGTCACCTGTAATTCCCTAGGGCCGACTGCAGACCTGGCAGCTGCGCTGCTGCCCTCACAGCCTTCGGCTTCCAAGTTCCCATCCTGACCCAGCCCAGAGACTCATCCGGCAGCCCAGGGACAAACACAGGATCAGTTACCCGTACCTGCTCTTGGACAAGGACACAGTGACTCTTATTTGGTTGCATTTTAATATTTCCTCCATATTCTTGTACCACTGTGACTACTGATTTGTACACCGATCAAGTAATTCTTTAATCAAAAAAACAGAACGTGGTTCAAATCAAATGCATGTGAAATACAATATGCTAAAATAAATAAAGAAAAGAAATGCAACCTCATTTCCTAGAAACTAGAGTAAAATTCTGACAGTTACCCAGACACAAGTAGAGTAATTCCAAACAACCCAGGAAGTCAGCGTAGCTTTACTCAGCATGAGGAACAATGCTGTATTTCACAAGAACATCCCAATAAATAAATAAATAAATAAAAATAAAATAAAAGGTATTACAGCCTGTGAAAGTACGGTTTCTAAAAGTGGGTGGATCACGTTTGGTAAATCCCCAATTCCAAAACGTAATCGTGTTCTTTGGTCGGGAGTTTTCTACAAGCAAACCATATTTTCTTCTGCATTTGCTCTTCACAATTACTTCACAACTGGATTGCTATAACTTGTTTTTCTGCCAGAATTTGTGCTTTGCAATCGACTCAAGACCTGAGGAATCAGGACCCACAAAACAAGAACCACCACACCTGAAGGAAGAAAAACAATAAAAATTGGGTAAAATTATCCCTTAAGTAACACTAGACAAAATCCAGTCTAAAAATCACTGAGCAGCAGAGCTGTTCCAGCACGTGCCACAGTAACATCACAATGCTTCCTTCTTCTCTAGCAACATCCCTTCGTTCTTTCTGGAAAATCAGAGTACCACATGTCAGAAGTGTTCCGAAGCAGCATGCTGAGCACCAAATGTGAAGTATAATTCATAATTCATGCTCAATTAATCATAATTTATAAGGAATGGCTCTGTTAATGCTTTTGCTAACTACCTAACCTATTTTGAGAGTCGCAGCCAGAATTTTAGTTGTGACTTGCTCTTAGGAGTGACAGCCTGCATATACCTTGGCAGCTGTCAAAGGCAACAACCTTCCCTCAGTGAAGAGAAAAAGCGATGCTCAGAACTGCAAAATGTCTGAGAAAAGCTTTGAATGAGAAACAGAAGTGAAAGTATATGAGGGCAGGGAACATCATCTCTTCCCGTGTAAACCCTGCTGAATAACCAGTGGAAGAGATCAGAGCCTTGGGTCATGCCAAGGCTGACTAACCTTAATTTCGCAAATGAGCAATTTCCAGTAAGACAACTGAAAGAGGAGAGAGGTCCAGTATCACCAGGTATTATTCTGGAGTTACTTTTGTGTGACAGCCAGATGGCAAACCCCCTCGATTTAGGAGTAAGGCTAGAAGCCTTACCTGCACACACTGATGTTTTTGGTAATCAGAACGAGGAGTTAAAGGCAGCCTGGCTACATGCTCTACCTGATTCAGATTCTGGCAGAAAGGAAATTGAAGTTAGAACCATTAAGGACATGCACACAATTTATGGACCCGGCATCGGCTTTATACCACAGGACATTTTTATGGATATCAGAAAGCTGGACTTTATGGCTCACACTTCCTCAGCTGTGTAAGCTGAGAAGAGTAGCAATAACTTAATGAAACCTTGAAATCCTGTAGCCTCATTTGCGTCAGGGATCCATCACAGATACACGGCGATATTTTAGAACTGCCCAGCACATATTCAAAGACTGTTTATGCTAGAAAACATATAAAGAAGTACTATAACGAGCAGAGAATTATATGCAGATCCCTCTGATGTGTTTCTACCAATAAAACCTGGCTTATTCATCCGTGCCAATTAAAACTTAGAGGCAAGATGGAATGTATTTTTCAAACTTCTTGCAATATAATTTCAAAAGTCTCCTGCAGCCCTCAGTATTTCAGGACTTTCCAGCCAGGAGTTGAGCTAATTGTATTCCAACCAACCTGTCAGCGCTGCACTTTGGGCTGTTCTCTCTTTCTTCGCTCTCCACGTTCTCATTTTAACAGCTACTTTCCACCCCAAACCAGTAAAACCTGCTAGGAAAAGCTGAGCTCGGCAGTACTACAGCACTGCTCTCGGAAAAAATCCTGCGGGGACTGAGGCCTGCGGGGGCCGGGGCCTCCCTCCTCAGGGGCCTGCGGGGCCTGCCCCGGCCCGGCCCTGCCTCCCGCGGGGGCCGCCAGGTGGCGCCGCAGCACCGGCTCCAGGCGGCCCGGCGGGGCCGCTCGGTGCCCGCCCAAAGGGCGAAGGCGGCGAGCTGAGGGGACGGGGGCAAGGCCCGGGCCCCACCGCGGTGAAACCGAGCGAAAGCCGCTGCTGCCCGCCGCTGCCGCCTGGCGAGCGGGCTGCCGGCTCGGTTTAGGCTTGAATAAACTAATTTTGGGGACGGGTGAGGAGGGAATGGTTGAAAGCTCATAAACACCTTTTTTTTTTTTTTTTTTTTTTTTTCTTTCCCCCTCCCTCATAGGTAATTGAAACCCAAGTTTCGGAACAGCAGTCTGAACTCAGGGAAACACTGTGGTTTATGAGTCTTCACACATTCGTGCTCTCAGGCCGAGAATGTCACAGCAATAAAAACATCTCGTTGCACTCTGTAAAAAGAACAGTTACGTTACCATCCCTGTTTTACTAGCAGAAAAGCTTGGACACCCAGGGTGGAGCAACGTATCCAAGTCACCCCATGCAGAGACAAGAATCTCGAGATGTTTTGGAGCCCAGAGTGCTCCGGTGCCCCATCAGAAATGGTGATGGCGGAGAAAACCTCCAAGGGAACTGGCCACCTGGTTCCCATTTTTTTAGTCCATGCAGGCACATCTATGAGGGCCTTAGAGGTGAATCCGGAGCCTGTTTGTGAACGAACAGCACAACCTCCTCCTGCCCCTCTTGCTCACCAGACTCTTCTCTCCCTTCTCTTCACCACTCCCCGACAGGGGTGGGGAGGCTGAAGGAGATTAAGAAGCACAGGAAGGGTCTAACTCCTGCTTCAGTGTTCTGTGGCTGCAGCCTCCCCGTGGTGCTGGAGCTCGGGGTCAGCAGCAGGCAGGGAACACGGCATCACCCACCAGGGAAAGCATCCCCGCTTGCACGAAGCTTGGGCTGACGCAGCTCCTGACTTGGGGAGCCAATGAGAGGAAGTATTTACCCATTACCCAGGGTTCCTATCCCATCACTGTCTTCAGCTGAACTGAAGAAGCCAATTTAGATTTGTATTTGACCTTTGAGAGGACAGAAATCGTTCCTTCTAACACTGCAGGTTTAGTAGCCACACCGCTCGGCACTCACTGCTGCCCAGGCACTTGGTGTTCCTGCACGCTGGTGGGGACGAGGGCACTCCCCCGCCGACAGCAGACCTAATGCCCAAGCCAAACGCGTGGCCTTGTCTGTGCTCACCAGGAATTTTTCCCTCTGTTCAACAATGAAAGTACTTGCAACAGCACAACTCTGAAAAAATAGTCATGCATGAATAAGTTTACTCGAATTCGCAGTCCCACAGAATCCAATTAAACAACCCAGGAGCATGAAGTTATTCATGTATTCAGGGATACAGACAGCTGGGTCCGACATTTATTTTGGTCTGGTGCCAGTTACAGTAACCGTCCCTTTATCCGTATTTCATTTCTCAGCCATACAATCAAAAGTTAAATTCAAACCATCCTGTTCCCTGTGGGTTCACAAGGATGAAACTTTTATAGGTCTTTAAATGCATTATGTATCAACTACTTGTGTCTGTTTTCTAGCAAATCTCCCATGGATTCTATGGGGAAAGCGCAAGACAATGAATTATGTATTCAGGATTTTGTGCCGATCTTTGTGTGTAATTGTTACACTGTTCGCAACAAAAGGAACACAGCTATTTGATAATTAATTATGCTCTAATTGTAATCACCTGGGAAAAACAGATAGCACTAAGAGGCAAAGAGGGGTCAATAATATTAGTATAGTTGATCACTAATCTTGCATATACAAGTACCAATTAGTTCAGCAGAGTTAAAGACTTGGTGATCATTTGCATGAGGAATTCTGCACATAAACTGAACTTATGGAAAGTATGAGAAACAAAGCCACCAACTTCATCTGAAATATGTGATATTCTCCCTCCTTCAGCTTACATCTGAGGGATTATCACAAGGCTCTGTGCATCCTGGAAGCTGATTGTGTCTCCATATTACTATCCCTTTAAAGTCACAAAAGGCACATGCTTGGTATATTACGGTTCTAAGACAGAAGAACGCACGCAGGAGAAGTCAACAGTGCTGGGAAGAGGAACGGACTAAGCACAGAGGGGGTGTTTACTGCATCTGGACTTAAAGGTGGCAATTGGGGTCCAAGGCAAGCTTTCATCTGAGTAGAAGCTGAACCTTTGGGAGGAGTGGAAGCACTTACGCCTGCTCAGTGCTGCAGTCAGCCTGCACACGATAGAGAATTGACAAATTTCTGGTCTCAGTTCTGCAAATAGCTTCTCTCCACACTTTGGAAGCCAGCTGTATTGTATTAACGTACATAAGAGAGATGGAAAAACAGGCCCATTCACTTCATGTAACAACAACCAGATGCTAAAGTAAAAGTTGGCCTAGAGATGGCTGGAAACCAGCTGTCTGCCCAGGGCAGGCAGTTGGTCCATCCACATGCAAAGAAAAACTGCTGGTGAAGCTTTATTACTTCAGGAGAGTGGGGACTCAGTCCTTCATCTTGGGGAGAGGTAGGGGGAGTGTGGAAACAGCCTTAACTACCACTGATTCAGAGGATGTTGCACCAAACCACAACGGGATGTAAATTTGGGGCTGCTATTTTGAGAGCTCTTATTCATCTCCAGAACGGCAGAGCTGTTTCCCAGCCGTTGGATCAGCAATAATGACAGGACTGAATGGAGCCTTTCATGGGTTTGATGCTACAGGGCTTGCCCATGACTCTTTGGCTTGTGCCGAAGGTGGATGGGATTCATAAACCCCATCCAAGCACAGCACAGAAATCACAGCTCATCATGTGCATTTAGTTCGGAGTAGCCAAGAAACAACAGCTTAACATTTATAACAGTACTAGAGCAGAGGAAAAAAATCATCATAAATAAACCTTACAGCATGCAGATAGATCGTCACGCTCAGCTACTGAAGTGGAGGTTCTGCTCTTGCCCATTCGTATTGTCTTTTAGTTATTAAGGCCTCTTATCTTGAGACTTGAAGCTAGTTAAGCATTACCACCTTCTTGCAATGTTGTTATTGTCCTGCTTACTACTGCTGCTACATCTCCGAGACATTTGCCTTTTGACTGAAGGGAGGAACCCAAACTCCTAGGTTAGGCTGAAGAACTATTACATGCATTATCCAGATTGCATTATTTTTCATCTGAGCTATGCTTGAAGATACCGACTATAAAGTTGTCTGCACTGAAGTTTCTAGACTTCACAATGGACTCTGGGACTCCCATGTGGTGCGTATATTAAACAAAACGTGGGAAGTCACAGTGATTTCACAAACAGCAATGAGAAACCTGCTCTGTGTCACTATGGCACATTTGCAAAATGACATTTCTCATTAAAAGTCCCATCTTAAGTCCACTGAATGAAGGGCAGGTTGTACAATGTGATACTCGGATCAGATCCTGACAAAGCATCCAAAACAGGTGTTAAAGAACAGCAAATACTCAAATATGCCTTTGCTACCAGGACCCGTAAGTCAGACGGATTACAGAAGCAGACAGAGCCATGTACGTCCCAGGCCCTTGGGAGCATTTTTCTCCCATGATAGTTCTAACCTTGAAGTTAACTTGGGCTCTCTTGTCAGCCATCTGTCTTACAATAAGTCTACATCCTTATGTATTCTCTCTGCCAAAAGGCAACTTTTAAAATGCTGTAAAATAAAACTGTGTACAAATTAAACAGTCAACACATTTTACTGCTGCTCAGTAACTAAAAGGCTTTCACTACGCTACGCAATCTATAACTGCTGAAATGCGTTTCATGTGTGTTTATAAGTCTTCCTATATTTTCTTCTCATTACTCCAAATACATTTTAAAAGCTTGTTAAGATAGATTTGTTGGTGTTTTATATCTAGCTGACTGTGCACGTTAAAGGCTTTGCGAACAACTTTCCTAACTTGAAACACGCTATTTTTCATGCTGCTTGTTCTAACACGTATCATTCCAACCATGTACATTAATTGGCTTGTCTAGGGAAACAGGGCTCAGTTTATGAAGTCTGTCATCCTGCTTTGTAGCTTAATTATAAAATAAAATTATTTTCCTTCTCTGCAGTCGGACTATTTGCTCTGTTTTTTTCCTTCCTTCTGCTGCTGTTTTAAATTCCAGGCTTGCACAACTGATGCGTTACGTCCTATTTCGATGGCAGCTCCCAGGGCAGCATTTGTTGGTAAAGCTGCTCTCACTGTGAGGGTCCTAACCTGAACTTATAAGCGCTTGGATCTGAGACATACCAAAAGAAAACCACACTTAAACCAAGTCTATCATTTGTAGAAAAGCCAAAGGACTATTTAATGTTGACTTGTGACATGCTGCACACACCCAGGCACAGATGAGGCTACCACATCCCAGAGACCCCAGAAGACAGGGCTCATACTTCAGGTAGAGACACACAACAAACCTGGAAGTAACAGCGGCACAGTAACTGTTACCAGAACCAACCTGCATGGACAAGACCAACACCAATCTCACTTGATACAGATGCTCTGAACAAAGCACCCCCAACTAAAGATACAGTCCTTAACTTGGCTGTGGTTAGTCGTAAGGGTATTCATTTGCAATAGCAGTCATTACTCAATAGTCTATGGCAAAGCTAGCAGCCAAGAGCAGTCTAAAATAGAGCGTCCAGGAGTACAGATGAATCCTGGTGGTTTGTTGCAAACCACAAAGCTGAAGGATAAATCACAGCCTCACCAGCCACGGTCCACCACAGAACCTCCCCCAACTTCAGAGGTGCCAGGAATTCCCCAGGGGTAGGGGGGGGAAACAGCAAAACACCAAGAACCTTCAGCACAATAAAACTTTCAGAATACCTAAATATGCCAAAAAATGTCTTCCCTCCCAATATACCGAGTACTGCACAATTCAGAGGGCTGATCCTGTAGCAAGTCCTCTGTACCATAAGCCAGAATCTCAGCTCTCTACTCCCTAATCAATACCCCCAGTTATTAACAGCTCCACAATGCCTTTCCATAGCCCTTAGGGTTTTTTAGAATGAATGGAAAAGAATAGTCATGCTTCACTAACACAGTATTTTTTCAGTAGGTATACTGCGAAAAGCCCTCATCGTTTAAGAATAAAAGTAATGGATACAGAGGGAACGCAATATTCTTTTGATTTATGTAGAGCCACAGTAACTTCAGACAGAAATTAAAGTTAGCAGACTTCACAAGGCAGACGCTACTACAAACTTCAATTGTTATCACACACAACCTCATCTCCTTTTACAAAGGGATCAATCCTACCTAAGACAAAAGTGTTCTGGCTGACAGCCCCCACTCTAAAAACATTCAGGTAAAAATAAATAAATAAAAAAATCCCTGCTTTCAGAAAAGCACAAGCACCTCAAAGCCTTCCCTCCAGGCTGTGCCAGCCCACTCCCCTCCCAGGAGGGCAGGAAGGCCATATGTGCCAAAGAGTTATTGGCATCATCTGCATCTAGGCATTCTGTTAATGATTTAGGAAATCTGTTAATGGGAAATTAATTGGAATCAAGACCAGTCAATTGCACAGATTTTCCCCTTGATTAACACACCCACTTATCGACAGGATGAATTACAAGTTGTGCCATTCACTGATGCAGCTGAACCCTGGGGAACTTGCTGGTGTGTGCAGAGCACGTTGGCATTTAACATGTCCAAGAATCTGCCGGTGCTAGGCGAGTTAGAGAAGCTGCAGAAAATGAAATAATAAGTGACCAGGAGGAGTGCAGCTCATGTCCCTGCAGAGCCTGCCTGAGGACTGTGCGTGGGCTCGAGGAGGAGCTGATGACCTTCACCTGCTCCATCCCACACATCTCAGTTCTGAAGCCCAGAGTAACAGGGAGGTGGCAAACGTGGTACAAGAATGTATTACAGGTTGAAAGCTGCACTAACGCAGTGCCTGGGCTAGAATTTAGAAGCTGCTAGGTGGGGACAAGTTAGCTAAGTAAGCCCCAGCATGGCATATAGGAGCACGGAATCACAGAATACTCCAAGCTGGAAGGGACCCACGAGGATCGAGTCCAAGCCCACACAGGGACACCCAAAATCAGGCCATCTGTCTGAGAGCATTGCCCAAACGCTTCTTGGCCTCCAGCAGTCTCGGTGCTGTGACCACTGCCCTGGGGAGCTGTGCCAGGGCCCAAGCCCTTTCTGCAGGGCTGCTCTCCAGCCTCTGGTCCCCCTGCCTGTAGGTACGTCCAGGGCTGCCTCGTCCTACGTGCAGAATCCAGCGCTTGCTCTTGTTGAACTTCATGTGGTCGGAGATTGCCCAGCTCCCTGATTTGTCAGGATCTCTCTGCAAGGCCTCCCCACCCTTCAGGGAGTCAACAGCTCCTAATGTGGTGTTGTCACAAACTTACTTATTCTGTGTTCATGTCCTGCATCCAGGTCATTTATGACAACGCTGAAGATAACTGGCCCCAAATGGAGCCCTGGGGAACCCACTGGTGACAGGCCACCAGCCTGCTGTAACCCCCCCGTACCCAACCACAGCCAATTGGTCACCGCCCCATTATCTACTTGTCTAGCTGTATGATGGACGTTTTGTCCAGAAGTGAGAAACAGTACCAAAAGCTTCGCTGAAAACCAGAAATATTACATGAGCTGCATTCCCTTGTTCAGCTAGGTGGGTAACCTCGTCATAAAAGGAAATTAGGTTCGTTAAGCTGGCTATGGGTAGCTTCCTGCCATTGCTCTGGCTCCAGCCATAGGGACTTGATCCTATTAAGGTCTGATAGCTATTAAATCTTTACACCTTACTGTGCCAGGACTGTAGATAGCATGTGTGCTCAGTCTTCAGTCTTCCTTTTTTTCTTTTTTTTCCCCTTTTTCCTGTAAGCAGCAAGCGATGGCATTTCTACTGCGATCATGGCTAGGGTCAAAGGCTCCTCTTTCTTACATTCGTGATTTTGGAGGCCTCCTGTTGAAGTCACTGAACCCAGATTAGTACGAGGCAAGTATGAATCCAAGCAGGTCATTAAAGCCTCAGCAAAGCTCAGGAGCACCCACCGGTACAGGAGCGCTCAGCACCTGAGTCTCCATCCTTTGTTGGGCTGTGCCATTCAGCAGCCTCCTTAAAGCATGCCTGAAAACACCCTCAGTGAATGCCAACAGGTTACAGCATATTTGTTTCTTCAGTCCCACGAGTGTTAGCAAATTACTTCTGAATAAAAGCTGGATGGGATCGCCACAGGCATTCAGATTCATCCTAATGCTGCTCCACCATCAGAGGAAGAGCACCCCTCTGCTGCGATGGCTTGCAGTTGGCTGTGTCATTTAAGGCAGCCCATTTTCATCTGCGTTCAGTGTTTTACAATTCTGCATTAAATATGGTGAATAATAATGAGAGAGCCCTGCAGCTGCTTGGGCTAGTTGGCAACACAGAACGACAGGTCCCAACGGAGGGGATCAGACTCTCCAGTACCTCAGCAAGTCCCGCTGTGTGATGTACTGCTCTCCCGACGTGTTCCCCATGCTGCCTGGTGAACAAGGACAGCCTTTTTTCTCAGGTAAGCAGCGATGGGTTGGAAGGAGCCGCTGATCAGTTTTGCTTTTGCTTTGAGGAGAGTAAGCTGGAAATGACCTGCTGTCAGCAGAAGGCTGAAGCCAGGGCAGAAGCAGAGTGCCGTGGCAAGGCAGGTTTATGCTGGACACCCAGCTCCCACTGACTACGTGTGCATAAGAGGATCTCACAAACGCTGGAGACTACGGCTTTGCTGTTGGAACCGTGCCCCAGGCCAGTAAGGGGAGATAACCACCCGCCACCTGTACTGCCCGCAGTAGTACAGAGAGCACCGTGGGTGGGTTAGTGATCAGAAGTGTGTCAGCAGTGACAAAACAGGAGTCTTTGAAGATTCAGTGGAAAAAAAAAGTATTTGAAATAAATTGTGAAAGCTTGTGCCTTCTTTTCACTCACTGCAAAGCTCCCGACGCTGGTCGCTCTCAGAACAGAGCTGACCAGAGATTTCTTTATCATGCATGAAATTATTTTATTTCATCCTGGGGACTATGGAGGAAATGACGTGAAAACCATGCAGAAAATAGGTTTTAAGTCTGACAGCAAGAAAAGTCAAACAGAATGATTTATACTAAGCTCAGAAATTGTATTCCTCCTCACCCACTGACTGTCCCAAGCCATGTCTCCGCGTGGAGCTCCTAATTAACAAGACGTAAAGCTCCATTCA
Source organism: Nettapus auritus (assembly GCA_011076525.1). Lineage (NCBI taxonomy): Eukaryota > Metazoa > Chordata > Aves > Anseriformes > Anatidae > Nettapus > Nettapus auritus. The sequence goes on from CM021778.1 coordinate 9,164,716, forward strand.
ATCTGCAGGCCTCAGAGATGTTTCAACTGGAAAAGATTAATCCATCCCTTCCTATTACACCGTTCACAGAAACCACACTGTGCATGGAGTGTCCCCAAAATGAGGTATTATTTCGCTGCGAGGCAAAGTTGGACACCTTTTCTTCAGCCAGTCAAGCTGTTAGCAATTACTGGAAAAATTATTACTGAAAAATTATTACTGAAAAACTGTGGCAGTATTTTTACATCGCAGAAAGCTTCATGAATCATACCGCACAGGAGCTGAATTCTCAATATTAACAAAATTAACAACTCGCATTAACAGATTTTTTTAAAAGAGTAATTGTTAGGGCAGAACAGATTTTAAGATGCTGCAAATTAAAACATGTGACCTCTTCCTCCTGTGAGGACGTAGAGGCTGCCTTTCTGATGAAGGGCACACGTGTTCTGGGCACAGGTATGTGCATCCACCCCCTTACAGCCCTCCCTTCATGAAGACTGCTGGCTACCTACATCTCTCCGGCACACTGTTCCCCATAATTTCTGGAACTACACAGGGAACAAAGGATTTTCCTTCTTCTTCCTAACAGCCAAAGTGCTGCTGAGTTGAGCAGTTTACCTTTACACAATGTGACTGGCCCAAGCTGCAGAAAGCAGAGAGCGTCTGCCTGGCTGCCTGCATCGTCTGCCGTGGGGTGTGCTGAAGCTGACCGCAGGGCTGCAGGCACACGGCCTGGAGTTTAGGCTTCTTCTTTTGAAACCAGAGCTGCACTGCACACGGCCAACATGGAGTGAGCATCACATACACATGACATTGCTACAGCAACAAACTTCCTTGGAAAAAAGAGCATCAGATGCGTAGGGCTGGGACTCTCGGAGTGGGAGACCTATTCTGAGCCTCCATCGGTTTTGCCATCTAGAAACCAATCTCATCCGCCTGACAGCTGAAGCATACGGATGAGCAAAACCAATAATGGAAGTATCACCTTAACGCGTAACTTACTGCAGCTCCTCTGCTGCAACGCCTGTGCTCTGGCATGCTGGGATCTGCGTTTGTCACCAGCTGTGAGCACACCTCCCCTGGGTACTGAAGCTGTCTGATGAGCAGCAGTAACTCAGGCAAACAAGAGTAACTACTGCTGTGATTGTGTGCCCATACTCTGAAACTGTTTGCCTCGCTGTGTGCTTGAGCCCCTCGAGGGAAGCTGGCACAGATGCACATGTTACAGGCTGAAGCCCTGCTCCGGGTGCCTGTGCCTGGAGCTCGCTTTCCTCCACTCCCGCTGTGTGGGAACGTGCGCACTTCACGGAGCCACCTGCCTGCTCCCCTTGCTTGTGATTCAGCCAAGTAAGTTGGCTTCTCTGGGCTGCAGCCGCATCTACATCTGGTACCTAAGGTCCAGAAACCTTCTGGAGACATTTGGGGAACGAGCAAGCTGAGAGCACAACAGCGGGCAGATGGTGGCCAGGTGTGCACAGGTCCGTACTTCTCTAAGCACCATCTGTCCATCTGCTAGCACAGGATGGCTCGTCTTTTAGACTCACTTTATCTGTATCAGAAATACACAAGAGGGACTAGAAACATAGCAGCAATTGCCTGTCCGACCCCCCAGGTTTCCATCCCACCAGCTTTATCTTTAACGGAGGTAAGGATGTGTTGGGGCAGCCCTTCTGGTTTCTCTGTAATGCACCCCTGCTATACGCAGGGCATCCTAGATGGCTGCACAGCTCCTCCTGCTCACTTCCACCTCATCCAGTCTCGCTCCTCCTGCAGTCCCGTCCCAGCTGCAGTTGCACTTATGGTTCCAGGGCATTGGCCCCACAGAGGCGGAGGAGCTTTGCCAATTTCTGCTGCCTGAGCCTCAGATGACAGGAAGACACAAGGTTTACAGAACTCAAAAAATAATTCCACAGGGAGTCTAACATCTCCTGCGTGCCAGCTGGTGCTATTTGCTGCAGCACAAAGTGCCTTCAGGCTTTGGTCTTGTCAGTCTGCGTTGACGACGATGTCAAAAGATGATTCAGTGATGCGACGTGCCAAAAGCACTGGAGGCCCCTGGTCCCAGCGCTCAGCAATCCACATCTCCACTGTCTGCAGCTCCTTGCACTGTCTGGCAAATCTACTGGAAGAAGCGTGATTCATGCCTGAGCAGCGTGTGGGCCTCGATGAATCGCCTTCACCAGAGCATCCCTAGAGGCTCCCGGCCCTCTCCCCCGTTGGGCACCGTGCAGTTCAGATGCCTGGGGTCACCAGCCCTGCTGCTGTGTCTGGTGCCGAGGCACCCAGACCTACCCGATCCAGGTGACACAGCCCTGCTCTCCCTTCCCGCTGCTTGGCAGATGAGGACGGGCAGTGCCCCGCTCCAGCAGGCTGCCTGCGTGCCCACGGCCCCCAACAGCCCGCTGCCCTCACCCCGAGAGGGATTCAGCACCAGCTCCATTTAAAGGCAGCATTTTGAAAGCGGTGCCTGAGCCGACATTCAAACAATCACAACTTCTCTCTTTGAAGTGAAAGGACTGGAATGGGACACCAGTTAGGTCGGTGAGCATACAACTTGTGGTAACCTCAGAGACCTAAGTGCAGCTATGAACCGCACCATGCTGAATGCCCCGAGAGCAGCTGCCAGCATCTTGCTCATGGCAGCTCAAGGGAGACGGAGGAAAGGAGCAGTCCTGTGCCTCACAAAGGGAAGGTCTGAAGGATGGGTAAGATGCCATCAGATACAGCACTTCCCAGCCCACCATTCTGAGAGCCCGCTGTGAGGTTCCTAAGCCTTGCTTGGGACCTGGGGTACCTTGCCTTTGCTCACCAGCAGTATTTCAGTAAGCACGACAAGCATCTATCTGCACTAATGCTCACGACAGTGGGTAGATCACAGCACAGGCATTTGACATTACATTTCATCTTATGCAATGAGATTGTAGGCTCTGTCAAAAGAAGCAGTCTGCACTCCCTCCAGCAGTTTGTTGCTGCTCCAGGTTCCTGTCCCCTTCCTTGTGTTAAAATTGACGACTGCGCTGATGAGAGTTTGGGGTTTTGTTTGTCTGTTTGTTTTTCCAGTGAGTTCATTTTCCACCAAGCTTGGCCAACCACCTCTGAAATGTGCTCACTGTAAGATCCGAGGTAAAAGGGACAGCAGGGATGCAAAGCCAAGGGTGGAGCTGGGACCACTTCTGACAGCAGCTGCCATTAAACAGGCTTAGGCACAACCCATACCTTAGCGGGAACGAGGATGTTTTGATAATCTGAAAGCCAGCAACAATGCTGAGGAGGATAAAAACTGGAGACAAGCAGCAAAAGGCATGCAAAATGGCAAGGAGATCCATTGTAACGCTCCAATTCCAGGCAACAGATCTGACTCTCCTTCTGCTCACCTGAAGCAAAACCCATTTGCACCACTCACATTGCTTCAGATGAATTCTGAATCCATACAGGATTTGTTTCAACCACCACAGCCTGGCTGGAAGCTGGGCTGTCAGTCACGTCCCGTTTCATTGATTTGTGTGCTTGGATGAGACCAAACATGTATGACCTTGCAAAAGTCAAAAGGCAGATGATGGGGAAAGAAGCCACAAGACACGCTGCCTTCCCGCGACAGGTGCAGGTGAGCACTGGAAGTTATTCTGTGGTTAGTTATGTTCTCCTCTGAGGTCACCAGATCCTGGATGGTATTTTCTCTGTAAATTTGCTTTAAGCACTTTTTTTTAAACTAGAGGCAGAAATCCCTTGGATTCTTTCTGACAAGTGATTTCCATTGTAACTGAGAGAATAACAGGCTTTTACTGCTAATCTTGCATTGTTCAACTTTTCAACTAAAAACTGGCAAAATCATCTGCTAATGGAGGCAGAAACATTTGCATGCTAATTTGCTTCTGAATGATTTAAAAAAGATGTCACAGGCAGCTTGGAGAAATAACTATTTAAGAAGTCTACCCAATTTAATATTTTTATTATTGTTTGCTATTTATACAACAACACAGATGTCCCTGGTGTTTAACGGGGCCGCTCATCATTTATGTAGCACTTTACATTTTAAAGACCCACACAAACATTAACTGTCTGATCCTACCCAAATCCCTGTCTGGAAGACGAGTGTTGTTATCTTCCCTCTACAGATGGGATGTGGCAGTGCCACAGCTCTGCGGCACCCAGGACCACAAAGTGAGAAGGGGAAGGGAGGTCACCAGCACCAGCTCCCATGGGTGGCCAGGAGCAGACGGGCACAGGGGACACCCAGCACTCGGGGCCAGCCCTGGCCGTGCCGGGCAGCCCTCCTCAGCAAGGACGTCCTTGTGTTGTACAAGACTGCTGCCAGGTTCCTGGTCTGCTGCCCATTTCTGCGAGCCATCCTGCCTCTCCATTTATTCATCAAAAGAGACACCCAACAGAACGAGCATGTATTTTGTCTCTGTACATGGCACGTGCTCCTGGGCACTGTATGGAGTGGCGCCGCGTAACGCGGCTCCTCCAGATGTAAAGAACCAAAAATCCGTATGTAATTGTAGCGTCAGAGACTCAAAGCAAGGGCAGTATGCAAACACATCTGAGGGCTTCATATCGGGCTCAGCTGCTAGAAACCAGGGTTAACCTTTGTGTAGGTAACTGTCCCCTATGTGAATGTGAAACATCTTCCATGTGATCGCTGCTTCAGAGCAGTACTCAGAGCCACCCCTCAGCAGAACCTCACAGTCACAGCTGTCCTGCTCGTCACCTAACGCCCCAGGGGTTGTTCTTGCTCCTTAGCTCCAAAGCTTGATCCCGCTGCTGCCTGCATGGGAAGGTCCTTTCCCAGTGGAACACAAATACCCAGAGTTTTTTGCCTGTTTCCTTTGAGTCCTTCAGCTGGGGAAGACAAAACCGAGGAGCCTCTCTCCTAGAGCCAATGCCTTGTATATTAAGCCAACAGAAAATTGCTTCTCATTTTGTATAGACGCTAGGGTCTTGCATTTCCCAGCTGTCATCTGACAGATATGAGCATTGGGAAAGAAAATAAAACAAGCATCACGTATAAACAACCCCAGGGACTACATTTTGCAGCCTGTGAACATCAATGGTGTGCAATCCTCTGTTTGCTGAGGTGAGCAAGTACGCGGGAAGAACTGTACACAACAACTACGTTGAAGCACCGCACAGCTCTCGAGCTTTAAAGAGGGGGGCAAAACAGAGGTGTGAAACGCTCTGAAATTGAAAAGAGAGAGTTTCAGCTGTTTCTCTAACACAAAGAGGTGAAGGTTACAAACAAAGCCAGCCTACACAAAACGACATAACCCGAGGGTGCTTGCATGGGCAGAGCTGTACGTAGCCCTGACTTCCCTACAGCTGCTCCAGGGATGAAACAGCAGCATCGCTCACTGCATTTCTGATAAAAATGCTAAAATGAAGAAACTAATGAGTTTTATTCCATGTAGTATTTCTACTAAAAACCAGTGGGATGCTGTGACATAAAAAGGTGTACAAAGGCCGACACGTTCTTCAAACGGCTGCCGCCGCAGGCGTGCGAGGTTTGCTCAAGGAGAGCTCTCGCCATGGGGATGGATGTCTTTGGAGGGGCCCCGTGCCCTACAATGACAGCTCTTAAAGCCTCCATGGTAGAATCCGTGAAGCCTGCAGCAATACCGAGCCCCAAATGTATGCCTCTTCTCTTTGAGGTGGACTATCCAACACTATAAAAACGGATCTCAACATCTTTGTCATTTTTTCAGAGAAATGTCTATCAGCACCATCACCTAATTTCTCACCGGTGTCCTCCACTCAGAAATGTCTTAAAATCAATTGACAGATATCTCTTTCCACCCTGAGCTTGTTCTCCTTTAAGGCCTATTTTGAATAACTTACTGAAGCAGAACTCCCCAGTAATCCCAAAGATCCCAATTCATCCTGACTCAGACCCTTGTCCCCGGCACCCAGACCTGAGTGTGGGTTAAGGAGCTATGTGCAAAGAGCACGAGGAAAATTACCGAGAAAGCTTTAAGTAGCAGAATAGTTCAGATAATTTCTTTAGAGTAAATAACATTTTCCAAACTATGCCTATTAATGTCAATTTGCAACACCAAAGGAGGAGAAAGTGCACTACATTAGTTATAATGGCCCCGGAGTAATTACAGTGGCGGTGTGTGCCTACAGGAGTGACACAAACGTGAACGGAATCCTTCCAGCTGGGAAACCCAGCCGGGACGCCACGAGCTCCAGAGACGATGTCAGGACAAACGGTAAGGGCAGCAAGTGAAAACCCAACAAAAACGTCTTTCTGACCTCAAAATCAATTACAAAAGTTGCCATAACCTGGGAGGATTATTCTGTGCGGTTGTTAGCTTTAAGGCTCTCAGACAGCTCACACAAAACCTCCGCCCCTCTGTTCATCTCCAGTTACCGACCATCAGCAATCTCATCCTGGAGCAAGCCGGCCCAGCCCCACAGAACTGTGGCGACAAGAAGATCCAGCTCTGTTCCTCCCTAGAGCTGGCTGCTCCCCAGGAGCTGGCAGCCACCCAGGCTGGTGGTGCTGCCTTACACAGCGAGCCCCAGGTGAGCGGGCACGGGAGGAGGGCTCATGGCAGAGCTGAGGGACCTGGCGCCAGGGGAAGGGCCCCAGGCTCCCCAGGGCCTGCAGGCAGCAGGCAGTCCTGACCCAGGCAGATGAAGAGCCACAAATCCTTTGTTTTTTCCAACCCCCCTGCATTATTTTTATTTGATTTTTCCCTTTCCATTTTGACTTCTTTACCCAATTCACTCAACAAAATGAGAAACTCTTTTCCTATTGAAATGCTGGTACCGCAAACCAGAGCTAAATAACACATAAGCTCCTAAAAGCGATAGCCAGGTCTCTTGGAGAGCTTGGAGAGGTGGACCAGCTCTGTTCACAGGGTGAGGTGAATTCTGTGCCTTCCTTATGGATGAGAATGTGTCTGTCCTTCAATGTTCCCAATCAAATCCAAAAACCCTACTGTAGCTACAGCTCCTGTCTAGCCCTTCCTTTCCAGCAATGCGTGACCTCAGGTCTCCCTGATCCCTACGGCTGGTCTGTGAGACAGAAAAAAAAAAAAAAGCTCAAAATTGATGAACAAAATTAACTATCGGAAGAAAGGCAGAAAATTGTTTATTCAAAGCATGTAAAGATTTACACTCCATTGAGCCTCTCCTAATCCCCACATGGAGAATACAAAGAGCACCGCGCAGAGTACTTGCACTGCAGAATTCCTTGGTGGCAGACAGAAGGGGCATATGTTTTGTGACTGGAAAGGATAGACCAATATTTTGAAGACAAATTGAGGCCGTAAGGACTACAGAGCAATCAGATCTATTTAAGGATCAGTTTGGGAGTTTTTACAACTACAAATAGAAATAGGATTTTGCTGTAAGCGAGCTATAAATGTAGAGCCACAGCAGACAGGGAGACATTTCTGTAGCATTTATAAAGACATCAAAGCATGGAGGGTAACGCTAGAAATAAGCTTTAGTTCTCAAAGACAAATTATAAATGGCTGCAAAAAAACTTAGAACTCTCCCAGACATTCAAAAGGTTCAGGGGCTTCTCATCTGCTATGCAACAACAGCACTGCTTTACCCAGGCAGAGGTTACAAAAGAGCCTGGGTTGTGCTTCCTAAATTGAGTGGGAGAGGTTTCCTTGACAAGGAAATCTAATACAAGGCAAAACACCTCAGGTAGAAACCCCCTGGCTGAATTCTCTTCTCATGACGTCTACTTGCTGCCAGAAGCAGGGGCATTCAGTGGCTTAATGATGAGGGCAATGTCTCACAGAGAGTTCAGACGCCCAGATGTACAAAAAAGAAAAGTTTATGGCAGCAGCTGGCTGGCTTCCCCCAGGCTTCCCCCCTAAACCCAGCTTCCGTGGGTCAGCCCTTCCAGCCAGCCACCCAGCGCTCGTCCCCTCCGGAGTGCCCTGCACCACTGCCGGTGTGAAATGAAAACTAAATGCCATCAATTTAGGGCAGCATTCAATTTAAATTACACAGATATTTCATCCTGCCCCCAGCTCGGAAAGAGGCCCAGCCCTGCTGCCTGATGTGCTGCCCCTGGCAGCCTGGCACCCAGACAACTTCTGCTCAAGGAGCCCAGAGGCAGGACCAGGCCCGCTGCCTGCGTTCGGTACGTCGGTGCTGGTACAGTACCGAGTGACTCACTACCTCAAAGGCTAGCATACGTTGAAATTGCTTTCTAAGCCGTGCAGTTCAGATGGCACGCCCTGAGTAACGCTGTGTTGCAGCCCTGAGCCATCTCTTGTTGGCCAGCCTCCTTGCGATGTGAAGGTTTATCCCAGTCCTGTTACCACAGGCAACATCTGAACCAGATTAAAAAGCTGCTTCTAGCCAGCTTGGGACTGCTGAAGCAAGAAAAAGCCATGGACGGGACCTCCAGACAAACAAGGTAGCATTTTCTAAGTGCATGTTCTGCCACTGGTCCTATTCACACTCTAAAAACCACAGTAAGAAAGCATTAGGGTTATAAGGAGAAACCATAAAAGAAGAGACATGCACAGCAAAGGCAGAATAAGGCGCACTCCTCAAGCCTCTTGGCCCAAATGGGCACAGGGAAAGCAGGTGACAGCGCTGCTCAGAGACCTGACCCCCCGAAGCACAGATGGGGTCGCTGCCGCCTGCAAGCCACATCGCGGTGCCGCCCAGGGACAGTCACCCTGGTGCGAGACAAGGGAGCTTGGGGGCAGACACGGAAACAGCTCCCAGCAGCTTGCTAGGAGCCATCCTTGCTATTTCTGCTTCACACTGTGCTGCAGAGAGAGGCTTCTGCTGCCCGCGGCCTCTTCCCTCCTCCGATTTCTTCTTCCCAGCCAAGAGCTGGGACAAGAGCCAGCAGGCTTCCAGCTCGGTGTGCTTCACAGCTCGTCACTTCTCCTGGCACACCCCAGCTCTGCTCAGACTGTGTGTGCGTGGCGTGCAGCATCACCCTGCGCAAGGGCATGAGCCTGTTAGCCGCTCGGCTCGCTCCGTTAACTGCTGGCACTCATTAGAGGTCATTAGCGAAACACCTACGCCATGGAAGTGTGAACCAAAGCCTCACAAAAGCTTTCACTCGAGCTTAAAATAAGGCTTTGTTAATAAAAAGCGAGGGTGCCGTTATAACACTTACTGATCCGTGGTGTATTTTGGGAAGAGGAACCTGTCTTGCAGCCAGCCCTGGCTGCAGGAGCGGAGCCGAGCAGTCTGCAGAAAGCATCTGCAGTGCAGCCAACATCATTGGAAAACTCAGAAGCGACATGCAGGATGATGCACTGTCACTGAGTGGATAGGAATTCTGTCAGCAATCCCTATTTAATATTGGGGTTAGACCCGGGCTCAGAAGCCCCGAAGAAAATAAGGGTCGTGTTATGCCAAGGGGCCGCAGGAGAAAAGACACAGTTTTATCCTCGTGAGATCTTCCATAAGGAGCTGAAGGTGAGATGAGCATAACAAGCAACTGGCAGGAAGTCAGAAAGTCTCATTACATTTGCATGTTCCTCATTTCACCTCCCCGCCGCTGTGAATACCCTAACCTGAGCTCTGTGCTTTGGACCTGTTCTAAAAACTTTGAAACCACTCTGTGAAATGCCTGGACCAGCCACAGGGTCTTTCATCACCCTCAAAGCGATGTCGTACAAGCAGGGACAAATGAACGTGAGAAGACAAAAGTGATCCAGCCAACAGCTTACAGTGGATTTCTGTCAAGAGCTATGACTTCAGACCCGAGCATCAGGAGTGGAGGAAGATACTCACATTTATACGGAAGTTATCTAACCTTTCCAAAATGCCCCAGATGTTTTTGTTTCAATTCACTTTGGATTTTGGACCAAAGGTGCAGATTATTTACTATTTTCCACCAAGATGTTTCCACAGAGATACTTATGCTGATCCTTAGGAGAAAAGCAGTTTAAAATGCATTACTGAGCCTCTTTGCATGTAAGTCTAAGTCTTGTCTGCTCCAGGAGTGCTGTAACCATGGCAGTGCATCTACATTTCAGACATGACCCAACTATCTGTACATCTCAAATGTTCACAGAATAATCCTTTCTTCTTTGAGCAATTGAGCTAAGAACCTTGAGCTAAGTCACTTGGGCATTTCAGCAGAGAGATCAGCATGAGAGCACGGCTTCAGCTCCTGGCACTTAGCTGGGGCACGGGGCAGGCCCAGATACCCAGAGCTTTGCTACTGCAGCGCAGGTAACTGCCGAAGAGAAGGGGCTCTCTGCACAGTGCATGAAGTCCTTGTTGCATAGCACCTGAGTTCTTCGCTATCACCTTTGCCTTCTTCCAGGAGAGGAAGCTGGCCATGAAGGACAGACCAGAAGAGCTGAAGAAGCAAGATGTCCAAAGGGAGCAGCTGTGCCGGGGGAGAAACATGTGTCCTGCAGCCTCCCCAGGGAACCCGGGCGGTCCTCAGCGGAGTGTTGGGGTGTTCGTTGTTGCTCTGTAAACAGAGCAGGAAGGTGTATCTCCACGGATACTTTGGTGTTGTAAATCAGACAGATATTCAAGGCCTGCTTTAGGAAAATGTCTCTCCATTGTGCTGTAGTGTATGAGCACCGCCACATCCCCTTGCCAGCACATCAGCTGGTTTTTCCATGGTGAACGTCTACTGTTCCTTGCACATCACATCACTCTCCCAGACACTTGGCTGCTCTCAAAAGCTTCTGAAGATACTCTCTGTGGCTTTCCCCTGCATTTGGTGGAGTCCAACCTACAAAGCCCTACTGAACTTCTCCCACTTGCACGTTTTAATGGGAAGAGACATCCTGATGGGACAAGAGGCTGGGAAGGCTTCACAAACGTGTGCACTGTGAACCAGCCCCCAGTGCCTTCTCCAGCAGCACAGCAAACCCCCGCGGTGTTACATTAATGCAAACTAGTATATAATTTAAATACAGATTTGCTGTGCTTTTTGTGAAAGTTAGCACTTGCTGAAAGGCGAGCAACAGCACTTCCAGTCCAAACAAATGGCTTCAGCAGCACTCTGGCAGAAGCCAGGATGCTAAACCCAGAGCCATTACCCACTCGTCAGCTGCACATTGTCCGGCTTCAGTGGCGTTAGCAGCAATGGAAGAGCACGATGATATTTATTCTTTATGGCTGAGAACTTTGATAAACAGCGGCAGGCAGCAAAGGCTAGTCAATTTATATTTCTTTCAGCATATATTCTTAAGAATGGCAGTCAGCATTATGGAAGCCATCAAAAACCTAGCTCTGACCTTAAATAAGTGTGCTCCTAAGTCACATAGTCCTAGGAAGGAGAATTTATGAGGCAGATGCTAAATGTAGGCAAGGAAGCAAAGTTGGGCTACTCTTGCTGTGCATCCAGTCCAGGTGCACAGCGCAGGGTGCTGCCACTGGTATTCAGCAACTTGTTTGAACTCTTTGTGCTCCTTCAGGAAAATAACTTCCCTTAGCATTTGGGTCGGACCACCTGTTGGTCTATTCCATTAACCCTCTAAACAACAGCACGCAGATTCCCAGGGCTCCAGGCTGCTGGGTGTACAGCAGCCAAGCGTACACATACCTGCACGTGTTCCCTTGGCACGCAGGGCAGGCAGGGGTACAAGTAATTCTGTGACTTTATGGACGAGAAAAAGTGCTGGAGGAGCATTTTTTACAGCACAGGTTGGCTACCTTCTGTATATCCTTTCCTCACAGAAAATTTTGCATAAGAAAATCTTTCATTTTGCCTTTGATATTTCAGAAGATAAACACATTCATTAATGATTTGTTTTCCCATATATGCCGCTCCTTTGCAGAAAGGGAATCCCAGTCGCAACACGACGTGTTGGTCTTCTCGTTTACCTCTCCTCCTGCTTTAGTCATGCTTTGCAGACAATGCGTAGTTATTTTTATCAAGCTAGCTGAAAATCTTATTGCTCAAATTTCTTTTACATAGCAATCTGGAACAGAACCCAATAAACGAGTCGGAGCCCTCAGCTCTCCTGTGTTTTTTATCCTGCTTTAACTTAATTTGCAACCAAGGCGGTGTTAACTTCAGACCCACTCATGATTTTCTTTGTGAAAAACCACCAGTGAAGGCAAACTAATTACAATAGCAGCGGAAAGAAGGATTTTTACTTTTTTCCTATCAAAAGGATACCTGGAAGAACAGATACTTTTGTGTGCAGCCCCCTTTGGGCAGGTACTGCTGCCCTGCTGCCCGTAGAAACGAGTCCCTGCCCAGGTGCCCCCACTCCACAGCATCACGCCGTGCCTGCAGGTGACACCAGCGAGGTTTGGCCAGCAGTGAAAAAGAAAAAAAAGAAAAGTGAAACAACTCTAAAACAAATTTACAACTCCTAAACACCCACTCTGAGTAGTGTCAAGCTGGTGGGGCAACATGTGCTGCCAGCTGACCGTGCCAGCTGCTGCTTCCTCCACAGAAACACCGGGCTGTTGCTGTGCTTTCCACCCGCTGAGCCTCCCAGAGGCACTCTGCATCTCCAGGGCGCTCCTCGAGCACGCAGGGGCAACACCAGTCTCTCCGTGCTCTTGCGGAGAGCTGCCCGGGCTGGAAAGCAGCAGCGTTTCCCCTGCTGGCACAGCTGTTTCTCAGATTTTCTTCCTAGGAAGGACTGCTCGGGGAAAAAGCAATCAGGAAAAAAAACAGTATTTTCCTTCATTTTGCAAACAACAGAGCTGGTAGAAACATTTGGACTTTTGAAAAATGAGAAATGGCCAAGACAGAAGTAGCAGCAGTTTTAGGGGGAAGGCATACAACGAAAAAAGGGCAACTTTTTCCAAGCATTTCCCTCCTAGCTTGATTAAAACCAATTTAAAATACAAGTCAGCTCTCCACAGAGCATGGGCACAGCAGCACCTTCTTCGTACGCCTCCCCCAGCAGCAAGGAGGAATCACGGCTTCCCTGCCCACTTGCCAGTTGAGGGTTTTTGCCAGTTCATGCTGCTTCTGCTGTCTCTTCTCCTGTCTTTGTCTCTTTGTGAAATGTCCTGGAGCCCAGCCCAGCTTGCTCAAGCTCCCTACACATCTTGAATTTTAATTCCCTCTAATTCTAAGTCATCTATCTCTTTTTGAACCAAGCCACAAGGAGAATGAGCCAATTTATTCTTAATATACACCAAAACGAATTTGCAGAGAAAGTCCTCGCGGCACGGCGCAGCACGACCAGCGGTCGGGGACCTGCTGGGTGGGAATATTGATCTGAAAGGCCCAGGGAAGCGAGCTGGGAGCACAAAACTCCCCGTGAAGTGATAGCCCACTCTGGAAATACACTACAAATTCTGTATATGTCAGTGGTCAAATAGATGGCCCTGTGGATAGATCAATTGGGCCCACACCTCAAGAGCTGCCACCACTGCCGTATCACATCCCTTTGTGCTCAGGCAGCTGCACAGCAAAGCAGGTCAGCTGCTGCTGGTGAGGAGCAGTCTGAAAGGCAGTGCCCCCACAATTCGAGAGCCAAGTCGAAGAGAACCACTGACGGAGAACCAAGTCAGAGACATTTCCCTTCCCAGTGCCTTGTACTGCCTCCGCCAGCCTTACGCCAAAGTTACTCTGGTTTTGATGGCCTTGTCTTCTGATTTACCCTCACACGACGCTGTCCATGATGACCATGACCAAAGATATCAAACCTTCCCAGACCCCGTCGCCAGCTCGCGGGAGGCACCGCGAGTGTTAGGCTTTTAATTCTTACCCTAATTATTTGATTAATCATCTTAATTGGTGAGAAGACAACTGGTCAAGCCTTTTCCATCGTACTGTGACCTGAAATCTTTCCCTGTCACAGCTCTGTCACCAACACAGAAAGTGCAACCGCTTCCATTAGTCACTGCAGAACTGCATTTCGAATTTCTTTTCACGGGAATACATTTGTAGGGATACTAAAAAGGAAAAATATTATTGGCTGTATTTCTTTGATCTATAAATATTCCTTCTCTGTAGGGGATATCTTCACTGCATTTGGAGCAATTTGGATGCACTTATTCTAAAGTATATCCAAGTATTTTTCATCTCATTTTTAAGAACTGTGGCTGCAAGAAATAATTGTACCAGAACGAAAAGCCCAACGAGAAACCACGGGGACCGAGTGACCGCGGGGTTTTGTAATAGGACACAGAGCTGCTTTGCTTTGGTTTGTTTTATTTAGGGCACTACTGACTAAAACTTATTTCCCTCCTGGCTTTTTTTGGTGGCTGCAGGAAATGAGGTGACAGGGAGAACCATCTCCTCAAAGCTGTTCAGTCCAGAGCTAACGGAGGATGTGCCAGGAGGTAAATGGCAGGAGTACCTCAACTTGGTTTCTCCTTCCACACATTGCGAGCCTGATCCTTGGGGCAGCGGTTGTGAATGCGAAGGAGAAGAGATGGTGAAACGTTTCTGCATCATGGCATTAGCTGTGCTGCTCCTGCTGCCTTCATTAAGCACCCGAGCAGGAGACCTTCAGCTTCACACGATCTCATTCACACCTTTTCTTCCTAAGAGAACTCTGTGTCACCAGCACAAATGATTTTTTTCCAGATTTGCAAGTCCTATTCAGAACTCACAACCTCTACTCCTGGAAAACTCATTTGGTTTACGACAATTTGTTTTTTTGTTTTTTTTTTTTAAATCTCAAGGTTGTTATTCTCAGAATGGTTTTAAAAGGCAAGCATGCGCACTGGGACACGTCACGTAAAACTTTGTCACTTTTACCACCAACCAAAGAAAAGCCTACCGAACGCAATAAAGGCGAACACAAGGCAGTTTGTAAGATACTGCTAAAACTGTAAGTCACCGTTTAGTCTCGCTGCAAAACAACAATGAAAAACCTGTATAGCATTCAAAAGGACAGGAGACATGCATTGACTGAGTATTTATAGCTGCAGCATTCAGGAATGCAAATTGAAATGAATCAATGCCAGCAGGGATGCCTAAAAGACATAAGTGAGAATTACAGCAATTAAGAATGTTGTCTCAAAGGAAATTAGAACAGTCCATTAATTATAATGCCTTAAAGGAAAATGAACCAAAATGAGAAGGAAAGAAAGAAATTAAAATATCAGGAAATTAGAAGAAAAACTGGGGAATAAAGAAGATAATGAGCACAGGAGGTATTTCCCACCCTCCTTTTATAAAGGACAAAAACCAAAAAACGGTGTTAGGAACGGAACCCCCATAAATATCAGAGCCAATGTGCTCTGCCGTGAGATCAATGGCCGCACGCTCAGGGCTTTGCTGATGTAAGGGCGATTTGTCATTACATTCTGCAGAAGCTGGTTACACGGAGAAGAGCGCAGCAAACAAAGTGCCAAGGTAACAGTGCAGCAGAAGTCGTATTTATGATGCAAGGCAGCCGAAGCCCCAAATGGACGTGAGCAGGAAAAATAATTACACAGCACTGATAAGCGAGGGATGTGGTGCCAGGACCACCCGCAGGCTGGGAGACAGGCAGTTCTCTTGCTTTGCCCTGCTGCTTGTGGAAATGTGAATGATTTAATCCAAGACCAGGCGTGCTCTGCCTGGCCCCGGTGCGACTTGTTGCGGACCTGCTGAGCCCTAGGAACCCCAAACCACCCAGGAGCTGTCTTTGGAGTCAGCCCTACACAACCCTTACACGCTCAGCTTACTTTTGATGGAACACACGCATTAAAAATTCTTCATGGATGGCTTGCATGTGAGTACACTGGGAAGAAACGGTCTTAATGGAGTGTGTCTCCTGGCCCTCCTCAGCAGGAAGGTGCAAAGCCAAAGGCCTGTTTCAGGGTTCAGGCTGTATCGCGGCTAACCAACACACCGCTGCCTGCAGCTTGTGCACTTTGAGTCCTTTACCTGGAGAATGAAATCCCAGCAGGTCATAGGAGCATGTTACACGGCTGTAACACAAACAGCGAGCACCCGTGGCTATTACAGAAGCAGTAACAGCCACCTTCCACTTAGGATACCTTAATGGGCTCCCTTTAAAACAGCAACTCCAGACAAAAACACAGGCACAGGGAGAGTACCCATTAGCAGCTCTTCCACGAATTCCTCTTGTTTGTGTAAAGGAGGCAAAAATGAACAAAGAAGCTGTGAGACATGAGAGCAGAAAGCTGTACCTCGAGCAAGGGCTGGCACACCTCAGGGCGAGCAGTCAGCACCCGCAGGGCTGCGTACTCACAAAGCACAGGGCACTCGGCACCACCCTGCATCCCCACTGCCTGACAGCAGACCGCTGACATCAGGGCTGCTTTGTGCCCAGTTCCTTCCCAGTCCGCAGACTGCAGATGTTGACAACAGGAGCATGCCAGGCACACATACCCCATAACCTCTCCTCCCCTTAAGTAGGAGCACCTCTGGGATGCCTCACTTTGGCTCATTATCCCTAGCATCATGGGCACGGTAAGATATCACCTGTGCTTCTGACCAGTGTGGCAGCAACGTGCTTGCTTATGAGGACAGCCAGGCATTTCTGTGCAGCACAAGGAACGATACCAGGCGGGAACAGTCTGCTGGAGACAGTTCTTCCTCCCTGCTTAAGGGTACAGACCTGAAACAGGTGGAAAACTCACGTGTCAGGTTTATATTCCAGTATTTATTATACCTAAATCCAAATCTAAAAATATTTTTTCCAAAGCAATCCAACTTTTGAGGATGTGATTTTCATCTGCAGCTGAACATCAAGTACCACTCACAGTCCTTGTCTCTCTAAAGACCTCATTTTACAGCCAGCCTATGGACAATTCATCCCTTCACAGGCAGTATCTATGGGGGTATTTGTATGCCTGATACCAAATCCAGGGAGACACTCAAAGCACACAAACCCCTCTGAAAGGATCTGAATGGAAAGACACGAACAGCTTGCAGAGCGCAATCACCGAGGCTTCTTGCTGACGGCATCACACCATCACGCTGGTTTTCAGGTTCACAACACGCGTTTTATGCAGCCTCCAAAACAAATACCACCCTTGGGTGCAGAGAGGTGTTTCTTCTTTTCTGAATTATTTGCATTTCCAGCGCTTTGCCTTTCCTCCCTCAGGTGCAGCAGACGAGTTGTGATGATGTTGCTGGAGCCAGCGGCTGCTGCCTGACCGGGCTGTAGCAGGAGGAGGCTGGGCTGCAAACTGCAGAAGCTCCTGGGAAGTGAAGGAACCACGTCCACGCTGGGCTCCCAGCAAGGAGGAACTGGCGCAGTTGTGTTCGCTTCAGTGAGGAGCTGGGCCTGCCCCTTTCCTCTCCTTCTGTCTGTACTCTAAAGCGTCCTTTAATCACTGATTTCCAGCGGTAGCTGAGGCATTCAGTTCCTTCTTTAATCCCAAATTCTGCATTCCTTCATCTGTTATATATATTTAGTACAGATTGAACAGCACCTGCTGACTGATGATTCATTTGCATCCGAGTCACCACATGGGAAGTTAAGGACCTCCAGCGCTGTTGTTGGAATTGATGCTACTGATGCTGCCAATTCAACTCCTGGTGCTGGTACTAATCAACATCTCTTTGAAATGATTACAGCATTCAGATAGGGTCGTAAAACTACCAGGTGGGCTATATTTCGTACTGCTTCCCATTTTGGTACAGTCTTTCCTACGGGAATCAATTTATTGGTCCCATCAATCCCTCTCACAGACTTTAGTATGGGAAGGAGATGTCACGGAGTTTTAGCGTCTCATATATTTCCTGAATTACACGATCATTATAACCGCCTTGGCACAAAATACTGTTTTCATCAAACTCGGTATTTAAGGCAAAAATGGTAATTGTTAACTTAGCTGCAGATTAACAGAAACATAAATGCATATATGAATCCGAGATTTGTGTTATTTATTTAAAGGTCTTGTAAGCCACCTGAGAACTTCATTCCAAAACACACAACTACTGGGCCAGCCTGCTCTCCAGCAAAAGCTGGCATAGTGAACTCAAGTCATTAAAGCTGAACCTGCTGAATCCAGCTCCAGTGTGTCAGGGGACGTGATAAAAGATTAATTTTTTTTTAAAGGAGAATTCACATAAGCTAGAAGATGGCTCAGAGGTATGAGTTACTTGGGTTTTACGCGGAGTTGTTTGTTTTAGGGAAGACGTACATTTTAACTGGAAGACAGAGGCAACCTGAAGGTTCTTGGTAATTTTAAGCACAGCAGATCTTTGATTCTCATCTCACAGATAGTAAAAACAGGGACAGAATTCCTTTTCAGTACCTTCAGACCGACACATGTCTTCTCACAACGCTCTTGAGAAGGACTCGAGTTAGATCTCATGGCTTCCCTGCCCCGAACAGTGCCGGCACGCCTTCACTGCAGGGAGCCTGGAGCCACCAAACCCTCCTGGCACAGCGATGGCCCACGGTGACAGCACAGCCCGGACCCCTGAGCCTGGAGGTCACACTCAGCTGGGGCTGAGCCTGCTTTCATGTCTGGTCCTGCAGATGTGCCCTAAACAACTCTGTCAAGGTCTTGCCCAGTAAAGCTGACAGAGCCGTCTTTCTGCTGCCATGGTTTATAGCGCCGCTCGATCACAGGGAAGGAGACGGGGCCTTCCTCTGTGCCCGTGGAGACTCGTTTCATTTTATGATACAGAGAAGGGAGAAAAGTCACACGCTGATTTACTGCATCCCTCTTTCTGTTCCTCGCAACACAGATCAAACTCATTGAAAAGTTTAGAAGTCCATGTATTTCCTCCTGCTTTTTAGTTTGAGTTCATTTATATACCATGCTGTGAGCTTTCTGTGTACAAAAAAGAATTATGAACTCCAGGACTCACTCCAGGAGCTGGCCACCCAAGGGAGGGCACTGCCAGCAAAGCGTGCCCTAAGACAGTCCGTACCCAAGTGTGACCAGGGAAAGGTAGCAGGAGGTGCTACAAAGCCACGCTGACACCTTTGAGCCCACCACCCACCAACACAACCCCCTCAGTCATCTCAGTCTCTGCCCGTTGTCAGTACAGAAACACAACCCGGGCAGAATACCTGACCTACGCCACCTCGAGCAGTCAGTGAGTGACAGGCATTGGGCACTCTGATGGTGCTCTCCTGGCAAACAGGAACACCGCAGAGATGGGAAAGAGACTGCCTACAGCAAGCTGAAAAACCCCAGATGTTTTCCCCCCTCCCTCTGTGAGGTAGGGAGAAAAATACCGCGATTCCTTGTACGCTACTGCACCCAGATAAGCTTTTCCTGCCCAGGGACAGTTCTCTGGAGGACCTCTGACACTGGCTGCAATGCTGTCATGGACCTGACCGCACGCCACCTCAGTCCCAGCGCAGACTCTGCGGGCTGGATGTGAAATCACCACTGGGGATCCACGGTGTAGCACCCTGTCCATAAAACAGCAAAAGTAAGTCCTTCTGAGGGAGCTTGTTCGCCAAACTCAGACACCAAGTAGGAAAGAAAAACAGAGCAAGTAATTCAGCTGAGCAATTACAGCCTAAACCCACGCCAGTTTCCTGACGCAGACTTTGGGGAACTTGAGCACATTTGGAAAGTTCATGAGTCTGGCATTGGTTCTCTAACTGTCAACTGTGAGTTTAAATCGTTCATTTTCTTTAATTAAGGAGGTAAGAATGACTTCCTGTTTCAACAATGTATTTCCCCAGTGCTGCTTTGGCCTTTCAGCATCACAATGCGAAAGACAGCAACTCGTTGAAAAGGACAGCAAGGCAGATCTCCTTCCGTGCTCCCCTCTTACTGCTCTAAAGTTCAGTGAGTTAGCACCACTCTCAATTGATTGTGAATTTTAAAAACAGCTTTCATACAAATTACCAAGTGATTGCATTTCAGCTCCAAAAAACTGTTAGGAAAATTTACCAAAGAGTACTTGCCCTTCAGAGCCATGCAGAAGACAGTGAAATGAAACAAATGCTGGCTTATTTCCCATATGTCATTATTACTGGCACCAGAACGAATGTGTTACGTTCATAGCTGATAGACTTTCCACGAAGCTTCACATATAAGCAGTACAGATATTTCTATAAAGATTTTCATGGGAACGATTGCTGGAGATTTCAGTGAGGCCTGTGTCTTTTCTGTCCCCCTTTTCTCCTTCCTGCTCCTCCATCCCTGCCCTCCTGCTCCCCAGGGGAGCCTCAGAGTCTCAGTCTTCTCCACGCCTCCTTGCCCGGTCCAACCCCCACATCTGCTTGTGGTTGCTCTTCCCCTCTCCACATTCCTGTGCTCATCTCCACCCCCCTGCTTACTTTTGCCCATGACTTGGCCCTGCAGTCACAGCATCCCTGCCGATGGCCAGGAAATACACACTGGTCACTTGAAGGGATTACACCGTGCCACAAGAACGCTTCTCCATAGTTATGTTCTGAGGCTCGGGCACAAAAAGGGAAGGACGGGGAAGGCACAGAACAAGCACCAGCACATCAGCACTTTGAAAAGCTCCTGGTTCATGCAAAAAACGGGTCCACTGGAAAGTAAGAGGAGTGAAGACTGGGGTTTCCTTTAAGCAGACTGCTTGCCATGACTCTGAGCCCACAGAGGCTGAGTGCTTAGGAGGCTCATGCTGGGCCCAGAAACTCAGTCAAACCAAATTCCCAGCTATCCAAAAAATCCTGTCTCAGACTGCAGGCTTCCCATCTTTGCTACAGCTTGAAATTCTCCTGAGAATAATGGTTTTCCTGTTGGAAGGGTGCAGACACAATGAGTGACACAAAGCAGGGTGACAGTGACACTGAGGGCGTTCGTTAGCATCAGCGGCGCGGTGGCCCTGGGACACGCTCGTGTAAACAAAATGTGGGCACACGTCACACAGCTGCCCGAATGTGCAATAATGGCATAACATTAAAGGCAATTCTGTGTGCTGTGGTTGTTCTCCTGATGACCTTGACACTCACTCACCTGCTCCTCCTGGGGACATTTCTACTCCTTTCTTTTCTCCTTTTTCTTTCTTCTCTATGTCCTAAAAAATTATCCTGGTTTTCTTTTTCCAGCTAGTAGCTTTTCATTTTACTGGGAAGAGGGAATTATCAGATCCCCCTTCCCCTGCTTTCATTGCATGAGTTTCTCAAGTGTCTGAGCTCTAATGCCAGCCCACCTGATTTCACAGAACTTAAAATTCAGAAGACATCATTTGGTTACCAAATCTGGCCATCCTCCTTCTCCCCCTCCCCTCCATAAAGCACACAGCATTAAATACTACATATTTGGCCCTCAGCTGAGCCCCTAACGGGGGGTGACTACATGGCTGCAGTTCCCTGGGGCACCAAAGGACAGGAGTACGGCAGCACCAGGGCCTCTGCACTGGAAGAGACCTGCTCAAGAGCTGTGCTTCTAGCACAGAGCACGGGCAAAGAGCACCCCGAAGGCAGGCAGAGCAGCTTTCCCCTTGTGAAAGGCTTTCTTTACTACGCGGTGGCATTTTGCCTTTATCACAAGTAAGCAGAAGATGATTTTTGGCATATGTGACTTTAAAGCTGGAAGAAATTCTTTTAATATTGGAGAGATTTTCTATTAAAACGAAGAAGAAACAGAAGGATGACAGAATATCTCAGGATATATGCAAATTATTGACTTGACTTGATCAGAAGTGCCTCTGCACGCTCCTGGTGGTCACCGAATGCAGCAGAGAGCATCCACCCACTGCACCGGGCACGCTTTGCCCTTTGCTTCCCGCTGTTCCTCCAGTTCATATCTTAACATGTCCTATTGATTATTTTTATGTCCTTTGCTATCCAATGCTCTGCTAATAACAATCCAGTTAATGGACAGGAAATAATTGTTTCTGAGTATTTGGGATAATGCAGCTTCCCACTATTAGGAAGCCGTATTATTTCACAGACTCCATCTCAGGCTTTCTTTCACATCCTTTGAATTTGCGTGCACAGCGTGCTAGAGCACAACAGTGCACAACTCTCCCAAACACGTGGAAATCGGTACCGCAGGAAACTATCTGGATCTATCTTCTTAACGTTTTATGAAGATTTCTACTTCCTATAGTTTTTCAAGGTTTTGTTAAAGACGTTGACAGCTGCTGCAGAGACAGAGCTGAAATATATTAAATATGCAAGAACGTAGTAACGTAATAGTAAGTTTGTATGATTAAATTCGTTATGTCAGAAAAATGTCATGAAAAACGGTTAGATTTAAGAACAAGCAGCAGTCTGTAATACAGTTAACAACAAACAACAACGCCATACAGCTCCACATCCACTAATAGCAGCGTTTGATTCAGCCTGAGACATTTAAATAAAACCTACATAATAAAAACTGAACTGAATTTAAAAGAATGACATGTCTAAATTCCCTGCATAGTTTGAAAGGCTCCAGAAGCAACTTCAGAGAGTGTCAAACTTTGGTCAAAGACTTTTTTTTTTTTTTTTTCACCAGACTTCTGAATTTTTTTCACCGTTGCTGTCGGGGATAGCAGCAGTGAGAAGAGGTAACTTAATGCCTGGGTAAGGGCGGGCCTGGATCCAACTGGCGGGGCTGGGGGTGTCGGATTCCTGACAGCCCCTGGGAAACCCCAGTGATTTACTGCAGGTCTCCCTGAACGCACTCAGGTGGACAGCTCCCGAGACTCAGACTGCAAAGTTACGTGGAGGAGTGGAAAGAAATAATTGACATGCTGAGCAGGAGAACTGACAGGCAGTCTCCAACCACGTTCCAAGCACTTTAAATGACCAGCCCAGTAGCCACCATTGCCATTTTGAAACCCAGGCTCAGCAGATGTACTTCAAACACAGTGAGATACAGCACCTCAAGTAATTCTTGAGCACGGGTGGAACAGGATTTATTCCTACTCTAACAGATTTTCCCACAGCAGCCAAGGTTTGCCTGAGCTACACTTCTACTCTGGGTAAGCATTCCTCAGTGAGGAAGGTCTTCACCCCTCTTCCCAAAACACTCCAGTGACCTAGCAAACAGAAACAACCATCTTTCTCCTCTGCACTACCTAGCAGGACAGAGCTGGGTGATGGGAGGAAGAGCTGCCCATGCCCCATGTGAAAGCAGTGTCCTGTTACTGTACGAGCTCCACAGAAAGCAAAGGAGCTCACAGACCTCACTGCACTGCCCCTGTGAGTGTTTCTGCTGCTCTCTGCTGCCTGCAGAAAGCCAAATGGATACTGTGAGGTGCTTCGGAGAAGACCCCGTACCAGCCACCAGCCCAGACTGCATTCAGTCTGCAATTTCCTTCCTTCCTCCCCAGGGCAGGAAGCTCAGTGCTCAGCAGCTGGAGTTAGAGGCTAAACAACGTCTGTTTGGCAACGTCTTGTGCAGCAAGGTCCGCGTGTGGGAGTAGCAGCATTTTCAATCGCTATCTGCTCTTGTCCATTGCCAAGAAGCTCTGAAGCAATTCTCTTGCCCTCAGCTCCCGTCCACCCCTACCTGTTTGCTCCCCACGTGTGTTGCTGCTCTGCCCTTCCACGGCCTGCAGCCGGCAACCCTGCAAGCTGGGCAGGCTCCCGGAGTGAAGGGAAGGAGCTCTCAATCACACAAAACTTCTTTATAAACTAATATATTAGGTCTTCAGAAATTATTTCCTACCTGGGCAGTCCTGGACATTCGGAGCAAGAGGCAGCAGAGCGCGTTGTTCTCCTGACAAACGGTCTGTTATCCTCTGCATGGCTCTACTTGACATCAGCAGAACCAGCTCCATTAACGCAAGGTTACCCTTTGGAATTTTTTTGTCTTGATTAACTCCATTTATGTAATTTATTTTGGTCCTCTGATTCCCATTAGTGGGATCAATATTAATTTAAATCAGAACGCTGTGTATTTTGTCTTGCACCGTTCATGCAGATCAGGTGCACTGCATTTCCCCTAATTGCCTCTCTGACAAATTATCCTCTGCCAGGATTACCAAGCAAAAACAGTGGCTGTGACCAGTTTTCACTTTCTGTTTTTGGCAGGGATGAAGTGGTTATCCCATAGCTAAACTGAAAGATTTTTACGCATCAGACTTAGGAGCAAACACAGAATAAGACTTTTGGGCATTGCTTGAGAAAATCGGGTCATACTTGAGAGAGCTTTTTCCTCCCCAAAGAAAGCACTAGATGCTGCTGCAGGCATGCGGTGCGCAGGGATGAAGGAGCTCCTAGCCGAAGGTGTGGGTCTCTGGAGTTAACGTGGCACTGGCTATGAAAGAACATTTAAAAAACAACAACAACAACAACAAAAAAGTGGTTTCCACTGAGGCAGGAGGATGTACTCATAACCCAAGGAGCAGGGCACTGAATTATCAGCGCACCATGGTGGACTGGGGGTGAACACCAAGCAAACAGCAACTGAAAAGATGGAGAGGGGACTGGAACAACAGCAGAGTCCTGAGGAGGATCCTTGACAGGCTTCTGGACACTGCTCAGAGCAGATGTGTCCATTGGGGTCTTGCACACCTGGGCAGCCAAAGCTTCTTCCTAATAACAGGCAGCAGCTGATGGGACATTAGCAGGTGGCCTGTGCTGCGTTTCCGTGCTGCTCAGTGCTCAGCAATGCAAGCAGGGAGCTAAAACTCCAATTAAACCCGATAAAGGGACAAAGGCTTACAGGATAACTCTTCTATCAGCCACTGCAGGTAGTGGCCTGGGGACAAGGGGTTTTTGACCAGATTTGGGGGTGACTTGGAGCTGAGGAACGTGCTTTAAAGGTAGCTCCTAGTCAGTGTGCTGCCTGAAAGCCAGGTCTATGGAGAAGTGGTGGCTTGGGGCTGGAAAAGCTGTTAGCTGGAGCACGGAGAGCCTTTCACACCTGCTCACTACAAAGCGCAGCTCTGCCAGGAGGCCAGGTCAGCAGCTACATGCTGAGGCAGACTGTTCAGAGCAGCCCTGCATGCTGGGTTTCAGTGGGTTGGTGTCCTGCCCGCTTGAAAGGTCCCTGACATCTGCTTACATGCTTGCACTTGACTTGCATTTGGATTCACGAGTCACCTGGAATTGTAAATGACCCAGAGGAAGACTTGCACTGAGCTGACTCAAGTGAAGCAAGTCTTTTAATTCATTTTTATAGCAGCTTTTACAGCAAAGTTGAGTGAAAGACGTAAAATACAAGGCACAGTCTGTTCACATCAGAATTCAGCATTATTATCATAAAATAAAGTGATAAGTTCATTTCTTTCCCTAAGGAAAGCTGGCTGTCTTCAGCTCCTCTACGAGCTACAAACGCTCGGCCCTCACCCAAGCAATGCCACTGGCAGCGCCCTCCAGCACACGGACACGGGGAGCTTGTGGCACACTGCTGTACCTTACAGCCTTTCACCTCACGGTGACTACTCTGGGAAAAAAACATCCACAAATTTCTTCCTGGCTGGGGTTTCAGAGATGAATCGCATTGAACTGAGGATGTGGAGCCCCCAGGCTGCGCCCACACGCAGGCCACCACTGGTGAGAGCAGCCCCCAGTTCCGCGCTGGAAGCCCCCAGGCCTGCTGCCGCTGCCTTCGGACAGAGACTTGCAGCACTCGGGGAGGCTGCTGTCACTCGTGCAGTGACTGAACGGACCCCAAATAAATTAGCTTCATGCTCTAGCGAACACTGAGTTCACTCGCCAGAAAGCACGGGTCGGGCTGTAGCCAAAAGCCACCCCAACATGAGTGCAGCTGCCTTCAGCACCTGCTCGGATGGGAGGAGGCACAAGAGGATGGCTGTGAGCAGAGACGTGCGTGTGCACACACTGCCTCTGGCCGGTACTCCTGGGACAGTGGTTTTGAGTAAAAACCTATCACCTATTCTCACCAACTATGTTTTCATTCAGTTTCTGTTCTCTTACGAAGGAACAAGCTAACAATGACTCACGGACACGCCGCAGTCACTACAGTGCTCAAGTTTAGTCACCAGACCTCCTCTGGGGAACAGCACACAGACGGGGAGCTGTGATCTGAGAGAACGGCACGTGCCTCGTCTCCGGATCTCCCATCTAAACTACGCCGGGACGACGACAGGGAGACGGTGGTGGCAGAGCAAAGACGTCTCCTGCGGCGTCCATCGGGCCGTGCTCGGCGTGGCCGCAGGGACACCATCTGCTGCCCTGTGCTGCGGGGCGGAGCAGGGGGCAGCCCGGAGAGTGCGTTTGTGAACCTGTCAGCGACCGCCAGGTTTAAACATCCGGCACGTTTTGCTGGGGGGAGCTGAGCGGATTCATAGAGCGACTATGCCTGACAAACTGACAGAAAGCAATGTGCATGTTTGCAAAGCTCGGTAAAGGAGGAGTTGCAGGAGGGAATCACCATTTAGCGTGGGACTGGGAAGGCAGGCTGTCGGCAGGGCTGGAGGGCGTAACATGAGACACCGGGAAGGCCAAGGCCAGCATCGACTTCATTTTCTATGCATTATTAAATTATATTAACAAAACCCTTACAGGAAAGCTTTCAAATGCAGAAAGAGGACTGAGCTACGCTTAGGGGAAGCTGGGAGCCAGCACCTCTGTGTGCTCCTGAAGGCTCCCCCAGGTTTAAGCAGGCCCTTACTAACGGGAACTCCAACACCCCGAGACACCGAACCACCGAGAGCAGTTGCTGTTCTGGAGTCAGGTTTTTTTTGTAACTACACTAAATTGCACCAAAAACCAACGATAGCTACTGGGAAGAGATTTACAATGATCCAGATTTTTTCAGGGCCGCTTGTCCGCCCTATTTTGGCAAAGCTTACGGAAGCTGCAAACAACCCTGACAGCAGCGTGGGTTGTGCCAAGGGCTGCCCCGGAGCATCGCAGCCTGGGGCTGCAGCAGCAGTTACCTGCAGGAGCGGGGCAATGCTGGGAAGGCAGAAGAGCCACGCTCTGGGCTTTTCCCCTCACCAGGAAAGACTTCTCAGCACAGGGGAACAAAACTGGGCTGGCTCTGCAGAGTGCTGGTCACCACTTGTATCCAAGCTCATTTATCTCACTGGCCACGGAGGGGTTTCACAGGGCTCACACACCTCCAGCACACACACATCTCACTAATCCCGTCACCAGACTGCATTTACCATGGAAGCCAGAGCTCTTGGCTCACCAAACCTGGATGCCCTCCTGCATTCATCACGCTTCTTCCCACGAGCAGGCACAAAAGAAGGACAGACGTTCTGCAGAGCGCTCTGGTTACTGTTACTGCTTTTGGCAGCAGCCTCCCAGAGCAGCAAAACACACCACAAAAAGGAACGGCGAGGCTGTGAACTCCAGCGTTGCCCCGCTACCTCTCCCTGGCAGCCTGAGCAGCTCTGCCTTCCACCTCGCCATCTCCCCCAGGCCTGCTGCCACCGGAAGGTGTTTCAGCCTGCAAAGGCTACACACATTTAGGTGCCTAAACATGCAATTAATTAACATGAACCTCCAAGGACTCTCATAAATTCCCAGGCTGAGTGCCTAATTCCCATGGGAACTGCGTGCTGACTTTTCTTGTGTGCCACTGGAAAGCTATTAGAAGCTTCTCTCTATCTTTATGGACCTCAATTCCTTTCTGAAACCGGCTCTTTATCTTCCCCTGGTCTTGACAAATCCCCCCTCTTTTCTTACTTGATTTAGCACCTTATCAGCTTTGGCACAACAAGGGAAAAAGATTTGGAGGCTGTGCTTTCCCCCACTCCTGCATTACATGCCACAGTCCCTCCACGTTTGCCAGCAGAACAGAGACACTGGCAGCTCCACCTGGAACTGAGAGGCAGAAGAGGTAATTATATGGTAATTACATGCTACAAAAGACATGGCAGAGTTCAAGTATTTCGTCGTTCTGATGCCTGGGGAAGCTGTCAGGTGGGCTGGGTACCAGTTCCAAGGTCTGGGTACTGATTTAAGGCAGCGAAACCTTGCAAAGCAGAAGAAAAATTCACTTTCTGGCTAAGTTCCTCTGGAATATAGAAAGGACAAATTTCAAAGTGTGCCAATCCCTTTGTGCATGCCAGTAGCAGCTTTGTCACATCTGTAATGAAACATCCATTTGTCCAGGGCTCCAGGACAAGGTGCTCTTGCAGAGCTCGCTGCTGCCCTCAGCCCTGCGATGCCACGACACACTGTGTGCTCCTGGCCCAGAACAACGTCAGCTGCAGATTTTTGTTTCACAAACTAATTCGAGCCAATGGACTACTTCAGAAGGTAGGCAGGTATCCCACGATGCAGAGAGATAAGGCTGTGTAAAAACCCAGAAATCTGTTCAGCATAACCACTTGCCTCTTGTTTGGTTTCGTAAAGGACTTCTCCGATCTCCAGTCCCACCAGAGCTCCGTGGCCACCAGGTGGGAAGGGGAGAGGATGTGTCCTGCTTGGCTTCCCCTGCTCCTCCTTCCCCTTTGTCCACTGTTCAAGAAGAAAAATTGTGAAAAAAAATGCTGCTTCAGGAGTCTGCTTACGTTGCCCTTCTCAGACTCCTCAATAAGTCATAAAAGAGCACAGACAGGATTTGGACCACAACTTCCTTTTTTTATCACCCAATTCATCAAACAGGGTGCTCAGACACAGGTATAAAGTGAATTAAGCATCAAGGACAAAGGTCTCCAGGTTGATGAGTGCTCTTTTCTGTGGTTTTGTGAGTTGGAGGTTGTAAGCTAAAGGTCAGGCACAATTTCAGTTCAAAGTAGGTGATGCATTTGGATGGTGTCCTTCGGGAAATTTCAGAGCAAAGCCAGGCCAGCTGCACATCCCTGAAGAGCCCTGACAAGCAGAGTACCCTGTTCGTTGGCTTGGTTTTGCTTCCTGAAAAGGTTCAGGCCTTCGGGGAAGATCTTTGGAATGTGACTGCACCTCTACTGGGATATGAGATCTCAGTTGCCCTTGCAAAGTCTTTTGAGGTGGAGAATCTTCAGCCTCCACAACCATTTTCATCTCTGTCCTGACAGTTAAATAGATACCTTCCCTTCTCCTCAGCAATGTTATTAATGAAAGACGAGAGAGACTACATTTCCACTTGAACAACTAATTCTCTACCAGTAGCACCTGAGAGCTCACAGCATGGGAAGGCAAAGTAGCAAACCAGTTTGCACCCAAAGGAACAGGCTTTTAAAATATTTCCGTCTTAGAACCTCTCAAATCTTGAAACTTTGACTTACACAAAGCTACCAAATCCCCCACGTTCATAACTGTTAAAAGGAGACACGTTTGGAAAAGACGCTTCTGTGCTGAGTTCCTAGGGCATCTGACAGATGTCAGGCTACGTGGTGTCCTAGAATCTGGATGCCTGACATTGCTAAGACCTTTTTACTAGGCACACCCGCAGAGAACCTGTGCCTACACAGCCCAGGATTTTAGGGAGGATTTAGGCTGAATGGCCGAAGAACAAAATAAAAGTTATAGGATCATCCAAAGATCCAGGATCCTGTGTCCGGATGCCGAGGGATCTCGACACATCAATCACAAGGCAGCCACCCAGTGTGATACTTCCCTGTTACGCCTCCTGATGCACTGGCAGCTCAGAGCCTTCCGGAGCTGGAGGTCACACACACACACACACACACACACACACGGCCCTTGCCAAACCAGCTTTCTAGCAGTGTGCCTAATCGCTCTGAGTATTTATGCACCTGTTCTAATATTAATTTTTTATATCCACAACAACAAATGGCGGAGTTCACAGCTCGGCTGACCTGCTGCGTGAAAAAACTCCTCCTTTCATTTCTCCTAAATCGTCCCTGTGACAATGCTACCAGGATGCGCCCTGGATTCCTGTGCCCCTTCTCCAAGCCACTCGTATGCCATACGTCTGTCACAGCCCTCCCTCAGCTACCTCTTCGCTGTGATAAAAAGAATCAGCCCATTTAACCACAAGAACACCAGGCCACTATCTGCTTTATCCTCCAGCCCTTCCCTAGCAATTCCTACCATTCCATCTGGGCTTTGGTTTGCTTTGCTTTGCTACGGAATTGACAATATAATGGATAGTTCTATAAAACCACTCAGGAAAGAGATCTTGGAGTTAATAGCTAGTTCAGAGACCATCACCGAGTGTGTTTTTCCTCCCGTGTGCACCGCTGCACATTTATCAACAATGAATTTCAGCTGCCATTTTGTCAAAGCGTTTGACAGCGCGAGCGGGGGGATCCACTCGTGCAAATTTGCCCTGCCTGTGAGGCTCACTCTGCTCAATTCGCGGGCAGGCTGCTCGGAGCTCTAATGCTGATCGGCTTGTGTGTGCAGCAACACAGGACAGATAATTGCGGTACAAAAACAGTGCCTGAAAGCAGAGCTGCCCTTCCCAGCCATAGGAGGTGAGAAGGCACTGGTGGACAGTTGGGTTCGTTCCACCTTCTGTACTCTCAGTACAGAGCAGGGAGACTTAGAAAGCAGTGTCCCAGACCAGCACTGCTTTTACAACCTCCAAAACACGGTGCAAACGCACATGAACACAGCGTACAAGCCTTCAAAGAGGCCGTGCCTTGTGTTCGCCCTACCCGCTGCCATTCAGCGATGACTGGACATGAAGAGCAGGCTGCTCTTATTCACAGCATCTCCCCCCGACACCTAAACCAGCAGCAGCGTTAAGAAATCAGAAGTGACGCTCACGGTTAATCCATTTCTCAAAAAGATACTCCTTTTCTCGGAGAGGAGAGTGCTGAAGGCAAGTAAAACTAATGCGAGAGACTGCGGCTCATGGAGTGTTGCTTCAGCCAAAGGACGGCAGCGAGAGGCCGTACCTGCAGGCGGGGAATAACACCACAGTTCTGAACCTCACAAAATATAAAAAACACCCGCAGTCAGGGAAAGTGGTGTTTAGTCTTGTCACAGCTCTGTGGCCTCCGGCATGACGGAGTTGTTAGTCATGAAAGATAATGTTTTCAAACACGAGGGATCTAAACTTGGGAATTAAGCTTGGATCCAAAGCCTAGCAAAATGTGTTTTCAGGGGAACTTGGTTGGTTCAGGCTTTTACAATCGTATTTCTGGCAGTAAGAGGCCTTATTTTCGATGTGTCAGATATCTGCAGTATCAGCTAAATCGTGGCAAACCTGTCTGTGTAGCAATCCAGACTAAATACCAGGCCTCAAACCCCAGCCCGCAGACAGCCTGCCTTATCCTTGCACGACAGGTAACAGCAGCAGATACACAAGAAGCCATGGCATTACCAAGGGCTGGATGACCTCGGGTGTCAATAACCCTTACGTGTGGAATATTCACAACACCGGTGAAAATCCCAAGGCATCTTCCGAGAGAAGAAGATGGTGTTAGCACTCCCTGATCACCACCACTCGTCTGACTGCAGAGGTGCTCGCTGCACGGCTTCCCCTGAGGAGCATCCGTCCAGACAAGGGTGCAACCCCTGCACATTCAGCAGAGCCCGATTTCTGCAAATTCACATCTTCCTAGAATCTGAAGAGTTGAAGGATTCACAGGCACTGACCAGAGTATTTTTTTTTTCACGAGCATCTGCAGTCAGCAATGTACAGGATAACAAAACACAGCTAGAGAGTATGACATTGAAGAAAGGAGAAGGCTACAGCTCCCTCGTATGGCATGATTCAGATCCTTTTCCATAATCATCATGTCAGTAACCATCCTGCTCCAGCATTTCATTAGCTTTCTTCATCTAGTCCGTTAACCTGCGGTGCCGATGCTAAGGAAGCTGCACTCGTGTTTGTGTCGTGCCGTGGTTACCCACACGTTGGAGAAGGCCCAATGACACAAGTCCCATTTTTAAAAACAAGGATACAGATCACGAATAAGGCAAAATAATTTACGATCTTTCAAAACACCACCGTCTGTCTTATAATAAATGCCTTCATGAAATGTCATCCAAGGGTTAGATGGCCCCACTCAGGACCACTGTGGGAAGAGACCAGAAGCGAATGCACGGAGTCTGGCACTTGTGCTTTGTGAGCTTTGTCAATACCATGGCTAGTGGGTTTCCCTTTGTCTCTCCGACACTCCTTGCTCTCAGGTCCACCTGCCCTGTGCCGCTGCTCTTCTCCTTAATCCCTTCGATCCTGCCAGTTGTTGTTGCACTGTCCTTCAGAGCATCTGTTTGAAGAGCAGTCTAGAAAACGTTGCTAGAGGCAATGAAGCTGATAGCATTATGCAAAGAGGACCATTAAATCACCATTTTAAAAATAATTTTTAACCTACATTATTGGGGTCACTAATTAAAAATCAATTCCTTTCTGTGTTGCAAATCTGACAGTAATTCTGCCTCCAATGGGTACAGCAAGATTAACAGCACATCAGGTAAATGCAGCTGGGAAATGACATTTTCATTAGTGATTTATTGGGTGTGAAATTTCCACCACGGTGAAATATTCATGAACAATGCAGGTTACAATGTCTCCATAAATATCCACATGGCTAATTACTGCTGAATCCTACACCGGATTAAATGCTCACAAAGGAAAGCGTTCTCAAGCCACAGAGGAATTATCTAGGACAAGTCTTTGAGGGAGAAACCAAAAACACACAAAACCCAATAAGCAGCAAAGGACCATGTTTTCCGCTAATCACGCCATCTCACCTTTCCCATGCCCATAAATAACCAAAAAACCCAAAGCAACACGGCCTGCTAGCCGGTCACTTGCACTTCGGTGTTTTTTCCACTTTTAATTAGACCAATCACTCGCCCACAGCCATGGAAAAGGCATGGCCCTCTGGTGAGGGTGGAGAGGAGACCCCAAGGCAGAGTTTGGGATGAGGTCCAGAACTGGAGGATAAATAGATGGCCAAAGTTAATTATCTGTGAGATCTTCTCTGGCACGCGAAAGCCCTCGCGTAACAATGTGCGATACAGAGACGTTTGCAGAGAAGCACAATCCCAAATCCTTTATGTTTTGCAGTTTGGAAGCTCCAAACTGTTTTAAAAAAAGATTTATGAAACCAAATTTCGCCCTGTTTCGATCAAATAGGAGAAACTAACGAAGCTGTTGAAAATGCAGAAGCAGCAAGTTTAAATGAATCGAGCCTTGGAAGCCCCGGGAACGGGGCTTTGAAAGCAACCCCTTCAGTTCGTGGGCAGCCTTACACCCAGCTTTCTCAACCTCTTTTGGAGCTCATTGTTAAAAGCCCCGCTCCACATTCCTGACATTGCTGTTGCTGACTAAAATGCTTAGTAATGACACAAACATCACTCAAAATCAAATTATCAGCTGTACAGACAACATACTCCAGAATTTAATAGCGTGTTAAACGATTGCGGGGAAATGTTCTGTGGAGTCAGTGAAGCAGCAGCAAAAGCTAATTCAATTCTCAAATGAGTAAAAGTGAGAAACCGTTCTTACAAAACCGATATTGTAAAAATACATGCTGGCACACGCCGCTGGCTTCTAGGGGAGGGAGAAGGAGTTTCTTCCCCTGGCAATAAATGTCTCGGTGACTGACGCAGTTCAACTTGAGCCAAAACCGCTCCGTGCGCCTGGAATAACGGTGTCCAAAATAGCTTTATGAGGAATGTCATATGTTCGAAATACCAGTCATGATTCAGAACTATTTATCATTGATCACGATCTGATGAACATATGGATCTCAAGTTAAAAGTTAGCTTAGATTTCTGGAAAAAGCTAAAGAGCAAGAACAGTCTTTCTCGTGTCTTCCAGAGCAAACAGCACCCGGCACAAAATGTGCCTGCAACAAGAAGGGCTTCATGTTGCCCTGAATCTGCTGAATGTATCGCAATCACCACTTAGCTCTATCAGCCTTGTTCTGGAGGCACATCCCAGGTGAGCTGCCCGGCAGGAAAGAATCCCACGGCCATGACCTGCCTCTACAAACCTCTCATCAGCAGAACAGCCGTGCGTAACGTGCCGTGGGAAAGTCACAATTGGCCACAACACACTGAGGTCTCAGTTCCCAACTTCTTCAGCTATAACCACCACATTTTTGGTTTCTTTCCAGAGCCTGAGAGTCAGAACTTGTTTGTGCTCAGTAGGAATGTCCTTTAGATAACAGCTACCGCCTGTCCTTCTGCATCACCATCTCATCAGATCAATAGCAGCCTCTGAGCGCCGAAGGCCGAGCTGTTTGAGCAGTCCAGGCAGGGCGTGCAGAAGCACGTGATACTCATCTCACCTTTAGCCCTCTGAAAGCAGCGAGCTCCCCCACCCCATAACAGCCATCAGCAGCATGAAGCATTCAAAATATTTTCTTTAACTCAGAAATTCTCACTTCTTATGCTTCCAAATAAGACAATCCCCTCATCATCTAATTTCCTCTAAATGTACCATTTGTCTCATGGTTTAGACAACGCTTAAACAGCAGACTGAGGAATGGCTGACCTAGGGCCCAGATGCCCCCACTGATCTGTGGTGCCTGTGTGATCCAGAAACAATCCTTGTGACTGCCCCTGACTTGACACAGGGTGGAAGTACAGCTCTTAAAACTATACAAAATAGGGAAAAAAAGTTAGTGAAGAGTACATAGTGTTTCCATCAGGCTTTGCTAACTTCAGGAATTACAGAACTTACACTGGTCTCATAAACACAACACAGAATGAATGAAACTTCCCTCTGTATTAGAGGGATATAATAAGGATTATTTGGGATCTCGTGTTATTTCTTTTAGAAATGGGTTACGATGGTACTTGGGGTTAAGTAGTACTTAATTGGAAAGAGAGAACAAAATGATTACAGTTTTAATAAAAGACACACCAAAAAGATGAGAACACAAATCTTGTTGTAAACAAGAAAGCGTGGTACGGTTGAACTTTATGTCTCTCATGCTCTTGTCTTTATTAATATTTTCTTTACAACGCTCAGCATGTCCATAAGGCATTGAGCAAGTCACAGAATCCACAGAGGTGTTATATATTGGCTACGTACTGCTGCTGCAGTGTTTCCTGCCTGCAATAGAAATGGAGTTTTTCTAAGCAAATAAAAAAACTCCAAAAAAAAAAAAAAAGCTATAAAAGCCTGCAAATATGTGCTCCTCAGTTTACAGAGAGATGGTTTCTGTGAACACACACACAACGCTGCATAAAAACTGGAAATCACACTCCTAGTTATGCATTCGTCCAGGCCTGCCGGTGTGATGCGGTGTGCTCAGAGCCTCCCCAGCTGCCTGCTCTCTGGTCCCTGCACCAACGAGGAGGGCAGCACCCAGGAGGCACGTCATCCTCCCGCGGCCTTGTTGGGCTACCACGTAGCCCTCAGCCTCTTTCCTCCATGCTGCTAGAGGAAGACTTCAAACTCAGAGGGTGCAGGGCAGGAGCGGCCCCCAGGCTCCCCTGGAAGCAAGCCCTGCCACCCCAGCCGTGCCACACCTCAACAAGAGGTGCCCCAAACCCCCTGTATTTTCTGCACCGCCCAGAAGCGACCACTGCAGGGCATCGA
Organism: Nettapus auritus; assembly: GCA_011076525.1. Classification (NCBI taxonomy): domain Eukaryota; kingdom Metazoa; phylum Chordata; class Aves; order Anseriformes; family Anatidae; genus Nettapus; species Nettapus auritus. The sequence goes on from CM021778.1 coordinate 9,199,738, forward strand.
GAGGAAGTTTCACAATGAAGAAACAGTGCTGTGAGAAAAGGGTTACAGCTCTGCATGTGTGGCTTGGGTGAGCAAAATGCCAGCACCACCGGAAAGCCATTCCCCATGGTGGCACAGAACAGAAGCATCCCCTAAACGCTGATGACCGGTTATTAGACTGTTACTGAACTCCTTTGTCCTACTACTAGCCACATTCAGAACACACCTATTCTGCTGAATTGTCCAGCTGCAAAAATTATCCCCAGGGAAAAATACTCTCCAACAACATTCTGTATCTGGGGGGAAGGGACAGTGGGCTTCAACTTCTGGTCAGCCCCAAAGCGGCCAGGCAGTTGGACTCGATGACCTTTGCAGGCCCTTCCAAATGAACTGTTCTATTCGGCACAAGAGAGCAAACTTCTTAAGCCATGCACCCCATCCTTTTGATAGGATGCTGTAAACCACTTTCCTTGAAACAGAATTCATTTGATCTCTAGCACCGGCATCTTTTATGCCATTTATAGACTCAATAGATGGCATTTCAGAGCGACCTTGTAGATGTGAGATATTCCATTTTGGGGATCTCAAGTGGAATAGACAAGAAAATTGATTTTCATAGTGCAGTTACATCATGCTCCTGAACATTAAAGCACGTTAAAAAGTTTTTAGGTGCATGCCTGAAAACAGATCTCAAATGCCCATTAGCTACTTGCTTATAGAGAGTTACCTTTTCTAAAAGTGCTCAAGACAGCTGGGGACACAAACCATAAGGACTTTTAATTGGACTTATAACCCCATCTCTTTCTGGCACACTGGAAAACAAACAAACAAATAAAGCTCAGAGTTGATCAGAACAACAGTTCACTCTGGTTGTCTTCGTCTCTCTTACAGCAGGTCTATTTTGCTAAGGGGATGCTGAAGAACATACCTAATAGGTACTTAAGGGAAGGTGCAAATACGCTGGGCACAGGTGGTACACACATTAAAAGGTAAGATTGCTTAGGGAAGAAACTAGTATATTCAAAAGCCTAGGGAGTCCAACTCCAAAAGAAGAGGTGGAGGGGGAAGAGCTAGAGGGAACATGGGGCCCCTCTAAAGTCAGTGGGAATTTTGCCTTGACTTCACTGCAGTCAAGATTTCCCCATTAAACTCACATCAATCCTGTAGCCGACCTCTAAACACCACAATATATGTATATTTTTTATGCAAAAAGCACAGTTCTACTTTCTGTACCTGCCTTACCTATTTCACTATTTAGGAAGAAAGCAGGATACAACTAAAACCTGCAGTCGGTACACTGCAGAGGAGGTCAGGGTGCTGACACGTATGAATCTGCATTGTTTCAGTTTATAAAACAGCCTTTCGTTAAGATAGGAAGACAACTCTGGCAGCATTCACATTTTCCAGCACAGCCAGAATCCTTCAAAACTTGGTGTGCCCAGAATGAGGTCCCAAGCCCCATGCATTGCATTGATTTTGTAATTGATTATATTCCCTGGGTCAGTATCTGGAAACCTGTAAGACATAAATTTTTCAGCTGATTTGTCTCCCCGGACAGCTGCTGCTTACGACCTCAGCCTTTCCAATAGATGATGACAGTGCGGTGAACAATGGCTCAACCATTGCGATCATTCACTTCCACCCCGTGGGCCGCAATCCAAAAGTTTCCTATACTTCTTTTCAATGCAGTAAATCATTATTGGGAAAAAAAAGCGTCTAGATTTCAGCTACTGTGAGCGTGCTTCACTGTGTGCCGAAACGGTGGCGGTGCAGTGGAGTCGCTGCCTGCGCTTCAAACACGTCTGGTGTCAAGTGATGTGACTCCTGCTGCCGGCTGCCTTTCCTCCTCTCAGTGCAAGTTCAGCCCAAGTCACACCTTCCGTTTTCAGCTCAATGCACACAACACCTTGGTATTTTAAAGCCTCCCTTTTCCAGGCATTTTCTGCTTTGTAGCTACACAACTAAAATCCAAAGTCCGCTACAATCAATGGCAGTCTGCACACTGACTGCGCGATTCTAGAGGTAAGCCCAAAAAGATTTGGCAAGACCAGACTCTCACTCAGAACTATCATCCCTAGTGTAGTATGAGAGCAAAACACTGATTGGGAAGGTGCATTTGGTAGCTACAAATGCCAGGGAAAATGGACAGAGGCAGAGAAAAGCTGATCTGGCAGTTTAAAGGGTGGCTACAAAGAGGACAGAGTGCCCTCCCCACAAGGAGCCACGTGGAGAAGACAAGCAGCACTGGGTACAAGCTGCACCAGGAGAGGTTTCCTCTCGAGTGTTTCACAGCGAGAACAGGCATCACTGAACAACCTCCCCAGGGACACGGCAAGTCCCATCGCTGGAGGCCTACAAGGCACGACTGGACAGGGCGCTGGATAATCTCATCCCTGCTCCCTTTTCCCAAGGACCTGATCATCTTTGGAGGTCCCTTCCAACCCGGGCTGCCCTACAGTTCCATGATCCTCGGGCCTCCTCACACTGCTCCCCGCAGACCTACAAAATACAAGTCGGCGTTGTCACTGCCCCGTGGAGGAGCAGGGGCACTGGGGGCAAAAACACACATCAGGTGAGGAACAAACAACTGCTGGTCTCCAAGTCATTACCTCCCCCTGCTCACACCTCCCTGGGCACACATACATGTATGTGTATATATATATACACACACACATATAAACGCAGCCTCCGGGTCACATCCTGCTGGGAGCCAGCGTCCCTGCCTCGCGGGCCCTGCAGACACCCCCTGGCCTGGGGCTGCCCTGCTCTCCAACGTGCCTCTGCCGGACAGAAGGCATCGGGCTCCCTTCACAGCAAGGGCTCATGCTCAGACAGGGGATTTCTCTCTACAAATTCAGAGGGATCTCTTTGTAATTTTTAATACCACCCCCCCTATCTGGCTTTAATTCGTAACTTCTTCAGAGGTTATTACTTAACCTCAGCTGGCAATTAGTGTGCTAATTACTGCTTTCAAAAGTACCAACTTCGTATTTGCTGGGGTTTATGATAAAGAGCTTTAAATCCATCAACCTGCGCTTTTTATTCACAGTAGGACAGAAGCCCGGTTACAGTGCTCTAGTGCAAAACTCATTATACTGGCCTGCCAGAGAGCAATTCCTGCTCCGAGGAGTTTACAGTTTAAATCTGTGATTGAACACTTGTTCGCATCCTTATCTGGAGGGAGGGAGCTTGTACCAAAGACTCCAAAGTGATTATTCATCCAATTCATGAATTCCAGAGCATGCATATGTATTTGCACAACTGCAAAAGGCCACGAGAGCTAGCGTAACAGCAGGTGGATATGAAGAGAGATAATTGTGACTAATGCAATAAGCAGTGGCTACAGAACAGTAGCTTCCTAGCTCTTGCTGAATGGTTTATTGGCAGTACGCTAGGGGCAAAAATCAAGGAGAGAATTGAAAAGGGACAGTGTAATGTTTTGCAGGTTTGTAGGAGAGCTTTTATTCTGCATTGTTATGGGAAAAAGCATAGAAATGTCTGATGGAGATTGGATTAATGGCTTAATTCCTAGGGAATATTAAATTACCTGGCACACTGTAGAAACTTTTATAATTCATAAGTGAAAGGACGTTAGCAGTTTCCACAAAGCTTAGAGAAACACTCTAGACAAGAATTCTTATATTCAACCCCACGATTCACACTTCAGAACCACGTTTAGCGCTCATGTTCTGAAACAGGATCCGCCACTTGGAGGAAGACGTTCGTTTTCCCACTTTCTCTAACTTGGCCAGAGCCAGACTGATTGAACGAACAGAGGGTGGGAAATACCAGCCCGGGGAAGCCGCCCTGCTACCGAGGGTGAACACAGTCCCAGTCCAGCTGCGGTGTCTGTGGATTACACAGCATGAGGCAACATCATCCTCACTATGCGTTAGAGAGGAGGACGTTAGAAAGCAACATAAAAATCTCTCTCTGCTAAATTATGTTATGGACTGCTGATTTCCTTCAGATGTGTCGGTATTTTACTTTTAAAGGGCTCCTTCACTGTTGTGGCTAAAACAAATGTTGCAAGCAATAAAAATATTGAAAGGCTACAAAGGCTCATTCCTCATCCTGCAGAAGCCATGCAGCTGAGATCTGCAGGCACAGGACAGGAATTGTGGTAGTTCTGAATTACACCACACTTGGGGCAGGGAGGAATTTATTCCATTTTCTTCCTTGCCATATTGTTTATGGCATTTACATTTTAAAATTTCTATTACTTCCCTGTTACATCATTTCTAAGCCTCCTTTTTATTTTTTTTCCTTCTTCCTCTATTTTTCTATAATCACAGGGTATGTTTTGGGTTGGAAGGGACCTTCCAGACCACCTAGCCCAACCCCTGCCCTGGGCAGAGATGGCACCCACTGGACCAGGCTGCCCATCCCGCAGGGCCCTGAACGCTTCCAGGGACGGGACATCAACAACTTCCTGGTGCTCCCAACTTCTTTGTACTGAGGACCTGCACAATGCCTGGCATCTGCCCATGCCAAGGTGACCAGCCTCACCTCTCAGCTTTCATGTCCAACACAGCCCAAGTTCACTCTCCCTGAAGAGACGAAGGCAGGCCTCTCCACACAGCCAGCCTGCAAGCTGATTTCTGAAGACTGTTTCTTTCCCAAACAACCTTCCTGCTCTTGTAATAGGTGTTCTGGGATTTGCAGCTTTAACTTTTGTTCACAGCAAACCACCCCAGGGTGATGAGCACCGTGGGTAAATGGGTCTAGCCGTACCTGGGAAGGTAAGACAAGCAGGAGTTGCATCTAGGCATTATTTATCAGAGTGGGGTGTCTTTGCCTTCAAGGAATGAAATAAGTAGGGTCCCAACCTGCCCCATCACTCTGTGACACCACGGGGCTGCTTGCAGAGTGCGGCACTATTCAGAGCAAACACAAGAGCCGGTCTAGCTGTTAGCCAAGAAACCTACAGGATAAAGCCCTACCATCAGAAAACAAACCAAATCCCTATGCTGACTGTATACGCCAGTCGATCTGCCGGGGGCAGCTGGCTGGGTTGCTCCTGGGCTGCACACGAGGAGGGCCAGCAGCTCTCCCTCTGGCTGCACCGCGCAGCCCAGCTGCAACGGGGAACACGGCGAGACCTGAGACCTGCGGCTGCTGTCACAGAAAATACTGCAGCGCCGTCAAGGAGAGCTGGTGCGAGGCAGGGATGACAGCTAGGAACAAAACACTAGGAGGAAGGAGGTCAAAAATACCTGATGGAAAACAATTTCCAGCCGCTGGTTAGCTGCTGAAAGCAGGCATCGAGGCTGCTGGTCTTCAATGTCCTCAGAGTCAGTGGGGGCTACGCACTGCAGTTCAAGAGCTGATAACACAATTTATTTTAAAGTATTCTGAATATATTGCTAAAAATAATGGAAAATAGAACTACCCACAAGAAGTGCCCTTTCTAATAATCTCTAAAACACATTCACACTGAGCACCCTCTTTTTAAACTTTCGGGAAACGCACTCGAGCAATAGATGCTGTGCAGCGGGGAGGTATTAATTTAGCACTTTAGTGCAAGTCTGGTTTTGCTCAGTTAACTTTAGGCTATTGCTGTTTTACTGTGTGAATAAATTAGTCAGGTCCTATTTATTACATATCTTTATTTGGTTTTATATCTTTTGTGGAGAGCACCGAGGCTGAACTGAGGCAGCTGAGGCTCGGAGACAATGTGAACTGTTCGACACAGCAAAACGATTTACTCTATTGTGATCCCCTGGCCAAAACCGTGAACGTCATGAGCTGTATTTTATCATTAGAAAGTCTGTAACATGCTTTGGGAGGTTAGCTGCCAGCTCAGAAGCTAGCTGACGGCACAGGAGCATGGTCCCACTGAGCAGCAGCGTCCTGTAATGGCTCCTGCTGGGCTTGATGAGGTCTTTCCAGCATGAAGACCAAATTGCTGTCCCAAAGGAAAGCAAGCCTTGGGAGCTCTACATGAAAGAAACGCGATACCTCACTTGGTAACTTTAAAGAAAACATCTTTATATGCTGAATATGCTTTATATGCATCTTTATATGCTCATTCTTTCAGAAACCTGCCAAATCCACAAGTATTACTTCTCTCTCCCTTGACCAAAAGTGATTTTACAGCCCAGCCCCTCTCTGCTCCACACTGGAGCCTTCTGGAAGACACGTTTAGCAGCACCAAGCCCGTGATGGGATTCAGGCATCTCCTAGCAACAGCCCCGCTGCAGCAGTTTTGGTGTGGAGGCAGAGCAATGCTGAGGGTCTGTGTGTCACAGCCTTAGGGTACAAGAGCAGCCCCACAGCATCGCTATCTGCACATCTCCTGGCACACCCTACCCCTTTTTCTACTTCTTGCCAGATTTTTGTGTTATTTTGAGTTCTAACTGAGCTCATGGACTGGCATACCCGAGCGTGTGCAGCCCTGGCTGTAAGGAAGGGTCGAGCCCTTGCTCTAGGCACAGGACCCAAGGTCTGCCCAGGACTTGTGGCTCTCCCACTGACTCCCAGCACACTCCAGAGCTGAGTGCCCAAACCTTCTGCTAATCTTTTTATGCAAATATGAAACAACATTACCTGGAACTGTAGCAGCAGGTAATGGCAGACAGGGAGAACGCAAACAACCAAAAGATAACTTCTGTCTAACAGTGCAGAGCCTTCCACAGTGCAGAGCTCAAAGCCGAAATCCACAGGATGCTCCCATCTATTTCACTGGACACCGAATCCTTTAACACCTAGGAACATTTCACTGATCGTATGGGTGGTGTGGAGCAGGGTAAGAGAGCAGCAGTAACAACATGCTTTTAAAATGATGGGTTTTAACATTTGAAAGTTGGGACTCAAATACAAATATTATATTTTTGATTGGATCATTGGGAAAAAAAAAAAAAAAAAAAAAAAAAAAACCACAAGTTGGCAAAACCCGAATTTCTTGAGTTCTGAGCTCTAAATAGAAGTAAATCATTTTGCCTGTTTTGTAACCCCTGCTACGCAAAGAAGAAAGAAGCCTGCTCTTGTACAAACCCTGGGCTGCAGCAGCTGCTAAACCCCTCTCCCCAACAACTTCTACTGCTGAAGCAAAGTAATTGTTTTCAAATGCTGCTCAATACTTAGCAAAACTGAACTAAAGATTAATGGTGTATAGTTTTCATTTGTGTTTCCATTAGAAACAAGAAAAGCAACCAAGCAAATATCCAATTACTTGTGTGCATGGCTTTCCTCGGGTCTGCTATGGGATGACCCAGCCAGCGTGTTCTGTGTTTTTCAAAGAAAAAAAACTTCTTCCCTGCACCAAACCTGCCACTGCCTCTTTGAATCTCGGCTGTCCTGAATTTTCAAGCCAACATTTTTTCTGCTGAGATTGTTTCTTCTGTTTATAGGAAATGCAACAAACCCTGGAAAGAGGATATTATGCATCCATCTTTCCCCAGGTTACATCAACTAATAGGGCATTTTCTTTCTGATGCTTCTTTGCAGTCTAATTTAGTACTAATGACAACTATTTACATTAATAGCAATATTTATATAAAAGAAGCTGAATCCAGTGCTGATCAGGTCTCACTGCCCTGCCAGTCACTTGGGATTTGGCTGGGAGTGCTGGGGTCATATCAAGGTTTAAAGGGAAATTTTAAGACTCCCCACAAGAAGGCTGCTCAAAACAACCTTTCACACTTGAGGTGTAAGTGCCTGCGTGACAGGGATCGGGCTCAGCCGTTTACTTCCAGTTGACATTTCCCTATTGCTTTACATAAGAGGCCAAGTCAGGAAAAACACAGTGCAGGGAGGTGACACTCTTCTTATATTTTAGAAAAAATTTAAGTTTTGCACTTTATACTGCTACTCATGAATATCAGGCAGGTAAAGAGATCACTTCAGTCGTTCCCGATGCGGCTGACAGCAGTTACTTCATGGCAGATGGCAATTTCAGCCAAGCTTCGTGGTGAGAACTGAACACAAACGCTGTCCAAAGGCAAGTGCCGTTTAAATACCCACGCTGTGAGATGCTCAGGAGGCACTTGGCCAGAACAAGTCACCAGGTCGCAGCATGGGACCTCCTGTGGCCCTCTCCTGACCAGGTCCATCTGAAACACGACCCCACCTACAGCACATCCATGACGGGCATCCCCGCCTTCAAGCAGTGCGTCAGGAAGGAGTTAAACCAGGCAGCAGCTACTGTGATGCCTGCAGGCTTCGCAGAGAAATCCTGGCTCAAAACAAACTTAATTTCAGCTCCTAAGCTGGAAGATCATTCAGGTAAGCTTAAACTTTTTATGAGCCTGCATTTGGACTCGACCAAATCTCAAGAGGAAAAATCCACTACTGAAACACAACAAAATACAAAACCTTGTGCAAAATCTGCTGCCTTGAACCAGGAGTATGGACTGTAAGAGACGGGAGCCTTGGGTGACAACACGGCAGTCGTAGTTCTGCCTCCTTCTCACCAAAACTACCAAAGTAACCCCCCATAACTTTGGGCATCCTTTGGTGTATTTTTACCCCCACTGGCCCTGAAATGCTGGGAATGCTGAAATATAAAACTGATCTTTAAAACACCATTGCTGCGGCCAGCCTACCTGAGGCTACCCTGCAGGACAACCTTTCTCATGCGATTGCCCTTCCAGCCACACGGGTGTCCTGCCCTCCTTACCGCTCCGCTGGCCCAGGCAGATTTCTCTCGCCAGCCAGAAACACCCCCACAAACAGCTTCAAATGTTCACAGGCTAGAGGCTACAGCTTTTTAAAGCACTCATGCAATAAATTCTCATCTTTTCAGACTTTAAAACCAATTTCAAGATAAAATCTCATTCCTTGTTATTTATTTAAACTTGAAAATGAATGTCTACTATAAATGTGGCAATAAAACAGCATTTTTCACTGAATCCCAATTTATTAAAAGCTTTGCTTTTAACTGAATTTTTAAACACTTACCAGGAAAATAAATGAAAACACGTTTCTAGACGTCTGAATTTCCTGGGGAACGGCCAGCCCAGGTTTCAGCCCCATGCATCCATGCGCGTGCCCGTCTGGGCAGTCACTGTAGAGCTGGCTGTGCCCTCAGGATGGATCAGCTACCAGAACCCCTAAACTGCAGATTTTCTTGGACTACGAGAGCACTCGTTCAGAGGCACTCCTGCACCTCCCCTCAGCCTCACGCCCCTCAGGACCTCCATGGAGCCGCTCCAGGCAGGGGAGGAGGCGAGGGGCCGGGAGGGCTCCAGTCCTTCTCCAGAAGTACGGATGTACCTTCCCCTACCCAAAGGGCTCGTCTCAAAGCCACGTCTCAGTCCAGCAGGAGTTTCCACCACCTTACACAGCGCTTCTGCATGAAGGATTACTAGAGGGAGTGGGAGCAAAACCAGAAAATGAAGTTTAAAGAAATTTCTGGGTTGCTGGGCCAAGCTGCCTTTCCTTGTCTAGGTGTTGCTTTGGTCCCGACAGCCTCACGAACACCAGCAGAAACAATGCACTGAGGCCGAAATTTTCACCTTTAAAAAACAGCAAAGGGCTTCTGTACAAATATTGAATTCTGTGAACAGATTTATCTTTTATTAACTGCTTCAAAAAGTCATTTTACAGTAAGTGTGTTGCATTAACTCAGAATACCATTTGTCACACCGGACAATACCCGTGCCTGTATTGACTTTTCATCCTGCTGCTCACGGTAACTACGAAGATGTAAACTTGTCTTATTAAGTGCTGCTCCTACTTTTACTGCACCAGCACAAATAAGCAGAGATGTGCATAAAAATGCACCTTGCTTTTTTTTTCTCCAATTTATAAACACGTTTTGCCGAGAGACAAGCGTAAACCAGCAGGGACTATATTATTGCACTTACTGTGAAATAACTGAAACGTCTATTCAGAAATTCCTATTTCAAAACCTCAGCAATTACAGCTAGCGATAATTATTATGCAAACAACATTCATATCTGAGTACTTGAGTAGATCTTGATGCAAACACTTGGGAATCTACTCTGAAATTCAGTGCATGCGTGCAAAGTTTAGCTGTGATAACTCCCGTGACTATGCGGGTACCTAGGAAGCTCTTTTCAGGGGCCAGTGCAGAGACGAGGTGCCAAGAAAAGTAAGCTGGGTGTCACCGTGCGCAGGTGACTCACGGAAGGACCTGTTCAGGTTCAGGACTGTGGAATTTGTGTTCAGAATCAGCTCTACGTTTCTGAAAGTGCAGCTCCTAAAGCCTCTGAAATGGTTCAGAGATAACAAGGGAACTGTAATGGAAGGAGTAAGAAAATAATCAAACCAGGAGTCCGACACCTATTCACAGATACCTGTAGAAATACGAAGCTATTATTACGGAATACATTCCTGACACAATAGCAATCTCTCTCTAACACAACTCTGCAGGATTTCAAATATGAGTACAAAAATGTTATGTTAGTGGCTCACGCAACCTTGTAAGCTGCAAAAAGGAGGCACTTCTCTAGATAAGAGGAGAAGTACCTGCTGCCAACGTGTCTCTGAACCTCCCTATCACGGCGTAAAGAGTTTTGGTGAAAGAAAGGCTAACTTTAACTTACACATACCTTAACAACTGGTCTTCAATTGTAAGAATGTATGAAATTGTTTTTTTTTTTTTTTTTTTTTTTTTATTGCCAACACTTCTCTGTGATTACACCTACATGATAGATACAGGATGTAGAAGAGAGTCCGGGTGCTCCAGGTGGGGACTAAAAGCAGCCTGTGATTATGGAGCTGAAGTGGAGCAGGATAGCGAAACAGAAAAAATCTGAGTTGTGCCTGGTTTTTAGTTGACTATGGAGGTACCATGTCATGGGGAAGGTCCCCTTCAGCACACTGTCATCAGAAGTTAGTGGCTCATAAAGAATGAAACTTAATAAGGAAAATGATGTTCCCCAAATACAAATAGTTCATTAAGAAAGCCCCAAAATACTTCACTTGCAGGGAGGATGAAGTAAAGGTAAATCATTCTGTGCATTAGGCAGTATCCGTTCGATAGGCTGGGAGGGAAGGATTACTTTAACAAACTAATAAAGTGATACAGATTATACAATTAGGTCGATAAAACCAGAAAGATTGAGTTTCATTATCCTATCCAATACTGCATGCTGTGCAACCGAGTGTGTTAATTGAGAACTTTCAGCTATATGATTTCGGGATGTTAAAAACAACATAATAACAACATGTACTTGGATGCTAATAATGGCACTGTAAATAGACATAAATTCTGGCAATCAAGGCCACTGGAGTACAGTGGGCATTAAATGCATAATAAAAATAACAACTCAATGGTGGGTGCAGAAAGCAAATGAGAGTTGCCTGGATGCTTTGCAGGCACTGCTTATGCTGATGCCTTGCAGAGGTTTAGCACAAAGTTAAAGCAGGCTGGTGGTGCTGAACTCTCAGTGAGTTTTCAGCTCCTCAAAAGTTTGTTGGTGCTTTCGGGAGAGGCGATGGTTTCACGTTTGGTGTTCAGTCACTAAAACCAGTCATTTTTACTAACATGGAAGTGTTGATCTGAGGAACACAAAGGGATTAGGAAATGAGACGTTTCGGAAACGTATTATTTTGTTGCATGAGAGGAAATCAACTAATGCCATAACTGATGATATTCCAAGGTACCTCAATAGCTGCGTCAAAGCTTTTGATGTTAAAATGTATGTTTACAGTCTGCCTTTATTAAATTTTCTATAGCATTTATACTACTTGTAGCACAGCACAGGATATTAACTATATATTACTGGCAAGAAAAGAATTACCTGCACAGAAGAAAGGCAGGATACCCTTGATAAAAGCAGTTGTTCATAATGACAGCTCCAATATCTCTTCCAGGCAGTCACAATCTGTCATAAGCACTGCTAATTTTTCTAGAAATAAAATGGTGCATATACTTCCCATAAAAATGGACATCTTGGGGTAGATCCTTCAAGCTGACTAGCACCACCAGTTACAGCTGGTCATAGTTATCATAGCTTGTCATAATCACCAGTAAGAGCAAGTCACAGCTACGCCAGAGACAAGCTACAAGATGAGGTCAGTCATCTGTCCGAAGAACTTAGGCAGTGTGTATCGGATAAAACCTGCTTCTCACATCAAAGAGAAACACAGGGACTTGGTGTGCTGAGTGTTCCAGTTTGGTACGCTTGTTTGGAGAAGAAGGGATTAAATAGTGACCGAAGGTTCTTCCCTTCCGTATTTTTTGTCAGTTCTCCAAAACAGTAATAGGCAGCACACACGTTGCTGTGCCAGCACCACCCATGGTTTCTGAGCGCTGCTGCAACTCGGCACGTGCAAATGCTCACGTTCAGAGGGTTGTCACGAAATGCCCATGGGACTAACCCAAACGCCACCCCTTAAAATACTGCCCAAAGCAGGCTGAGTGAAAGACTTAGACTTATGGTTTTGCACTGGTGGAAGTGCACCACAATGTTCCTCCATGCCTTTGAAAACTGAAGGTTATTTACAGCATGTATCTGAATCTGATTTTATAAAAGTTTGAGCAAATTATGCAAAATGCTGATCATTGTAAAATCCTTTCATTATAGCCTTTACTATATGTTTTTCACCGTTTTCAGACGAGAGGTAAAAGGCAGTGCTACTGCCGAAATGTCATTCAGGCCTGTTCTAAACAGAATTAAACAACACAGTATTTATAATGCCAGAAATCACAGTGGTCTTTGTGGTTTCTATTACAGAGGAGTCTCATTTCTCTAAGTCCTTTCTCTCAGTCCTAAACTTAGTCTCTGCACTACCTCACAAATGCTGAGATTTTAAAAGCTCTGCTGGATGATCTTTTTCTCTCTTATACACTATCTGGAGAATCAAGAGCCACCAGCTCCTAGTTACTCCAAATTCTAAAGACCAATTTATCAAAGATAAGGTCTCTCATGGTACAGACCTCAAAAAACACGTGATAGCCATGGAAGGAGAATGGTTTTATCATATATAATATTAACTGGTTTAGATATTCTTCTTTCAAGTATGTGAGATCTAGTAAATCCAAATGTTAGATCATACTTGCAGAGAGCACAGAGATAAAAGCTGATACATAGTTTCCTCAAACATGAAGAAATTCAGGTATCTTCTCATTTAAAAAAAAAAAAAAAAAAAGTCATTACTTATGGTGTGATTTCAACTGCATCACATTAAACTATAATATCACACAGTATTGTTGCAGAGTCCTGTTGACTAAATAAATATTTTATAGAAAATTTTCACTATGAAAAAGAGATCCACATCGGCAGAATTATCATACTTGACACTCCATGCTCCTGTGCTCACTTCTTACCAGATTTACAAGATATCAGGAATGCTATCAGGAATGCTATTCAGAATTAAATACAAGAAAGCTTTTTCACCCTACAGCACACATTGGTAACAGAAAATGAGACAGCGCAACTACCACAAAGCCTTGTAAAGGAAAACCACGACACTTTCATTTACTATAATCCTTTGTAAATGGTCTTTTGAATTCTCAATCCAGCTGTCATTGACCTGCCTGGCTTATTCAAAGTCTGTCACAGAAAAGTTATAAAGGAAATGAAATGCAATCACCTTTCTGTGCCCAGATGGAGAGAAGAGGTGTGCTATACTCTGCTGAGAGGCTGGTAAGTCTCACGTCTAACACAAGCACCCGAGTGCTTGAGATACCAAGCTAGACGGTGTGGCTATCATTTACCTCCCAAGATGTTAATAAGGCTGTTTTCTCAGAATTATACATATATTTGGATATTCCAAACAAACATTTTCCTACTGCTGTAACTGTGTGCTGGCTGGACATGACTGACCAATAATCCACTAGAGGTCTATCACGGAGTTCTACAGTGTACCTGTATAACATATTTTCTTTGTAGTTATCACTACATATGCAGGCCTGGAAACACCAAAATGTGGTATTCAAGCACACACAGAAAGTCATACAGCATACTCTGAGGGTGTAACACTGGTAAAGCTGGGGGTTCTTCCATAAGGAGAACAGGTACCCAAGGTGCGTGGACACGAAGTCCCCGGGCAAGGTCTGGCTTCCCTCTGGAAAAGGGCACTCTTGCTGGCTGCGCTCCCACGTAAGGACTCCTCTGGCAAACATCGCAAGCAGGAGCCAGTGTTTCAAGCCGTTCTCCAGACTGGTATTTAACAAGCTGTCAAGATGACTTAAAATAGTACAGGAACTGAAGGGAAAACAAAGTTCTGATTTGCTCGTTCTGCTTTCCCCGCCATGGTTTTATCAGAAATTGGCCAGCTCAATTTAGCTCTGCTAGCTGCCAGAAAAGAGCCCAGTTTTGTTTTCAACTTTGTTTCTCACCGGGATGGCCAAACTCCAGCCCTAAGTGCCCACTACTCCAGCCAGAGGCCAGCCCCAGGACTCTGTGGCCCTGCGGCCACCGCTGACCCAAACATGCGGCCGGCGACGCCTTGCCTCTGCGCGCACCTGGCTGCCACTCACAAAGCAAACTGCACTGACTGCCCAGGCTGTCGTGAAGAAAATTGATGCTTGTATGAAGTGTTTCGAACTAGAAATACTGGAAGGGGAGTATTATTTTGTGAAGCTGTAGCTTTCATTTTTAGTTTGAAGTGTGAAATAAAAGATAAGAAAGCACCTGCAATGTTGAAACTGAAGCTGAGCTATCTTCAGAGCAGGTCTGATCTTTGCATTGCTTACGAGACTAAGATCCTCCTCCAGCTCCTGTTTTGTCTGTCTGAAATTAAACCGATCAGGGTAAAAATCAAGCTTTAACTAGCACAGACAAGAAATGTGTGAGAGTGATCAGGCAATTCTTCAAAGTGCAATGCACTGTTTTCTTTTTTTCACCCCTACTGTCCTTCATTCAGGCCTTCGTTTCCTTGCTATAACCTTACAATTCAGACATAACAATAACATGGTTTGGAACAAAATTTAAAATTACTGGCAATAGAGAGGCTGTTAGGAAAATGTCACAGCCTTGGTGAGATTCAGGGCTGGCAGAAAACATCCAGGGTCTTATTAAAAGCTAAACCTCCATATTTAGAATTCAGAAAAATATAAATGCAACTGCAACTTAGTCAGCAAAAGGCAGCTCTTGTGCCTTCTTCTGAAATTGGATTTTATTTACCTTGGTTCCTCTCAAGCCAGTAATTTGGAATTCCCACCAAACGCAATGCGATGGCTCCTGCAATATTTAACAACACATCTGCGGGTGGTGAAGTCAGCAGAAGGAACGGAGTCCCCTTCTCCAGAAGGATGGGGTGGAATTTGCCTCAGGGCTCCATCTGAGCCATCTGCCTTCCTATTCACCACGATGGCTCGCGTGGGGCAGCTCCCACACGTGGGTCCGTGCGTGCCCTAACAGTGAAGCTGGCTGGGCGCTGAGCCCCACCATGGCAAAAGCACCCAAGCTGTAGGAGACTGTCCTGTCGGGGCTGTAGAGCTGCCGGAGCTCTCGGGGTCACCAGCTTTTCCGACTGCCTACATATCTTTACTTACAGCTGAGCTCCAACAACTATTCCACGCTAATTCCTGCTTTATCTAGGTAGCTTTGAATAGACAGGATTCTGCCCTAAGTATCAGTTTTTCTTTAATTGAGTTAAAATCATTGACATGCACAAGGAAACAACAGCCAAATTAGGATCAATACGTTGGTCAAACACACGTGGTCCCAGAGAATATCAGAAGCCTAAGGATCTTGCCTTCCTCACCACCTGGCAGTGTCTAATAGCATTCAGAAGCATCTGTTTTCCCCTAAAAGTAGAGGGAGGAGCAGGTTAATGAAGTAGGGCTTTCAAGAATTTTGATTCTTGCTAATTCGTCTTACAGGAAAAGAAATTTCAAGAGATCAATTATCGACATGCAGCATTTTAGGTTGACCAGAAAAGCCAATAAATCAACCTCTCATAGACCAAAAAAATCTATCCTAAGGTATTTGGATACAAGCACATCTTTTTAGTTTGAGAGGAACAAACCGTGCTTCTCCCGGTAAGATGAACACATGACAGTGAAGGAGGTAAGCTTAAAATACACGTCCATATTCCAATAAAGCCAAATGTATGGGATTTGACTGGGGTAGGCTGAATATGTGTTAGTTTGAGGCAGAAAATCATTCTTTTAATTATAAAACAAAGGTTTCTCTTTGTCTCGTGAGGAACAATATGGATCCACCCAGTTTCAGTCCCTAAACACAACATCGATCCCCAGCACCCAGCAACTCAGGCGATGCTCTTTGTGCCCAGAGAGCTATGCACGGGCAGTTACAATATACGGGCTCCTGTCAGAACAAGTTATTCCAACGTTGAAGAGGAAGGGCCAAACGAAAAAGGTTATGCATAAATTGCATAAATTATCGTTTGCACTCCACAGACTAACTCTGAGCAAATCTCTTGTCCCCTCATCTTTCTGAGATATGGCCAGGGGAAATGTCAGGCTGATCTTTAGCAGTTTGCACAGAGAGGAAGGAGAAGCTGTCCCAGTACAGGCAGCAGTCATTTGAGTGTGAAAACTTCATTAAACTTCAGTATATTCTTTGGAGATTTTTACAATCTCCTTGTAATAAAGGGATTAGAAAAGAACTTGCAAAGGACGGCACAACGTCAGCTTACTCCCCTTGTCTGAAACAGGGAGGTGCAGAGCAAGAGACCTGCCACTCTACAGCTGCAGTGCGGGTGTACAGGTGGATAGCAGAGTGCACACAGAGACTTGATTTCTGTCCGGTAGGGAAAATTTCTGTCTCTAGCTTTCAATTTGTAGCTTTAAGTTACTATCAATTCACAGGAAAAAACAAAACAAAACAAAACAAAACAAAACAAAAAAACACACACCTAACATAGCTAGTCCCCAGGTAGCTTCTCTTTCTTTTAGGTGTTCTATTGTTAGAAAAATGTTCTCCAACATTTTCTGTGATTAAATTTCCTTGTAACCGTCCTGTTTTAACTTCTCTTTCAGGAGACTGAAGAGCATTGCTTGGTCATCATCCAGTGCTGTATTTCTTTTCACATATCAAATTCCATCTGTGACTCCCATCCAACTGCTCTGAAGACTCTTCTTTAGCCAAGCAAGCTGGAAGCACTGCTTTTTCACGCATTTTCCTTTTTCAGTCTTACCCGTTCTCACCCCTCCTGCCTCTCTCTGTTTTCCTTTTCTCTATTCCTCTGTCAGAACATCAAGGTTCTGCTTCATCTGACCAGGAAACATATAGGAACACATGTACCTGGTGTTTGAAACATGTTTGGAAGTACTCAGTGATTGGTTTGAAATCAGATTGTTAGCGCTGCTCTGAATAGTTCACAGTCTCAATGGTAAGCTCACTTTTCCCCACATATCCTGGTGTTCTTATTTTAAGTACTGGACTAGAAATGGGGAAACACAAAGATGCGAGTGAATACACTTCCCAGGAAAAAATTAAGCTTTTCCTCTGAATATTGTCCTAGGAGCCAGTGGAAATCCAGTCCCATTGTGCCTTTTATCTGTCATTTTCACTGGAAGGTTTTATTAGCTCAATTAGCAGAGCTATCCGTACTGAAATTTCTCTTCCTGTCATTACTTTATAGCTCCTGACCATAAAATTCACTAGGCAGAAAGACTTTGAAATGAAATTTATGACAAGCTTGACAATCTTCCAGTCCTTACTTTTACCTTTTTAGGACACACTAAATAGAAGATAAAGATCCTTATTTTGTGTGAACAGCCCGAAGTTGAAAGACTTATGCAGGCCTTGCCTGCCTGCTGGGGTAGATGTGGTCAGCTCACCTCCAGGTGCTGCGTCCAAACATCTTCGAGCTGTCCTCCTGGTAACTCCCCGACTCTAGCTGTGTTGCAGAAGCAAGTTTTGGCAAGCGGTGTTACAAGAAGGCCCGGCAGATGCATAGGCAGAGGAAGCAGCACAGCGAGCAGTCAGCAGCTCGGGCACAGCTCCGCACGTGAGTGGGACCTGCATGGCCACAAGCTGTGCCTCTCGGAGGGTGGAGGGCAAATGCCTGCCTTGCCACACCAACGCAGTCCCACGGAAGAAGGCAGCTGTTCAGTGTTTCTATCATTACTGTTCTATTAACACTCCGCTTTTCATCCAGCCTGAAGTAATATTGACTTGTACCTTTCCTTAAGGGCAGCGTTAAGATGCACGTGAGCTATTCTCTCTGCAGTGTCTGAAACGGAGCAAACCTTTTCTGTCAAACCTTCACCACTTCTAGAGAGAGCTTCCACTTGTGTACGACCAGCGCCGGGTCCGGGAGGGATCCCTGCCCCCGTCACAGCTACAGACGCGAACAGAAGCAGACTCGGAGGCTGCCTGCATGGCTGGGGCACATAGCACACAGCATCAGTTAGGACCAAGAGCCTGAAGTTGTCATAAGCTGTGCTTTGTGGCTGCAGAAACTGAGCACCAACACCTTCCTCACATTCTCCTGTAAAGCTGATGGCAGCCAGAGAGCTGCCAGGCAGGGAAGGAGAGCTGTTTCTCCTCAGTCTCCCCTTCCTTCCAAATCCATCCCATTATACCCAGGTATTCCGTTCCCCCACAGCCTCCAGGACAGGAGGTTGAGGGATGTGACCCAACAACTCCCCGTCTTGGTGCATCCCTACAAACACAACTAGGCTTCAAGACTGTGCTTCAGGAGAGTCCCAACACAGCTAACACAGTTGTTAATGGACCCCAAAGGGCCAAAATATCAGTGAAGGAGTCAGAAGAGATAATCAGACAAGTCCAACTGTCTTTGCTAAGTATATGTGATCCTTTTCCAGAAAACAGTGCAAGTAGAGGGGAAGCGTTTATTAGCCAGGTGCCATACTGTCAGCAGTTGTTTCCATCACAGAACAGCGTTCAGCAGCAGGACCTGTGCACTCGCAGACATGCTGCATATCCAAATACCAACTTTCAACAACAAGGCCTCCATGCAATAGTATTTATTTTCTATCTCCATTTAAGAAATTATGGTACAAAAGTACAGTCAAAAGCTCCTCTATTCACCCAAGGTCTACAAATTCTGCACTGGAGGAGTGACCCATCACTGTTGTTTCTGTGAAGTGTGAATCAACCTCCCACACCTTAAATCAGCAAATTACTGGATCGTTCCTCTTGTGTTTGGCATTCAGAGCACTTCATCTCAGACAGGAGAGAAAGCATTTGTTTCTTTGACAGTGGCTGATAATGAATATACTCATATAAAAGGCATTTTATAAGGACCAGTACATAGCCTGCTACAGGCAGATTCTCATAGTCTTTCTGCACACAACAAAGAGAGAACGTGCTTGTGCTGGCACTGAATCATACCCGCTCCTGCAAATGGTTGGGGCTCCTCTACTTACGGTCTGAATGAGACAGAGGGAAAAGGATCAGGTCAGTACTCAGCATGGACCAACAAAGTCAGTATTACAACACCACAGGAACGATTAAGGTGATACGGCACTCGAAGGCCTCGGGTTTCTGTATCTCCCATTGCCACCTGCTGCACTATACCAGAACCACAAGGTCAGCGGCCTTCATCTCACTAAAACTCATGATGATGAGGCGATTTGTATTGCAGTATCCTAGCTGTGTTTTGTCCTCTATAAGTTGGTCGTGACTTTATTAAAAAAAAACGGTGTACATGTCTATAAGGTAAGCAGAAGCACCAGCCCAGAGGTGCAGCAGTTTCTATTATACTCTACATTTGCAGAATGTCTCATTAAACTCCAATTCTACCTCAAAATCAGATTAGTCGCTTTTCTGCTCTGAATCTACAGATTTTCCTCTCAGTGCCTCCACTTTCAAAACTTAATTTCTACCTCTGAAACACATTTCAGAAGACATTTATTTTTTCAGCAATTTATAACGCATTATTCTTATTAAGAAA
Organism: Nettapus auritus; assembly: GCA_011076525.1. Taxonomy (NCBI): domain Eukaryota; kingdom Metazoa; phylum Chordata; class Aves; order Anseriformes; family Anatidae; genus Nettapus; species Nettapus auritus. The sequence goes on from CM021778.1 coordinate 9,219,466, forward strand.
TTGGCTCAAAACCAGAATAATATTAAAGACCTTTCATTTTGAAAAGTTGAAGACCTGATAGCAACACAGAAAACCTGACTTCTATCCCAAAACTACACAATTAGGTTGATGCAGCGTGTGTGTTAGGCAAAACAAACCAATTCAGAAGAGCAGACATTAGTGAACAAAACAGAGAGAACTCATTAATTCCATCGATTCAGTGCGGCGCTACGTGCATTTCACAGCCCTCCAGAAACAAGATTCTTGGTTCAGAACTTAGGTGTCTGAAGGAAATGTCATTACCTTTAGGAACAACGTACACCAGCGCACGCAGAGCCACCATCCCTATCTATAAACAGCATGAAAAACTTTCCAGCTCGAAGCCTGAATCAGTTGAGACCACGTATCTGAGCAACTTTCCCTGATACAGAAGAATAATAACCGTACATGTAACAGGATACCAAGCTCGCTGAGAATAAAAGCCTCATTTACAAGAGGTCAGACATTTCCATCTCACAGCTCTGTTTCCCTATCTCAGGGAGTGCTAATGGACAGGGCACCAAAACACACGTCCCCAGGAAGGAAATAGTGCTTGGCAGATTCTCCAGGTACGGACATTCTGCAGACACCAACGCCACACACGGTGACCTGTGGATCCTTAGAGCCTTCTTTTTCCAGGACCATCACCTTCACGTACCTCCTCCACAACAGCTCTCCGAAAGAGCCACAACTCCAAGGCAAGCTCCTGACTATAGGTGGCAAACATCATGTGTGCAGAAGCAGTGGGCGCTTAGTGCAGGCAGGGACAGGTCAGGTTCAGTGCTTGGTCTGGAGCTGCCAGGAGAAAAGGGAAGACGGGGATTCAGGAGACTACATGAGGCGGAAGTTACTATCACATGCAAATAGCTTTCCCATGGGCCAATTCCTCGCTCACTCCACGGTCAAGGATAGTTCCATAGCCAGTTAGGTTAAAGTGTCAGGCTATGAATGGTAGGGGCAAGGTGGATTCCTAGCCTTGCCCCCAGCAGCAAGCTCAGCCTACAGCAAGCACCTATCTAGGAGCAGCAAGGGCTGAGTCACTGCAGCACGCTGCATCAGCCCCGGTGTCAGAGCCCTAAGACAAGTTTAACTAGGTCACAAACACATGCAAAAATAAATGTGAGTCTTATTGCATAGAGATACCAAGATTTAAGGCAACATGTCATTAAAGAAAGAGAAATGAAATGACAGCATCAATTGTCAACTGAATCTCTCTTGCTGTGAATAAAAATCAATGATAATCCTGTCTAACTTTTTAGGATGTGTTCTACAGATATATTACAAAGACTCTGAAAGCTAATGGAGCCTGGAATATGAGCTTCATCCTTAAAATGATATGTAACATAATTATGCATAATGTTCTTCTACTGTGTTACAAATTTACAGGAGAAGTTTGACTTCTGTATAATTGCTTATTTGACATTAGTGTCTGTGTAACTGAAATCACATTGAGCTTTCAGCTTGTCAAACATTTTGTGGCTTTCCACCTGTGAAATGTTAGAACTGGACTGACTTTTTTACATTAAATTAACCCAAGAAAGATGTCCTTCTGATCTTCTTGGCTTTAGGTATTGCTTTCAGCCACGCACAGGGGGTGAATGCACTGGGACCCGCACTGTCATCACGAGAAGTAAATGCCCTTTCCAAGGACATCCAAAGGCACTGTTGGTACACCAAATCCAGAACAAAGGGAAGAGAAACACATTTCTCAGTGTTTCCCATGCAGCAGAGGAAAGCTCACAGGCAGTATTTACCTAATTCAAAGGCAACGGGTAAGAAAGGAACCTAAGTCCCACCTCTAGGGCATAACTTCATCACCTGCACAAACACCATCCCTATTTCATCTCCCCGTGCACAACTTCCTCACTTACACAGAACTGTAGAATCATAGAAAAATTAAGGTTGGAAAAGATGTTCAAGATCTTCTGGTCCATCCCCCTACCACCAATGTCACCCCCTAAACCATGTCCCTAAGTGCCAGGTTCGACCTTTCCTTGAACACCCCCAGGGACGGTGACTCGACCACTTCCCTGGGCAGCCCGTTCCAATGCCTGACTGCTCCTTCTGAGAAGAAATGTCTCCTGATGTTTTAATTGTTGAAGAGTAGTGCTCTTTGTTCAATTCTTTGCTTTAACTGTTGAAGAGCAGGGGCATGACATTTCCATTTTTCCACTCACCAGGGACATCACTCAAATGCCAGAACTTTTCAGCTCGAATAGAGAGAGGCTTGGTGACTCCATCAGCCAGTTCCCTCAGGACCCTGGGATGCATGTCATCAGGTCCCCTAGACCTGTACCTGTTTCGATTCATCAGGTGGTGTCGAACCTGCTCTTCACTGACAGTCGCTGCGACTTTGATCCCCCAGCCTCCATCTATGGGTTCAGGGAAATGAAAGACTTGGGAAGCCCGTCTACCAGTGCAGATGGAGGCAAAGAAGTTGTTGAGTACCTCAGCCTTCTCTATGTCGGTTGTTACCAATTACTCAGATACAGAAACTCACTCCTAATATAAGAAATTAGCCACCTCCAATCGCTCACACATTACTTTCACCCCTCAGTCTATTTTCTCAAATGTTAAAGGTGCATGGTGGCTCTTGGGGACTCCTCCTGTCAGCCAAGCGCAGCAGCACGAAGGAAGCTGGGTCCTCTCCTGTGCTCTTCCTCAAGGCTCTGTGCAGAAGGGCTGCCACCCCTCGCACAAGGGCTGGGAGATGGGAGAGAAGCACTCATGCAACCCCTGAGGATCGGCAAGAGTTGTTTATTGCCGGGACATCTTGCAGGTAAGCCTGCAGGATGTCCGTGGTGTTTGGTGGCTCCAAGCTAACGCTTGGGATGGAGCCTGAGCAATGAGTAGGGAGCTGGGCGGGCACTCCTGCAATGCTGTTGGTGCTCTTGGTTGGAAGAGAGCAATGACATGCTGCGGTAGTCCCAGGTCTGTTCTGGTGGACATGGATCCACTTCCATTTGTTCCTCCACATCTTCTGGTGGATCCACCTCCATGGGCTCCACAGTGTTTGGCAGAAGGATAAGCCAGTCTTTGCCTGCGACTGCCCAAATGGGACACCTTCCATCCAGAATGTTTTCAGGCCAGGGTACCGAACCAGGGGGACGACCAGTTCCACCCCCAGGTCCCATGCCACTGTCAGCTTTATTTTCACGCATGGGTTCAAGGCTGCCATCTGTTTTACAGCCATGCCTGGGTCCCACACCGTGTTCTTGACTATGGGGACGCCTCTGCTCCCCACAGCTATCTGCCTGATGCTCCTGACTTTGCTCCACACCAACGCTGTGCCTATGGCAAGGCCCAGGCCCCCTGTCGCTGGGTGTTTGAGGGGGCGGCCTGTTCCCTGCATCCTTGTGGTACCAGTGGTACCGCTTATATGTGTCTCTGGGCTGCGCACCAGAGGTCTCTCTTGTGCTCCTGGCACTATCCCTCCGCCCATGACATTTCTCCTTCCTGTTAGCTGCATTCCTTCTTGGTGCTTCTTTGGACGGCATCGCTGTCCTCGCACACCAAGGAGGGCCGCTTCTCGCCTTGCTGCTTCTAGTCATCTTCCGGGCACGTACGCTGGCTGTCAGAGGAGCTAGTCGCTGAGCGAGTGGTGGGCCAGCAGCGGGGGGCCTGTTTTATAGGACCTGCAGCAAAAGCAGGGCAGTGGTGGCCACTGTGACCTCAGCAAGCCTCTGTGATGGAGTGGCCCACGCATATTCTACCTGCATCAAGCTGGTGATGAATACGTTGCTTGTATTCATACAGCACAAAGAACCTGCATCAGAAAGGTGGTGGTCAAGGCTTGAAACAAGCTGAAGGAGCAACCTCAGCCAGCCCACAGCTCCTTCTCACCACGGGGTCTGCTTTATAAAGGCTCTGTCTCCACAAAATCAATCTGAAGAGCAAATAGGCTGGTATTTGTACCTGTAGTCAAAGATCAGCATCTCCTCAGCACCCAGTAAGGTTTCTGCAGGGCTCCTTCCCCTCTCAGTAACAAGTATCACAATCAGGAGGCTCTGAGCATTCGTAGTTGAGAACACTAGACCACCAAAATAACCAAGTCACATCATTCTAAATTTTTATTTGAATGCGCTGCTACATTGGTAATGGCTTTCTATTTTAAATTAAAAACCAGGACAATATGAATAAAGATGACTTTAAATTCATGAAGATGAATTTAGCTGGATTAAGGGAACAATTTCAGAGTAAGCATGCAAACATCTGACAGCAGCCAAGCCTCAGCTATCTTGCAGCAAAAACAAACCCAGCACCACAAAATCAGTGGAAACCAGCTTAAAAAAAAAAAGCGCAAAAAGAAGATTGAAAAAGGTGAAAACCAATAGCAATGAAGGTTAAAACCCGATCCACATACTCTGCCTTTTCATGCACATAACTCACTGCACAGAAAATAGATTATCTCCCAGCACTGGAATGGCTCAGTGCCTCGAGGAAATGCAAAACAATTACTGCTCCGGAATAAAAAGGACCACAGGACATGGGGAGGAATACTCTTCCAACAACATCAACAAAAAGGAAAAGGAGAACGAGGGGGGAAAGCCTTACTGCATACAAGAGAAAACACACAGAAAAAGGATGTCATATCAACGGTGAGTAAGACACAAACATAGCCAAGCAGACCTGGAAAGAAGTGGGGCAATACAAAGACTTCGGGATCCAAGTTCTCACAAGAACAATGCAAGTATTGTTACGAGCTAAAATCCTGCCCACTCGAGCAAACAGCCCCTGCAGAAAGCTAAGGAACATCTCATTAAGCTGTACCTGTGCCTCACACAAAAGAAATGAGTTTCATAACGCATGGCAACAAAGGAAGGGCTGATCCCGATTTTGCATTGTTATAAATTAGAAGCTATTTCACAGAAGCCATTGAGATTACTGTACAAAGCCAAATCTCTGCAGATGTAAAGTGAAGTTCAGGCTCAGGAGGACTCCCTGTTCTTAATTCTCCTGCAGCAGAAGGCCTTTTGTTATTGCCAAGAGGAAGGAAAATATAAACACCAAATCAATTTTGTCAATTTTTCAGGTTATGATTAACATAAAGCGATTTCCACACTTTTTTTTCCCCTTTCCATCCCTGTTTTGGCGCTTATAGCACTTCCACCACCGAAATAACATCATGGGATGAATAATTTAGGGAAGAAATGACACATGAATGGCGCTACAAAGTTTGTTTCTCAAGCAAGAAAGCTGTCATCCCTCAGAAGGCAGCTGAGTCACCTAGTGTATAAATAACCCTGTCAAGAGAATAACTTAGACTTGCTGCAGAATCGCTCAGCAGAGCCAGAAAGGTGGGGAACGTAGCAGCCGTTACAGGCGTGCTAACTGTTCCCTTTCCCTCATGTCATCTCTTAACAGCACTGCCTCTGTCATGCAGAAGTATGCACGCAGGCAGACGTGAGTGCAGTGTTTCCAGCAGCAGACACCAGTCTTTCTGAGAGTTCATTGTCTCTATCACGATTTGCAGTCCCTAGCTGTCCTGGCAGTTCACTTGGGTATCCACAACCCACTTAGAAGCAGCCTTAGGAGAAGGCTGGCTGGAGTTGTACACAAACCAGGTGGAGAAGCACTGGGAAACCCCCCAGCCAGTGGGATTTCCTGGCTCCCAGACACAGCACAGCCCCTACCTGTCCCGCCACGAGCAGCCTGACCACGCTGAATAGTCGAAGCCAAGGTCACTCGCAGTGCTGGCAGCAGTGGCACATCTTGCTGGAAGCTTTCACGAAAGCACATAGAAATGCTTGCCTGCATCAAATACTGTTTTGGGGGAAAGGCATCTTTTAAGGTAATAACGCTTATGTAAAAGTATCAATTACAGTATACTATATATAACATATGACTTCAGCATGTCATATGAAAATTCAGGCATCCGTACACACAGTCTTTGGTTAGAGCCTTCCTTGTACCGTGAATCTGCAATCCTCTCCCGGGTGGAAAGGACACTCCTTTCCATCGCAGCGGGTGCCTTGCAGAAATGGCTCTAGGGCAGTTGCAGACAGTGTGCTGAAAAAGCCTGTTCTTCTGCTATTTCGCCCCTAGCTTTTGAGGATAAAGGCTACGTTTCAGTACACCAGGAGTTAAAATAATGTAGGCTAAAATCAGAGCCTTCCACAGACAATTTCTAAGCGTCTTCCACTGCACAGCTTAATTTAACTTTCAATGACAGCACAAGTTCTGCAGCCACATCTCACTTCGGCAAACTATTTGAATGTAAAACAGAAGATGCAGAACACTCCACACAACCTCATAAAAATGTGCAGCATAAGAGACTAAGCACCGCATTGCGAACAGTTTACATTTCTGTTTCTGGTCTTGCTTCTGTACTGTCCATCACTCTCTCCAAAATTCCAGTCCTCTAAAAAATCTTGAAAAAAAGCCCACAGCCTAAATGCAAAGTTGTCATGGACTTCTACCAGGTGAAGTGTGAGGACTCCTTCGAGTCCCATCCTGAAGGCTTGCTGCTGTCAGCGCTCCCACTGACATCAGCGAGAAGTCTGCCAGGAATCTGAGCCTTGCTATAAAAAGAAATGCGAAGATACAAAATAAAGATGTGACTCCAGATGTATTTTTGCTGCATAAAGATGACTCGTACTACCTTATCTGAAGAAACTGACTCGTTGCTTCCTGGGCTCTCAGTTCTTGTTCTGAAATCATGATGCAATGCACAATGCTGGTGCAGAGAAGCTGGAAACATTAAAAGATGATGTTTCACTCTCCATCTGTAATGCACCCTCCTTGGTGAATACCTTCACAAGCTTTGATGGTGACTCGAATTCTCAGCTATATCAAGTTCCTTTAATTAGCAGGAGTAAATGTGGAGAGGAACATAATTCACGGCCAAATATTTTCATATTCCTTACTCTGAGCCAGATAATATAAAACGCATGTTGAATTAATGAGCAAATGTCTCACCATCTTCAACATCAACCTTTTCTTGAATTGTCTTATCCTTTTTTATCTTCTGGTTTTGGAACACGTAACGCTCAGCTCACCGCAAAGCATCTTTCTGAAAATGCCCACTCTTGCTAGAGAAAAATGAAAAAAAAAATCCAGACTAAAAAATAATCCACATTTCCCTGTGGGAGTGATGTGAAGAGAGATTATCTCTCTCCTTCTTATGAGCATTGTAGCTATATTCATTTATTTTACACATTTTCATTTTCTTTTGCCTTTTCATTCTCTTTTGACAGAGGCAATAGCTAAGGTCAAGTCATCCACTGACTAATGAAACTGTCCTGCCTCGAAAACAAACAAACCAAACTTCCTCTGAGTAGCAATGGTTATTATTCTTCTTTCACCTTCACATTCCTCTATCCTCTTCCATCCATACAGCAGACATTCTTCATTTTTTACTCACCTTCACATCCCTGTAATTCTGGGACTCAGATAAGGAATAGAAAGGGGGATATTGAAAAAAACCCAGCTGATGTTTTCCTTCTACTTGATTTTGTAAGGAAACTGTAAAAAAATGTCATCACACTATCAGCATGGCAAATGATTTTAAGGGGTAAATGAAAATTCACTTCCCTAGCATACGTTACGAGGTACTGTGATGTGCTGAACATCCAAACGCAGTAATGGAAGGAAGGAGCTGGCAGGGCTGCTCCCTCCCCAGTGGGCTGCAAGGCCTCTCACAGCTGCGATGCCGCTGGGCATTCATGATCTCCCTGTCACACCCCACCTGAAGAGCAGGCTGGCTGGCAGCACAATGCCGTCTCTCACTTACCTCCCTTTCTCAGTCTGTGAATACAAATGGCGGGGTACATGAAAATAAGTTTGTTTGGCATCGTGAGTCAACCGTGAATGACTAACAATCAATGAATAACTCAGTGGGTGTTTGATTACATGGCACGCATGTTAGCTTTTTGATGGCTAACCTCTTAAAGCATATTTCCATCCCTTTGTCTCCCTAGGAGATGATAAACTTTTCAAAATAGGCACTGTCTGCCTCACTATTTGCTTGTGTGGAGCCTGAGCACAATGGGGCTGTTCTCCGGGTAGCTCTAATGTGAAGTTGAAGACACATTCCTTTTATAATAACACAACAAATTGAGTTGATTCTTCTACTTTACTGGCAGACAAAAGGTTCATTGATTAGATCCCCCATTAGTTGTTCACCTTGGCAAAATAATTGTCTTGCTGGGTAAGAGAGGAGGAGGAGGAGGAGGAGGAAACTCTTCACCTAAGCAGCTGTGTTCTTACTTGCATTCTTTTCCGCAAACAATTTCAACTGGGGACCTTTTTTTCCTCCAGAAGAGACATCACCTGAAATTCATTTTGAGAGATGAGTCGAAGGCAAGTGAAATCCTTGAAGAGTGCTTCAGCTGTGAATAGTGGTGTCTTCACCTCTTACCTTTGAAGACATCATCCTGCGATAACAGTGATCCAGCTTCTAAACTGAACATCCCCTGGTTGGGATGAAGCACTGTTTTGAAGAGTTTACATCTCTGCAGCGCTCTCTCTCAGCATCTCTTTCAAAGAAGCACTCTTAGGCAGGTTGGCTCTCAGCCTATGCTGGCTACTGCACTTTGTCTGATCATAAAGTTTCTTGTTACCACAGTAAAGGCAACTTAATTCCTGCTTGAGAACAATTTTTTGTTTCGCTTCCTTACTTCCTCAAAAACCCCAAATAAACTGAACTCCGTTCAACTTCCCTTGGAGCTAACCTACCCGAACATGTCAATAGGAAGAAGTGGCTACTTCCTAAGAAAAACACTTCGCATTTTCCTTATGGGCTAAAAGAGAAACAAGTCAGGGGTGTTCCAATCCAGAAAAGCTACAAGATGCCAAGCCCCCAAGCCACGCGGGGTATGCTAACTGAAGTGTTCAGCTCTGACGAATGCTGCCGTGGCCAGACAATCCCTCAGTGTGTGGGGTCGGTACCCAGCACCCAGGGACACCCACCAGCCCACACCCAGGCAGCCAAGCCTCTTAGAGGGAGGCCTCTAAGAAGAAAACAGCCGATTCTCTCCTGCCTGGGCAGCAGAGCTGGAAAAAGCTCTGCAGCCTTTGCCAGGGCCACCTGCAGGTCCCTCTGGCCTTCCACCTTTCTTGTTCCTCCTTTTTCATTAGCTCTGGTGTGGTCTTTTTGATATCGTAGCTCTGCTTTGTAATTGTTTGGGATTCACTGCTATCAGGAGATTGTCATCTTTACGTATTACCTTTACATTGCATTGGAATATTTACTTTGATCCTCTTTGCAAAAGAAACAGACTTATAAGCTACAAGTAAATCAAATCTTGTGTGACACCAAAATATAACCCTAAGATACAACTGCCACGGAAACAAAGCATTGAAAAGCATCTGCTGCTGAAACTGGACCACCCTCCTGTGAAACTGGGCGATTATTTAATAACACAAATTATTTAAAGCAGTAAAGGAGTCTACAAGAGTACTTTAGCCAAAATAGTTATGTAGTTTAGGAATTATTCAATATACTGGGGTTAACTTGGAGCTAAGTGTGTAACCGCTAGCAAACTAAATGCAGTGAGCTTTGCCTCCTTCACCTGTTCATTACCTTTACCATTAACGGGTTTCTGTTTGTACCCATCCAGATCTGAGACAGCGACTGAAAGAAGTACCACAGCATCCCATCACAGGTCTTCAGAGCCAGCTAGGTTCTTTCACCTTGCAGCTAACTTTTAATAAAAGGAAAGTTGGGATCTCCAAAAACTCTCAGTACTTTGCATTTTCCAAACAGAAACTTTCCCATCAATCTATCACAGATTTCAACCTCTTCATCATTGCTTTGCTTCTTATGATAAGGCTCGGTACCAAAAAAGATTTCTCTTAAAGGGATATCCCATTAAAAAATAAGCAAGGGAATTTTATTTCATATCTTAAAATTAGAAATGCATTATTGATGGGATAATTAATTATATATTTTGGATTTATAACCTAGACCCGAAGAAAAGCACAATATTTGAACATACATAATTGCTATCACACCATACAATCTCTCTTTCTTATTAAACACAGAGCCCATCTCCTCCTCGCATGAATATTTCATTCGGAATGTGCTCCAGCTCCTTGGCAATTTCTGCTATTTCATTTCCATCCTTGTTTTGAGAGCAGGCAACTCAGACGTGAAAACTTCCCGCTGATATAAGCCAGTTCTACTTCCCAAGCACAATGAATTCGAAGTGAGCTGTCTAAAGGAGAAACGTGCCCCCCGTCAGGCCCCCAGGCCCCAGTCTCAGGGAGCTGCAGACAGCTCTGCACCTGACTGTGCTGCCCAGCGCCCTGCTCCCCTCTGCACGCCACGGGAACGGCCTGCCTCCCGATGGCTTCCAGAAGCACCGCCCATTCAGCCTATGCAATATTTGGAAGTTTGGGAAATTTTGAAAGTCCCCTGACCGGCTTCTGGGGTCTCTGTGCTCATGCACATTTATGCGTACATCCCCTTCTGTCAGACCGAGAGCAGAAAGGGAACCTTTACCAAGTTTTCAGCCACTCGACACCAACAGCATAATTTTCTAGGTGCGTGCTTCATCTGAGGCTCCAGGGAGATTTACTGGAAGAGTTTCTTTTCATGTCTTCACCAGGGAACTGGGGGGCTTGGGAAAAATGGGGTGTGGGAGCCAGAGGTCATTGGAAAATGCATTGTGGTGATGATGGGTCATGGAAAAACTGGTTGTGTGGGAAAAGTGGGTGCAGGAGCTGGGAAACCTGGGAAAACGCTTCCCAGGAATTGGGTTTGTGGGAAAAGGGGGAGTGGCATAAAGGGTGATGGGACATAGTCATGGGAACTGGATTGTGAGAAATGTGGGAAGGGGAGACACTGGAAGCAGGGACCACAGGAACTCCGCTGGGGCTATGGGCATCATGGGATGGGGGTGTATGGGATAAGGGGCTCTGGAACTGGGGGTGTGGTGAACCAGGGGTCATGAGAAAATGCCCTGTGGGAGCGGGGGTCATGGCGAAACCGGACACAGAACTGGTAAAAGGCTCTGTGGGACCCATGGGTGCAGGAAACCACAGCGTGGCAAGAGGCAGGGGAAAAGGGTTTCAGGAACTGGGGACATGGAAAAAGGGGGCATGGCAACAGGCATCACGGGAACAGCAGTGGTGGGAATCTGGGGTTGGGAATGGGGGGCATGGGAAAGGGCCGTGTGGGAGCCAGGCCACAGCAACAGGCGTCGAGGGAACCGAGGGCAGGGAATGAGGGGAAGATGCTTCATGGGAACCAGGGCTGTAGGAAAAGGGAGCACAGCAAGAAGGGTAATGGGAAAATCAGGTGTGGGAATGGGGATCGTGGTCATTACGGTCATGGGAGAATGGGGTGTGGGAACTGGGATGGTAATTACAGTCATGGGAAAACGGGGTGTGGGAACCGTGGCATTAAGTGCCATGGGAACTGGAGGTGTAGAAAATGTTTTCAGGGAAGTGCAGCGATAAGGAAAAAGGGTTGTGGGAAGAAAGGGTTTCTGGAACCATGGGTTGTGGGAACTAGCACTGTAGGAAAAGAGGGCACAAGAAGAGGGGGCATGGGAAAATAGGGCACGGGGCCAAGGGCATGGGGCCTGGGAGGGCAGGGACCAGGGCAGCCAGCGCAGAGGGGCACAAAGGAACAGCAGCAGGTTCTGATGGAAGGAGCTCCTGCTGCCTTCTGCGCTCAATGCGTTGGATGGGAAATGACTGACAGCGCATCGGGATCCTTGTGCATGAAATTAAAGTCCTTCCTTAAAGACCTTTGGGCAGCGTTTTTCCTCACACGTAACGAAGAAGCCAGTTGATTCCCCAACACACACATATAGCTTCCTAACTAAGGTGAGCACACCAGAGCAAAGAGACAACCCTGCTCTCACCCTGTCAGTCGTTCTGCAGTAAAACACCCCCACAACCACTCCTTTCACAACCAGACCCAACAGCCCAGCCTACAGTGTCTGAGAAGAGGCGGTGGGGCGATGGCCTCACAGCCCCCGGGCTCCGTTCCCTGAGCTGCCACTCGTGGTTTAGGCGTGGGGGATGGCACTCCTGCGAAGCCCTGCTCCTTCCCCTTCTTGTGCCTCCCTTCTGCATTTGTAAAATAGGGAAAGCATCCCACGGAGCACTGGCCTGGTCACAGAGGCAACGGAGTGAAAAGTGACCCGCGTGGATGACCACAGCAACAGGGCGTTGTGACCAGCTGCGCCACTAACAGCAACTGCAGCAAGGAATCCAGTATTCTGCTGTTGCTTTGGTTTTAATTTCTCTAGGTTTAACTACTTTATTTAACAGAAAAACTTTTGACTTACTGACACTGAAAAAAAAAATAGCCCTTCAGTGTCTTTTATGCTTACTTCATTCATACCAAGAATACCGAAATTCCTTGTTTAGGGACTGAAGACTCTACTTTGTTATTAAAATGTATGCGCACCACGGTCCTTACAAATCTCTATTAAACTGAGGATTAGGCAGGGGCTGGAACAGATAGACAGTATATTTTCATTCAATCTCCTTTAAAATAATGATGCATGCAACTTCATGTCATTACTCTTTAATGATCTTAAGCCTATTTAATAGCACAGTAATATTCCAAAAAGGAAAAGGGAATTATTTCCACATTCAATTTTCATTGCAAAAGTGAATGTGGTTCTTTCCATGGCAGATAAGCAGCTAAAGCTGCTTGGTACCTTAACTGGGATATGACTGCATTAGCTCTGCTACATTACAGCCGAGCTAATGAAACAAAGCAAAATGATTAGCTTCAGACTCCTTGGAGTATTTGGAAGCAGTGTCTGGCTCGCTGCTGGGGGCCTCGGCAGGGGTAACAGTGTCACAGATGCCACACCTGAATATGCATCAGGGCTCTGTGGTGAGCCCGTTCCAGAGTCATAGAATCCCTGCTGTTGGAAAAGACCTTCGAGATCACCAGGTTCAACCATCAACCAGACCCACCGAGTCCTGTCACTAAGCCACATCCCTCAATGCCCCGTCCACACGTCTCTTAAATTCCTCCACGGATGGGGACTCCACCACTGCCCGGGGCACCCAATCCAATGCCTGACCATGCTCTCCATTAAGCAATTCCTCCTAATACCCAGTCTAAACCTCCACAGCACAACCTGAGACCATTACCTACCCCAGCCTCCAGTGGCTCAGACCTTGTCCCCAGGGAGCAGCAGATGATGGCTCTGGTACCCATCTCCTCTCACCTGAGCTGAGGGTGAGGAAGGACCGGCCAAAAGCCAGGGGCAGATGTGCCCTGACCACATCCAGCTGTGCCAGCCCCTGCAAAGGCAGTGTCTCCAAGGCCTGCTCCTACTCTGTCACCTGAAAACAACACAGGGTTTGTCCCCATCCTGCACCATTTTCCTTGCCGCCAGCCTGCCCTGGCATTACACGAGTGCTGGTGCCAGGATGGAGGCACAAAGAAGCTCACAGGAGGGATGATCCCTTCGTGTCCTGGCAAGCTGCCTCATCGGCCCCAGCACAGAGCCCCAGCTGAGCTCCTGCCTCCAGCAATGCCACTTGTACCCGCTCCCCTCTGCCACCCCACGGCCTTGAATCCCTGTGCCTCAGCAGTCACCACCTTTGCTTCCTTCACAGGAGAAAGCATTGGGCTTGCCTCATGTACACCTGTAATTAGTCTAAAATTAGTGCAGATTTTCACACTTACTATTAAGAGTGTCTCATCTAAAAAGCCACCTTTCTCCATTGGGTCTGCCAGCCTGGCAGTGGAGCAGCAGGCTACACCGATGGAAAGTGTGCCAGCCATCTGCCAGCTAAACTCCCTCTGCGGTCACCCTCTGTAACCTGCACGCTCCACGATTTTCTTCTGAGGCAAGGCCAATCCCAGAATATTTAATGTCTTATCCTAAGGACAAAGTTAGCATCACTACTGCACGGTCAGAGGCTGTAAGGCAGCACATTGTCTAAATTTATGGATGAGAAACAGAAGAGATGCTGATGCTCACACATAAATGGAGCTACAGGAAAAGCTGGCGACACGGTATTGCACTGGGGTGCTCTATTATGCCTACCCTGCTGTTAATCCCAGGCATGTTATCAATCCCAGTGCCCATACCCGGTCCAATCTAATGTTTTTTTTCAGTGCAGAAGCTCAGATATTGAGAGATCTGCAGAAGACGCTCATTGGGTTGAGAGTATTTTGGTCTTGTGTATGCACACTGAAGTTTTAAACTGAGGCAGGATGCTCTAGGAAGTGAATAAAAATAACTCAGTGCTTTTCTTTTATACCCTGTCCCTTTCTCAGCTGTCTCCAAATCTGTCTCAGAAAGACTCCCAACTCTATTTCACCCATCTCCTAAGCACAACACTCTCTCCTCAGTGTTGCAGAGTTTCTGTTCATTTTAGACAAAGCCAGAGATTAGGTGGATGAGGAGTTGTGAAGTACATCTTCCTCGTTTCCAGTCCAATACAACCTGCTTCTTCCAGACTCTGTAAAAAACCTGAATACAAGCAGCAACTCCAAAATCATTATACAGTTTCAAATACAGCAGAAAGTTTAGACACTGACTGGATTTTGCCTTGGTTCAGTGAACTGTAGAGGAAGGTAGAGCTGCAAAACAGAACCCAGCCTGAATTTCAAGCATTTTGAAAATTCAGTACCGCTGATACTTCAAGAAAGTGCACTTTAAATTATGTTCTCCTGCAGATTTTCGCATCCTAACTTCAAACACTCTGGCTGTAAAGCGATGATACGGGGAGTGCTGGCCACGGAGACCTGGTTAACCGGGACTGTGCAGACCTTTACTTCTGTCAAAATACAAAGCCCTGGGAGAAATCTCAGTCTTGCCATACCCTAGGCCCAATCTAAATGGCAATGCAGGCTCACCCTTGGGTTTGAACACACGTTCTTCCTGCTGGTTTCTGGACATTAAGCTGAGCATGTGCTTAAATAGTTCATGGGGACTTCACCCAGGCCAAGCCGTGTAGTCACGGGAAGATTTACTCTACCAAAGCCTTGCTCTTCCCTCACTTGCACTGATCTAACTTGGGCAGCTTTGCGAATCCACTCCTGATACACACCTGGAGAAAGGAGCAGATACTGGGGCTCTCTGGCTTTTGTGCTGTAAGTGGACATAATTTGTTTTCCCTTCTTTAAATAATAATAATTAAAAAAAACATGATGCCATCATTATTTTTCCAACAGAAGCTCCTAGTCGTTACTTTAACTCAAAAAAAAAATCAGAGTGAGCTGTGCAGTCAGAAGACAAAGGGTATCTGAGTTGAGGTTCAGGACCTTCTTCTGTCAATGCAATAATGTGATTTTTTTCCTGAAGAGTGTTACTAGATTCGTATTTCAGCTTTAATTAGTTTCTCCAGGATTGTTAGTGCTTCTGCGAGAACCTTTCCTCTGAGCTCTAATTACAGACACAGGATAGATTATCCCAGCGTCTGATGACCTTTTATAGTTGATTTGACTTGAGCTTCTTGTGCACAGACATCCTAGCTGGGGAAGGAAGAAGTTCCATCAGATGCCTACAACCCGCTGCAGCACATCAGCCCGGCACCCAACCCCCTGTGCTGGGGGTTTATTCCGTATGAGCTCCACAAGAGAGAAAAGTCACGTTACCTGAGCACCAGTGAAGAATCTGCTTATAAACAGAAAACAAGAGATATTTAATAGATCATAGAATGGCTCGGGTTGGAAAGGACCTAACAGCCCATCCAGTTCAAACCCCTGCTATCGGCAGGGACACCTCCCCGTACATCAACGTGCCCAGGTCCTCATCCATCCTGACCTTGTACACCTCCAGGGATGGGGCACCCGCAGCTTCTCTGGGCAGCCTGGTCCTGATGTTTAAATTCAACACTTAACGGAGGAGTGTCGTATTTTCAAAAGAGAGAAGACGTGGACCAAAAGCCTATGGTTTCCAGCAGTGAAATCTGAAGTTTTAAAAGCAGAAGATGCCAATTATTTTTAAAGGCATCCAGTAGAAGTGAATAAACTAAGGAGTGGGTTTTAGTGTTGCATATTGGCAAAATCCCTCACGGATGAGTGGGGTGTGAAGACCCCTGGAAGGAAGGGAACAGACCCTGTGTTTGTGGTGCTCCCAGGGCCTAGAGAAGCGGGTAACTGGTGAGGAAGGAAAGATCTGACTTCTTTGCTAACCTTCCTGCCGTGTGCGCATAGGTGGCAATTCTGATTAGAGCCTGCGCTCACCTGATCTACACTCTGCCTCTGCAATACTGGTTAGCTCCTTCACTTCCAAGGGAACAAATCTGCCGTGCCAAGCTGAGCTAGTCCCCACACACTAAGAACACACCATTGGCCTTCACAGAAGGGTTCTTTAGGAGCTGCCTCAATGGAGTTTTGGGGATGCATGGGAGGGACAGACCCAAAGTTTCTCTCTGAAACATCACCTGCCCCAACTGCAGAAAACTGGGAACACGAGCAGCGGTTACTGCTGGAGAAGAAATTCTTCCGAAGGATCTAAGAACATCATTGGCTGTTTGATGGGCATGTCATCTTAAACCATGAAGATGCTTTAAGGGAAAAAAGAAAAAGAAAAAGAAAAACCCAAGCCTTTGAAGACAGTATTAAAAGACTGTGTGTGCAGAATCACATCAAACTAACTAGGGAACTTCATTAGGGTCTCACTCTGTGACCAGTTTAATAACACATAGCTTTGCTCACCACTCCAGAAGAAAAGTCTTTTTTACTATTATTTATTTATTTAACTTATCCATTAATTAATGAGGTTGCAACAGTGTGAGTGATTTAGAGTGACACGCTCTGACAGCTTATACATCGTGAGTAATGCTGTGTCAGGCACTTTGACATTTATATTAAGATGAATGGTGCATAATGCGATGCACATGCTAACAATGAACGTAAATATTTAGCACTCCATGCAAAGCCTGCTCTATGATTAATTTGGCCTTAACTTCATCTCTCTGTGATCTTGCCTACCCGCTATTTACTTACAGGTGCATTTCTGGAGAACCCTTATCAAACGTATTTGCAAGTCCTCACCGCAGTAGCAGGTTTTGGCAAGCAGCAAGCTCCCCTCCTGTCCCGTAACAAGATCCCGGAGAGCATGGGAGAGGGAAAACCAAGACAAAGACACGGAGGGAGAGGAGGGAAAGGAGCACAGGGAAGGGAGGACAAAGAAGAACAAGAGAAAAAGAGAGCCTGGGTATAGAGGGAGGGCAATGCAAATAGAAGCATGTGTGATCAGCAGCAGGAGCGTGGGAATGGAAAGGGGGGAGAGCAAAGAGTGAGCGCAGGAAAGCAAGTGAGGGATAGGGAGCCTAAGGGAAAGATCAGAGCTAGAAGGAGGGAAAGATCTTCTGTCTTTTCTCCTAGTTTGGTACAAAGACAGTCTTTTATTGCTCACCAATTCATAGTTGTAATAATTTGCTCCATTTTTAGTATTGGTTCCATTTACGGAATGAAAGGGCAGGCTCTGTGAGCATTGCTCTCAGCAGAACAGGAGTGCATCTCAGTCCTGGAACCTCTTAAAGTGTCACCTTTGGTATTTTGCACCCTCAAACCTATTAATACTTAACACACCACTTCAAATCTCTCTCATTCCTATGAAAAATGACTGACCAGTTTTCTCAAAATGATCATTTCCACTGACAGGGACACAGTTGCTGCCCTCCATTTCCCAGATATCCTCAAGAAACGCAGAAGCAGAAGACATTTGACTAAATCTTAATATCCAGAACATTGTTCTGCCTTTAAGAAGAGGAAGAGAAAGGGCAGTCGTATCCCCGCGTGCTACCCGTGAGTGTGGCCTGACCCGCTCTGCCGGTGCACAGTACTTCTGAGCACTTAGAACTGGTCTAAGGAGCTCAAAACCAACCTTGGAGTGCTGCCTATTATAAAAAAATAAGTTAAAATTTGTACTTAAAAATAAAATAAACACAAACTAATCAAGAAGGAAGTTTTCCTTGCTTGAGCACAACTGCAGTAGGGAAACTACAATGAGGTTTCTCCTCAGGTAGGGTAGTAACGAGCCCGCAGAGGATACACCTACATTGCCAGAGGCCTAATCACTTGTCTCATTTTGCATATCCCTTCTACAATCCAGTCACACCTACACGAGCGGCGTATTTCTATATTTATCCACCACTAATCCCTAATTCTTATGGAACTGAATCTCATTAAATTTTGTCCTCCCGGCTGTCAGACGACTAGCAGGCCAGCTCGCTCCACACAGGCACGTACAACAAGTCCACGCTGATTTACTCGCACCGCTTACCCAACTCTTTAACGTCTGTCAGCTAACAGAAAAGTGGGCAACCTGCCAGCCAAGGGCAGGCTGTGGTGTGTCCTGCTCTTTGAAAGATTATTTACCAGGCAAGATGTTTGCGTGAATGCAAATTGTGAGGTGCTTCGCTCTCCCTTAAACCAAGACAGAGGCATTCAACTCCTCCCTTCTCTCTGACATCTTCTAGGCGAGGCTTGCTGCCACAACTAGCTGCCATCACACACAGGATGTGTGACACCCAGAGGCTGAGGGGCTCGGTATGTTTAGTCTGTCACAAAGAAAACCAGGCGGTTACAGGGCTACAGCGTACCTCCGCAGGAAGAAAATATCCGGTGCTAAAAAGCTCTGTCATCTAAAGATGAGCACACCAAAGTCAAACAACTGAGCAAGAAGCAGAAATTTATAAACCCATGAGCATGGTTAACTGCAGCACCAAAAGCCCTCTCATTACGTAGCTGGACTGGACGGAGAGAAGGGGCATCAATGAACTCACCAGATTCAGTCCTGCCCACCCAGCAGGCAGGCACAGGGATGTGCGCCCCAGTGCTCTCAGCTCTCATGGAGCAGGCGGGGAAGGAGAAGCGCAAAGGTTTGGGAAAAACCCCAGCAGATCCCTGCCATGCGCTGCACATCGCAACTACTGCAGCAACCATGGCAAACAGCACCTTAAACCTCCAGGGATCCTTCCTGCAGTGGTTGTGTCTTTTTCTCAAGATAAAAATACAGTGCTTAATTCCTTAAAATGTTTTTAAAAAGCTGCATCAATACATGCTGATGAAAGCAAGTTGCTGCCTACTGCTTACCTGCCTCTTTCTGTCTGAGGCATGGCCTTTGTTTGTTTGGATCTCTCCTATCTCCTGCCCTTACTACCTAAATCTTTCAGGCCTTCACTACATCCAGAATCACTCTCAAGGCAAGCTCCTACTCATCTCCACACAGAATCCAACATTGACTGGAAAACAAACAAACAAACAAAAAAAAAAAACAAGGCTCAACTAAGAGAGGAAAACTGTAACACCTCATGGCAGGTTAGGAGCCCACCCAACTTATTTTCTGATTTTTATTCCTCCAAGCCATCAAGATCAATCCTTAAAATGAGTGAAAAAAGGGTGAATAGTAAATGGTAGGTACAAAGACTTAGGTGGAAGAACAGAAGGCTAGTTTAACACTTTTTAATTGGTCTACGAACTCAACAGAAATTAGAAGTAATTTCTACTTCACCTCTAAACGTCCTATGTCTCACAGACAGTAACACTAAAGCAAAATGTAATTATTTAGGAGTCATTTTTATCCTTCTCTCAAATCTATGTGAAAGCCCTGCCTCCCCTTGAGTATAAAAATTACAATATATCAATCACGTTAAGCGAGAGCCACCACCAGCCACTCAGGATTTCTCCAGGGGTGTGTAATTGCGTTACCCAGCGACATCAGGCATCTTGTCTTCTGAAAAATCACACTGAGCAAATCAAAATAACCTAATGATTGCTTAGACGTGTCTAATTCCTTTACAAGCAATCACAACTGTTCAGAGATTGCAGCAAAAAATCACATGCAAACCTCATTTAGTTGAGCTTCGCCTCCTTTCAGGTACATTTTTCAGCTGAGGAAAAGAATCCCATTTATGACTGATACAAAACTAACATATGGTTATTGCTCCTCTCAAATATTCTTAATCATCCTGCAGCATGTGGTATGTGTGGCTTACACAGTGCATATGGCTGACAAACTCTGGTTAAACTATTCTCGGGTATTGTTCTTACTCCAAGCAATTTCAGAAGAGCCCACTCCCGTTAGTACAATGAAAAGTAATTTCCTGAACAAAAGCAAATGCTCGGATATCACAGGGCATAGAAATGCCCAATTAAGTGCAATAAACAGGGCTTCTAATGAAGTCTTCCTGTCCTACCACCATGAGTGTGTTTCACCACGAGACCTGAAACAGGTGAGACATGCAGAGCTGACACACGGCGCTGCCAGCTCCCTAAGGGAATTCTGTTCAGATTCAGCCTTTGACCCAGTCACACACAGCACATACATGGTCTCAAAAATGTCATCTTCCTAGGTCTAAGTATTTATCTCTCACCCTCTTTCCTTCCCCTCTGAGTGCCAGCCAGCTCCCTGATCCCTGCCATAAGCAAGTCAGCTTTTGCACAAGTGTTTCATAGGCACTTGGTAAAACTTCCTGGTACTCCTGACAGCAGTGTCTTGTTTATTTTCAAAAACAGAAGAAAAAAAAAAAAAGAAAGCTTATTTGGTAAGCTTGGTGAGTGTACTGACAGCCTGGATTGCTAAAAGATTTCAGCCTCGAAGAGCTTTTCATTTACTTTTTTTGTTTCTTTCTTGTGTTACTTCAAAAGTTTTCCCAGCGGCTCTAATCTGTAATAGAATATTAAGCTGCAAAACATCTCCCGTAGCTTTGTTGGTCACAGTTACTGAGAAGATTTGATTCCTACTGTTCTTAAAAGGCGAGCGACAGACTTTGTCGGGGTGTACATGACCTTTGCAAAGCAGCAGCCCGGTAGGAACCGCGTCGATTGCTCCAACCTGTCAATGAGCAACAGCCGCAGAGCCAGCGGGAGAACAAGGCCTGATGCCTGCAGTTAAATAACAGCACCTCAGGAGAGCACATTTATGAAACAGCTGAAGGGCTGGAAGGTCACTCTGGATGAATCGCCCCTTTCTCAGGAGCTGGCACTGCTGCCAGCCAGCAGCTCCTCTGGCTGGCTCTGTTCGTAATGCAGTGGCCTGGATCTAAAGGTGTCCAGTGCTTCGGAAGGCGTGGTCTTTTTTTATAGATAGGAGCTTTTCTCTGTAATTTATTATGCTTAAAGAAACACTAAACTTCTCTAAGAAATTCATAAAACCCAAGGGCTTGAGTTTCTTTAAACCAGAGAAGGAAACGGCCTGCCCATCTTTCCACACCCAGCTCTGCTGAGGTCTCCAATGTGCCTTGGAGGACCAAGTGTCCCCACTTACCCTTCACCCACAGTGATCAATGCTTTCGTCCCTTCAAACATTCAACAGCGAGAGGTTGCAGGCCTTCCAAATTTTACCACAAAACATTAAGAATCGCAGCATTTTTCCCTGAAGGCCTACCCAAGACAGCTTTGTGCAGCTCTTTTCACACCACGCACAGCACTGGCCCGGACTTGAAGAGCTCTCAGCTCTTATCTAACTCACTGCTCACTTTGCAGCTAACTCCTACGAACCCTCATCAGCTCCTGGAAGGATCCCTGGGTAGAACACATGTCAAATAATGCTTAGTTGAGCAAAACCTGACTTTCAGAAAAATATAAGAAGAAAGTAGAAGTCCCCAGCTGGGGACACCTATTATGTCCTGAGCCCATGCAGCCCATGTTAAAGATCACATCCATCATCCAGGCATGCAGTTGCCCTTCTCCTTGACTGCAGTTTCAGCTTACCTCACCTTCCCAGCCTGCGTGCTGCTGCAAGAGTCCCCAGGTCACGGTATGCAGCCTTCCTGCTTTGTCTCCTCTTGTTTTTCTTGCTGCTCCCTGCTGCTTCTGGGTTCCTCTGTACCTGTCCAAACAACAGACGAAAATCACGTTGATACCAAGCCTCTATTTACACTCAGTCTAGTATTTGGATCCTTCCGCTGTCCTTAAGGAAAGGGACATTTAGTGCTTCCTATGCGTAGTCTGCATGAAGAGCATCGGTCTTAATAAACCTGGTGTGACGTTTCTTGAAATGTACCCATCCCTGGGCACAATGACAGAACACCCACAAGCCAAGTGATATTTTCTAACAGCCTAAAACCTACCACGAGGTGCTTCTTTCATTGCCAGCTGAAAGAGCAAGTGTCTCAGAAGTGGATCTTTTACTACAAGTAATGCGAGCTTGAAGTAACACAAACCAAATATTCCACTCTTTCTATTATTATTTATTTCCTTGAATCTGCCATCTCTGACACCTTCCTTCCTTTTTTTAAAAGCTTTTCTAATCCAGAGTGGCAAAGAAACACAGTGCTTTAAAGTGCACCCAGACAAGTCTAGCTGTGTAATCTGGCAATAGTTTTACAATGACTGTTTTTCTGAACCCATGAGTACACTTTCCTGATGTTCCAGTTAGTAATATAAAAAAAATAAAGTAAAGCTTAAACTGTACAACTTGTATAAAACCTTAGAGCAGGCAATGCACTCCTTGGCACAATTGCACTTTTCAAAAATAGGATTTTTATCACAGTCTTTCATTTCCAGTCAATCGAGGTCTGCATTTATAGATCATTTTTCACATATATTACTCAGCGTCTGCTCTCTCTATCTCTGCTCTGGTAAATATTTTTGCCTGCTGCAAAGGATATAAGGGCAACACAGCCAAGATGAATTCTTGCATCGGAGTCTCGCAGCTGAGATGACAGTGACATATGGCAAGATATTAGAGCACTATAGTATCAGAAACATACAGTAAGTCTGAATAAAGGATGTAGCCTAGAGTTTTATAGCCTCAGGTCCGAGAAAGCAAAGATAAAAGGTGTACCTCCGTTGTAACAAACAGCCAACTTAGTCATTCAGAATAATATGCCCCATCAATTAAACTTAACCTATTGATTCATCATCGCACCAGAGCCAGCCCAGGTGTCGTGGATGACAGTGTGGTCTATTCCATGCGCAGCAGCAGAGATCAATAGGGAGGTGGTGCAGGGTACTAGATGGTGCCTATGTGTCTAGCTAAGAAAAACAAACTATAACTTAGCGTTATTAAACTGTTTTACTGCTTCTAGATAGGCATAAGTGTTACATAATGTAATCCAGACGATGCAGCTAAGAAGTATGGCCATGTAAAGCGCTAAGCCTACCTTGCTACTACGAGACTGCTGTGCTTTTCTCACGGGCAGTGGGCTGCTGCTCCCTGCCACTTCTCGGTTACTGGGAACTGGCTGCCACCCATTTCGGCCACCATATGCCACCCATTTCGGGCCACCATATGTACCACTCAAGAAGAGAGCTGAACAGACTCCTACAAGCAAAGAGTATTTTGATTTTCTGTATCGATGGTACATTGTCATTTCCCTGTGGGGAGCTAATCCAGACTCGGTGAAAGCGAGCATATTGATATTGAGAAGACAGAGAACAGGTGTAGCCATTCTCCGTCCCAGCAGTTTTGCACGTACATCATTTATGCCTGCAGTCTTTTCAACATTCAAAGCCACATCAGTTTAGCTAGTACAAAGATCCTTAAACAGCTAACAAATTCTGAGCATGGCCAGAAGTAGCTGAATTCATATTTGCCTTAAATTGAGTTCCCTCAACTCAGCGAAGGCAGCTGCTTAATATGCAATTAAGGCTCCCTGCACAAGTTGTTCTACCTGCTATGTAAGCTCTGTAAGCTGTTAGTATTATATCAAAAATCATAAATGATTAAGAACTAATGCAGTGGAGAGTCAGTGTAAGGCAACAAAGAGGCAGGTTATGGGAAATGCAGATCACATCCAAGTCTCAGAGTCACTTTCAGGACTGTAAAAAGCCAAACAGCCCATTTAATGTCACATTAGTCGGTTTGTTAAAGTGATACAGGACTACTTCAAGGTGTTGAGCTTTAGCGGAGTGCATTTTGAATTCCTTTCATAAGAGAACTGTACTATTCTGATCTGATTTGTAAATTCATATAAAGTGTCACAACAGGATATATAAATAACAAAGAAACAATCCTGCGATGCTAAGTAATCCATACAAATTCTATCACAGTAATAAAGTCTCTCAGAATTGTATCCGCAGGGCTCCAGATAACCTCATCCCATGAGGAATTCAATAACTCCATCAGTCAAGAACCAGAAAGGTGGGCTGCTAGCTGGCTTGGAAGGAACGCTAGCAAAACTCTACAAATGCAGCTTCTCGAATGGAATTAATTCAACGAGACTGGAATGCAGAAATTCATTTCAGGCTCATTTTTTCTACATCTTTTAGAGTTAAAATACTTCCAATTGACAGGCTTGAAACCCCAGCAATTGCCTTGACTTTCTAATGTAATATCTTTGTGGGTAGAATCCTGAAAGACAGAAAAAATACTGGCACATGGCAGTATTATTTAATTTAACTTCATCTTCAGGCCAAAAACACTTAATCTAAATTCCAGTGGAATTAACCATACTTAGCATACTCACACTACAACTGAATTTTAATAACCTAAAATTAAAGCTGGGATAGTTGGAGGAGGGAAACATGAAAACTGAACTACTCGTTTTTCAAAGACCTACAAGTTAGTCTTAATTTTAACATGGTGAAGGGCCTGCCGTCATGCCAGGTATCACAGTTCAGTGTGTACTTCACAAAGTAGGGTAACATAAAAAAAACAAAAACAACAACAACAAAAAAACAGGATAACAAAAGCAAAGATGTTTCTTTCCTCTAAAGAATTTCCAACTAAAACATGAAATGGTGAATAAAACTGGATTGAGACATCACAAAGCAGCACTGCTTTGCAAAAATTTAGTGGCTAAATGCAAAGTTTCTCTAATTTTTGTCAGCAAAAATATTTTGAGGAATTTTTGTTACAGGAGTGTGATGGGATTGTGCAACACAGGTGATGTGAAAAAAAAAAAAAAATCAAATAGGGGTCTCATGCTAACAGAAAGTGGAGATGGACTGGAGGGAAAGGCTGAACTGACAGGTACCCCTTGGAACAGAACGGGGCATCCCGGAGTGGGTGTCTGACATTCGATGGAAGAGAGGAAAGACGACCCAGGAAAAGTTGAATATAGAGCAATAGGATGCTCAAAGGAACTTTCCAAGAAGTTGTCTTGGCAATGGCACTCAGTATAACATAGGCACAGTGAGACTGCATTTGTGAAGTAAGCTCATGTAACGCAGGTTGGATCTGGCAGGAAGTTTGGTGCTTGAGCGAGTCCAGAGAAGAGCGACGAAGCTGGTGAGGGGCCTGGAGAACAAGTCCTACGAGGAGCGGCTGAGGGAGCTGGGATTGTTCAGCCTGGAGAAAAGGAGGCTCAGGGGTGACCTTATCGCTCTCTACAGGTACCTCAAAGGAGGCTGTAGCGAGGTGGGGGTTGGTCTGTTCTCCCACGTGCCTGGTGACAGGACGAGGGGGAATGGGCTTAAGTTGCGCCAGGGGAATTTTAGGTTGGATCTTAGGAAGAACTTCTTTACCGAAAGGGTTGTTAGACATTGGAACGGGCTGCCCAGGGAAGTGGTGGAGTCACCATCCCTGGAGGTCTTTAAAAGACGTTTAGATGTAGAGCTTAGGGATATGGTTTAGTGGGGACTGTTGGTGTTAGGTCAGAGGTTGGACTTGATAATCTTGATCTCTTCCAACCTAGAAATTCTGTGATTCTGCTGGATTAGTCCAGGAAGGCCAAACTCAGAGATATCACTAAGGAAAAAGCAGCAAGGTTAAGATCTATCTTGACGCAACAGCTGAAAAAGACAAGCAAATTGCAGCTGATGTGTATATTGCAGACCACAAGCAAAAAAAAAAAAAAAAACAAAACAGAGAGAGAAGGAACAACCAAGGGCTACTGGAAAGAGCTAGCATTTATCAGGTGCCACCTTGTTTTGAAACCAGCTCCTATAATAAGAAGTGAACAACTGAGAAATACAGAAAGGAATTGCTTCTGTCTTCTCTTACTGTTGATCAAGTACAATATACAAATCCAGATTTATTGACATTAGAATGATGCGGACCATTCTGGAGGTGAATTTAACATTATAAAGGAAAAGAAAAACAATTCTATCGAGCCTCGTTCTTCTGCTGCTGCTCCCTGAAGAATCTGGAGACAAAGCAGTGCTGTGTCCCCGTATCTGAAAGCATTATACATCCCAAATAGGTCAATTGACTCACACCGGGAAGGAGGTCTGGGCAGCTTTCTTTAACACATCTTTTATTCAGACACCTTGGGACACCACGTGAAGTTCTTATCAGCACCTTTCCTTTATATAAAGTAACAAGAGCTGGATGAATACAAACTGCGAATGAAAATCAGGATGTTGTTTCTAAATCCATATGAAATGGGTATTTTTTTTTTATTTTTTTTTTAACTTTTTTTCTTATTCTGATAGATCACTGAAGAGCTGAACTGAATTTATTATTCAAGGTAATCTTTGAGGGCAACTCATGCTAACCCACTTAATAAACCATGTAAAAGTTTTTTGGTTACATAAAGAGGTTTTAAAAAAGCATTTTGAAGACTTTGCTGATGCACTGTCTTGTAGCAAAGAGCAATTTCTGTTTTTACACAAAAACAAGACACTCCCATTTGAAAACTTGGGATGCAATTATCTCTGTAATTTTGTTTTCTGATTGTCTGGGATAACAGGTCTTTGTAGAAACAAGAGGGATACAACTGTGCTAGTTACTATAATTTCTCCTGCCAAGGCTCTAACCAAGTCTGGGAAAAAAAACACGTGGGAAAAAACAATTTTGTTTTGCCAAATACTAATAATGGTAAAGCGGCGGTATTTGTACCACTTAAGAGTGTCACAGTTTCACCACTTTCCTATAGAAACTGTATAGAATTTCTTGTTTAAGCAAAGCTAAGAAAAAAAGTGGTCAGGTCCCAAGAGGCACTAGAAACACGTATGTTGGTCCAGGCACACAGCACAGGGACTCTCAGTGAAACCCAGGACTTCTGCAAGACCACAGCAGGCCTGGAAATCTAAGACATGACGTTCTTTGTGTGCTTTAATACATGACTCTAAAATACGGAGATGCAGGAACAAACATAATGTTGTCTTTGTGCAACCTGGAGAACCCATGTAACTTCAGGCATTTAGCTTAGCCCCCAACAGCCTTTGGGAAGCACATCTTGCCCTGTTCCATGCAGAAAACCCAGTCTTCTAAATCAAGATGCTCTCAATCTTACCATTGCCTAATGCAGTCAAACATAACCACGATAAAAAACACCGTCCTATTTGGATTTCTTATCGATCGGTCTTCTGCTGTGAATGGGATTCTTTTCTTCTTTGACCTCGGCACAGGGAGCTATTTAGAAGCTTTTCAAAATCCAGTTTTCTATTATTCAGAGACAGATTTGAATGTATCGACTCAGAACAAGAACTTGTTTTTACCGTTGTTTTTCTCTGATTTTTTTTCCTCCCACCTTGCTTTTCTGTTCTTTCCCTCCCCTCCCAAGGTGGATGCAAACCTCAGGCTGCCCGAGTAGCTTTTAAATGTTAAATAAAACACATCAGCCTGCCACGTCTGTCTCAGCAGAAAGTCAATACGCTCTCCAGGAGCAATCAAGCACCCAAGCATGGAAGCTAAAGCAAAAGCCTGTAAAAATGTAGCAGCATAGACCGAAGCTGGTGCAAGTAAAGGTTTTCTTGTAAACCTCCAGCTGAAAGTAACTTTATCTAAGAAATTACGAAGCCTTTGATCAATCTGAGCTAAATGTTGGGATTAGCAACTCAGTGTGTGGCTAAGTCAAATTCTGAACTATGCAACACTCAGGTATCTTCTACCAAGCTTCCTGATACTGTAGCAATAAAGTACCTGACTAACCTTTCCAATTCTAAACCCCTTATGTGCCCGAATTTTAGCTACATTGCATCTCAATATTTTTCAGGTTTCTATAAATGCAGACAGGGAGAAAAATGCTTTCTTCGAGCAACCAACTTTGAAAACCCTTATCTAAAAACTAAAGTTATTTCACATGGGTCACTGAACTTGCCCTGGATGACAAATGATTTTTATCACTATCAGTCTCAAGAAGTGGCTCAATGAAGAAGTGTCTAAGTGTGCAGAACAATGCTGCACACATTAGAAATGGCCTGATTTTTTTTCTCCAGATAGACTAAAAATAATGTAGCTAGCCCAGCAAATATTTTTAACCTTCATTCTGTGAACATAGAAATGCTTTTGTCCTTGCAAAAAATCTATAGAAAGAGATTAACAATTCCACAGGCTTCAAAAATAATTTGTATAATAATAAATAGCCCAGATAAGCAGTACATCATTTTACCCTTAAATGAATAATCTTGAAAAAATGTTTTTAATCCTGGAATTGGGTGCTCACTGTTGGGGCTAAACACCAAGAATCAGAACAGTCAGGAAATTGCCTCTGTGCTCAGCCACCTGTAGTCAGTCCTTACCTACGAGGGACACAAGTGCTCTCAGGCACACGGTGGGTACAAGGAATTGATTCAATTTCTGTGTAATAGTGTTTTGTTTCTTCAGAGAGAATTGCCAAACTAATTCTAATGCAACTGATCCAGCAATCCAGCCTCCTTAATGCACATCCCGCTGTCAGCGATGCGGAGCTCCTGGCAAATTGGTGGAAAAAAAAAGGAGCACAAGTAACTCACAGAACAGAAGTCATTATGAAGACCTAGAATTTCCTGTAAGGTCTCCAGAAGATTTTTATACTGACGTAATCATTTTCCATACATCATACTAACAGGCCAAATCCTACAAGGACTTACAAGCATTTGCAGCATTCACCACATCAGAAGCTCTACTGAAGTCAGTTCCACCAAGGCAGACTACGAAAAAAACCCACGTGCTTAAGGGCTTATAGGATTTAAGAGATCAAATGGAAAAATACCCACATGCAAAAACGGTATATGAGGTGGGTACCTGATAGGGATAGACAGGTCACTGCACATGCCTGATTTTGGGGCTGTTAAAAAATAAATTAAGTCTTGGTATTACTGGGCGAGATTCAATAAAATCAACTAAGAGACCAGTCTGGGGGAACAGAAGCAGGAGGTGAAAACAGGACTTTTACCTGGAATGCAATCTGAACTGCAAGCACACAGTTTTCATCCAAAATTCCAAAAATAATTAAACCTCAAATCTCTGGAGGTTTATTATGTCATCTAAAAAAGAACTTCTCAATCCCTAGCATTGCAACCGTCTTCAGAGGCAAGTCCTACTTACAGCAAAACAAAACAAAAACAACAAACACCACAGATGTAAAGGTCAGGATTTACATTCTTAAAAGATACACCTTGAAAATCCACCTCTCATTAATTTTTAGGAAATGCCTGTCTTCACTGTTTCACCATTTGTTCCATCTCTGCTCTTTGTACAGAAAATGAGTTGTATATTTTAGCTAAAACACTGGCTTATCCAGCCTACGGCAGCATCTCTGCTCTGCAGATTAGTATGGGGAAGCTATCGCCCAAGCTGAGTGCAGGCAGTTTCTAGGAAGAGGCCAGGCAGAGCAGAGGAAGCAATGCAGCACGTCAGTTGTCTGGGTGATAGATATGATAAATACCCTGGTCGGGTGACTGCCACCTTTAATCAAAGTGCATGTTATGGAGAGTGACGGATGGGCAAACACAATCCTGACAAGAAGCACAACTCTTCTAAACAAATACCTTAAAAGATCCAAGAATGAACAGAAAGATCCTCATGTGCACATCTCTTTTGTCCCCAGCGCCATAAAGTAGCATTTTACTTGATAATACTAATATAAATGTACTCTTGAAGACTTTTAAAGAAGATTGTGAAGAGCACTGAAGACCTCAGAAACACAAATCTCATTAAAATCATAATTAAGTGTGAAGAAAGCTTCACTAATCTGAGTTAGGCTGTGAGGCTGTAATGCTGGTGTCATCATTAACCCAACCGGGGGCACTCAGACTCGTGTGAGCAAACGTCATGGCCAGCAGACCCAGTCTGGAGCACAAACATCCAATGCCAAGAGAAACTGGTGCTGCTCCCAGCTCCCTCAGCTTATATCTGCTTCTTATTTTGCAGCGTTTAGCCAAAAGGAAAAATATTTCTAAAATAATGGGTAATATATAAACTGCGCAGAGGAAACATTTTAAACAAGGAAATTCATATCAATAAAATGCCAGTTCCTCGTGCTTTCAGGACTCACAAACGTT
The DNA here is from genome assembly GCA_011076525.1 of Nettapus auritus. NCBI lineage: Eukaryota > Metazoa > Chordata > Aves > Anseriformes > Anatidae > Nettapus > Nettapus auritus. The sequence goes on from CM021778.1 coordinate 9,249,461, forward strand.
TCTTCCAGCACTTAAAAATAATGTGAATATTTTACACTGAGAAAAACATTAAGATGCCCATAACTGTGACGGTATTTGCACTCTTGAGTATTTAGGTGATTCGGGAGCACACATGCTAACAGACGTGCCCGTTCAGAAGCAATTTCAAGACATTATTAGGAGGGTCTCTAATATGGACATTCTTTCACAGTCCTGAGGTAGAAATGTAGATACAGGATTGCATTAAAACAAGATCGTTTCTATTCCTAAAGGCATGCAATAGCTTTTTGAAAGCCTGGCTTTTATTTAGACTATGTTTTAAACATGCCTGCTACAAAGACACTTAGAGGTTACCCAATTGGAGCGCTGGGCAATCTGTTAAAAATTCCCCAGCAAAGAAACAAGCATGAGCAGAGCTCTGCAGGCGAGGGGCTGCCTTTCTTTGTGCAGCACTTGATGCAGTGAGGCCCCAGTTGTCTTTGGGTCTTTTGGAAGTTGCTGTAATGTAAGTGTTCCTTACACCAGAGATAATCAGGCTAATTTCATGTCCCTTCACAGAACCCCCTCTGAGATCTTACATTACATTGCAAACCTGGATTCGTTACAACTATTCACAAAAACAGCCTTAAGTCAGGTTGCACAAACCCCCTAAAAGGCCATCATATTGTTAGATTGCAGAGATCAGAAATCACATTGCCATGACTGCCTGGCCAGAAAGACGATGTCTGTCCCACAGCTTATAGCATACATTTGACTTGTCAAAACAACTTCATGCTGCCATAGAAATACCCCCTTACAAACACCAGCTGCATCTCGGGAGGACACACCACTAGAGAGATGGACATTTCCGTGACCCTCAGCACCAACTGCATAACTATGCTACCAAGGACGACCCTGTGAAACAGAGGAGTTGAGCTGTCGATTCACCCACCTCCTCAAACATCCCTCACCGGGCTCCTCCTCCAGGAAGCGATGCTGGGGGATTGGTTGGGTCTTTCTCAGAAGGGTACTGCTTTCTGTGCAATTCAGCTGTTTTAGGAAGCTGCGGTACAATACAGAGAAGCTTTAAACAAAACACAGATTTCATAAATGATTCTGCTACCAATTTATAACCAGAAAGACATTTTCTATAAGAAAATAATGTTTAATATATTCAATAACACTTTAAACGTTTCCTAAAAACAAAGAAATAATAATGTCCTACAATGTCTTCCCCCTCCTTCTCCACATCCCTACCCGTTAACCTCAGTCAACACCTTCAGAAATGTAATTACCACATCCTTAGAAAGGTTGTTATAAATGCTATAAGTTTAAATGTTGTAAGTTTAATGTTTTATTGGGTTGGAGAGGATGCACAGAGCTGTACAAGAAAAAAGCCACCTGGGCAATGCTGCTGGTCACTGTGATGGGTAAATCGGCATAACCAGCTACTCCACGTCACTTCATTCCCCTAAAGCACTGTGCCCAGGTGCTACCTAGGGTTTGTTTGAGGCTTACGAGAAGAGCCCACCTTCAGAAGCCTGCATACGGCCAGCAGTGGCTGTGGCAGCATGCGTTCACAAAGCATACAGAGAGTCCAAAGCAAGGAAGAACTAGAGCTGGGGACAGCTGCCATGGAGAAACCTATCAGCCCCAAATGAAGTCACAACAAAAGAACAACTTCAGCATCTTCAGTCAGGGCTCACCAGCAGTCGTAGGCTCCAAATTATCTACAAATTGTAATCATTTGTCCCAGAAACACACAGCCATGTTGCACACAGGCATGACCATTCTTGAACTAGTGATTTTTTAAAACCAAACCTCTGCCTCAAGAGCAGAATTTAATCTCTTTTATTTATGGCTCTCCCAATTCCCCAAACAATTAGGTTGCAACCGAACAGGGAGGCATTGACAGAGCCTGATCTCTCTTCCCACGCAGCAGTGAGCCGGGTACTCCTCCTTCCTGGCACACTCGTGTCCGCGTGGCATTGCAAGGTCGCTTTGATTTGTAGCACCAGAGGATTACAGAAGCCTCAGGCATGTCAGAAGCCTTCACTTTCCACTAGAAGCTCACTGAATTATTTCCAAATTTAGTGGAAAGCAAACAGCTGCCAAAGAGTCTCACTGCCCACAGCCCAGGAAGGCAAAAGTAATGAATCAAACTTTAGAAGAGATGCAAAGTCTTTGGCTTGCAAGGTGAGACATCATAATCCCATACTCAGGTTTATTTACTTTCTAGTGACAGAGCTGGCATCCTTGAATGACATCTTTCCAAGCCCAGGTTAATTATAAACCTATATAGAAGATGACAGAATGCTGTTGTTACGGTTGAAATTCTCTTCAATACTGATTTAGAAAAAAAGAAAGAGCATTCCTGAAGCTTTAGTGAGAAATTGTTAAACAAATGCAAAACACAAAAGGGGTCAGTCACAGGTCTCATGCCTGGAACCAGGAATACCTGTCTGTTACTCCGCACCTCCACTTACTCAGCCTTCGCTTACTCATCTGTAAAGTGGAACAGCCATTTCTTACAACATTGGCTGACACGTGTTAAGAATTCAGATAGCTGAGATACCACATCGTATCGGCATGAATCACAGTTGTGATTGTGACTAAAAAATAGTCTGACTAGATGAGGAGTGAATATGTCAGCAAATGTGTAAGTGATAAAGCCAAAATGACTTACTCTCCTTTTACAGCTCATGATACTGCTAATGCAAGAAGATGTGAGAATGTACTTCATAGCAGAGCCAGGAGCATGTCCCCAGCTGAAGCCTCTGGAGAAAGCACTGGAAGTACCCAAGGTTGACCTCCAGGCTTTTGGAGCCAGGAGTATAAAGGATCTAAGGCCCATGACACTCGACTGAAAATAAGATATGAGCAGCATATGAAATGGTTTGAGCTGCAAAGAGCAGCACAGCTTCTCTTGGCACTGCAATGACGACTTATTCATTCCTGACACTAGTATATTTGTTCCCTTACCTCCTCCGTGGCATGCTCCCTCTCTTGCTGTATGATGCTATTGCATCAAACTTATGTTTAAGTTATTAGCTGCCAAACTTTTCATAGAATCACAGGATGGCTGAGGTTGGAAGGGACCTCATGGTTTTGTCTGTTCCAACCCTTGCTCCAGCAGGGCCACCCAGAGCTGCTTGCCCAGCCCTGTGTCCAGGCAGCTTTTGGAGATGTCCAAGGAGGAGAGTCCACAGCCTCTCTGGCAACCTGTGCAGGGCTCTGACACCCGCACAGCACAGAAGTGCTGCCTGATGTTCACATCAAACCTCCTGTGCTCCAGATTGTGCCCACTGCCTTTTGACCTGGCCCTGGAGACCACTGAGCAGAGCCTGGCTCTGTCCTCTGTGCACCCTGCCTTCAGGGATTCACAGACATTGGTGAGATCCCCCTGAGCCTCCTCGTCTCCAGGCTGAGCGGGCCCAGCTTGCTCAGCCCCTCCTCCCAGGAGAGGTGATTTCAACATTGTTTTCATCCTAAATCTAAAGCACAGTACCATACCAGCTACCATGAAGACAATTAACTGTATCACAATCAAAACCAGTACAGGGAGTTTGCAATTTTAGAAAAATTTGGAGACAGAGAAAGGATCAAGTTTGTTACATTATCAGTACTCGGCTATATTTCATCATGACAGGAAAAAACAATCCCTACTCCCTTTACTGACAATTTTGTCTTTCCTCCTAATTTTATTGCATTTAATAAAGGTGAAAAGCACAAAAGTTTTAGAAGATGGCACACCCCTTTAAAACACAGGAAACAGAAATGGAAAAAAGCAGAAACTATTTGATATCAAATAAAGATAAATCTACCTTTATGCCACAAGCTATGTGTTTCTGAGCACCAATATTGCATTTTACTTCAGAAAATAAAAAAAAAATCAAAGTCTCTTGATTTTTAGACAACAGATAAAAAGACAGATCCCTTTAATACCTCATTTTCTCAGGAAGAATTCAGGGAATAGCTTTGTTACTGACTTCCACACTCCTAGCTACAAAGTTGATGCAGTGTGAGGAAGATTTCATTTCTAGAGGAAGTTCTTCTTTTTGACATGAATTTGCCTGTCTCTAATTCAACTACAAGTATTAAATTCTAAGAGGAATAAGTAAGACAACAGTGAAGTTCAGCAACAATATACCACACAGTAAATAATTTTCGTAACTGGATAGTTAGAGCACAGTTGAAAGCAGGAGTATATAAGATTCATTAGGAGTCTCTGCAATTTAAAAGAACCCTTCTGCTTCTAGTGCTTCATCTACCTTTCGCTGAGCATCTGACACTGGACAGAGATATTGTGAAAAGGCCTTTTCAAGAGTAAAATCAGTATGATATTAATTTACATATATGTTAACCTGTAGAAGAGAAAGACTGTAAGCAGGCACAGAGGCAACCTGCAACTCTGGCTGAGCTAAGGCCTAAGCCTTCACTGAGAGTAAGAAAGTTAAGGTCTGTTTAAGACAAAAGTTTGTTGTTGTTGTTGTTGTTGTTTGTTTGTTTTTTAAATAAAAAGCATTAGTAAGCAAAATAAACAGTGGGTTTATGGACAGCTGCCCAGAACATTGCTCAGACCACAACTTACCTCTGGGAGTGCGAGCCATGTGGCCACAGCACGGTTGGTGATACTAGGCCGGGGAGATAAAACACCACAGGCAGAAAGGGGCAGAGCACAGAAACACTTCCAAAAGCACTTCCCAAGAGCAGTGCAGCTACGAAGTACACCCCTTCCACACCACCAGGGCCATGTTTCTCACCAGACCGTGTGCCCCCAGCAGCCCAAGCACCCTCCTCGCCTGGCAGCGCGCTGCTCGCAGCCCTCCTGTGGCGCTAGGCCCGAGGGCAGAGGCTCCCGCCCCACTCACGTTCCCACTGCCCAAACAGTATTGATGAGTTCATTTTGTATCAATTAGATAGTTGTAACTGGTTATGAATAACAAAACAACATTAATTTGAGTAAGAATATTTGGGAAGCTGTTTCAGAAATGAGCAAACAAATTGAAAGCCTTATAAAGCAACGTGTAACTCTTGAAAAATGTTCATACCAGCATACAAAACAGAGAATATAAAAAAGCAATTTTCTGCACCTTAAAATCATGTTTTTCTACCAAAATTTACTCCGAACATTCAGTTTTCTCACATTACAACACTTCACTATTACACAGCTCAAATGGCTAAAATACATACTAAAAAAAAATAAAGGAAAAGAGTTTTGTTTTTAGATTTTTTTAATTATTATTTTTTGCGTTTGGCCTGCTGAATTAATGGTTTCTAAGGGACTAGAAGAGAGTGGACTTTTATTATGTGAAAGAAATTAGCTACAAATTAAAATCTGCAAATACAAAAATGAAATGGATCAAATTGTGAACGCTCCCAATCTATGCAAGTGAATTTAAAGTTATGAGGCAGGAGTGAGAAATAACCTAAGTTAGCCAGGTAATCTCTATTGCCAACTCTCAATATTTCGAAAAAAAAGGGGAGGCGGGGAATCTGCTCAATTCTCATTAAAAGTAAAACTGTGAAACTATTTTGTCTGCTCTGAGCAGGAGGTCAGGCCTGCAAAGGCCTCTTAAAACCTCCATTTTGAGGAGCGGCACTTCGCGGAGCTGGGCGGCTCTGCTGCTGCAGCAAGGCCTTCCCTGCGCCATGGGCTGATGCAAGCCCCCCAGGTCCCCTGCTCCCCATCCCTCCTGCTTCACCTCCTCCTGCTTCCGCCCTTCCACGATAACTTCTTTTACTGTGAGAGGAATCTAATGAGAAAAGTGCAAACAAACCTGAGCTCCTTAGGCTGACCAAAGACTGTCCCTGCTCATTCTCTTCCAAACATCCCATATTTACCAAACTCAGCAATGCTGTGTGCTGCAGTAATAAAAACTTCAGCTTTTGCACCTTCCTTCTGGCATGACCATTATTTTGTCCCTTTGATATATCATATTATTTCTGCTTACAGTGCATACGAAGCCTCTCCTACTCCTGCTGTATTTTTTCCTCTTAAATGATGTGTATAAAACAACGGACATCCCCAACGGTTATCTGGTGGTTTTGCTTTCTCAGGTATAAAAGTTTTCCAATATAACTCAAATCTCTGCTTTCTGTGAGCCAAGCCCAGCTCCACAAGTTATGAAAGCTACACTCATCTGTCATTCATTTGTACTGAGGATTATCCATAGCTGCCTGGAAACAGCCCCTTCTCATCTGCACTCCCCCTTTCCCCATCACTCTAGCAGTGTTTGACTCTCCTTTTCCACCCCTTATTGTGAGAAATTTTTGACTCCAGGTAATTTAAAAACCCTTTTCATTTATTATGTTCCACCCACAACACACCTTGGTCCTCTGAGGGAGCTTCAGGGAGCAGCAAAAATATGTAATACATGTTGCTTTATGGGCTTTGTTGTTTGCTCCCTGTTCTAAAGTGAAACCACACAAACCCACCACACACATCCCCCTGAGATGCCACAGAAATCAGTCCCACAAGCCCTTTGCCATTGCAAGTGACTACTCCAATCTCCACCTCGCTCTTTTAAAAGATGTTTCTATTCAAGTGCCTTCCCTATGCCTCTCGCCAAGGGTTTTGCCTTGGTTCCACGCCCTGCTTTGCTCTACAGAGCAAAGTGCTGCACTGGGCACGAGACGGGTTACGATGGGCCCTACAAGGCAGCCAGCTCTGCTCCGGAGGCGTTCCAGCCCCACAAGCGGCGCAGCGAGCACCATCCCTGCAGCACCCACACAGCCCTGGCTTTTTTTCAGGCAGCACTCCCTAGCCAAGGTGATGCCAAGAACAAAGATGCAGAGCTTAGTAATTACACATGGTGCTCAGTACCGTACTGCGTGCGGTGATACAGCAAAAAAAACTGGTGTAGATTCACTTTAAAATGGCATGAGCTTTTCTGAAAACTGTTTGCAGCACGAAATGGTCTCTAAAGAGGTTTATAAAAATAAAATTTGGGCATAAAGGGAAAAAAATATTCCATGATTTATTTCAATTAGGTAAGTGAATTATTTAACTATGAGCTGAACATGAGAGTATGTCTGTCAGGTAAAATAACTGGAACAAGATTTTGGAGATTTATGATCACAGCAAAAAGACTTTTTTTGCAGGAAAACTGAGGGCTTTGGACAATTCTGGCTCCAGAAAGAAGTATATCTATTTTATTTTATTTTTTTTAAGGGAGAAAAAAGAAAAGTAGAGAGAGAGGATAAAGGTAAAATCCAGCAAAGGAAAGTATCCATGATAATACAGTGAATCCAAACAAGAAGACGACAGAGAGCCTGATGAACAGTCACAGTTCAGATGTCAATGTATCAGAAAAGGTGCTGGCCTCCTAAGCATGCTATGAGAGAAATTTACCTTTAAAACTGTTGAACAACAAAAAAGAGTGGGGGAAAAAAAAAAGTAAAAGAGGCCACTACAATGAAACATGCAGAATAACAGTGTCTTAGGGTACAGATATTAGATACTGGGAGGAGGAAGCTGGATCAATATGAAGGGATGAGTTGCTCAGTTTAACAACTGCAGCAGAGCCACAGTGACAAGAAAGAAGCCAGGTATGACAAATAAGATAGATGGAAAACTTCAAAGGTCTAGTGATCACGGTAGTAATAATAGCTTTAAAAATTTCCTGAGGCTATTATTCCTGAAAAAGCAATTCAAATATATTAGGGCTTTAAAAAAAACAGCACTCAAATACAAATGGAAGAAAACTGTAATCAATTAGTTTCTACAACAGTTGGAATTGGAGAAACAAAAAAAAAAGAATTTAGCTCATGGTTAAAGACTGAGAACTACAATCAGCCCACAAACTTCTCCTGAGTAATCTGAAATGAGTCAAGTCATGCAAACCTTACTTAGTCACAACTCATGCTGGAAGAAGTGGGAGCTGGGTTTTGTAGATGTCTCAGTGCACACCTGAAGGATCATAAAGCCTATGGAAATCAGCACCGAATAAATGAACAGATAAATAGATAAATATCACAGAGGAGCAAAATTATTTACAAGTATGTAGACTGTGTATTGATGTAGCCAATTTCAGACAAAATAATGATTGTGTAGAAGTGAAATTAAACATCAAAGTGCAGACAGTTGCACTTACAGGCCATGCTACACAGAACACAGGTCTGCTCCCAGTCCGTTCTCCAAGCTTGGCTCTCAGCATCTCAAGCCTCTCCTACAGGGATCCAGTCATTTAAGGACCTCAGCAGAAAGAAGCCCTGTTAAGGACATCTCCTCTGTACAATTCAGCCACCACACTCTAGAAATTGAGCCACAGTATTTCATACTTCATCTGTATCTAACTTCTGTGCAAAGAGATTCAACTAAACCTAAAGTAAGTGGAAAGTGGTATTTCTATGTCAGCACCAATGATACCAGAAGCCTCATAGTCAAGGTATTGTTGCTCTCCTCTGCAAGCCTGCTGACTGGTTTTTGAGCTGCTACCAAGGACAAACAAATCAGAGACACCTGGAGGAAGCCAGTTCCTAAGCAAGGCCGTATTTCTGGGACCACAGTGTGGAGCATCGCCTCACACACAGGAGAACAGCTTCATACACGCTGACTTCTTAAGCCATGACGAGCTGCTGCACCTCTTGCGTGATACTGCAGAGGGTCCTATAGAAATAATGCTATCTGCCATCTGTCTAGGAAGGTGCAGCATATCTGAAAACATCCAAATGACAAAAGTTTGCATTTTCATAGTCGCCACTACAGTATTTCTTACATCAGACACAAAGCTTACCCCCGCAACACAACCGGTGCAGAATGCTGAACCACAGTTGGTTTTTGCTAGCGCTCACGTAGAATTTACATCCTTTAATTGCACAAAGCTCTGTGACCAATTTTGCAGCAGGTTTTTTTCTGTCGTCATAGAGTTGTCTAGTGGCAATATTTGTCCATCTGCTTTACAGCATGTTTCCATATCCACAGGTACAGTGCATACTGCCATGCACTGCAAGGGACGTGGGATCCTTGCTCTGCAAAGCAGTCCATTGATCACAATGAACTATGACAAAATGCCAATAGCTCCTGTACTGAGACATTTCAAGGATTCACAGCCCAGTAGCTATTTAAACAGTAAATAGCTATTCAAACCTACTTCAAGTCATATTTAGGGCTGAGTCTCACCAGAGCAACAACTTTTTCAGCAATACAATGTTTTTTATAAGTAGTATGTGATGTAAATTTATGAAGGCTAAAGCATAAAACAGAACTATATGGATAATAACTACATATAAAAGTTGGCCCTTTGACCTCGGTACAGTTATTTTACTCAGAGGAATACTTTTCTTTATGAAGGGTTTATTTGTTCTGGCCTCGGATCTTCTAATGATGGCCTACCATAATCACAAATGAACATGGCGTTGATTTGAACAATTTATTCTGCTCCTAAAACATGGGATTTGCTTCTAAGCATCAGTGCACAGACTCTAAGTTGTTCCGCTATATGACTTTTAGAAGTAGAAAATGCTCTCCAGCTAAGATTTCTCATATATCTTTTACATTTTTATAGCAACATGTTCAGTTACTAAGCATACAAGCTATCAGCTTAATATTAATTTAACCATTCACCAATTAGAGCCGATAAAAAGATGTCATTAGTGAACCTGCATTCCCTCCGGTAAAAACACACAGACAAAATGATGACTCTCACACGTTTCCAAGAAGCTACGCATTCCTGCCCTTATTTACCAAACTTTGTGTGCAAGTCTATAGCATCCAGCTACAAACAATTAGCACCAAGGAAACTTAAACTGATCTAGATTTTTCTACCAAGCATCCTTTTCTATCAACATTTCTAACAAAATGTTGCCTATTTCTAGTACAGGCAAATGCACAGCACTTCCAGAGCTCACCAGTAATGACTTTCACCTAGTCTAGATGAGCTGATCTTTCAAGTGGATAAACGTAATTTCAATTACTTGCTAATTTATATCTGGGCCTCTCCTGTGAGCAGCTGGTGCCGAAATGAACATGGTGCTCTTGTGACATGGGATTACACAACTAGAAGAGCTAAGGAGAAACTACCTAATTAATTTCAGTTAATTTTATTAAAAGATGTACAGCTGCATGCAAACCAGCTTCCCAGCAGTAGAAAAGCATAACAGTGTTTTGTTCAGCTACTGTATTTCCGTAATGCATCAGGACTAAAAGCCATGTTCCTGGTGCAGCAGGTCCATATTTGTGCATTGGAGCTGCATGTGTGGGCACCTCCTTGGGCACAGGGTAGGACAGCAAATACTGCTGTCTGCTCAGAAAGCTGCAGCAAAGTCACTGATTTACGATGGGCAAGAAATAACCATTGCAACGAAGCAGTTCAAGGTATTAAAAATGCTGTTTTCAAGTTGTTCAATGTATTTCTTACAACAGCTTTCAAGCACCACAAAGAAAGAATGAACTCTTGAAACAGCCTCAGGGTGCCTTCCTGTCTTAAGGCATAACCTTCGTGGCTGTCACTGGACTTCCCACATGCTCAATGTGGAGCCAAACAGTTCGCTGCTACAAACAGCACCACTGCGAATACACCTACCCGCACAAATACAGAAAATCCACTTCAGTGAGTACATTTAATATGTCTACGATGTTGCTGCAGAGGGAATTTGGCTATAATAAGTTTCTCTCTCTCATTTCACACGGATCTGCATTTAATGCAATGGTACTGCTCAGGGACTACAGGACACCAGGGATGTACTGGCAGTGCTGGGAACTGACTCTACGTGGACTGCCTTTGCTAGTGGGTGGTCTGAAGAAAAGGCTATGTAGTACTGTAATTCCACTAAATAAAAAGGATCTATTATAAAGCAGCCTGGCTTTATCTTTGACCTGTGAATTCAGAAAATGGAAGGCTAGATGCTAAGGGCTTTTAAAATATACTTCTTGGTCAAATGCCAAGGCCAGCATTACACCTTAAATTCTCCCCCTGACCTTCCCACTTGCAAGCCCTAGTTGTATCGCCTGCTTTCTGGCGCAGGAAATTAAATCCATGTACAAAGAGTTACCTATGCCAAAACTTGCACATACTGTTTAATTCACACTAAATATACCATAAAAATGTATAAAGCTTGTAAAGAATGCAATATTTAAATACGTAGCAGGATCTCCATTGCAAATTGATACTGAAAGCTCCCTGCATTATTTCATTTCAGCATGGGACTACCAGTTCTCTTCTTACATAAAAATGCCACCACTAAAAGGTCTTCCCCATCCCCTCAGAAGGTACCAAACGTAACCGTTCAGAGACACCCCACTGGTTATTTTAAATGTCACCAAATCCAAACCCTGGCATTGAAGGGGCTATTTGTTATAGCCTTGTTCTGTACATGCCAAAACATTTGCTTTGTCATCAACAGACCCTATTTATTCTGCTGTCAATTAACTAAGCTCTGAAATCACCAATGGCTGAAGTAAGTTTAGTCTACAAAGCAAGCATTGCAGAAGAAAAACTGTGGCAATGAACAAAGCCTTTAACAAGTCACGCTTAGAGGAGATCAATAACATCTAATTTTTGTAAAGAACGCAGTAAATCCTTTTTACCTGTTGCATTCATGCGCATTCAGATATTCACTGCAATCTCAGTTCATTTGGACAGATTGAAAGCGTAACACTAATATTTTAATTGACTTAGCCAAAGCAGATTATTTTTTTTTAACCAAGTTAAAATACATCATTTTTGACAACAATTTCTTCAGCAGAGTACAACAAACAGGGAGGTTTCACAAGCCAGTATACATTATAGTTGAATTTAAGCTAGTACAGTAAACTAGTGTAATTTAAATGTAAATCCCTGCAATTTTTGTAAGAAGTAGATTATTTTTAAACAGTTTACATTTCTAAATAAGAGGTTAATGAAATAGAAATTTTACTTGATGTTATTTATCCAAACATTAATTCAGTTTTTACCCTAGTAGAACTACATTGGTTTAGACTCTAATTGAAGGTTAAAAATTCAGATCATACTACAGCAATTTTTTCATGCAAAAATGATGTAAGAAATGAGACCACCAAATGAAAACTAAGCTCATGAACTGGCACACATATACTTCACAGAATCACAGAATGGTTTGGGTTGGAAGACACCTTAAAGATCATCTAATCCCAACTAACCAACTAATTCCATCTAATTTCTGGAACCATACGTTTCCATGGCAGGGGACAGACATCTCGTGGTATTTGTAAGAAATAACCATACAGAATTTGCCTTAGAAATACCTAGAATTAGATTATTTTCCACCTCTAGAAGTCATAAAACTTTTTACAAGCATATCACACAGAATATGCTACCAGGATAACAAAACCTTTCTGAGGAAGAAAAACAGCATGGGAATTTCTGAGAATCCTGAGGCTTCCTCCCATTCTCCAGCCTTAAATTTTCCACTTTCATTAAGATTTAGTTAACCAAAACCACGTTGTTTAGTAAATTGACTAAAGAAACCATATACACTACACCAGTAGATATAGGACTCTTTACCCCCGAGCTCATTTCATAGGACTCTAGAATGCTTAGCAGAGGCCAGTATTACACTTCCCTGCAGACAGGAAGATGTCTTCATTTAAAGAAGGATTAAAGAAGGAGCAGACAATCTGACTTCTCTGAGGAGAAATGAAATTCATCTAATATATTGCCTAATTTGGGGGGGCACCACAGGAAGAACTAGGAACAACAGAAATACGTTGCTGTACCTGAAACCTATCAGTCATGCTCAGCCACTAAAAAATAAAAATAAATTAAAAAAAAAAACACAACAACAAGAACAACAACAACAAAAAAAACCACCAATAAGATGATTGCTGAAACTATATCCCAACATCTTGAAAATGTTCTTGGGAAGGGTGATAAGGTTACAGCTCAGCATTTCTGCTTTCTTTCCTCAATTAAGATTTTTCATTTCCCCAAAATGGCTTTTACATAAATTCAAAGCAAGGATTTGTTACTGAGCTGCAGACGGTATTTATAACCTCACACAGAACAGGCTGCAAGGCTCCTGTCTTATTGTTGTTTTAAGCCTATTGTAATCTACAAAATATGATCAGTTATTGTGGCGGCTCTGAGTATTTAAAGCAAAATCCATTTTTCTTTGTCAAACGCTTTATGTGATACAAGGAGATGTTAGACACACAGACTGAGTCATTTTCTCATTAGCTCAGCCAAGCATATACATCCTTCCCCAGCCTCTCCTTGAATTTATGTTATGAAAAGATACATATTTTGAAGCAAATCACTTTCTCTGCATGCTAAAAACAAAAAGAAGCTAGAGACTGAGAAGGGGAGAAAAGGAGCAGCTGTAAGTAATCTGAATCGTGGGATGTATTTAAAGGGAAGAACGTGCATTTCAGTTGGGAGATAAGTCGTACTGAGCTTATCGAAAAGCGCTCCTTGGATGCCGCTGTTTGCATGCAGCTTGAAGATAAAGGAACAATGCTTCTTTCTTCCTCTCACTAATCCTTCAAATGGGCAGCTTTAAAATATCCCATAAATTAAGTATGGACTTATGATCAGAAATCAGGTACATTTACCTTTTGCAGTTAATTGCATTCAGAACCGAGGATCTTCCAGTGCTTTCTAAAAACAAGCAGGCACAGTTCTGGTACTGGCCCTGCAGTCCTGCTCCCAGGGTTTGTCAGGGATTACTGCACCCAGCACAGCTTTGCAAAACTTTATCCTTGGGGTTCCACTGCATTTAATTTTCTGAAGCGACATGGAATATAGTTTTAATTTAATAAACTGGGGAAAAAAAAAAAAAAGGATTGCTGAATTAAATCAGGAGTGAAATCTGGAACATTCAAAGAGATAGAAACCAGATCTGTCTCAGAAAACAAAAGACCAAAATTCCAATTCTCAGACCTCCAGACTACCCAGCACTCAAATAACACTTAAATACAGGACTAGCCCCACTGAAGCCACAAGACACAGCTCAAGCTTGGTTGATTAGGACCATATGCTCTAAGATAAAATGATTTATGTAAAAAGAGCTCACTCCTTTGAGCACAGCAAGTTTGAGATGAGGCCATGAGTTGGGATTTTTTCCTCCACCCTGTCAGCGGCCCGGTTTTGACTTTGAAAAAAGCAACACAGATCTCTCAGCTTTGGACTGTAACCTCTATAATACACCCAAATGAGCACTGCACAGGCCCAGCTACGACCAGAGAAGCTTAAGTACAAATCCAGACCTTCCCTGCCAAACTGAACAAGGGTTTGGCTGCATCTTGACCAAGCCCAAGTTAAACAAGCGCAACGCAAACCGCTTTTGGGATGGGTGGTGGTCTGCTTCTGCAGAACATATCAAACTTTCATGCACAGTATTTAGTCTTTGTGTTCCAGAAGATATATTCCCATGCAAAAATAATGCAATACTCAATTCAGACATATTTCATGTTGTATTTTAGAGAAACAATAGCTCATTATTTTTGAACACATCAAAGGCAACACAGAGATTTAACAACAGAAAGTGTGTGAGCAACAAGCTCTAATGCCTTCTTGTGCTGCTGTGTAATATTTTAGCTGGAGATCTGCCAAATTCTTTGTCTGAAATTCAGCTAGAGTTTGATGATCACAAGAAGAATGGCTATTTTTGTAGTCAACACGCTTGTTATCAAGAATAAAAAGACAAATTACTAAGTGAGCGGCACTATTGTTCTAAAGGTAGTATTTAAACAATTGAAGAACTTGGAAGCAAATAGGAGGCAACCAGAAAAATCAGGTTGCTTTAAAAGAAGTCTTTACAAAGTTCCAGTTTTCAGTTATTTCATGGGATTTACTGCACTCTATAGGTTTGGACCTCCAGTGCCTGGCTGCATCCTCCTCAGAGTCCTGGAAAAAGGATTTTATTTTTTTTGTTTAAAGTCATAAAAGCCAAAAGATCACTTTTCAGGCATAAACACAGCTTTCTGGCTGTTTATCAGTGATACCAGGCAAATGTTAGTCGTGCCTAGCACGGCACTTCCCGTTACTGTTATTTTATTAAAACCATTGTATTCTGAATGTGGGATCCTCTAACCTCAGCGTTCATAAGAGGACTATTGCTGTGGAAGGATATAATAGTACATGAAAATGAGTAACAGCCTGTGGATTTCATGCAAATCCTTCCATTAAAATAAATAAATAAATAAATAAATAAAAGATTTCACATTTCTATCCCCATCTCCTTCTCCAAGTCTGTGACGTGTTCCCTCTCACGTGACACTGCCTGAACTCAGAGCTTCCTATCCAATACAGTCCCTTCGCACCCCCCTATTTCCTTTTTATATCACAGTTAGATACACAGGTATCCCATCTCTCTGAATGGTATTTTCCAGATGCCAACTCTCTCTAGATGCCCTATGGCGCTGGATTTCGTGTGCTTGTTCTTGTCTCCATGCGGTACAAAAGCAGATTTTTTTCATTAGGATGGACCTCCTTCCTTCTGTTCTAAAGGGACATTAAAAGATTAACTGATAGAGAACTTGGCAATGAAAACCCCCAGAAGTACTAACTTCTCCAAAGCCCTTTAAGGCAAACCAAAAGACTCCCACTGCATCAAATTTAAAATGTTTTTGTTGCTGTTTGTTGTTTTGGTTTTTGTTTTTGTTTTTTCACTTTTGCCTACAGATATTCTCTGGCAGGGCTTTTTACCCACAGACATTCTCTCCTGCTGGATTACTCTAAAGACTGCTGGAGGGCAGAAAAAGGGAAATGACTGGATATGCAGAAATCCAATCACCTTGTTCCATGTCTTTGGACCATTGATTATACTTTCACACATTTTATTAATTAAACAATCGTTTTTAAGATTTGCTTGCTGCAACAGTGCTTGTCATCAACTCCACTCCCTCCCCCTCATCTACAATCATCACTCAAAATGGCACATGGTTTAGAGGTTCAGAAGAAATCTTCGAGGAGCAGCTAAAGAGCAAGTGAAGAGGTACAGAAAGCAAGCAAGCTCTCTCTCGAGCAGCTGTTGCAGGAGCACAGCCTCATAGAGTGACTGACAGCAGCCGCAAGTCATCTTTAACTTATCCACCAAGATTCACATTTTCCCTATGGCTAACTTTTTGAAAGGAGGAGAAAGCACGTAGAAGCCGATCATATCTCATCTTTATCTGCTCGTGTCTCAACCTTCTTTCTTTTAAAACTGAACCAATTCATCTCTGACATGCACGGGCTCTTTTCAGCAGCCACCGACTGCTTAGACATACACTGGATTACATGCTCAGCCTGGCCACTTAACGCAAAAATCCCCGATACTGATGTACTGTGGTCAGAGGTCACTCTGTTTTGCATCCCATTGCCTTTAGGCATCCCACAGTCTGTCCCAGACCTTAATGGTTTGCAAACTGGATGTGAATTGGAGCCATAATCACAAGCGTGTTCCTGTCAGAAGGTCTGTAAGCTGCAAGTACGTCAATGAGTTCTGGTTCTGACTTGATGACCTGATCTGCCTGTGTATTCCTCATGGGATTTTCCCCTCGCCTCGTACATGCACCATTATCTCTTGCCTGGAGCACTGCTACTAAGCTCTTGCATTTTTTAGTGCCTCTGCTTTATGCCATGAAAATCCTGCCTTAACAAACAACATTAATCAGGCCTGTGATTCCAGACAAGTAAACTTCTAGCAGCATAAAAAGGAAACAAACCGTTATATTTACACTAGGATAAGGTATTATGGGATGTACTTATGAAATCGAATTGACAGATGCTACAATCAGTATTGATAGCAATGAAAGAGAAAAAAATGAAAAAGCAAGAACTGAAAACCACCGGGAGATCTAGCTTCAAATGCTCCAAGATCCCTGGATGACAGATATGACCTAGAACAATTGTCAGACAAGTGTTTTGCGAAAAGCATTTAAGCGGCAAAATAAACGGAGCCTCAGCTCCAAAATTAAAGTTCTCTGGAGAAACAAAGCTAGTAACAAGCTGCACATCACCGACTATATCCCCAGATAAAGCAGCAACATAACCACTATAGATACTACTGGGCAACTGTAAAATGCAGTTAGTTTACTAAAAGTTTAGTAAACTATCATCAAAATCAAGTCCTACTAACTTTACTCTATGCAGTTTATTAAATAGGAGCATCTTAGGAAAGACAATATTCTGTTAAGGATTCATTAAAACATCAATGTATAATCAAGTTATGAAAAGCTATATGTCAGCCAGCTGAGTCATCCCAGCAAATGCTCTGATCGTCAGAGCCAACCCAAGGCAGGAGGCTGGAGGCAGCAGGATGGTACATTAACTCATGCTTAATGTGCAATGTCAGCATTAAGATGGGGAAAACATGCATATAAGCTCATGGTTTGGTTTTCCACATCCAGCATGAACCAAAGGAAAAAAATAAAAACAAATAAATGAACCAAACTTCTGGCTGTGGTTATGGAAATTCAAGTGTAAAAGGCCAAAGCTGCTTTGTTCCGAGCATTGGCAGTGTAGATCTTAAACACCTCTCCAATAATGCCGTGACACAGGACAGTCTCCTCAGCATGACTGCACATTCATTTTATGCACATTAATTGCTTATCCAACCAGATGGCTTCTAAATCAAAACTGTAATTGTTAATTTAAAATTACAGCCAAAGGGGAAAAGCCTCCTTGTTTATAATTCCCTCAAATACAACAGAACTCCTCAGCAACTCAGCCAGAGTGAACTTCAGGGGCACATACTTATTTCTGCTGATCTCCTGCTCCACTAATCCTGTAGATATGCTGACGCAAGCCATCCCAGCAGCAAAAGGAAAAAAAAAACAGTCTGGGACACAGTTGCTGTAGATACTCCTCACTTTTCAGCAAAACTTCCAGGATTTTTTCATTACTACAGAAGCAACATCATCTATCATTCACAAGTACCGTGAACCATCACTTAAAGCCATTCTGTAATCAAGATTTGGTACAGAGCTCGCACTGCCTAGAAGCAATGGAAGGTCTGGGGATCCAGCATGGCCTTAGGGCTCAACTCACTTGATTTTTGGTGCTCGCTCACTGCCCACCACAGCCTCTCAACCAGATTTGACAGCTGTACATATAATGGCACTGCAAAAAAAGACAAACCTGGCCTGCTTCTTGCACTTGAGCTCATCCTTCTTGTGGGAGAAACAGCTCCTCCATCCTTAACCCATCAATCCCCTTCCCTTTGACCCTCATTAGATCCTGCACCCCTACCGCTACCCGGGCAGAGCTGTTTGCCTCAGGGTGTTGACCCCTTTGAAAACAGCTGCTTAAGTGTCCAGCACTTCCCAGGGTGCTGATGATTTATTAAATACTAATTTACAATTTGTTGACATTTCTATTTGAGAGAAATAACGGTAAGACCTGTAGCTTTGACAGGGTTTCTTATATAGGTATACAGGCTCACTCTTGCATTCAGCAATAGGCTTGGTCCTGCCTTTGTCTTTACATTTTCCATCAGGATGAAAAGCCATCTGCTTTCCTCCTCTCTTCTGGGTTTTAACCTCAACATCTTGAAAGACTGACAGGTACTTTCAGATGCCTGGGTATTTATGATACGGATACTTCAAACACATGGTATTTCAAATTTGCTAGAGAGAACACGTCTCAGATGCTAAGCCCCTTCCTGCTGCTTTGCCCTTTGTTTATTGAATGTTTCTTTCCCTGCTGTTCCCGCTCCTGCTTCTGTCTGGGTCAGGTCAAATTTCTTCCTGCCACCAATGATTTTAGAACTCGCCCATTATTAATGCCACAAATCAATCTGTCCAGAAGTCCACTCTCTAGGATTTTTCCAGATGACCGCCTGGGATTTGGGGAAGGAGAGGATCAGTTTCCTGCCAGCTCAGCTCACCAAAACAGCTCTGCGTACCACCAGGCGGAGGTGGCCCCGGGGAGCAGGCAGGACATCGAGCGCTGCCTCTCAGTTCCGCTGTGTCCTGCCTCGGCTCCTGGCCTTGCATGTGATGCTGGAGTCAAGCCCTGTCTGGGATGCATGTGGATCTCTCGAGGCCTTTTCAAGCGAGCTCAACTTCCACTCTCATTTCCAAAGTTACTAGGAACTTCTTAGGAATAGGTTGCATTGTTAGTCACTCCAGAGAATCGTGTCTTTCTGTCTGGCACAGCTCCTGACATTCCTTTCCTGCATTAGATACACCAGCTTTCTCTTATACCGACACAATATGTACTATACCAGCTATATGACAGAGCCACTCAGCTCTGAAGTTTGCAGGCACAACCAGCTGCAACAAGGGTGGGCTTGGTGCTCCAGCCCAGCACCCCGTGGTCAGCCCTGTTCAAACCACTGTGCGTGCTTTACCACAGGTCCTGCACCTCAGAAACTTCCACATACAGCTGCAGCTCCCCTACAAATATCCCTTAAGTAAAAACATGCATTTTGTTTTTAGGGGGCACTACACAGAGCAGCGGCAGAGCAGCACCGCCCGGGAGGCCTGAGCTCACTACAGGCACTGCCCAGGGGCTGTCCCCTAACTCTTCACTCCTCAGCCCTCATCCCTGGAGGGCCAAGCTCACTGTAAATATTTGGTTATTCATCCAGCCTGATGAAATGCCCGCGTGCCTTGCTGATTCATGGAAAGCAGTGTGGTTTGCTGGTTAAGTGTATTTTCATTCTCTGCAGATTATGATTGTGGTTGCTGGAGTGATGATTACCTCCCAGGACGTCATCGTTATTCAGAGCCTGCTATGACAGAGACACTCGTTTAATTATCCAAAGGGCATTTAGGAAAATGTTTTTGTTACACACATAAATCCTAATGAAAGAGCAGCTACACCATGGGTATCCTTATACCAATTCAGTATGATTGCTGAGGTGATTTCAACATTCCCCCACCATGTTTACCAAGTTACAGGCAAGAGAAAAATCAGAATTTTCTTTAAATCCCTTCTCTACATCATGTAAGCAGATGTCATTTTCATTACCCTGTAAAGCTCAAGTCTCCACCCTTATTCTTGCTGTGAGAAGACTCATTCCACATCCTCCACCTCAACAGTTCAGCAGTAGCCCCGAAACAAAAAATAAAATAAAATAAAATAACAGTAATTGCAAAGCACTTTGGACTCACAGAGGAAAAAAACTTCAACTGCACAAAAGCTACTACAAATCACAGTGCACTAACTGAGAAGACAATGTATTAGACATCTGTGAGAGTGTCTTGGCTATTAGGAAATCAAACAATATCATAATTTCTTCTTGAATGTTCATTTTGAAGAAAAGTGAACTGGGCTAAATAGTTTCAAGGGGCTTATTTTCCTTTCCATTGATAAGACTGCAAATGAATTGAACAATAAAATAATGACTAAGTGTAAAAATAATCTAAATCCCCCACATGAAGAGACCTCGCTGTTCTCAGGTAGAAGTCCCTTCCCTGCTGCAGGCAGGCCTAAATTTTTGCAGTTGAATCCCTGCTTCGAAATTAAAAAACAACAGCAGCCTTTTAGCTGCTTTCCAACGCTGCCTGGCCCTGGCGGCGCTGAGTCGCTGGGGAAGGAGCTGTTAGCAGACTGCGGCACTTCGGCATGGCGCCTGCTCAGACCACACTTTACCCTGCTCAGTGCCAGCTCTCTTGCTTGCTGCTGACAGGTTGGCTTCAGTTTTACTTTATTCATATGTACCTGTGTGCACGTGTAGGTATATATCGACATATCACAAACAGGCTCTGTTGTTCTTGATTTTAATTATTTAGGTGAAATTCTTACAGACCTGTAGAGGAGTTACTTTTCTTCAGAACAGAAACCCTGAAGGGACCACAGCACTGCAGGCCCAGAATATTACATTTGACTGCTCAAAATATTCAGCAAGACTTGAGTGACTCAAACAAGGACAGGGCTGCAGGAAAAAAAAAAAAAAAAAAAAAAAAAAAAAAAAAAAAAAAGGTGTTTTTATTAATTATTTACTAGTCTCCAAGGTTTCTGTGCCATACAGAGTTAGCATAACTTTCTGAATAAATTATTCAGATGTTCACAGTTCATCCCAAGCACAGCATGGCTCAGAAGAGATGACAAACCTGCAACGCACGGCACGCACCCACTAAATCCCTTCCCTGCCATGCAGCTCGTGATACTTTCACCAGGTTTCTACCCAGACGTGCAGCCCTTAGCTTCAGGCGATGTGAATCAGCAGAGTCCAGTTATAAATCCTACGGAAACAATGTGAACGTCCCAGCCTCCTCCCCACACACAGGAACACCAGGCACTTTCCACAGGGCTGCACAGGCAGCCAGGTTTTCCCATGTGGAAGGGAGAGAAGTCCTCCCTCACCAACCACATCTCACCCTCACCTTGTGCACCGAGGCTGTGGCTTTTGCCAAACTCCTGCTGTCCACACTTAATGCCATAGCTCTGAACAGTCCTAGCAAACGTATAAAAGGCCAGTTTGAAATCCTGCTGAGCTTATGGATTAGGCACTGTCCTAAAGCCATGAACCACAGGAGCCAACCACATATCTGGATCCCTTAAGACTGCTAGAAAGATAACGGCGTTGCAGGCTGTGTCACTGAGTACGGCACCTTGATCCAGTGCCCGCAGAAATCAGCCGCTGATGAGATTTAGGTAGGAACAGTCCCCAGGCAGCGCTAGGATTTGGTTCTCAGTACAAACTGCTCCTCCGCAAAGGGATAAGAGCATCCTACTTGAAGGAAATGGCAGGGTGTGCATCGCAGGGAGAGGTCTCTGCCTTGGTCTCCTGAGATCGGAGATACACAAGAATGTGCCCCAGGGCTGGGGTTTATGGCATGCCTGGGGAGCCCCCATGCTTTAGGCACTGAACTGTCCTCCACTCCTATGACAATTTCCACACTCACCCTTCTCTGTGCCTTCAGCTACATGACACAAGGGGAAACAGCCACGGGACTGACCGGCAGCCCAACTCCATCAACAACGCAGAAGACATCAATAACGGCAGGCAGAGACAAACACCCCCCAAAAATTTCCTAATGGGTTATAAATGACAGAATAACATTCTCCGCTATGTAATTAATGGAAATTCACCATTTTTTAAGCTTCCCGAGGGAAATTTTCCATGTCAAATCAATTTGCAGATAGGACCCGAGAGGCAGAAAAATCACAGCTGCTTCAGCACGTTTCCAGCTCAGCCTGTAGCTGGGGGTTACGGCTGCCTGCACGTTCCTCGGCCACTTGGATCTTCGGTGGCAGTGTTAACTCTATTCGGTCCTCGGTGCTGCATTGATTTTAAACAGCCTTTCGAGATACCCTCACTAATTATTTCACTCGAAGTTTAATTAAATCTCATCACCCAGGAATACGCTGCTTCTTGGGTTGGTGCTAAACATTACAAAGCGTGTAACGGGAGAAAAAGGAGGGTGGGTAATTAGAGCTGGACAGACACGCACACGAAGAAAAAGCAGAAAGCTATTTCTAAATATGAATTTAAGTGCAAGTGTCTGTGAACCCTCTCAGCTTCCACTGTGCATGGTTATGGTTGATAGTCGGCTGAATATGAGCCAGCAGTGTGCTCAGGTGGCCAAGAAGGCCAACAGCATCCTGGCCTGTATAAGAAGCAGTGTGACCAGCAGGGCTAGGGAGGTGATCGTCCCCCTGTACTCGGCTCTGGTGAGGCCGCACCTCGAATACTGTGTTCAGTTTTGGGCCCCTCGCTACAAGAAGGACATCGAGGTGCTTGAGCGAGTTCAGAGAAGAGCGACGAAGCTGGTGAGGGGCCTGGAGAACAAGTCCTACGAGGAGCGGCTGAGGGAGCTGGGATTGTTCAGCCTGGAGAAAAGGAGGCTCAGGGGTGACCTTATCGCTCTCTACAGGTACCTCAAAGGAGGCTGTAGCGAGGTGGGGGTTGGTCTGTTCTCCCACGTGCCTGGTGACAGGACGAGGGGGAATGGGCTTAAGTTGCGCCAGGGGAATTTTAGGTTGGATCTTAGGAAGAACTTCTTTACCGAAAGGGTTGTTAGACATTGGAACGCGCTGCCCAGGGAAGTGGTGGAGTCACCATCCCTGGAGGTCTTTAAAAGACGTTTAGATGTAGAGCTTAGGGATATGGTTTAGTGGGGACTGTTGGTGTTAGGTCAGTGGTTGGACTCGATGATCTTGAGGTCTCTTCCAACCTAGAAATTCTGTGATTCTGTGCAGAAAAGTAGCAGACTTCTTGCCTTTTTAAGGACAAAAAGGACTTCTGAAAAAATCCGCATTTGTTGTGTTTTCTACCTCGGTATTTCTATATTACACTTTTTCACTCCCAAATCTCATTCTATTTTTATGCCACCCAGGCAACTTTATAACGTACAAATTTCCTGGGTTTCCTATTAGATCAGGGAAAGGATTATTAACTTTTAGTCAAGAATATCTTATGGGTAGTTATCTTATTCAGACAACTGCTCTGCTTATGCTTGTTTACACACACCAGTAAAGGTTCCAAGTTTTTTCCTTTCTAATGAAGTTCTTGTGCCCACAGTTCCTGCCTGTTGATCTGTAACTGCCTTTTATTTTTCAAGTGGAATCACACAGATAAAGTGTATTAGATTATAGCAGAGATGGAAGGTATTCCTCAACGAGAAACACATGCCCTGAAATGGGACCTTTTTTTTTTATTATTAGAATTTTCACCATCTTTCCACATTTCTTCTGACTCCTAGTTTCCCCTTAGAGCAAATGAGTAAGTCTTTTACCACAGCTAATTCACCCAGCTTTAATGTCCAACGCCACGTGTATGTATTTCACACTGAGCCAGCAGCTAGTGAGCATGTTCCTCTTGGAAAACAGAGCAAAAAAGGAAATAAAGCTATATCCCTTAGTTTAAGCACCAACTTATTCCTGGCCAATGTATTTCCATATTACTGGTATGATCATGACATTCATACATAAATACCACAGTTTAGGGCACATTAATTTTTTTTATTATTTTTTTTTTTCCAAAAAATATAATCAGACTTTAAATGAGCTTTAAGAGCTAAAGAAACTGTTTGGAAGGGTAAATCAACCAAAGCAAGACAGCAGAAAGTAAAATTAAAGCTTAATGATAGCTGAAATAAAGTAGCAAAATATATTCATTTCCTAGTCTAAATTTTAATACATAAATTGCATAACACATTGGACAATTAAGGATCCATACAGGCAGAATAAAAGCCTCAAGTGTTTTGTATGGCAAGCTTAAAAGGTCAAAGTGGCCTCAAATGAAGGAAACCAAATACTGCTGCTTTGAAGGAGAGAGGAACAGCAGCATCGGCGACAGAAACCGACAATGAGAAAAGCTGAACAGAAAAGCCAGGCCTTGGTCTCCGCTCTAATAAACATGTTAAGGGAAATAAAGGACCTGAACAATGTGCTACTTCTTATTCTTGTTAATATTCCAGGTATATGAGCGGGAGATTAAAGAAAGAGAGATGTTTTCCAGCCCTTGAAGAAATGACCTTGGTCATACAGGCAAATTGCTCCAGGTAAGTCTCTGAGAACAAACAGTCCTGCTTAGAAATTAAGAATAAAGCCTGTGTCACTGACGTTGCTTTCACGCCATTCTCAGGTCTAGCAGAAGCACCCCGGGGCAGAATTGTATTTCTTTTTCAAAAAGAAGAGAGAAAATAGCACCTCCTCATCTTATTTTTGAAGTATTCTAATAAACGTGATAGAACGTTTATCCTCTATACAGTATTTTCAAAGACATGGGGGACCTTTAAATCCCCCACAGCAAGTTTAACTATGAAGTTTCACAGATCCAAAACATTCCCTTGCTAATTAAGCAGCACAATATTTTTCCACCTGCATATTAACTCTATTTTACTCCTGCTTAGTTATTACCTTGTGTTATTACAGCCCCTCCCCTAAAATAAATGTCACAGACCCTCTAGAACTTTTCATCCCCAAAGCAGCACCTCTGCTTTCCTCGCTGCCCGCGATGCAGCTTTCAGCAAGGGTCTGCTCTGGCTGCACACAGCAGCTCAGCCTTCAGGGCAGCCGACCTCGTCTGATCGTTCCCACCATTTCCATATCAGAATATGAATTTCTATTGGTTTATTCTGAAGCAAAGATTCAGACCACACAGCTCTCATATTGTGCGTTTACTTCTCCCATGGATTGTTTTCAAGTAGTTAATCCTTAAAGGTGGCGAGACGCTGCTCCTACAGACCCTGGCCGCCAGCCCAATTCCAAAACTGACATGAGGACAAGCTGGCTGCCACAGCAATATAACCTGGATGTTATCTTGGAGCTACTGCAGTAATTATTGGGGTTATGGATGTCAGGGGACCTCAGATGGATCACCTGACACACAGAATTTACTGACAGGTTCAGCACAACAACCATCTGGGACTGCACAGTTTCATGCTGGGGACTCTATCTCAAACCTTCTATTCTGCGTGTTTTTGGAGCTTACCAGGAGGTGCCCAGGTAAGCGGGCTGCTGGGCCGGCTGGGTGCTGTGCCTGCTGGCCAAGCTGCAGGAAAGGGGACACCACGTGGCTGCCAGGAGTCTCAGAGGGCAGATAAGGGATGAGAAAAGATGGAAGAGGAGTCATCTGTGCAAGTTCCCTCTTCCAACATTAGGTCAGCCAAGCCCTTGTAGCAAGTGCAGCATCGAACCCAGTGCAGTGAAGAAACGGGTGAGAAACGGGATCTGTAGTCATAGGTGTTACAGAGGTGCAGTCATAGATCAGACTGAACAGCCCTTGCCATCAGGGATACTGCAGGAGAGAGCCTCTGGCTGAGGGTTAAGGGGACAGATAACAAAGCAGACATCGTTGTGGGTGTCTGCTCTTCAGCACCCACTGGAATGAGCTATTCCATAGGCATTTATAAGGAAGGCAGTGGATGTAATCTTTCTGGATTTTAGAGAGGCCTCTGAGTCCCTCACAGCACCTTTCTGGGGTCCCTTTGAGATGAACAGGTTCACGTTATGTTGGGTGATGAACTGGCTCAGCAGCCAAGCTCGGGTCGCAGTGAGTGCGGTACATCTGTCTGACGGACAGTAACCAGGGGTGTTCTCCTGGGCTCAGTCCTAGGGCCAGTTCTGTTCAACAGTTTTATCAATGATCTGGATAGAGGAGTTGAATGCATCATAAAAAGTTTGCTGATGATACTAAACTCTGACCTGGAGGGACGAGAGGTCTTGCTGAGGGATCCAGATACTTTGGGGAACCAATACATGAGGGAACAGCACAGAGCTGCACCAGGAGAGGGTTGGATTGGACATCAGGAAAGATTTGTTTCCCATGAGGATGGTCAAACATTGAAACAACCTTCCCAGCAAGGTGGTTGATGCCCTAAGCCTGTCAATGTCCACAAGGCATTTGGATAACGCCCTCAGTAATATGCTTTAACATTTGGCCAACTTTTAACACGATCAGGCAGTTGGACTCGATGGTTTTTGTAAGTTCCTTCCAACTGAACTACTCCATTCTATCACAAGTTTTCAAATTTTCCTTTTTATGGTGGTAGAAACAAAAACTTATCTTTCTGGTTAATTGAGATGTGTACTTACATGAAACAACAGTTTTCAATTTTGTGATGGACTGCCAGCATGACTTCAAGCAAGTCATTTAACGTGTCGGTATTTTACAGAAATGGCCATCACTATCTATGTTTTATTTACACTGTCAGCTCCTGAGATAAGCAGTCCCTTACTACATGTTCTTGGCATAACACACCCAGACTTTCAATAGAGGGTACCATGAGAAAAGGTGTAGGTTACTATTTATTAGAAACAGTTAAAAAAAGTCAGAGAAGGAACAAAACCAAAAAGAGAAAATTGTTTTTTTTTCTTTTAACATTGTTCAACCAGAATAACTTTGCTGTTATCTTGTGTAAATGTATGTATATTTGCAGACCGTCTCTCTCTTTCACCCCTCATCACAAAAGCTTAGCAAAGTTGTAGATTACAATATGCTTCAAGGTTTCATGTGTTCTTAATGGAGATTTCCTAGAATACTACTATAAATATTTAATAGCTGGAGAGCAGCAAATATATTACAAGGCCAAAAACCTATAGTCCATCTATCACACAAAAAAAGAAATCACCACTGCACTCATGCATGTGATTAACTTCTGGGAAACCTTCAAAGAACATTGCTTATACGGTAGTTTAAGATCATCACTTTGAATCTACACAGTGTTGTACTTCTATTTTCTGCAGTTCCTGTACAGAAAGCTCTTTAGAGTAATCATTACCACAAATAAAGAACTGTTTTCAGCATCTGTTCACATCTGCAGAGTATGTGTGATATGCAGATAGATTTAGATGTAAAACCTAGTAAACAACACACTAAATAACCTCTATTTTTCAAAATAGTTTCACTACAGAAAGAACCTCTGCTGTTCCAACCTGCCTGTCCACAAGCAATTTCTTTATGGAAAGCTAACATAAATTTGAAGAAGGCACATTTAAAAAAAAAATTGAAAGTTTCCCTAAAGAGCTTCTAAATTACCTCAGCCTGTCAGTGCTCTGGTCTGGTTTCCAGTTTATACACACAGAATATTTTTTTGTGACTAAATGAAAAAGCCATTTGTCACAACAAAGGAACTGAATGGGAACTTGGTATTTCAGAGACAGCACTCCTGTGCAGCACGTTCACCCCCACCTGCTACCCTCTCACTATTTCAACCATATTTGAGAGTGGGGGATGTTGGAAAAAAATAACAAAAGGATTTTAGATATTTTACAGCATTTTTGATATTTATGTGGTTTTATTTATTAAGATCCAGGCACTGAAGTCACGGCGCATCCCCTTTGCTATCTAACAGTTACAACCCTACACCCTGAGAGCTGAGGCCGGCAGCACCACAACACTCACTTTCCTCCAGTTAACTGAAGACGACAATCTAGCTAAACTGAAGGAAGAATACTTTATAGACAAGAGGTACTTCTTTGCCTCCTAGCCCCCCTAACACAACAGCGCTTGCGTAAATGCCATAGGACAGGAGAAAGCCCTCCTTGGGACAGGCAACATCGCTCCTTTGCAGTTCTGCTCCCACCTCCCAGCACGGCAAGAGCCACCTGTGCAACAACAGTTTTCCCAGAAGTGCTGCTTTTTCTCTCTCAACAGTCTGAAAAGCTTTGTAGCTTACACAGTGATGAGCATTTGAGTGTCTGCACAGCCCTGTGGCAGTGGTATTTGCACCTACTAACTGCATTACTGCATTTCTCAACAGAGCTGAAAGGCACTTTGATACTGCTGGAGGTCTGGGTCGATGGGGGGGGGAGGTGTAGTTTGGGATAATTAGCACAGAAGGTACCTGGTCCAATTATTCAAAATGAAAGGAGTGCAGAAGAGACGGAAAAGTACACAATTTACGTGCAAACCTGTGTAACCAGACAGCGCTCTTGCTCTGCCTCTGAAACGTGCTATCAGTTATTTGTTTCAAACATCTCAAACACTGGCATTTGTTCACCTAAAAAAAAAAAAAAAAATTAAAAAAGGAACAGTAATGGGAAGACAAATATACTCCAAAGTATATCAAATCAGATCACAAAAGGGAAAAAATAAAACCATCTGCAGAGTTCTGTTACAGAGAGTGATTATTAGCAGATACATGAGCACTTAGGAAAGTCCTTCACGTTGATCAGAGGGGTAAACACCACAGATCTCTGCAGAAATAATGCCAGGAAGGATTTTCCTCTAAGCTTCTCCAGGAACAGCGGGCACGGACCCTTCACAAACTATTTGTTTGGGTTCACACATAGTGAGAAACTAAAGTCCTAGCAACATAATTTCTGATTTCACTGCTAAACAGCTCGAGACATCCAGAAGGACGCTGGGCAATTTGTTCAGCTGAGCAGTAAACAACCCCTACACGCAGCAGGAACATGTGCAAGCAAACTACACCTGCATGTTCCTCTCCAAATTGCCAAAGGCTGTTAGAACAACCACATCTCATTCTGGGGAGGAAGAAACGAAGCACAAGAATATTGCATCATTTGCCAGAGCAAGTTGCTAAAGCTCCACATAAAGGGAAATACCATCTGATGTACCATCAATAACTAAAATTAAATGCACATTAAACGTGACAATAACAAAGTAGGCAGCCAAGCCTCTGTTTGGTCTTTGCAGGTATGTTTAAGGTTTAAGCTTGTTCAGGTATTACTCCGCATGGTGCTGGCTGTGGTATTGCTACCAGAGCCTGAAGGCTGGCCCTGCGCGCCGCTGTTAGCCCAGGGCTGCAACCAGAGCCCTCCTGCATGTTTTTCAGCCTCTCCAGAGCTGCAGCACCAAACCATTTGCTCTTGGAGCATCATTCCGACTGTGAGACCTTACTGATCCATATCTAAGGCAACACAATACTACAGCAGAAATAAAGTGCTGGAAAAATGCACTAAAAGCTGAAGTCTGCTACCTGGCAATAAATTCTCTGCCTGTCTCCCCTCACCTCAGGCAACCTCCAACCTTGCAAAGAGCTTCTTGCTGCTCCCCTGGCATCATCCAACCGCAGAGCATCCCCAGCCTGCTGCCTGGCCCCATGGCCTGGAAAAAACATCAGAAAAATCATCTAGTTACATGGTATTGACTTCCTTTCAGCACAAGAAGGGGAAACATTACAAAAGCTACAGAGCAGAAATGAAAAACAAAACCCCAGCAACCTTGCATAGATGGCAGCGAATTGCTCCGGTAAGGTAAAATGCAGGTGCCAAAGGTGTAACAATTCAAAACAGTTTTCAAGTCACTCAGAATAACTTGCATTTCTGGGAGATATTTATATAAACCTGGGACAACCTATGTTTGGCACTTGTGCTCTCTGGTGAGCCTCGGCATTCATGGTAAGTACAGAGCCTGAGGCTGCAGGAGAGCACTGCGGGTGTCTGTGGGCACAGCACCCTCCTCACTTCAAACAGCACTCGTGCTGCTGCCACATCCTGGGCACCCATGGGAGCACACCTGAGCTGGAGCTCAGACACTGGGGGTTGTATTTCTCCGACACAAAACTCCCTCTTTGATTTTTGTGAGTTGGGAACAGGTAAATAAGTGTCTGTCAGGGGAGCTTGGCAGGCTCAGAGGGAGGGAGCTGAAAGGCCAGGAAGAAGAGCCACATTTCTCAGGTCCCTATCAACTATTTTCAGTCTCAGTCTCTCCACTTCTTTGGCATGGTGTTGCTGATGGCTGAGGAGCTCCCATTTGCCAGTGTGTGGGGTCATCCACAAGGGACACACGTTACTGCTGATCTCACAGCTTCTCTTAGGATTCTCTAGCACAAACCTCTGGGTCCCGAACCAACGCTGCTGAACATCATTTGAAATCCACCTGCCACAGTAAAATGCTCATCCGTTTGATCCCTTTCTTAAATTATCTATAGGACAACAAGCAGATTGGGCATACCCCAAGGTAGTAATCCCATCCCAGCCGACTTTTGAGGAGGAGCTAGATTCAATTTATAAAGCCAGAATTCTCCAAATGTCCCTGAAGATGTTTGCTAACCTCTGATGAGGGAGGTCTTTACTAGAGTTCATGGACCCTTTCCTTGCCCTAAGCCTTCATTCTGCACACTTCCCTGTTAAATAACTGAAGAAATGCAGTCACTTAAACGTACTTTCTTGGCTCTGTGTTTGTGTTGTTCAATCATTCATCTTCCTGCCTAATAACATCTAAGGGAATTTTCAGTCTACAGTCTCCCTTTCAAAGGAATTCTTTAGGCAAAAATCTGCTAATTATGCCATGATCACAAATGATTTCATCATTTTGGCAAGGGAACACACAGACAAGGGCAATTTTTCTTATTCATTATTATGACTCTGTCAACTGTATATTTTACAGAAAAGAGACGTGTAACCTCTGCAATCCATGCATTTTCTGCACCTCACAGGAGGAGATCTGTATGTGTGAGCAGTGACACAGCAAAAGGAGAAAATATTTTCCTCTAGGTGGATTTGTCAGACTTCTGAAGGCCAGTTGTTGACCTGCTGCAATTGCACAAACAATTATGGTAAAGACAATAATCCCTAGCCATCGTAATAATAATTTAATTGTTGCTCTTCCAACTAAAATTATTCTGTTGCTACTCTCTTTATGTATGTTCCTTGCACAACCGATGCACAGCATGACACAACTCTGGCAAAACAAGACCTGCAGGTCTGCACTACCAAGATGTGCAGTGGGAAACCCAAAGACACTTTGAAAGAAAAATATCTAAGGAGAATTCTTCTCAAGACCATTTTCTTCCCAAGACAATATAGTTCATTTTCATCTATTCTCATTTGCGATTGATGAATTAAATGCCTAAGACATATTTACTGCTAATTAGTTTTTGCACGTGTTTTTTTTTTAGCTATAACTTCCGCATAACCTAGATATGAGTTTTATGTGATAAAATTATATTGGTACATCACATAGTAAATTTTGTGGGACAGTCAGATGGCTGGTTGGCCAAACAGAATTTAGGAAGAAAATACACCTATTTTATAGAACCAGAATGCATTAAAGAACCTGTTTTATAGCTGTATTCATTGTCTTGCAATTTTAACCTCAGGGTATGCTGAATTGAAGGACACTTTATGTGAAATCAATGCCTGCTATGTACACACAGGCTTTTCCAAGTATTAGCGTGCAGACTGGCATGTGTTTTAATGGAAATGTCATTGACTGTAAGCAGCCAGACCTAACAGTGTTGAAAGGCACATTACATCAGCGCTGGTAACAGCGTTATGATGCTGCAAGTGTCCCGATGTGCTTGTAAATACCTAAAGCTGTAATGGCTTAAGGGAACTAGTCGCATACAAGTTGAATTACTAGGGACTAATACTCGGTCAATACCCCTCTACAAATTAGGAATGAGACCTGACATCTCTGTTCTGCTGCATCACTTGGGGTAAATCCTCTGCACACAGGCGTTTCACAAAGCAGTGACCCCAAATTCTACACAGACATAATTAATGAGTTCTTTGCATCATATTTGTTATTGCTTACCTATATGCAGCAGATTGTTGGCCAGAACAACTGAAATAACTTAAAGCTGCCAGTCAGTTTGTCTGGTAAAGCCTCAGGAAAAAGGAGCAGTCCCCAGGCTAAATGCCAAACCTGTTAAAAAACTTCTTAAACACAACCTGCACTTGTAGCTCCACAACCTGCTGCCACTTGCAAGCTGCCCACGAGAAGAAACCCCTACCACTTGCCCAATTGCCTTTAGGAAGGTCTTAATAATCTGCAGGATGAGCTAATTAAACCCAATTAAGTACTGAAGTGCAATCTTAAATCAGACACAAGTTGAATGAGGTTAAGCACAAATTAAAAGGTCAGTACATAGGTATATGGTTACAGAGCTAGATGTTCAGTGGGAACATTAATAAATTCA
This sequence comes from Nettapus auritus, assembly GCA_011076525.1. Taxonomy (NCBI): domain Eukaryota; kingdom Metazoa; phylum Chordata; class Aves; order Anseriformes; family Anatidae; genus Nettapus; species Nettapus auritus. The sequence goes on from CM021778.1 coordinate 9,281,586, forward strand.
ACCATTTTATTTTCTTCTGCAATTACATCAAGCAAAACATGCATGTGTCTACAAGGAGAGATCCTGGGGGGTGCCCTGGAAAGGACGGTGTTCGGAAGAGATGAGCACTACAAAGACACAGGCCTATCTTGCAAAGCCTAAGCTCCCCAAACTACTCCTTTTAATTTACACAAACCTCCATGTGTTTCTGTGTTAAATAACACACAGTACCAGAACTGAACACAAGGATGTGCTGATATTTCTCTGTCTCATTTACTTATTTGGGGCATGCTTAACCATAATTAAATCATATCAATGCAATGTTTAAACAATTTCTGTACGAATTTGCCCATAGGGCTGCCAGCGAACAATATTTTCCTATTTAAACGAACAAAACAATTTAACAGTTTTCATCAGAGACACATTTAACTCTCTTTTAATGACAGAATAATGAATATTTTGTAGTTGCAGTTTCTGGTTTTAGGTGAGTTATTTTTATTGATGTTGGGATTGTCAGGTAATGGTGTCTATTCAAAGCTGGTAGGTCTGTAATTATGTATTTTTCTAAATATTTGGTACTTTTTCTAATAGTTTTGATAGGTACAATTTTCTGGTACTTTAATATCCTTGACACTGAATAAGCCAATCATTAAAATGATTCAGTGGTAAAGAAAATACACCTGTCAGATCAAAATACAGCATAACTATTTGGATCTTTTCAAAATTGCTTATCAAATTTGTATTTGTACCACTGAATATACTTCTAAAACACACATTACAGTAGAATAGGCAAATTTACATTTTGAAAATCATGCTGAATTTTTGTTACATTCATGAAAATTTAGTTTTTATGCCACAAAGAAAAATAGAGCAATTTTTTAATGTTAATGTACAGAAAAGATTTTGTGTTAAATGACAGCAGAGCTAACCATCTGGAAAAAAAACATACTTTGTCTATAAATCTATTTATTTCTGGAAATGGGTGAGTTCTAGACACTGAATTTTTCTCTTAAGAATATCATGTTCTAACAAATTTGCAAGAAGTGAACATGTACATATGTTTGTCAGGAACTAACAAGAAAGTAGATTGCTGAATACTGTTGCACTGAGACCATTGGCCAAATCCCTAGTTTTACTGAAAAAAAAACACCTTATATCTTATAGTAGAATCTCCATTTACTGTTTTAAGGTTTCATGAACATATTATTTGCTCAGATCAGCACATACACGTGGATAGCTGTATGTTTCTCAGCTATATGTTGACTCAGGTAGAGGTTCCCCCTACAGTGATCATATACACAGGGAAATAGTTAAGCCTCACACTTCCTTTCCATTTCTCTCAGTGTCCCCCGTGTATGCGATACCTCACTACATCCTTTTTCCCATCAAGACACGAAACAGGCCCTTTTGAAATGTGATAAAAGAATTATTTAGTTGCACTAAAAAGATAATGTATCTGTGATGAATAAATATATAAATTCTCAGAAAGCAAGCTAGTTCTTGGCCCTAGTATTCAGCATGTCCAGACCCATTAGTCTGGGTCCCTTTACCTGGGGAATATCTTGGAGCCATACTATTAAACTTATTTGGACACCAAGTAATATATGCAACCTGTGAGACTTTCAAAATGCCTACCTTAGTGGTGCAAATAGCAACTCAGGAAATTGAGTGTTTAACTGTTCACCTTCACCACTCCTTACACAAGCAGCTTAAACTGATGAAGCAATCCAGCCTGCAAATGCCCAACACCCAGCATCTCAATTACCTGCTAATTTAATACTGCTTGGAAAAAGAAAAATTGGCCTGTGTCCTAAGGTCTTAATTAAAAAAGAGCTCTTTGTTATTTAATCTGTATCATTCCAGGACAGTAATTGCGGAATTCCACATAATAATCCTTCTTTCAGTAACTGTTTAAAGCTAGAAGCTACAGAGCACAGACGGGAGGCACCTCTGCAGAGCTCACTGCCTCGTCCGCTCCTAGGGCTTTGTGACTGCACTGCGATGGCACGCATGTCGCTGCCGCTCACAGCAGGATCTGTGCTGATTCTCCTCTGTGCCAGGCTTTGCATTCTTCTTTCCATGAAAATAATAACAGTCCTTTGGGACTGGAGTGGGAGCAAACATCACACCTCACAGAAAGTTGTGCCCTGCTCTCAGAAAGAGCTGCAATGCCAACGCCTTATAAACCCCAGCTCTAATCAAATCCACAGTAATTACAGGCAAACAGGATGCAGACGAGTCTCAGTACACACACAATGTACACATGCACTTCAAGAAAGAACCTCAATACACGTTATTAGAGCAGTTTTTTCTCCAGCTACATACTGAAGTAGGACCCCCAGCTGTAAATCACCACCGTGCTCATCACTCCGGCTGTAAATCATCACTGAGCTGCTGAAGGCACCACGTTCACTGTTAGCATCAGGACCGATAGCCAGGTCCCGCCCTGCGCTTTAGGAAGAGGGTGACATAAATAGTAAAGGTGGAAGAACACGGCAAAAAATGTGCCTTGAGCAATAGCACCCTTCTTGCTCAGGGCAATGGAAGCCCTTGGCCTTGGTCCGTTCTCCTTCCTCGGAAGCTGTTACTGCTTTTGGCACCCAAGCAAAGCTCCCACACTGCCCTAAGCAGGCTGTATGGATGTGACTGATTACTTGGGACTGCACTACAGGCACCCAGGAGACATCAGTAATCCCCAGGACACTGATGCTTTAAGTTTGATGTGGTACAATTCCAGCTGCTGTCTCTGGGATCCAGGAGAGGATGAAGGGTTCATACTACGCCTGAAGTCCAAAGGGTCTTGTGAGAAAATGGCATGGCGTACAAAGGCGATGCTATGAGATGAATTGTTATTACCCAGTCCCCAAAATGGGATGTGGGGAAGGTTAGTGAGGGGTACGACCTGCACACACAGCCGTGGTTAATAAATACCACTGGCAGTAGCACTCATTTCCTGGACAACAGCAGAACGACGCGGCCTGTATTAATCCTACCCGCATTAGCACCATCCATTGGAAATCGCTACTACGGCAGTTATGAGAAGATAATTAAAAATAAAATAAGTTACTAAAAGATCCCATCAAGCTTGACCTTGAATAATTAGCTTTTTAATGCATAGGAAGGCCACTAATAACAAGACACCATGGAAGCAGAAATTCAAATATTTTTCTTGCAGGCAGCAGGCAGAGCTGAGAGGAAACACATTGTTTTCCCAGTGTCTTTAATTTTCAATACAGAGTCTGCAATGAGCTGCTAATAATCATACACTGTGCCATCAGGGTTTTTCACCTATTTACATATAAATAGTTCTGACCTGACTTGGCTACCAACAACGGTTAATTTAATTTATTGTCCTTTGGCAAGTGAATAGTCATTGGTTTTCTAGCACTTTTAACCTTGGCAAACCCTTGGGAAATAAAAATTAGATTGAAAGAAAATTACTAGTGGTGGAGAACTGTAAGAAAGTGACAGTAGTATATATAAACCTCAGGCAGCAGTGGAATAAAGTGTCATATTATTGTATGCTGTCTTCTAAAGTTCAATATTACTTTTTTGATTTACACTTCTGTAATTTTTTCCCAGTAATTCTTCTTGCTTTGGGGACTCTTGCACCTACCTTCATGTTTTTCAGCTGGGAAGATGGATTAGCCTATTTAGCATAAAAAATCCATCAGAATTCATAAGAATAAACCAGCAATGTGCAACCAACAACAGCTAAATGAGGTGACAGTTATTGACCACTAATGACTGAATATTAGAGTAAGATTATTTGACCATCGCTGCTATGCCACTTGCATGATAATTCATTTGAAGTGCTGCCTTTCAGCCCTTGGAGTCTGGTGAGAAAACACAAAGCCCAGAAGCACTGCTTTCCTCTTGCTACACATACAGCTGTCTCCCGGCTTTCACTTCAAACGCAAAGTGCTCGATTGAGCGCACACATGATGATTCACTATTGACACTGTTATCGCAATGAAGTCTAGATAATGAAGATCAGGAGTGCAATAATAGGAACTGACAGTTCTACAGCTTGCTGGGAGTGCTAATCTTTGGAAAAACTTCTGAGTGAAAGTTTTTATGGACTGAAAGAGGGACCATTTGTAAAAAAAAAAAAAATAATAATAGTAACAGAAATGAACACATTAAAATGTCAGATGAGTTCAACACAAGCAGCACTGCCTCGGGAAGTGCATGTGTGCCTTGCTCTCCTCAAGCTGGTGCTGATGTGCAGCGCTGTGGCTGAGATGGAGGGGGCTTGGCGGGTACCAGAGAGGACGTGAGCCACCTCCTACCCTCACAACACTGGCTCTGGGCAGAGTGACGGAGGTAGAAGTGTGGGGGTAGAGATGGTCGGAAAATGGATTTCCATGGATTTCTTTTGAAGTCCTCAAAGAGACCCACATGGTTGTTGTAACAAGCTTTCTCAGCAGCCTTCCTCAAAAACGGAAAGTTACGTGCAGTCCATCCCTTGTATGATCTACCCATCTATGCACCTAGCTACAAAGCAAAAATCCAGTAAAACCCAACTGCACAATTAAAATATTGCATAGTAACAGTTACCTGAGAGGATCATTCTTGCTCTTTATCTGAGATCACTTATAGGAGTAAATTAATAATCAACACTGCAAATAATGACAGATGGTGCTAGGTAAAATCCAATACCTCAGAACAACTGTTGCAATGGCTGCACTGTGCATTAATAACAAGCAAAAAGACAAGCTATTTTTTATGCCAGGGTGCAATAGTACCAATGCTGTTCATTTAAGGGTACATTTTTAAGGGAGAAAGTGGAAAAAATAACATTTCTAGATCAAGGCTAAACTATAAGATTTGTGTCCTGCTACTTGCACAGTTTGCAAGGCAGAAAATATGGTTTAATGAGATGCCAGAATGATATTAGTTGTCAACTTTTGGTGTTAAAACTATCCTCTGAGTACATGTTGCTTTCAAAGGGATCCTTTTAGGATCCTTTGTGCTTTCAGGTTGCATGCTATTTTGATGCTCTTTGCAATAACCTCATTGTGTCACAGTGTGCTGGGAGTTCTCAGCTTCCCTACAATTCCCCTATGAAGACACAAAACTAAAAGAAAATGTGTTTAGCCATGTAGAATCCGCAGTGATTGATTTTAGAAGCCTCTAAGGGGCCTGCATTTTTAACAGGCACCAAAATCCCATCCTGCTGAATCCAGCTGGAACGATGTCTCAGTTGGGCAAGCCAGCACCAGGCACTTGTGAAAACAGCACATATAGAAATGCAATTTTCCTATGCCCACTAATGCTGTAGTTTGGAGTTTTGCTTTAGAATAGTTTTAAGAACATTTACTGCACTATTTCTAATTAATTAGGAAAAAAATAAGTTTGGGGTATTACTGACAATATGTATGCACATGAAACTGCCGCACAATTCAAAAAGTACAAGTGGGTGGATGAATTCAGATAAGAAGGAAGTTGGAGGTATTGTCTGGCACTCTATGTTCTGTTGTCTGTCAGAGGCACAATATTTAAGGTGGCCAATATGCCACAGAAGTGACACTCACCTGTGGTGCTAGTGGGCAGACACACTGGCATAACCTTTTGGGGGATCAAGAACTTGACTTAGTTGACTCTTTGGCCACTGTTGATGATGAAGCAAACCCTGCCTTCCTAGTACTGGGATCAGGGGAGGCTCTGCAGTGCTTGTTTGTGGTGATGGTTGTAAAAGTTTCCTGCCATGGGCTTTCATAAAATTGATGTGGTTCTTCCCAAGGTGTTTAATCTTCCCCTGTACTTAAAATCACGCTAACAGACATTGTAAGGCAAATGTCCTGCTCAGCTGGTATTCTCTCCTCTTCAGAGGTTCCTCTTGCCTTACATGGGCGTTTTACAAGCACATGGCTCAAGCGTATGCATCTGTCTTTAGCTATACTGCAGCTAAAATTCATGGCACGCATCAACAGGCCCTACTGGATTCACGCCCCAGGGAGTATGACCTTACCTGTCAGATCAGGCTTATACCTGGCATTGTTTGACATGAAAATTGACAAAATCTATAAATCCTCATACTACAGCTAAAGTGAAGGGCAATTCTATAAGGGAAAACTGAGTTATATTTTAGTCATCAACACTGATTAAGTGGTACACATGTACAAAATTATAACCACCTTCAAGTGATTAAAACCCAAAGACTTTGCATGTTTTCAGTCTTTGACTTCAGTACCATTCTCTAATCTGGGACTTCCTCAACATTCCGCTCTAGTGCTACATTCTCCAGCCTCTTTCTTTTCAGGGTCTCTCCTTCAATATTCCTAGCTGTCTGCAAATTTTCAAAATATTCAGCTCCTAAGCCACCAGCCTTCTTTCAGTCCTAAGTGTTGAGACTCTTTTTCCTTTTTTTCCCCCCCACTTTTTTGTGTCATCTCTTTTTTATTTTTGAATTGTGCCTGCATATCTCCAGCATCCCCTGATGAGTCTGTTATTTATTCCCACAACTCAATCTCTGTGAATTTTAAAAGTTTTACATCCCATCATAATCCACCCAGTAAAGTTCCAGCTAATTCCCAAATTACTTTTTCTGGATCACTTAACTGTGTATTGCAGAGTACTTACAGTTGAACAGAGAGAAGACTGTGCTGACAGAAGCTCTCCTCCAAAATCCCAGGGATTTCAGTTGTGTTTTCATCACTAATTATTAGGATCAGAAAAGAACATTTCTCCGTAATGGCTTGATCTGGAGAATATCTGAACTTCACAAACATGACTGCAGGTTCAGGAAATGAGAATTCCTGAAATGTTGAAAAAATGAATTAAATTTTTATGCCAATATGTTTTAACTAAAGTATTTTTATGTCAGACAAGTGTTACCAACAATGCTTTTTTCATCTCTCAGGAGATTTAAATAAATAAATAAATAAATAAATAAATAATAATAATAATAATAATACCATTGTGCCAGAAAATAAGTTCCATTTTCAGCTTGGAAGCAATTTCCTTTTCTGCACCTAAAACTGTATTTTGCTTCTTAGTCAGCTCTGCAGAATCATTTTGAAAATAAACTTTTACATTTGTGACATTAAAAGCACAAACGTATTGTAAGCACTTGTTCAAACAGGCCAGTGTTATATGCCTTAGCACGATCTTACTGGTTTGTCTCAGATACTGTCCACAACTTTATCAGAGGTCGACTCACTGTGAAATGCAAATGCTGTTTGATATCACATCAGTTATAATTCACCATCATGTTCCTAAGATTTTAGCACGTTGTCATTTTCTGCATTAGGTACTAAAGCTATTTGCTTCGATAATACAGCATCACTTTGTGACTTAACTTCAAAGTGATTAAAAACCTCTGCACAGTAAGAAAATATTGACAGTTCCCACTACTGAGATGGGAGATCCAAGAGACGTTCAGGAGAAATGATGGTACTTCACCAGGAAGAACTGCTGAGCACTGAGGCCCATGACCTCCACGGAAATCAAACACGAACACAGCATCCAGGCTCTTTTGAACACCTACCTGATGCAACTCATGGGTCTTTTGGTAATTTTGCATATTTACAAATAGAGCCTAAGGCCAAACTATGCCCACGCAGCTGAGACTGCTCTCAGCATGGTACAATTTGTTCTGCTTTTCAGCATCCAAATCAGACCACATCATCATCCTGCTGCAATTTTAGTATACTCAGCATCCAAATAGCTGTATGTAAAGCTAGCTTGGCAATACCTACGCTGTACTCAAAGCAGTGCTTCGACTACAGTACAGGCATGCCTGAACAGTAAAACATGTACAGTTCCTGCATTAGCATGGAATGACCATTTGCCATTCTAACAATTTCTGACTAAAATCAGATTCTACTGAATCAGCTGCTTTTCAGAAAACAATCTCTTTAAACATAAGGAAATTTTTCTCTTGGAAAATCAAATTATTTTATTTCACCTGAAGCTAAATCATAGCGACCTATTGTTGAACTGAACCAATATGCTTAATGTGTACAACACATAAAGCTACACGAAGAAGTCATCTGCTACTTACAACTGAATTTAAGTATGAAACTAACTTAAAATATTAAATTTCATTTCATTTAAGAAAAATCATGCTATTTCCAAATCTATTTTTAAACCTTTGCATTCTATTAGGACAAAGAAAATCATAAATTTTCAATCTTTTCAAACAATTTGGGCTGAAAGTACACATTACATGTTGACATTTCTTCCAGAAAGTAATAAGTTCTGGTCAACTCGGGCAGATTTAGGCCAGTCCCTTTTTGAAAAGAGTCTCAGGAATCCAATCCTACTGGAAGTAACTGAAATAAGCTCCTATAGTCTGTGTCACTTTTGGAAAGGGAAATAAGTTCGTATCTGACCTAGACATTTTCAAAATGGTCTTTAAGGTCCCTTCCAACCCAAGCCATTCTGTGATTCTATGATTCTACAAATTAAACCAGGTTTCTTACCTTTTGTCTGTTCTGAAATCAATAAATTATACCTCATTGCTCAGGACTATGGTCACAATTTTAGTCATTCCTTTTACTAGAAGAAGCTGTTGCATACAGTTTGACAACAGGAAAGTGAATACAGATTAATTCTCCCTATTGAAACAAGCGTAATAGCTGTTTTTGATTACACCAATTCCTTAGAAGACAGCAGTCTTGCTACTACTTTGGCCATGACAAACGGTATCATGAGCCACAGCAGCTTCCAAACAGAAGATTTACTACAAATTAGGATCTGAAGGGAAAGAGGCAAATGGCAAACTGAGGGGATTATGAGTCGGAGGCTATATTCTGACATGTATTGGATTATAAGGATTTGCATTCATTAGAGAAGCTGGAGTGGCATTTGTTGAGTATGATATATTGTGTAGTACAGGAATGTCCTATAGCTACTATAAGAAAAGTAATTACAAGCTTACTCTTTCTGATGAACAGCTATAGGTTTTGCACACTACTTTACAGTGCTTATGGTTTTTACACCACGCACAGCTCTGATCCTCCACAGCCTCTGCACCCACAAGAAACCAGTGGAGTTTTAAGAGATGTGGGAGGCTGCCTGCTCTGTTTTGTAGAAACTAGCCCCTGTGAAAACTGCCAGCTTTCATGAAGTATTTTGAAGGTTAAAGCTGAGTTTCAGCTAAAATTCTGTGTAAAGTTCTGTTCATGTTGAGGTGTAGGGATTGCACTGCTGTAAGGATAGGCTTGTAAGCTGGAGTGATATGCAGACTATCTAAATTAGTTAAATTAGTGTTTCAATAAAATAGAATCTGTAAGAGAAAAAATGTCCTAATCCTTATCTATTCATTTTCTAAACATTTGGATAGACCATGGGAACTACTTACATGGCCTCTAAGGTCCTTAGCTATAGATATGGTTAAGCTTGACTTGCTCACAAATTAGTGGAATTCAGCATTGCCCTAGGAACTCAAATACATTAGTCTTCAAATTAAGTTCTGATGACAATGATGATTTATAGCCCAGAAAATCATCTCGCCTCCGCCGTGAGCTGCCTGGCAGGCAGACTCAGAGCTCCTCAAAGAACCCCGAGCCTCAGCACCAGCCCTGCTGCACATCCTGCCGTGGCGCTGGGGAATCCACTGCCACGGGGCAGCACAACGTAGGTGGGAAAAGCAGAGAGCAGAAGCCAAGTTCTGCCGAAGGCTGAACACTGAGGGTTAGACTGCTAAATGCACTTTCATGACAGGTGAATAATGAGCTCTTACTGGTGAGATGCTGCTCGTTAGACTTCAATATTTAAAAGGGTTTATGAAGACTTATTACTAGGGACTGCATTAATAGTCTATGTGGGTCTGCTCTCCCTCAGCCCACCTCCTGGTGTTGACGTTTTCCTTCCTTTCTTTCAAACAAAAGTACAAATAAATAAATAAATACACAGAAACAGACCTCCCTATTTGCTTTCCAGAGCTGAAGGAATAATTAACCGTGTGAGCAAGAGGTAAGCAGGAAGAGCCCCCACGCTTCAGTTACTTGATTGCAGAGAGAAGCAAAACTATCAGCATCATTAATACTGAGAAATGAGAAGCCTCACTGTGAAGGCATTAAATGCACACAATACTGATCGACAGGTTTGCCATAATTATGTAGCAGAGGCTGAGTCAGCTGATGGTGCTTTCAGACACGCTGGGTGACGTATCTCCCAGCTCATGAAATGCAGTCTGATGGCATGAGCACTGACTGACAGCTTCATTTTAGTAATTTGCCATGGTACACTGGCATTTTATTAGAGCTTAGTAGAAAATACATTGAAATTAATGGAGGAAAGTCTCTTGCTTTTAGCTGGCTTTGGATAAACTAACAGGCTTTATTTCTGATAAAATGATGGGAGACCCTCATAAAACCACAATAGCTTCAAAAATTTCAGAAAATGAAAATGAGTGACAGTTGTGTGTCTGAGTCCCCTTTATGCTTTTGAACTTCTTTTTTTCTTTATAATTACACAAAACATTTGTCAGGATGGAAAGGCAAGAGAGAAGCATACCTCCTTTCTGATACATCTCTCCACCTTACTTTGCCCCCTGTTTTCCCATTCACTTCCCTTTTCCAGTCTCCTTCCCAAACAACCATTTTCTCCAATCCCTCCTCCAGTTTTAACTTCTCTGGCAAGCTATTTGATACTATTTTCGTCAGTGGAACCAAGACCTATCTCCCTGTTAAGTAAGATGATTTTCATCTTTAACTATCGTTCCCAGTTCCTAGGCTCTTTTCCCAGCCTGTTCAGCTCTTCTGATCTGGCTTTGTTCTGCTTTTGAATCAGCACCAGAAAAGGAATCACCAAGGGCAAAGGAGAGACAGGCTCCTTCACCTGATCCATCATCCATCCAAACTTCCGCCTAGAGCACCTGGAAAAACACATTACAGGAAAGTGTCAGGGACCTGAGCAAGCCACAGGGGCTCTGCAACCTCTCCCCTTCCCTGGGGTTTGGCTGCTTGTGCTCCAAGCCAGCTCAGATGTGGTGCAGTTGTATAACCTTGGGTCTGACAGCTGTGGGAAGAGCTGTGCAGGAAAAGTTATGAGCTGCTTTCATGACAAAGGTCTCTCCAGCTTTGCTTGAGAGCTGCATTTAACCTCAGCCTCTTGGTTCTCCAAGCCTTATTGCAGACACACCTGTACCTGACTTGCTGACTGAACACCTCGGCTTGACCTTGGCCCTGTCTCATCACCTCTGGTCTGTGACAGACCCTGGTTTGTATCACCAGACCTGCTCTCCTCTCCCTGTTTGGGTACCAGGGGACTGCACCCTTGCAGGAGAGGACCCTGTCTCTGTCTGCCCAGCATGCCCAGGCTCACCTGCCCTGACAGAGCAGCCTGCCCAGACCTGCACAACGCTGGCTCTGGAGGAAAGGAGAAGTTCAATATATGGAGCAACTGTGGGAGATGTAACAGCCTAACACTCATAGAATTAAAACTCAGCCCATAGTGTTGAGGTATGGCACAGTTTAAGCAAGAAGAGGGGAGACCTTGACAAAAAGCACAGAGCGTGACAAAGCACAGGCTGAGCACAAGCCCTGTCAGGAATACAAGTTAGCTTTCCACCCATCTGGTTCACAGCTCTGTCTAAATGTATTGCAACTCATTATACTGTCTTGATATAGTCATTGGCCAGACTCACCTTTTGTTCCCTTTTACAATGCAGATCTGTGGTTTCGAAGGTGACAGCTTCTGATCTGCACATTCACCTGCTCTTCACGGCTAACAGTAATGTTGGAGTGCCACAGATCCTTCCAATTCAAGCAATTTCAAGGCAGAACTCAGTCCTTGAACCAGACCTGTAGGCCACTGAAATCAAAAGAAATACTGAGATTAACCCCAGTGAGGGCTGAATCAGTCTATTAAAGAAAAGTTTCAATAGATACTAGTGTAGGATTGACTCCCTTATCAAAGTGAAAACACAAAGCACATTTGTTATTAATCCTCCTTCCTTCTTAATCCCACCCTAAACAGCTTCAGTTTCACTTCACTTCACTCTACCCTCATACAGTTAAACTTCCCAAGGTTTTACAGACGCTCTTTGTCAAAGGATAACTGGAGGGACCCATGGAAGTGTAGGAATTGCGGAGGAGGGACTAAAAGAGGATGAAGTTCCATTAAGAATTGCCCATTTGTGAGTGTTAATTCAGCAGCTACTGCTGTTATTTTTCTCTGCTGGGATGGTATTTGGAAAACAAGCTGAGAAAATAAAAAGCAGAAGAAAGTAAGAGGGAAAAAACACTACGAAGCTTATCAGGAGAAAATGTTAATTACACTGTAAAGTCCTTAGTCACCCAAGCTTCTATTTACAATAGAAACAGAAACAGCCCAAATTATCTCTGCATTTTTAAACTGTGATTACAGTTCTATGTATTACTTTTCTCTCAACATCTTTATTCTAACTGGGAAAATATCAAGCTTCTGTAATTTCTGGATATTGTTTTGTCACTCCTTATTAAATTTCTCATGTGTGACAGACACCCAGAGGTGTCTGCAGCCACGGGCAAGGTGGAGCCAGCTGGCTGCAAGGGTCACTGCTTGCAGGTTAGGGCTAATCGCAGGTGGTGCCACCACCGCCTCAGGCTACATGAAATGAATCCTGTCACACCCTCACCTCAACTTCATTGCAGAATCCTTCATTGTCATGAGCTGTGCTGCAAAAATGGCACAAACCAGCATCGCCTCTCTATCTCGGTAATGTACGATTTACATCTATGCTCGCACTGAAATACATCAGAATTTTGCCAATGAATTCACTGGGAACAAGATTATCCCCAGAGCCCACAAAGCTGGCAACAGCTGTAAGCAATGCAGTCAGCTCTCCAGGGCTGCGTTCGTATATGCCAGAGATAACAACAGCTCGTCTTCCTTTAAATAACACTGTGTTCATTAACACGGAATACTTAGCCTAAAAAAAGCAGTGACCTTTCTAAGATGCACCAAATTTCAATTCCTAAGTGAGGCAAGGCCTTTGTCTTTAACTGTGGCCATTTGTTTTCTGACTTTCTAGTCTGAACGCTGTGTAAGACATCGTGGCTTTCAAGGCTCCTGATTTCACAGCTGTATGTAGTTGCAATATTCTGATTCTTCACTTTGAAATAATTATGTGGTTAAATATGAGGAAAAGGTAACTTTAAGATGATTTCACAAACCCTACAAACACAAATCCTAGCACATTTCTATTCAAAAGAAAGCTTTTGATATTAAATTATGTATTTACTTAAATAAGAAAAAGTTCATTGTAGGTTTACTTCTCAAATTTCTGTGGGCTTATAACAATGCTAACACTAAAAAATCCTCCACCACTACAGCTACCGGTATGATTCTGTCTCTCTCCCCACGGTCCAAGTCTTTGGGTGCGTGCTCTCAGCGTGCCACTGTTTAAGAACAGCAAGGATTAAACGATCAAGTAAAATGCTATGTATGAGAAAGCCAGGAAGTTCAGGTTGAGGTGGGATATCTATACGTGCCCAGTGGCCAGGAGCACACGGTTCACTTTCGGAGGTTCAGATTTATTAGTGCACAGGCACTGGACAAAAGACATGCGTGCAATGCCCTATAACTGGAGACGCTGCAGGTTTGATTTATTCAATGTCTTGATCTGAGTTTTGCAATGCTAGATGCAAACTCATTGGATTTTTCTGGCAATAGTCATAGGCGAGGCAAAATGAAATTTCTCTCTAGCTATGAATGCATCCTAATTGCTTTACTAAAACCCCTTGCTGGAGGAAATGACTTCTGGCTTTGCAGCCTATCAAATTTCTCGAGAACATTGATTCGTAAGCAGAACTCCTGGCTGAAATGAATGGCGCAAACCTTGGTGTGAACCCTGATTTTTAATATTCTGCTTGCTTTCCACCCATTCTCCTCACACTCCTTTCTTCCCCACTCAGCCCTACTTCTATTGAACATCCGATCCTTGCAAACATCCTTCTGAAGTGCAAGAAGTAATTCATGTGTATAAAAAGAATAGATGCTGAAGTATGTCCGCGTAAGAGCAAATCATCACAGGATCTAAATAAACACTATTAGCAAAACTGTATTACTGCTGGAAATTGCTCAGCTTTCACGTTCAATAGAGCAGCCCGTCCCTCACCAGGGAGTACTTCCCGCTACGTGGAAAGAAGGGGAAAACCAGCCACAAGCCCTAAGCAGGGCTGCAGAGGGCAGAAGAAATAATGCCCCCTAACGCTGCAGGTACTCACCCCCGAGGACTGCTCCTGGCAGCTCCAAAAACCACCGTGCTATCGGGGCAAGGAGAATGCTCCCACCCACCCGTGTGCACAGAGGTCACCAAAACGTATTCCTCGCTGTACGGTGGGCTTTACTTTGTTGTTATTGTGGCTCTCATTCATCGCCCCCGGCACAACGGTTCTGTTTTGCCTGATGCTGCCACCGAACCCTCCTAAGGGGACAAAGGGAGGTCTCGGTATCACCTCTATCCAGCTCGCTCACCTCCTCTGGGAAGGGCTGCTGGACATCAAGAAGCTAACACACATTTGATGATTCTATACGATAGCCTTGGAAATGGATATTTCCGTAGCAATGAATAAAAGGCACTGCATGTGTGCACTGAGTGAAACCAAAGCCCCTCCTGCTGCAGGCTGCTGTGAGGACTGGGCATGAAATATTAAAAAGCAGCCTTCGTGCCTCGAGTCCTTACCGGGTCACCGCAGCCTTCAGCTACCCTGCCAGCTCAGTCCTCTCCTTGGAGTGCAATTAACTAAGGGCAAAATGGTACGAACCCACTAATGGTTCGCATTACCTAGAAGGAAATCACTGAATTACCCTGGGATGCCGGCTCTGATTAGGAACAGCACTTGCTTGATTGAGGGACTTCATTTGGCAGCGAGACCAACAGCGTGTAAGCAGTGGAAGAGGAGCCACCTCAGAGTATGCTCTTGCAAAGATTAGCGAAGGTTAAAAGGATCAGACTGCACACCCACATCCTTCCTGAAAGGCCGACAGACAGACTCCTGTTTGAAGCTGGCTGGTGCAGGTAGCTGAGCTGAGTGCAGTACCTGGAGGTACAGCGGCATGGCTGGGGGTTAGAAATTAAAACTTTATTCCATCAACAGACTTTGACTCAGAAAGTATCTTCCTAGCACATGTAAAGTATTAAAAGGTTACTGGAAATTCTCTCATTGGGCAAGATTATTCCTCCTCTGCCTACCACAGGATTTCTGGAATTGTCTTCTGAGGGCACTGGTGCTGGGGCCCCTTGGGGAGAGGAGAGAGGATGGGATGAGCGCAGCCCATCCATGCTCATGTTCTGTGCTTGAAGTGTGGTGCAAGCAAAGGCAGAACTCATACCTGCTGAGAAGACAAGATTTATTTTTAAAATCCCACAAAAAACAATGGAAAGGGTTTTGACGGCCCTTTTTTCAAATGCTATTATTTTCAAAGAAATTATCTCTGGAGGAGTATAGCTCTGCTCTTCCTTTGCGTTACACCAACTTTATTTTTGCCTTTTCAGAAGCAGCCAAAATAAGAGTAAATTGTGATTGTAAGGCCCACATTTAGACAGTGGGGGTGCCACAGTCTGTAAGCACTACCAGCACTTCCCTGAGCTGGATGGACCAACTGCTGCTCCACACGGAGGTCACAAAAGACGAGTTAAAGCTCAGGTCCCACTCTGTGGTTTATTCTCCAGGTCAGTCTCTTCTATCTCCTCTCCTGCCTTAAATTAGAAGCAACATCGCAAGGTTCAGCAACCAGTCCATCCATATACTTACCTCCTGAAATAAAAAGGGAGCAGAAAGCCTTGGAAGGCTTGAGCACATTAAATTGTTTTGCCTTATTAAAACCCTTAAAGCCCCATGTGCAGACACCCAGAAGCTGGACACCCCGCAGCTTGCCGCAGCACATCTGCGGCGCTTATATCAGGAACTCAAAAGATTGAGCCACGTGAAAGCACAGTTTATCATTAACTCTGAACCACAAAAACCACTAAGGTTACACACACAGCAGGAAAAGGTCCTGCCTGTATGCATACGAATGAAGAGCCATATCTTCAATCTAGACCGTGAGTGCTCCCGATCACATCTAATCTCTGCAGCTTGCTCTCCCGTGGCATCTCTGCCCTTCTTAAAGCAAGCTTTGCTCTCCTCACCCACATCTCTTTGGGAATCGCTACCAGGCACTGAACCCGTGAGCCTGCTGTTTGTCCTTAACCTGCCCACGACTCCTGCTTTTGTGCTCCCCAGCGCAGTGCCCGTGCCCAGCCCCGCAGCGCTGCCACGCCAGCACCGCCCCCTGAAGCCAGTCCCTGCCGGTCGCTTTCCTCCTCGCGTCGAACAATTCGGCTCATCCTTGTCTCATCAGGCACAAGTGGTTTTCCAGGCCATTAATGGTGGAATTTGGTAATAAAGTGCATGTTATTTGAGTCTGAACAGGCAATCAGCCTTCTTCATTTCGTTTTTAAGGCTTTAACCGCCTGACGCTAATGTGAATTAGCCAGCAGCCCACCCTGCTGCACCACTGCCATTAATGCCAGCGCAACGCGCGCAGTAACGATGACATATTGTGTCACTGGCAGCTCATCTCCATATCATTCACCTCTTTTTGCTCAAATTGGTCTGACGGTAGGATCACACATTCCCTAATTAACACCTTCTTTCTGTGGTTTCTAATGAGTCTGTTGATACCACTTCTTCAGGCTACCTCTATTATAATAAAGTCTTGTGGGTATATCCGGCTCCAACCGTCCGCTTTAATTAAGAGACAGCTGTCATTGACTCGCTTTCATTTAACACTTATCAGATGCATAGCCCCCTGGACAGTACCTGAGGAAGGGAAGTGCTTCATCTTTTGATTCTTTCCCCACTGTATGTGGCAGAACTCCGGGAGATGGATTGGGTGAGGAACTGGGAAATGAGAGCCATACTTGAAACAGCCCAATCTGCGAGAAGGTCAGCCTCGGACTTTTTTCTTTAAAAAAAATGGGGCTAAGGCAGAACACAATGAATTTATAGAGGGAACAGGGGTGGAAATGATTAATGGAGAAGATTTAACCAAACCACAAGAGAAAACACCTCCCCCATTTAACGTGACCTCTCAGGTTCTCCTACAGCTCTTTTCGCAGGTTCACTAGAAACCAGAACAGCCAGTTGGGTTCAGTTACTATTTTGGGGACAACTGATCTGACCCCAAACCTAACAGAGAATGGGAGCTCATTTAGCTTTGTCAGGCTTTGGCTGACCCTGGATCACAGAAGTGACAATTCTCTATGTCCATGCAGGTTATAAAACAAGGGCAAAATTAGAAATACAACGCCTGCTACAGAGCTCTTTTCAGTAAACTACCACAGTGCCTTGGCTTTTGAAAGCAATGTTTAAGATAAGCCTTCGGGAGGCAAAATATTCCAAAAGTCTATTTGAAAGTTGAAAAACAGAAATCAGAATTGAAATAAAAAATGCTTATTTTATATTTTGATTTCTTTTTGAAGGAAAATTCTGACCTTTGAACACAATGACATTTTGAAATTGTGCCTGGGTTTGAGCCCAGTGCTGAGCTACCAGAGGGATTAAGAGAAGGGTAAGAGCCAGTCCTGTCGCCACTTTCCGATTCAGCCGCTAAGCCTTCCACAGCATTTGGTGCCCAGGTTTGGGCAATATTTCCTCTGTGGCACTTGGAATCATTTCCAGCATCTCACCTGCACACTGCCTTACGCAAACGCACGGGGACTCCCAGCTGCATTCCTCATGGCCCCAGATCTCCTACCAGATACATTTCTGTAAAGAGGAGTGAATTGTAAGGGCTCACAGGTACTGTGATGTAAACTACTGTTTGATGTAAATGCAAGGGAAAATAAGCCTGTGCTGACCCCGTGTTTCATCCATTAGAGAAATAAACGATACCTATGTATCATTTAATGCTAATGAATTGATTTCCAAGGGCTCAGAACCAAAGCCATGGACAAGACTTTCAAATAAGGGGCCCAGTGGAGGGCAAAGGCAATACGTCTGCAGATCTGGTGCCCTTCCTCTCCCCAGCACAACGGGCCTGAGCCTTTACCTCCTTGGCTGTGCATAATGAAAGACTCCCGGGGGATAAAATGGGTTAGGTGGGAAGACATGATAGTGTTGGAAAATTATTAACAGGAAGTACCAAGAAGACAAAAAATGCTTACTCAAGCAAAGAAAAGGAGAAGAGTGGGAATCCGTGCCCTAGAAAACCCCGAAGAGCGGGCGATGCCCTGTACAGTGCACTGTCCCTCGTTCCTGCTTCAAGTCACAAAGCGCCTCTGTGCTCAAGACTTTCTATAACAGATAAGCTCCTTACAACTACAATGCAGGGATGCAGCTTATTAGTTTTCTATAAAAAGAAAGACAATTCAGCATTCAGTTTACCCCACCTCTGGATTTAATATCGGGCTATTGTACTGTTGCATGTCTAAGTTTATTGTCTTCAGCAAGAAGAATATAGGTGAGGATCAAAGCAAGATTTCCACTGATGCTGCTCTGAAATAATAATCCGTTTTAATAATGATGAGGGAAAGGCTTTCACACTTGGAGTTAAGACGCTGACACATTTTTCTTGAAGTGGACATGTTAGTAACTTGTTTGTTTAGTTTTCTTCAAACACCGTACTCCTTTGCAAGCTCTCGGTGTGATTAGTGCTTATTAAACCAGTACCCTATTACAAGAATGTGGCAGCCAAGTGTCGTTTCTGGATACACACACCTTCAGCTATCTCCCTTTTTTGCTTCAGGTAGCCATCACAACAAGATTCTTATTGTCCTGGCCTTGTATCCAGGTAAAGCACCCTCTTCACTCTGTGCTTTTCTGTTTTGTTTTTGTTGTTTGATTTATCTAACTAAATTTTGGCTATTTATCCACAGCAGAGCAGTCTGAAAAGTCCTGCCCTACTGTCAACATTTGATCAGATTAGAGCTTCTCCTGGAAAATAGACGGCTAGCTGCTTCCTTACCAGCTGAACGTACAGTTCTGCTTTCTGGATACCTCCAGTCCATCCATTAAATACAACCATTTGCTATTAGTTCAGAGTTTGTGAATTGTGCTGGTGTGTTCTCCTCCAGAGGTCCAAAATAAAGCAGATATTGTCCCACCAAGCTATTTCATGATGGTTACCAAACAAAACATTGGTTGGTTGGGTGGCTGTCTCCGTGTCACAGTCACATCTTCCTTTGCAATGGCTGCACAACCTAAGCCACGCTACGGCTCTGGTACATTCACATTTTGGAATAAAGACATTGTTGTTTGCAGCAAAGTTCAAGAGTAAAATTGCTCTTTTAGTGACAGTGCAGCTACTGTCTAATATATTTATTCCCCAATGATGGGAGTTATTAAATCAAGAAGTCTCATTCCTCTCCACACTGCCCTGGCAACAGAAATATTCTGCAAGTGTGCAAGTCGGCTACAAGTTGCATCGAGAACAGAATGCAGATGAAGGATCAGGGCAGCTTTTAAAGAACTTGCACTGAAAGCATCTCTAAGTATAAATCTACAACAAAAGATCATTTTTTGTTGAAAAGAAAACAGCACAGAAGGTGCCAGCTGGGTGGCTGGCGGGCTCTGCCCTCTCTCCCACTCCAAAAGGGACAGGCAGAGATCAGGGGTTACAGGAGCACCCCTTTCACACCGCACCTCTCCCTGTATCTTTGCTGTCTGGCAATTAAAAACCACATCGTGAGCCTATCATTTGCTACCACACTTCAGAAATTGTTACACCAATTTTTATGGAACCTTGCTAATTACATAGGCTTTCTAATAGAGGAAAATAATAGTTCCTTTGGGGACAAAAATAAGTAAATAGGCCATTACACACACAAAATACTGACTTTCCTTTGTATATTGATCTCAAACTATAGAACCCAACTATCTCTACTGATACAGTGACATCGCCTCCTCAGGAATACGACTAACAAGCCCAAATGATACAAGCCTTCAGTACAGAAAAAGCCCCAGAGAACGGAAAATTTCTTCTGACAATCCATCAAACTTCAGGTGACATCAGACATTCTCTTGATCTCGGGAAAAAATAAGGGAAAGTCTAGGGCTCTAGCCGAAGTGGGAAAGGGATTCTGCAGACTCAGTTCTGCCCCTGTGAATGTTAGCTCACGTGGGGAGGTGCAGGGCCCAGAGCACGGCTCCTGGGGCATCAGACCCCGTCCTCTGGGTCACTGCGTGGAGGTGAGTCAACGAACAGAGCTGTCATCTTCCACCGGGAAATCCTCACCGCCACACTCACTGTAATAGTTTCAGGGCACACTAGGAGCTGCTGGGTCCTTCAGCATCACGTCCCCACGGTGCTGTTCCCCAGGCAGCCGAAGCAGGTGGCTCTGCATGCCTGTTTTCAAGCACCTGCATTGTTTGCATCACAGCAGGTGCAGGGGCTGAGGAATGATCCGTCTCCAACTTCAAGGGACCGATCACCACATACTGACTTAAGACAGCAAGTGACAGAGGCTATAAACTAGAAAATAAAAGATTTTGTGGCCTGAAGTCCTATAGACAGGATAAACCCTTCAAATTACACAAGATCCTGGCTAAACACATTACTTTGCTGTTCAAAAGTCTTCCAGCATTTTTCATTCTTTGCTAAATTTATCACTGCTAAATCCCTTCCTTAAGATCAAAGTCTTTGGGGACACAGAAGCTGAAAGACTTGAAAGAGCTCTGATCCAAGGGGACTCTATGATGAAAACAGGCTCCAGTAATACAACCTCTTAATTGTTCCTGTACCTCAGCACGATACGCTATCTCAATGTCATCAGCGACAAAAGACTTCTCAACAGGAAATTCTGATTTAGGGGATGCATCTGGCGTCTCACATGCATTTGTAAGCGTGGCTGAGAGAGGCAGCCTTGTTCAGAGGTCTCAGAATAATTAATTTTAAAAACACAGTGATGAGATTTTTCCCTGGATCATCTGAATAGAAGTTCTTTTGTAGTACATCTCACCACTGGTACCACAGAGGAAAAAAAACCACACATTTCTCCATATGTATTTGTCTTCATAGCAATACTTCACACTTTAAATAGCAAGGCTTGCTTTCCAGTGGAGCTCCAGTTCAAAAATCAATTAAATCAATTGGAAATTACGGAGGAGTTAATGTATTTTTTATTTTCCCCAGTTGTTTTAGAAACATTCGAGGAATACAGTATCAGCAAGGGGAGAGAGCAGCACTCACCACCACAAAAATCAGCCTGTCAGTCCAACGTGCTCCTCTATCGATCACCTCGGCGGTACCCAGACAATATGCTCAATACCCAGCTCAAAACACTAATTCAGTTAGGCATTCCCTGGTTTTGCTTTCCATTGGGGTGCATCGCTGGCATTTTCAACAGACATTTTAATCATCTAGATGTTGCATGACTTCCATTTCCTGTGCGTATTTCGAACACAAGAGACAGAACTAGACAGAACACCGGTTTGGATTTCAGTACAAAGAGGGGCAAATTTCAAGGTGGCTCATTTATTTTCCTGGAGAAAATTAAGCATATTTGGGACAGACCTACCAAATCTTTGCTTCCCAACCTTTCTACAAGTCCCCCTCCCTTCCCACGCTGCCTCAGTCTGCTCCCCAGGAGCTGCACAGCTCTGCGGACCTGCCAGCACCTGCCAGCAGCGCTGCACAGAGCCTGTAAGAAGAGATGCTGTGTTATAAAAACCCTTTGGTCCTTGGGATGTAAAGAAGAGCCTATCCTGACATGTCCCTGAGGACCCTGGCAATCCAGAGAGCCAGCCCCAGGGTTTATCTTACTCATGCTGGCTGAACAGAACAGGTCCAAACTATTGCAGAGAAGTCCATGGAGTCAGCGTGGGTTTAATTTTCCTTCAGCCACTGACCTCCTGCCTAAGCCAAGAGAAGCTCCCTGGCAACCTCCCTGCCATTTTCACTTGCTTCAGCAATTCTTCTTTGCTCAAGCTATGCAGGGAAAATGCCTTCGCTCTTACCAGGGTCACTCCTGAGCTGCACCAGTACGGCAGTGAAGAACAGGGGCTGCTGCCTGTGTTGTACAGATCAACTCTTCGTCAACATGAAATAAATGTTTCATTTAAAAAGCTACAATCCATAACGCTGACAAAACTGCTGTCTTCAGCCACGTTCTGACCTGACTCTTACTAAAAACTCTGACCAAACTCTTACAAAAAATGGTTTCTATACCAAGTCTGTTGAAGACCACGTTGCAGCACAGAACAGTAGGGTTTGATGGGCTTGGAAATCTCCACCGCTATCCTTCTGCCTTTACTCAGGATCAACTGCAGCTATGCAAATGCAGGTCTGTGCTGACAGACACCCACTGACTAACTGGAGGTGCACTGAGCCCCACTTTCAGCTCATGTGAAGAAGCAAACTTACGGGGCAGCAGCTGACATCAGCCCAACAATCAGTTCTAAGAGTTCTGCTAATTAGTTCTTGCTCATTTGGAAGCTCATATAGGTGAAGCCCCTGTCCCAGTAACCTCCTGTGTCAATCGGGATGGACTGTGTGTTTGCTGGCGCTCACGCAGCTGTGCTGAAGGACTGAGTGGATGCAAGCAGTGCGTGACCCTTCTGCCTTGCTGCCTGCCTGCCGAGTATCCGCAGCACTGCATTCTTTGCCTCCCTGCTGAAATGTGGTGCAAGTCACCAGGGGCTGGAGGCCTTGGCATTTCTTGGCTTCATCCTGGCTCTTTCCAGAGGTCTGCTGGCTTTTTTTTTTTTTTTCCCTCTCTTTTTTTCTTTTAACCAATACCCATTTCTGATGGGTTTGCTAGCAGATGCTATTCCCCATGTCTGTGACTCATCCAGGTGCACATTCAGAAATATCCGCGTGTCAAGCCAGGCTAATTATGCCACTATTCCCCAGCTGTGGATTAGAGCAAAAATTCAATTAAAAACCCAGCCCTCCTTCATGATACTTTAAGCACAATTTCTGAACCACAGTGTTACCCCAGTAAGTGCCGGAATTTGATGAGAGCCAGGTGGGAATTACAAAGTGAATTCGGGAGTGGGAAACCTAACTTTTTTAGGATTTGTTAGGATTGTCTGCGCTTTTGACAACCTCCTCCTCCTCCATTACTAAAAGGCAGCATCTAGAAACAATGCCTGCATGGCAGTTTCGTGATGCCACAAGGCAAGCAGTTTTGCATGTTATGAACACAGTGATGGAGATAAATAATGCAGCACTGCTGGACCTCCATCAGGGCCTGCACATTTACGATGAGCTGCGGTACCCTGCAGAAAGAGCTTCCACCCAGCCCTGTGCCTCACAGCGCTGCGTACTGGACGTGTAATACCAAGGTTCTTGGATCTGAACCCATTTTCCTGTCAGTGAGACATTAAATCCTACAACACAAGTGGTATTTCAGTTGTTACTATCCAGCCAGAGATGCTTATGGTGAACTGCTTCA